>JAMXBD010000186.1:0-1200000 GCA_024138025.1 Combretum micranthum | reverse complement strand
GTTAAATATCAATATCATAATTATATTAATTAAAACTTTTGGATCAAAGAGTTGAAAAAAGTTTACAGTGTTTATTAGCTAGACCATTAACTATTCCAGTCTCCCTAATTGTAAGGTCTTGCAACAGCCATAAATTCTGATACTCCATACGTGAAGTTAAATAGCAAATAATATGCCACTAATAGTTTAAAAAAAAACTTTTGTATTAGTTTATAATTGGAAAAAAAAGCCTATTTTAATTTTTTTTAATTCAAAGTTTCTAAGTGTAACAATAAACAGATTTAAAAAATATTTAGTTGAGGTGTTTTATAATAGAAATGAAAAGTGTTTTTATATACATAACTGTGATATGAAAGTTAAATAAAATCCCTTTTCTATTAAAAAAATGGTGGTAATTTTGGAAATATGTTGTATTTGTTAAAAGATGTTCCGGTAGATAAGTTGAATTCTTTTAAATGCAATGTTGTAATTAATCTAAAACATTTTCTATGGGTTTTTTTTTTTTTTCAATCTCTTTTACGAGTAAAAGAACTACCTATTAGACCTTCCATTGAGAATCTACCATATGAAAAAATGGTATCACATATTGTGCTGCAAGCAAGATCATTGTGGTACAATATTTTATGCGGCAAACCCCTAATGGAGAGTCTTGCTAAAGATAGGTAGTTTAGGAACAACCTGTCTTTTTTCCTCTTTTATATCATAGTCCTCTGTTTCTTCTCCGCTTTTCTCAAAAACATTAAAAGCCTTTTTCCCAATGCTTTTATTATTTGTATTCACAAAGTAAGAAATTAATTAAGAAACTAAAGATTTATAATTTTTTAAAATTATTTTGATAAATTTTCAAAATATTTCTTAACTTTTGAAAAACAAGTAGCCTTTAAAGAAATGTGATGCTCCAACCCTCTTAGTTTCAAAATCTAAAGAGCTTAAAAAAAAAAAAAGATATTAATATATTTTTTATTTGAATTATTTTTATTAAAAAATTAAAGTTTTTAAATACAATACACAATCAAATTAGATATTATGGCTCTGTTTAGTTCGTCTTATTTTGGTCGTTTTGATATAATATTCTTATTATTATTTAACAGTTTGTTTGCCAAGAAACAAATACATATGAAAAACAGGTATTTTTACTTGTAAACAAATCAAACAAACAAGATACAGATTAAAGACCGATAAGATACATATGCAAATCATATACAAATAAGATATTGATGAAAATTAGACAATCCAAATAGATTAGCAAACATAAACTTTTATTTTAAATTTGGACATAAAAAGTTGTTTAGATATAATATTTGAACAATTTTATATTGTAGGTATAACTCATAAAAAGGAAGAATATCAAATTCTGTATATGAACTTTATATTAAAATTTAATTTTTTTCTTAAATTTAAAATAATACATTTAATATCCAATCAAAATTTTTCTAGTTATTTAAACTAGTTTATTAATACCATTTGTTCTATCTCCGACATGGATGAAGTTTAAATGATATTAGATAGATTAAATTTTATGAAGAAGATAGTAAATATAATTATAAAAAGTTTGATTAGATATTAAACTAATTACTTTAAACCTAGCTACTAAATTTGATTTTTACATAAAGTTCGATTTCTAAATTTGATAGTTATCCCTCTGAATATAAACTTCAGCTTTAATATCGCTAGGGGACAAATGGCAACCGCCTTACGTGTGCAAAATAATATATATATATATATATATATATATATAAATAGAGAGTATATAGAGAGAAAAGCTAAAGCAGCACATGGACAATGGAGAAGGGGAAGAAAGAGAGAGAATAAAGTATATAAAAGAAATTATATTAATATCTTTTGACATGAATAAAGTAACTGCCTTATTTAAGATTTTCTTAATATTAATAGATACATATCCGACACTCTTCAGGTCATTATAGTCCACAAATATTTCCATGTGAAGACAGGGAAGTCCCCAACTAAAACTAGACACTGACACCTAAACAGTAAATTGTAGACATGGTACATGTCCAGACATCTCCATTTCTTCTTCAGATATCTTCTCCCCCTCCTATACCCAGGTAATTAATCATTACCTATCACTTCTCTTCTCTCCCTCTTTCTAATCATATCTAATGATTGTCTACCTAATGAGAACTTATATATTAGACGTTTCATTGCTTAATGTCCTACCTAAATATGTAACTTAGAGATTAACTAGAATGACTTCTCATTACTTGTTGGGTTGGAGCTTAGTTAAATTAATATAAGCAACTACTTCAATGCTAGTTGATTGATGCTGTATTATGATTATTCATTCAAAATTGTATTGGACTGATTATAAGGTTTATAAAAAACAAATTCTTAAAAGGGTGTCAGAACTTCCTCTTCTAGCTATTAGCAAGTGGCCAGAGCACTCGTTAACATTTTCGGTTCATGAATGTGTATTTATGCCTAAGATTATGATGGAAGTAAAAAAAAGAGTTGGGAAAGATTTAGGAATTTGGATATGCAGAGTGAATGGTGAATGCAGTGAAAATGCATCAATTGTTGAGCTGTTCCTTGAGCATCTCTTGAATCTTGAACAATCTCAACGTAAATTCTTAATTTTTTTTTTGCGTTTGAAGAGTTTGAGATATGATTCTGGATTAAGCAGAATGGCATCGAAAGTTCATATAGCAAATTGGATTGAGTAGGAAACAGCTGGGTATTGGTTGGCATTCTTTGTACATCATGGAAATCTTTTCATCACCAGAAAGTTATCTTGTACTTGAAAAGTTTATTAAGAATGCTTTGTTATATAGGATGAATGAAAAGATAGTACATCACAATTGTATGTGTATTATGGTTTATGAACATTCAACTGCTGTCAAATGCAATGTTGTCCATGGATATTTTACAGGCGAAAATTTAAGGTTAGTTCAGGAATGTTGTAACCTCCTGCATCCTGAAACGGGCTGTCCTTTAGCAGTAGGAGATTGATTTATGCCTGGTTTAGCTCCTTAATCGTATGAAGCAGAAGAAATTTTAGTCATTTCTATCGAGCTCAAATTTCTTGTTGAGGTGCTACTTGGGGAAACAAACTCCACTAATTATAATCTTGCAAATTACATAATCGGATGCACTACCATGAAACTAGTTCGGCAGTAGTCATTTTGTTTGCAGCTCATCTTTAAGCATTTTCAAAGGTGGTTTAGTCTGAGGTCAACGGCTTCTTCCAAAAAGAAGAATGATTGGCACATAGATGGTTAAAGTGAGAGTTGGCATTCATGAAACTTTCACCAGAGATCCTTATGGCCCTTTTTTCTCGCAGGGTGGTGCTGGGGAAGGAAAGCATGAAAAGGATGAAATGCGCTCCGAGCAATCTGCATTAGGTAAAACAATGACCAGAAAAGTTATCACAGCGCTTACTGCTTCCTTATTGTTCCTCAGCCTGCTAATCAGGTTGGTCAACCTCATTTTGGAAGATTATGTACAAACGAAGTAAACTGTTTTTTTCCTAGAACGCTAATGGTTATTGTTAATAATTTATAATTGCATTTCCTCTAGAGAACAAAATCCAGCATTGCTTGGATGCTAAATGCTTTCACTTGGCATGTGCTTTGGTCTTTGGCATGCATGGAGTTGCAAATTGTTGCATTGTTCATTTAAAAGAGAATAGAAGACTATTAGAGTCATCCCCCTTTCTGCTTGAGCAATACCATTTCTTAGATTGCCGTCCTCTTGTTTGGCAGGTTCTTGCGGGTGATCTCTCACATAGCCAAAATATATGCCAGCTTGCAAGTGCCCAAGCTAGTGCAATCACACCACCTTTCGACACAGGATCTGGGGAAAGAAACGAAAAGATGATGATGATGATGATGATGAGAGGCATGACAGCAGAAAACTTTGATCCTGTAAGATATTCAGGAAGATGGTTTGAAGTAGCTTCTCTTAAGCGGGGATTTGCTGGACAAGGTCAAGAAGATTGTCACTGTACTCAGGTAAATGCGAACGGTAGGTATTTAATTATAAGCTATGATAATCAAGTTTTGGAATATGTTCAGCAGATTGAAGTAAGCTCTCTCTCTAAATTAGCTTAGTATTATTGGGGGAAAAAAAAAAAATTCTTGAGTTTTTGTTCTTCTTCACTTTGTGTACCCATGTCATCTTTTCTTTTATCAACTACATCACTCGAATATAGATTCGTTGTTTTAAAAAAAAATATGAGATGCGCGTGACAGCCTGAAAACCCCAAAATCATCATCTTTCTCCTTTTCCTTTTCATTTCAATCCCTGAATCTGAAATGGAATTAAAAATCCCAACCATATTAGATTCCTAGTGATATTTTGGACAGAGTCAGTGTCATCGTGTGCATATTACTGTATTTTTTCAAGGCAGTGTAATGTAATCACAACTTTGTTTTTTATCATTATTGTAAGTTTCCATTTGACCTGTATATCTTGGGCAGAATTTGTAAAAGAAACATTGTGCAGTGATATATGACTAATATCTAAAGTCTCTATGCTCGATATAAGTTGCGGAGTTTCAATGGGTGCTCTTCTGCTTGTAACACTATCGTTACTGCAATTTGTGGCAGCTAAAACAACTGTATTCATATAACACAGGGAGTATATTCATTTGACATGGAACAGCCAGCCATCCAGGTCGATACATTTTGTGTACATGGTGGTCCTGATGGGTACATCACTGGTATAAGGGGAAAGGTTCAGTGCCTTCCAGAGGAGGAATTGGAGGAAAAAGAGACTGATTTAGAAAGGCAAGAAATGATCAAAGAGAAATGTTACCTTCGCTTTCCGACATTACCATTCATCCCAAAGGAGCCTTACGATGTCATTGCTACCGATTACAACACCTTCGCTCTTGTTTCTGGAGCAAAAGACAAAAGCTTCATCCAGGTAGCTATATATGATAATTGTCTATCCCAAAAGTGCTTGACGATTTATGATTATTGGCCATTGGCCTTACTTGTTTCTTTCTGTTTTTCATTTAGATTTACTCGAGGAAGCCTAACCGGGACCCGAATTTGTAGAGAAATACAAGAATTACTTAGCAAAGTTTGGTTATGATCCTAAAAAGATCAAAGATACACCCCAAGACTGTGAAGTTTTGTCGGATAGCCGGCTTGCGGCGATGATGTCAATGTCTGGAATGCAGCGGGCCTTGACAAACCAGTTCCCGGAGTTGGAACTAAAAGCGCCCATTGAGCTCAATCCTTTTACAAGTGTATTTGACACATTGAAGAAGCTTATAGAACTCTATTTTAAGTAGCCATATATGAATATTCAGGAGAATTGTATAGTCATATCTATGAATATTCATGAGAATTGTATATCTAATTGAGAGAAAGAAGGGAATAAGATCATTGGATGGTCATTCTATCTTTTATGGTGATTGTTCAAACTTATGTGGATTTTTCTTGCCTATTTGGATTATCGAATTTTTATCTGCATTAATAACTTATCGGTATCAGATTAGTCTTAGTATGGTTTGGTTATTTTATAAGTAAAATTATCATTGGTATCATATCTGTATCGAATTCAGTATCGGTTCAATTTGAAAACGAAACCAAACCAACTGCCCAAAAAATTCGTCTACTTCAATAATAGCAAAAACAAAAAACATGAACATTGAAAGCTTCGTTTTCCCTAGTAAAGTACAACCACCCCTGAAATCTTCTGTAATGAAAAGCTGACTCGAATGCTGCATATTATATGAGCATAATTATGGTGCTGAATTTCCAGAAACATGGCCTTCACTGAATTTATCTTGAGGCTAAAGCTGGAACACCATTAACTGAACAGATGAACCAATCTAGAGCTAGATGTGAAATGGATATGTAGCATAAGCTAGTCACATTTGGCGCACAACAATCCCCACTGTAGCTGATCTGAGTTGGAATTTAAACACTAAAGAACTGTAGCCCCTAGCAAAGAGATGTCTTCTGCCAGGATCATCATCGTGGGAATTGAAAATCTTTACTGAGAACTCTCTCTCAGGGCACCCTCAGGAGAAACATGAACTGAAAGACACCCAAAATTGCACTAGATGGAACTTTTTCTTAAAATTTTTCTTTTTTTTTGGCCGCTAATGGAACTTAATCTTAATTAGTGTGATAAAGAAAGATGCCGTTTTCAGTTATACAGAAGCAAAAGTACTCCCAAACAATTGACACGAGAAAGACACTACCCGTGCTCAAAATTGATTCCACTACAGTATCTGTCTGACAATTTATCTCAAAATTGATCCTATGTCATCCACAACATTGATGAACACAATTACCTGACCCACAAGGCTTATGTAGCTGAAATCCCCCAAAACATAGAAGGCATAAATAAATTATTACATATTATAGTAGCTGGCTCATGACTTTTGAACTGAAAACCCAAGGATGAACTCCCTGATTTCGTCATTGGCCCTATCAAGTGCAGTCCGTCCCTCAGCATCCTTGACGTCATACTTGGCTCCAGCTCTTAGCAGTTCTTCAATTTTCGGCTTGTCACCTTCAGAAGCCGCCATCAGCAATAAGATATCTACGGGGTGAATGTTCTGGCTCAAGAGAGCCTCCATCTTGTCATATGATCCTTCAACTGCAAGCATCCCCATGTAGTTAAAGTACTGCACAACAAAACATTCCAGTCAGTCAGTCAATTGAACCCCTTAAGAAACTTTAGATAGAGTTCCCAATACTTGATGAGAAAACATCAATCTCATAATAGTGAGACGGATTTATACTGCATACCTAATAGTATTGATTCAGTGTGTATTACATTTTGAATATACATATGATGTGTTGATTGTCTTCGACATGACATATTTGCATTGTACATAAGCCATGTGGAAGTCAACAACTCATGAATGGTGCTGGAAATATAAAGGTATCTTTCTACCCATATACCTTTGTGTTAATCACCAAAAGAGCCCTAAATCATAAATTTGAAATATCCATGCACTCAAATCTTCTTTAACCATACAAAGAACTTCCAGGACGCAAGATAGGGCATAACACTCAAAACAACATTAAATAAAATGAAATTCCAGTAACAACTATATGGATTGCATGATACGTATTGTATCAAATATATATATATATATATAGTCCAGTTGAAATTAGTTCCAACAAAGGATTATGCAGGATTTGTAGAATTACTTTATGAGGAATTAAGGCTATTGGAATTAGAATTTGAAGTGTTCCATCACCTCGTTAAAGTTGTTAGCATACCATCACAATGCTTCTAACTCCATGAACTTGTATAATGCGTGTAGATATGTGTGAATTACAAGGAATTATGTTTAATCGCTTAGCATCCATCACAAAACCAGCAGAAGAAAACAAGTGAAGCTGTAGATTCAGTTGCTAAGATGAATTGGAGATTAGCAAATGAATCAGAATCTTATTTCTTTCTTTGGGCTTTTTGCTTCTACAGGTAAAATATTGTCATACAGCTCCACATACAAAACAAGAGAAATCAACTACAGAAGTAAATATTACCAGAATAAATTATCATGATATACTACAACCATCAAGCTGACTGATGCTAAATGCAGAACATGGACAACCAAATCAGCAACACCACATATCAAGATGGTCAACGTATTTAGCTTCTTCTAACATATTCATCCCATTATTGCTACAAAAAAAAATCTCCATTAATCCCTCCACTAACATAGACAGCGACCCCGCACAAAAAAACAATAACAACCAACACACAGAACCTGGGCCTTCTAAACCCCAGTTAGCCACATTGCTATTAATGTAATTTCCATCCTTCTTCAAGTCATTGAGTAGAGCTCTTTCAAATTCCACTTTCAAAATTTTCATCTTTCAACTCATAAATCAAGCTTCTTCAAATACTCATCCAACCTCGCATCTAGAAGAACCTTTACCTTTAGCGGTGTAAATAATCCTAGCGGACAATATAGACTGAACCCTCTTGGATATATACTTGAGTTCGAGTTCAATTCAAGTACAAGTTAAGCCAAGGCGAACTCAATGAGCTTGAAAGCCTATGAAACTCAGGTAGAACTTAACTATATACCAAGTTTAATAGAATTCAAATCTATTTTGAACTTCATTATAAATTAAACAATAAGGAATACAACATTTAATGATTGAGTCTAAACGATTTTACACTAACCAAACCCGGCATTGGTGAATTACACTTCACAACAAGCTAGGGTTTCATCTTTTGTAGTCAATCTCGAAAACAATACTGTTTGATTCGATTCCATCCATACAAAACCCTTTTTCATCATGCAATATCTATTATTCAATTACTTCGAATTATGCAGCATAAGATCCGAATTACAACATGAAAAATCCAAGCTACAAGTACTAAAAGTAGACAAATCCGACATATATTATACACACATAGAGCAATAAACAAAATTGTCAAAGTTTATCACAAGAGCACAAAAGCAGTAAGTAAAGGTACAAATTTAACAAGAAAAATAAATCAAGAGTAACAACCTGCTCAACATCATCTCTATCAAAATCATCACGTGACTGGCTACCATAAATCCCAGCACCTTCTGCGTCAACCCCACTTTTACCAAACCTAAACCAACACTTGGTTCTATAGCCATTACACTGACCAGCACCAATTCTGGACCCAATCCTGATGGGTTTGACCCAGCTTAAATTCCTAGTGATACCCAGAAACTGGGAAGTGAAGTTGGTGTGTTTGGAAGTGAAACTAAGTGGTTGGATTGTGCATGGAACTGATGAAGACATTTTTTTATGAGTTGGGTTTCAAGTTAACAGAGTGTTGGGACAAGGCTTGAAGGGGTTGTTTTTATGGTTACGTGACATTATCTGTAGTTTAGTTTAGTTTCTATCCACTAGATATGGGAGGCATATTCTTGTCTGTGGGTGAGTTAACTATGGTATTGTGAGGCATCAATGATTGTGGCCAATGTACATCTGCCATAAATTATACATTTACAATACGTTATATATTGTTTATTTTTTTTTTTTTTTTCCATTGGACATTTGTTCTCTCAATTCGTTTTAGGGGTGTGAAAGAAAATGAATATTTAGGATAACAGAAAAACCAATAAAAAAAAAAATTAACCAGTCATTGGTTTCGATTTAAAATTGGAGTTTTTAAATGTTTTGGTTTTTTGTTTCGGTTTTGGTTTATAGAATAAAAAAATGACAGTTTTGATTAACCGTCTGTATTTTCATATATAATTTATAATATATTTATATAATTATTTTGTTAAAAATATAAATAATCGGATAATATAATTTGTTGGGCATACTTGTATTGAGTTACATACATCATCTTTGGTTTGACATAGAACCAAATTGACAAAATAAATATGTATATAATATCTAAATTGACAAAAAAAATTCACAAACCAATTGTATGATAAGTTAGAAAGGTGTCTGCGAACTTGTATATCTTTTTATAAAGATTTGTTAATTTTATTATTTAGTGGAAGGATGGAGTATATAATATGGATGAATACGTGATTCTGCTAATGAAATTTGAGATTAAAATAATTTATGATATACCTATATAATTATTTTGTTAAAAATATAAATAGTCAGTTATTGAAGATTAAAAACCCTAATCTTTATTTCATTCCACGCAAATCGTACCACAACCATCGTCACATATTCCCTAACTGCAAATTTTGCATAACCATTATGTTAAATGGTTAAAAACCGAAAAAATTAACAGAAAATAATGGTTAATCATTAAGGCAGTTAACCATTTATAATGGATCAGTTGAGGATCGGGATATTAAAAACCGATCATTAGGGTTAGATTCAAAAAATAAAGTCATTAACCAGTTAACCGAACCGTGAACACCCCTAATTTGTTTTGCACTAAAAAAATTAAACAAATGTAAAGTTGACAGCTTAAGTGTTTTTTGAATTTTATGCTAAGGTTGGTAAATATCATGATCATATTTTAACTTATTAAGTTTAAAATATAGAGTTTGAAGTTACGATCAATGTCGAATTTGTTAGCTGAACTTTACAAATTAGTTAACTGAACTTTCAAATGTTCAATTTTGCACATTATCATTTATTTATTTAATTTTCCCTTCTGACGTGGCGAATTATTATTTTCTACATTTTCTAAAATGCTCAAATAAACTCATCAAGTAAGCCCATATTACTTTTATAGGTTTTTATTTCTCAATTAGGGTTTACTCTAATTTTACTTTTATACAAGTCCATTTCTTAAATTTTTTTTAATGTAAGACATTTTTGTGTGTAATAAAAGTGCTCAACAGCCATTAAAACTCCTTCCAGATGAGTGAGATCGAATATAAGCATTTTCTCCAGTAGATCCATGGCTTTAGGAGACATGGCTGGAAACCTCACCGACATTTGCTTTATTTACTCCACTTTATACCTTCATACAATGATTTATATCTATTTCATCGGAACAATAAATCGATCGATGAAAAAAATTGCTCTCAGAAATATTCTACAAGACATCACAGACCAGAGAATTGTAGAGGGGAAATGTCAAAACATTACATGTCATGAACAAGTACTTTGTAACTAGCCTTCATCATATTGGAGGGGCATAGTCCAGCTCCATTCAAAAGGAACATTTCAATGAGATATCTGAGATGAGATGTCTTCGATGCAACTAATATTCAAATCTTGGAAGATCTTGGCGTACTTTTCCTGGAAAAGTGGTGATATGATTGCAGTTGAATGTTAGGGAAAAAAATGCTTCCATAATACAAAACGAAAAATAAGACCGTGAACCGCAAAATAGCACCTTAACATATGGTTGTTATAGTTACTTTCTATAATCTTTACCTCAATATTAATGTTTAGTGATGTATGAATTAATGAGAGAAAATGTACATGAAAGGAAAATTTACAGTGATCCATCAAGGATGATGTCATGGAGGCCAATACGCACAACTAAGTTTTAGCGAGAGTAGAACTTGGTTGGTGGTTCGATGTTAATGGTGTAACCTATCATGATGGTTATGGTTGTGTTTGTGCGGTTGTAATAGGGGCAACTCCACATCTAGGGTTTCTGAGTTTGGAAAGTAAAGGTAAATCGCGATTAGGGTTTTCACGTTATAGTAGAGAGAGACAAGATAGAAGATAGAGTTAAAGTGGGAGTTGATAACGTGGATTCTATCTTAGAGGAATCTGGGTCGATGGATGAAAAATGAGCTGGAGCGGGAACAGGGCTTGAGGCCTTGGGTAATTGGGCTGAGAAAATGAAATAATACTCAACTGGCCAAAAGGGCTCTTATCAGGCCAAAATATAATTTCTGTTTTCCCTAAGTGCATTTAGTTATTCCAAATCATGCTTTTAACGAATTGTATGCACATGGTTTGTTAGTTTGTTATGCTTATGTGTCCTTTTTGGCATATGGTCTTAAATTAGAAAAATATTCTAGAGAGGATCTCAATATATACATGTAATTCCGATACACATTATTATCATGAATGAAGTAAGAAAATACAATTTCCTCTCAATCTAGCTTGAATTCGAGCTACTTAATTCCGCATTCAGAATTATTGTGTGTTGTTTTTCCTGAATTCCATCCCACGTACGTTTCGATTGGTATCAGAGCCCATTCCTGGCCATGGAGACTCGTGAAACTAAAAGGATTGAGGAAGCAGTTCGAGCAGCTATCAAAGAACAAATGGAAGAAACACTGAAGTTAGTCAAATTTTCCGTTAAGGAACACATGGAAGAAGCATTAAGACCCATCAACGATACCTTGGTGCGGGTGCAGGGAGTTATGGATCAGCAGAATCTGGCCATTGCTGAGCTGAAGACCCATCAAGCAAAAGGCATGCTATCTGCTGGCTCAAGCAACCCTGCTGCCAATATCACATCGGACCACACTGCAAATTCCAGGTTAGAAAATTCTAATAAACCACCGATCGCCTATCCATTACATATGAGGGCAACTAAGATTGAGTTTCCTGTTTTCTATGGAAATGACCTTAAGAATTGGTTGTATAAGGCTCAACAATACTTTGGCTAGATTTAACTCCTGATGATTGGAAGGTGAGGGTAGCTGCTACGTATTTTGAAGGGAAGGCACTTAAATGGTATTATTCTTATGTGCAAAATCAAGAAACTGCCTGGGTAATGACTTGGGAAGATCTGGTTAAGGAGTTGAGAGTTCGGTTTGGTGAGAAGGTATATGAGGATCCAATGGCAGAACTTAAAGAGCTACAGTAAGTAAGTGAACTACAAGAGTACCTAGAGGAGTTTGAACAACTCATCTCCCAGATTAAACTTCCAGAAAATTATCTTGTTAGTTGCTTCTTAAGAGGTTTACACCCCTCCATTCAATACCTAATTAAGATGTTTATGCCCCAAACACTTCATCAGGCCTACACACTAGCTAAACTCCAAGAAGCACAACTTCTATCAACTAAACAGAACCTCAAGACCCCTAAATACATACCTAAACTTACACACACCACCCGAACACAATACACCACTCAATATTTTAACAAAACACAACCATACCCAAAAACATTCCTAGATACATACAGCAATAACAAACACAATCACCCTCCAGCAACCATTAATAGCACCCACAAAATCTCACAGTTTGAGTGGGTTATGCAGGGTCAGAAGTTTGTAACTGAGGTACATGTGCTACCCTTATCTGGGTGTGACCTCGTATTAGGCATACCATGGTTGAGCACACTAGGCACTATACATTGGAATTTCCAACTCCTTACAATGAAGTTCGACTGGGATGGATGGTCACACAAGTTAAAGAGGGAGAATGAGCAATTGATGGTGGTGGATAGGTTAGAATTTACTAGGCTGCTTGCACATGAGAAACCACTACAGTTTCAATGCTGGGTAGTACAAGTACTCGCTGAGGGAAGTGACTAGAAATGCAACCAGAGATTGAACCCTCTACTCATTGATTTGTTATAAGAGTACCATGATGTTTTTGAGGAACCCCGTGGCCTACCCCCACCTAGGGAATTTGATCACAAAATTCCTTTACAAGAGGGTTATAAGGCTGTCAATTTGCGACCCTATAGGCATTCTGCCATTCAGAAATCTGTATTGGAGGAAATGATCAGAGAACTCTTATCTAGTGGGGTGATCAGGCACAACAATAGCTCTCTCGCATCACCTGTGGTACTAGTTAAGAAGAAAGACAACACATGGAGGATGTGTGTTGACCATAGAGAGCTAAACCATCAAATTGTGAAAGATAGGTTTCCAATTCCTATCATTGAGGATCTATTTGATGAGTTACATGGGGCTACTCAATTTAGTAAGCTTGATTTGAGATCCGGGTATCATCAAATTAGGATGCACCCAGCGGATGTGTATAAAACAGCTTTTAGGACTCATGAGGGCCACTATGAGTTCCTAGTGATGCCCTTTGGGTTAACAAATGCTCCCTCAACTTTTCAAGGCTTAATGAATCATGTATTTAGGCCTTACTTACGAAAGTTTGTCTTAGTGTTTTTTGACAATATTTTGGTATATAGTTCAAATTTAGAAGAGTATGCCAATGACCTACGGTTGGTCTTTGATGTGCTGAGGCGAGAAGTACTTTTTTTGAAGAGATCGAAGTGTGAGTTTGGGGTGGGACAGATTGAGTACCTGGGTCACATTATTACTAGAGAGGGAGTGTCCACGGATCCTAAAAAGATTGAGGCTATAGAAAGTTGGCCAAATCCTAGGACACTCAAACAATTATGAGGGTTCTTAAGGCTTGCCGACTACTATAGGAGATTTATCCGCAACTACAGCATCATAGCAAGACTCCTCACTTTACTGCTCAAAAAGGATAATTTTGGGTGGAATGAAGAAGCATAGAGGGCTTTTGGAAAACTTAAATCAGCTTTAGTGCAATCTCCTATTCTAAGGCTTCCTAATTACATTCAAGAGTTTGAACTAGAAACGGATGCTGGTAGAGATGGAGTTGAGGCTGTACTGATGCAAAATCATCATCCTATTGCTTATTTAAGTAAAACCCTGACTCCTAGATAGCAAGCACTCTCGGTTTATGAGAAGGAGCCATTGGCTCTTGTATTAGCGGTAGAGAAATGGAGGCACTGCTTGATGGGTAGACACTTTGTGATCAAAAATGATCACCAAAGTCTCAAACATCTATTACAACCGAGGCTGGTCACAACTAGCCAACATAAATGGCCATCCAAGCTTTTGGGAATGGATTATGAGATCAGATACAAAAGCGGGAGAACCAATGTGGCGGTTGATGCTCTTTCCAGATGCACTCAGATAGGATTAAACTCCTTAATCACCACTATCACTACACCTGAGCTAATAGAGGAATTGAAGAGAAGTTAGGTTATGACTGAAGAGTATGCCAAGATACTAACTCAATTGCAGTCAGGAGAAGAATGTAAGCATTTTACATTTGATCAGGGAATTTTGAGGAGAAAGGGAAGATGTGTGGTTGGTTCCACTGTGAATTTAAGAAGAAAGTTGTTGAGTATGTATCACGATGGAGTTATGGGGGGTCACTCAGGTGCTCAAGCTACATACAAGAAGATTGGATCAATTTTCTACTGGCCTAAACTTGAGAAGGATGTGAGACAATATGTGAGGGAATGCCAAGTCTATTAGAGGCATAAGTATGACATGTATCTACCCCGGGTTTACTACAACCACTTCCTATACCTAATGTTCGTTGAGTAGAAGTCAGCATAGATTTCATTGAAGGACTACCAAGGTCTAATGGGTTGGAGATTATCATGATAGTAGTTGATAGACTAAGTAAGTATGCACATTTTATTGGTTTCTCACACCCTTACACAACTCCTAAAGTAGCACAACTCTTCCTAGAGTATGTCTACAAACTACATGGAATGCCAGAGGGTATGGTAAGTGACAGGGATCCTATCTTCATCAGTCATTTCTGGCAAGAGTTCTTCAAACTACAAGGGGTCAAGTTGAAATTATCCACTTCTTATCACCCCCAGACCGATGGCCAAACAGAAAATGTTAACAAATGCCTAGAAACATATTTGAGATGTATGACTGGTGATGCTCCAAAGAAGTGGACTCAGTATCTAGCATTGGCTGAGTGGTGGTACAACACTAACTTCCATGTTAATGCTAACAAGACTCCATTTGAAATTCTCTATGGGTATCCACCTCCTATACACCTACCCTACATACTGGGTGACTCGCGTAATGCTACTGTTGACCACATGCTTAAGAACAGAGAGGAGGGAATAAAGATACTCAAGTTTCATCTAAGGAGGGCTCAGGACAGAATGAAGCAACAAGCAGACAAAAGGAGGATGGACAGAGAGTTTGTGCTGGGGGATTGGGTGTTACTCAAGCTACAACCTTACAGACAGAACAGTATCAAGCAATACCCACACCAGAAATTAGCAGCAAGGTATTATAGGCCCTATAAGGTAAAAGATCGAGTGGGAAAGGTGGCTTACAAGCTGGATTTACCTTCGGAAGCTAATATCCACTCCACTTTCCATGTATCTCAGTTGAAGCGTTCTCATGGAAAACGATCGGAATCGCTACCCTCTTTGCCTACAATAGAAGAAGAAGAAGGGTTAGAGCCTGTAGCGATACTAGAAAGGAAAATGACTAAGCGTGGTAACACAGCTGAGACTTTAGTACTTATCTTGTGGAAGAACAAACCCACGACAGAGGCTACCTGGGAGTTCCTCGTGGATATGAAGCTGAGATTTCCCCATGCTCGCTTGTGGACAAGTGAAATTTTAGAGGAAGAGACTGTAATAGGGGCGACTCCACATTTAGGGTTTCTGAGTTTGGAAAGTAAAGGTAAATCGCGATTAGGGTTTTTACGTGTAGTAGAGAGAGACAAGACAGAAGATAGAGTTAAAGTGGGAGTTGACAACGTGGATTCTGTCTTAGAGGAATCCGGGTCGATGGATGAAAAATGAGTTGGAGCGGGAGCGGAGCTTGAGGCCTTGGGTAATTGGGCCGAGAAAATGAAATAATACTCAGCTGACCAAAAGGGCTCTTATCAGGCCAAATATAATTTCTGTTTTCCCTAAGTGCATTTAGTTATTCCAAGTCATGCTTTTAACGAATTGTATGCACATGGTTTGTTAGTTTGTTATGCCTGCGTGTCCTTTTTGGCACATGGTCTTAAATTAGAAAATATTCTAGAGAGGATCTCAATATATACATGTAATTCTGATACACATTATTATCATGAATGAAGTAAGAAAATACAATTTCCTCTCAATCTAGCTTGAATTCGAGCTACTTAATTCTGCATTCAGAATTATTGTGTGTTGTTTTTCTTGAATTCCATCCCACCCACGTTCCAGTAGTTAGAGATGGAGGTCATCACTAGTGGCTATCTAGCATTTAATAGGGAGAGTGTGAGCTAGAGAGAAAAATGGGGAGCGGATTTGACGAAGAAGAAGATGGAGTTTAGAGTGCGGATACCAAGAAATGGTTCCTAGTAGAAATGGAGAAACTTAAGAGAGAGGGGGGTTAGAGAGAGAGCTATTGTCTAGGGAAGATCATTAGCAAGGAAGAAGATGGAATTCGTCTAGATTGGGTTTGATGTATTATAACGGATGATCTATTGTCCTACATTGGTGAAATGTTGACAACGAACCTTCTATGTATTATCAAGTAGTGAAAACTTGACTGAATTAACTTGAAATTTAAATTGTTGGAGAACTTAAGGATAAGAGTGGGTTTGTGGTGGATTGGGCTCTCAAGAGGCCCAACCGATTTTTGTTCTTATAATGAAATAAATTAATTATAACGTAAAAATAAATAAAAATTAATATTTTCCACATCACAAAGAAAATATAAATAAAAAATAATATGATGTCATGTCATATAATACGTGTCATGACATGATTGGTCCGTATGTCCACATCAGTGGCAGAGTTAACACCATGACATGAGATATCAAATATAATCTCGAAAAGTCCAATTAGGTGTATCAATTATAACATCGAAAAGTCCAATTAGGTATTAATTTTTAGACAAAGTTTAGGTAACAAATTCAACATTAACCCTTGAAGTTATTAACTATTAGATTCAATTTAATTTTTACTTCATATTTATTATTTCTACTATCTTTAAAAAGAATGGCTTGTAAATTAGGGATGTTCATGGTTTGGTTAATTGATTCGTGGCCCTATTTTTTTTAACATAACCATAATGATCGGTTTTTTAATATCTCAATCCTTAACCGGTCCATTATAAACAGTTAGCCTTTTTTTCGATTTTCAGTTTTTAACCATTTAACGTAATGGTTTCAATAATCAAATGGATAATTATAAAAAACCTTATTTATTAGCTTTTATCATAGAGTTTTTCTTGAAATTATTATATATATTACAAGAGCTAAAAAAAAGGGAAAATCAAATTAAGGAAAAGGAGAAAAACAAGCTTTTGGATGTATCATACTAACAAAATCAAACTAAATCAATTACCATATTAACTCACATTAAATATAGGACAAAACATATATAAATCATATGTATATATATATATTTTTTTTTAAAAAATAATTATATGTATACATAAATTATATATAACATATTTCTAAATATTGAAATGGTTAATCATTAATCATTAGTTTTTTATGGTTATAAATCGAAACTGAAAAGCAGAAAAAATAAAAATTGTAATTATAAACCGAAACCAACGAATCAGCTAATCATATTTTTCGGATTGGTTTTCCAATTTTAGTTCACTTTTTCAATTTGATCGATTTTTTTACACACCCCTACTTGCAAAGATAAAATTGCCAGTTCATTAATCCATTGTAAAGCATGCGATTTTACATTTTTAACTAATACCACATGTCTTAAATGTGATTTTTGTAAAAATAATGAAACTTTCCACTTATAGTATATCACACATTCAATTTATAGTAAATCACATGTTAAATATGCATTTTTGCAATTAACTAAAGTTTCAAAATCGTCTATTAAATATGCAATTTCTTTATTAAAATCAAAATCATATGCCTTAGATGCAATTTTATGTTGATATTTTGATAATTTTCTTTTATAAGATGGGTAAATATATGCTACACCCCTATAGAGGAATAAATCTAGATTCTAGGTCTTATAGCCCAGCATTAACTTAGGTTTGAGTTTTTAGAACTCTTTAGGCTGAGTGACAAAGCCCAAAAAGTCAAGTCCATAAAATTAAGATGACTAAGGAAGATTTGGCATAGTGGGTTCAAAGGATTGTTGGACCAAACTGACCTACTCTCAACCTTTCTTAAGAAACTCATGCACTTAAAGAAGCCTTCCATTGGCTACAAGTCTATAGAGAAATCTGTTACTTGGAGGACTTATCTTGCCCGTTAATAGTCAATGCAATCCGACAAATGTCATCAAAAGTCAAGCTCCATGAATACCTAAAGTTCTTCCTCATTTGGTAGATCTAGAAATTACCAAAAAAGTCATCGTGCTGCCGAAATACTCTCATAAGTGATCAAATAGAGCTTGGAGCGAAGAACACATAGTCTCTTCTCTTAAACAGTAGGGTTCATGATATATAGCTCCTTCATTTGTCACTAATGCATTTAAGCTTCCTGAGATCGTCTACTCCTTCTCCCTACTTTCTCTCTCTTAGTCATTTCTTGTATGTACTCTCATGCCACTCTTTTGAGGTCATGTATAACACAAGATATACATTGCACACATGTGATCACTATGATGGAATCCACCTAATCAGTTTTAACTAGTGATTTAACCTAACCTTTTCGTTATTGCCTATTTTTCTCAATGACTTTATTAATAACCTGCTGCTAAAGCTCATTCAACTCACACTTGATGATCAACATCTCAAAGTTTTGATGATGAGCAAGCACTTCATGGCCTTCAAACCATTTTCTTATTTATATCCTTCTAACATGATTAATTAGTTCCAAAAGGCATTTTATATCTTTGATTTTTTTTCTTTTTGTACTTCTCATCTTTTATTTATATTCATTAATTTTATTGGTTTTTAAAAAGTGGTTAGTTATTTATATTATATTATTTTATTTTTGTTTATACTTCTCGTTTTTTGTGAATCTTGCATTATAAGCGAAGAAATTTACAGGGTTTTTTCCCCTGCTCGATTTTAGGCTAAAGCATGTGTTGTTCTTTAATTGTTAGGTATTGGTTTAAACATACATCTATAGCTACTATTTTTTCCCTTAATTGCTTCATTGTTTAAGGGTTTTACTCTTTGATCTCCATGTTGGTCTCAACAAGCATTCTGTTTTAAGTGATTGAATATGAAATATGATTTAAGGATAATAAGACGAGTAATCATCGTTCTAATTTTACATTCCTCTTAGATAGAGCATATCAAGTTCTCCAAAATTAGTCTGATTTAAATGTATGTTTAAATTTCTAATTTTCCTCCTTTTGTCTTTGATAACTCTTTGAAAGTAGTATATGACAATGTTCAGATCATACACTTTTTTTTTAATTTTTAAAAGAGAGAAACTTTCATAATGCAAAGACATTTTGCACACCACCTGATATCCCTTAAATATAAAGTAATGAAATTCTAATTATCAAAGTATCCTTTGGTATAGTGCATTATAATCCATTAAAACTCTAACATTCAGCATTTTTAGTGTTAAAAGCAGTTTCAAAATGAGTGAACTCTTAAGAAGCAACTGCCACTAATGACAAAATCATATGGTATTTTGTTAAAGTGGAGTTGTTAGGTTCTGGGTCATTACACACTAACTATAGAATTACACAATTATCGACAGCCATTGCGATGGTCATCTTTTATCCCATAGTTTAACATTTTGCAAAGTCTAAGATAATTGGGAAAGACTTGAAAAAAATCATAAATGATCTTGGACATCATAATTGTGATATGAGGCGCATGATGTACTATTTAAGTTTTGCATTTGCATGAATGATAAAATTCCAATATATTTAATTTACTTGATGTGACATGCATATAAAATCAAGTATAAGGTTAAAATAAATTTAAATATGAAAGCATTACTCACTCGAACTGGGGGGGAGAAGGAACTACACAAACAATGTTGTAAGAAAGGAAAAATAACTATAAAATTCCAAATAAAAAACTACATGTAGTAAAAAGATCATGAATCACTGATTCGCAAAAGATTAGCTTTAGCTACTTGATCTTATCCTTAAGATTGTGCTTGGATTCTTTTGTCAACTTTTATCTGTTTGTCTTATCTACTTTGAAAAGATTTTTGCTTATTTGCAAATACTATCTAAGATTCTATTTCTACATTTTTCACCTTTCTTACTATTATCCACGTCTACTTTTAAGATATCTTCTTTTACATTGTTTACTAAAAAATAATAACTATAGTTGCTGTAAATCCTGGTTTTGTTGGTAGAGTTTGAGACCTATAAACACAAAAAGTTGGCTAGTGGTATGTCGAAAGTTATCCAGGGAAGTCATTATGATGCTTAAATCAATAATGGGTCACTTCAGAGAACATAAGATAATACTCAAAACTTGGGTAGAATGATCAAATTCCCTTACTTGATGAAGGAAAAGTTTTTTTTTTTAATAGTAATTCCATATAGAAATTGAGCCCAAAGAATCTTTTTCTATTAGAGTATACCTCAGGTTGATAGATGACTTGGCCCCTAGGTGGAGGGATCATTCTGGAGTAGAGGTGAAGTTAACGAAGTGTGGAATGTGGTCAGATAGGAAGTGTCCCTCTTTGACCCCATAGTAGCACAGGGAGCATGTAGCGACCTTAGAGAGGAGCAACTCATTCAGGAGTTGGAGGTCAATGCTAGGGTGAGTTGCACAGGGAAGTCAAGGTCAAGGTCTCAACCTGAGTAAATCTATCATGGGCAGCTAGACCTATGGGCTTTTGTGCTCCTTTTGGGCCAAGGCCCCATGTAGAATGTGAAGAGGGCCAATTAGGTTGTGGTCTATTATTACCATCAACAACAATAATATACAATTAGGGGCAAATTACATCTATCATCGCTCTAAATTTTGTTAAAAGCATGGAAACTCTACTTTTTTAAAATACAACACTTTACCCCTAACTTTTGTCTACTTCAATGCTTATATGGCATTAATGATGATGTGTCATCATCACATTGGCATTATTTATCATTTATCAAAATATTATAATTATATATATATTTATTTAGCTAAAATCATAAAAAATTAAAATTAATTTGTAAAAAAACTAATTTTTTATTTTTTAAAAAGAATTGCACAAACACGAAACATTTATTATATATAAAATAATTAATTATAAAATATTAAAAAATAAAAAAAGATATCACATGATTGTCTTCCTAATTTTAATCAATTTCCTTAATTTGCATAAAGAATTACACACCATTGATAGATATTATTCTTGTTGTTATGTACTTGTATGATGAAATATTATAAAACAAAAATATCAAGATCATATATCCAGGAAAAAAAAATAAATGAGGATAATATAATGATATTGTGTTTCTTTCATCAAACATGTGTCTTTCATGGGTGAACTTTAAATTAGAATGAGTTGCTTTTAACTTTTATATGTTTTTTTTTTAAATTAAGAGAAAACTTATTAAAATTGGGAAGACGGCCAATAACTCCTTTTTTATAATTAATTTAATTATTCAATATATAATAAATATTTCATGTTTTTCCATTTTATTAAATTAACATTTTCTTTTCTATTTTTAAAAATTAATTTTATTTTTTTAGTACTTTAGCCAAATTAATATTATAATTATAATATTTATAAAATAATTAATAATACTGATGTGGGAAGATGTGGTGATGACACATCTTTAGTAGAAAGTGTTGCATTTTAGAAAAGTGGGGTGTACATGTTTTTTGTAAAGTTTAGGAGGGTGGTGGATATAATTTACCCTATTGTAAATGTTTTTATTAAAATAGAGTGATAATTATTCTAGTTATCATATTTAATTTGCTTCACAAAAAAGTTGTAATTATGTTTATAATGCAACAAAGATTATGATTGGAAAATTGTCCATATGAATGCTGATATAGAAAATTTTCACTATCATAAAAAAAGGCCTTAAAAATAATGAAAGGGGCATAAAGTTATGATTTATGAGTTGTTAACAACCAGTTAATTCACATTATGTGGACTCACATAAATTTCTAGTGACTTAGGTGCTACATAATTGTAACATTAGGTTTTATACATGTATAGGTATAGATATATATATTATATTTATTGATGGTCAATTATGGACATGGCCTCCCAGACCCTAGACGACCTATTGTGTATTTTGGCCAACCCATTAGGTTTGAGGCTGATCTATCTCGACTCACCTTAAGTCCCTAAGAGCACTAATTTGCCCTTAGCTTGGCGAGCTAGCCTACTCAACTATGCACTAAGCGAACCTTGAACTAGATCATGGCACTCTCTGAGTAATCTTTGTTGACTTCACTGGAGGGAACACTTAGATGTGGACAGCTCCCACATCTGCCATAAGCGCTTCCAACTCCCCACTTGTTTGTGGCACTCTCCAAGTAATCTTTGTTGACTTAATTGAGGGACCACTCAGAATTGGACAAATCCCACATCTACCATAACCACTTCCAACTCCCCACTTGTTCATCATCTCGCCACATGTACAACCATTAGGAGTCGATCTCTTATAAATATTTTCCCCTTGCACATTCTAAAAACAAGTATTTATACTAATGACCCATATACTTTTTAATCCTCCTACGTATAATTGGGATGTTATCTAACTTAAGCATTAGAGTGACCACGTCAAATAACCCTTTCACAAACTACCAATGATGATTCGTTTTATAGACCCAACTTATTAGCCTAAAATCAAGCCCTAGTATCAAGTCCTTTACTGGTTTTGAACTAATGACAACATTATTCCATATTTTGTTAATAAGTCGTTACAATAAAATGGTCATGCAAGTACATATCTTCTTATATCATCATCATCTTCTAAGTACATATCTTCTTATATTACTACTAGTACCACTACACATTTAATGTAAGTATATATCTGCTAAATTATTTATAGATAAATATGTATTATTAAAACCAATTTACATCACCAATATAATGTTTTTAGTGTTTTCCATTTTTTTTATCATTCATCCATTATTCACCAATCATTCAAATAATATATAGTACATATAGTCTTTATATAATATTATATATATATATATATTATGTATTTTATGCCCCTGTGTGCTATATCTATGCATATATTTGTTATAGATATTCGATTTACATGCATATGATATATATATATATATATATACTATATGTGTAACAAATAAATCAACCAATTAATTTAATCTCTAACCATTGTCCTGAAGCAAAACCTCCTTGGAAAAATGCAATATAAAAAAAACAATAAAAATCACATTTATGATATGCAATTTTCAAAATTTATTACCACTATTAAATCCCATGGGATGCGATTTACAAGAAATTCCATTTGGTAATTAATATAATAAAAATCTTGCATAATTATTTATTCAAAGTGATGCAAACAAGAAAAAAAATCTAAAATCTATATTATATTATATATATTATTATTTGTTTTCTATATAATTTATATATGTTATATGTGTATATAATTTATTTCCTTTGTGATAATTTTATCATTTTATAATTAAGTTAAAGGTAATGATGTTATAATTTTTATAAAATAAAAATATGAAATAATGCCAATGATGTTATAGTCTAATGGCATTACTCCTGATCTTTTACATGAAGTATCGATGTTTGAATTCTCCTCTAATTATATTGATAAAAATTAAAAACAAAAAAAAACAATAATGTTGTATTTTAACATCTTTACGAGGTAAAATGGACCCACAAATATTTAAGAGTCTATTTATATTGTTTGATTTTTATCATCTTATTTGTATCTAATTTAAAATTGTATCTTATCTATATATGATATTAATCTATTTAATTTGAATTTGTATCTTATTCAAATTTTTTTTCTAATCATTTCATGTGATGTTTCTATTGATGGTCAGTCCAAAATTACTATTAAATGAATTATAATTTATAATTAATGGATGTAATAGGAACCATTGAAAACCTAGGGTGTGTTGATTTCATTTTCCAAATACTCATTACTACGAGAGAACAAGAACAACAAGAGTAAGAAGAAAGAATGGGATGATTAATTTCAAATAGCAAAACAATCCGTAGGCAGTAAGATGGAGTCTCCCATATCCGAAGGGATCATGGACATTCTATATAGGTTTCAATCTTAGATTTGCCCAAACTAAGCTCCGCCTGCAAGAGATGGAACAACATTGAGACCCACTAATCCATAACCTGTATTACTCTCATTGGATGTCCAAAAACAACGAAAACCATATACTAATCCTAAAACGAAGCTCCAAGTTGCACCTATAGATGTCCATATTACAATCTCATATCGGTTACTCAAGTAATTACGGAATGGTACTTAAGGTTGAGGGGTTCTCCTGCCTGGTGGATTGGTCTTTTAGATTGAGTTCTTCCTTTAGATTTGGATACCTAACAACCAGGCCCACTTTCAATGGCTTTCACTCTAGCCTTCTCTACTAAGTAACTCTTTCTTAGGCAGTAGGTCGCCCCTTCCGTTGGTAACAACACTCTCAACAAGAGCACATAATGTTAGACACTAAAGCTCAAAGGAAGAGCCTAACCCAAAAGACCGGCCTACTAGGGAGGAGAACCCCTTAGGTTTAATTATCATTTCTTAATTGCTTGAGGAACCGATGTAGGATCCTAACCCACCCCTGAGAAGCCGATGCCATCAGTAGTCCACTCTAGACAACTTTCACATTAACCTTCTTTTTTAGGTAGCTCTTTTCTATGTCACCTCTTCCACTAACACTAATACTCTCAACGAGAGAATTAAATATTAATTACCCAAATCCAAAGAAAGAGCCAACCCAAAAGACCAACTTACCAAGCAGGAGAACCTCTCAAGCTTATGTACTATTCCCCAATCGCTTGAGGAACCGATTTGGGATCATAACGGTCCGATAAAATAAATCCTCCACAGACATCAAGTGACTTGCCACAAGTTCTTTCGCATTATAGGTTCATTAGTTCTTGTGATGGATTGCTATGTTTAGGCAATGAAGGAGCCTCGTCGATTTTCACTATCAACCCATTTACTCATCAACATGGGAGGACCCAAAAGTTGATTAGGCTATGTCTGGTCATGGGGTTTTAGATTCAGTGAATTTACTAAATCATATAAAGTGGTTGTCATTGGTAACATTAGGGGTGATTATGGTAATTTTAAGTTCGGAGTATGTAAAATAGGTAGCAAGTTGGGTCTGTGGATTGATTAGTGTAATCTCATTTGATTTAGCCAATGAGAAGTTTAGACCAATTCCTGTACCTGATGATCTACCTTGCAATAGGACAAATCATTTTGATCAAATTGTGTCAGGATGGTGTCTTTGTATCTTTTAAAGTAGAAAATCTTAAAGATTACTAAAGGAACTGGACACTCGACCTCATATACCGAGTGGATTAGATTCTCAATTAAACCTTTTACTCTATTGATATGTGGGGAGGTTATTTAAAGCATTGGGGTGTGTAAAGGATGGTGAATTAGTCGTTCCAAAGGGTCATTTCGAAACCAATGAAAAACCATTTTGTTTTCAGACTCGATATGCGAAGAATTCAACCTTCTTCATCTTGATAGGCCACCATATATGAAGGGATCAATCATCCATACTCTTTCCCTCAAATGGATATAAACAAAAACCTTGCTTCCTATTATGGATACTAATGTTATCGAGTTCAGAGTTAGTGCTATTCCATGCTTAATATATCTAGATTACTATTTTGCAGCAACTAAAGAAGTTAAGATCTCTTTTGAGGTTTGATCGTTTATCCACATCGTACAAGAAGTAACATTTGGATACTACTAAGTATATTTGAGCTTTTACTATTATGTTGTGTTGGATATTTTCACTTGTTGGTAGAATATAACTAAGTATATTGCGGTCCTATTACTATGATGGAAGTTCTCTAAGAAATAGCATTACCTAGTATTCTTCCCATCCTTGAAGAGAGCATATCCAACCATCCTCCAAGCATCGATCTTCTCAATGCATTCTGTTGCATTCAAACTATAATTCTCTGTCAAAACTTCTGCACTTTTACCCACATCAATTGCTCCAACCTAAACTTATTTACATACATTCACAATTAGGGCCCCAGCACGGGACATATCACACCCAATTTTGGTTGTTATGGATGTGATGCATTGTTATTTCTAGCCGTTAAGGCAGTGTTTTCTATTGACAGAACATTCTTGTAATTCTAAGTTCAATGAATTTTCTATTTGATGCATGATTTGCTTCTAATAGATATTTATGTTTTTGGGTGTTACAATCTCCCAACTTTTTCTTCCTTAGCTATGATGGAGGACCTTGACCACTATCTGTTTTGGGTGAGATGGTCACTTTGTCTGTCTTGTGGTAACTTTTATTTCATTTTTTATGGTAATTCGCGTTATAGAAACCAAACGCCGGTGCAACCTCACTATAGTCGGTTTCCTCATATCTATGACCGCAGTTTTTGTTGAAAATTTCTGGGGTTAGATTTGTATAAGCTAAAATGTTGCCGCAGGCTAATGTTTGGATCGTGGCATTATCGGAGATTGTTCATCAAATTAATATAACGCTTAATGGGGCAAAATTTTCCATCATAGCATATAGTTATCACAATTGTAAAACTAGCCAAAAATTTTATTTCGATGTAATGTTTAAGGATTAAAATTCGTTAGCCTAAAAGCTAAGAAGACAAACATGATGCCCTGACTGGGATGACTTTATATGACATTTTAACAATTCAAGAATCCTAATTTGCCATACATGAGTGATACAAGGCTTTGCGATTCAATTTAGCCATAGCATAATCCTTACATCTTTGTTGTATCGCGGACATCTTTTGTTAACATTCATCTTCAGCTTCATTTTTGCCAATACCAATCTCTTGAACACAAAATAGGTTTTACCTAGATAATTATCATATTTATTAACTTCATTGTACTTTTAACAATGCATTCGGTTTTGATAAAATAGAATTGGAATTCCATCTTCATTATAATGGAATAATTATTCCCTCAATTGTGTTGTAAAAAATTCTATCTAAAAAATAATTTATTCTATGTAAAATGTAGAATAAATAAAGAATTCACATTCCTTCCCTTCACTTCACTGGAAGGATGACTATTTTTAATAAAAAATATCTTTTATTTCAAATATACCCTTAATGACTAAAGGAATTTCTGATTGGGTAATTATATTTCAATTTGCCAGTTTCCATAGGGATATTTTCATACATTTTCTCCAAATGCTGAACCAAATATTGCCTACCAGGAAAACCGTGGTAAAAGTAAAAACCCTTTGCAGAGAAGCATAATCCATAAGACAATACAGAGACCATCAACTATGTTACAATAGATACAGAAACATGCATCTAATATTTCATTCCAACTGGCTATAGAGAGAACAAATTGGGAAAGAGAAGATTCACATATTCTTAAAAACAATACTTGAAGATACTTAACAAAACCTAAGTTCCAAATAAGATTAATGATAATAGTTGTGACAGTAAAATGACCATAAACACTTGACACGTTGCGGGCTCGATGCCTCTAAAAGCAGCAAAACTACCCACTTAAGTTGTGTGTGACCACTTTGATCAGCCTCTGCCTCGCCCTCCACCTATCACAAAATTAAAAAAACATGCGCATATCATCATCATTATCCAGAAACAAGAGGTAATCTGCCAATCTGATCAATGTATAAACTGTGCTAAGATAGCAGGACCTTCCACTTCTCAAATAGAAGAGAGGATTCGTGCAGCAATTACAATACCAGGACACTACATATGGCTCATAAGCCAACCTATATGCAATACTGTTAATTTCCATCCAAGAAGAGCAACATAACATTCAAAAATCAAATGCTGTTCTATAATCACATACTAAGAATTACAGAAAGGACTATCAGCATTTGTGTTATTTATTGACTTGATAATCTCCAACAAGGAAAATCAAGTCTGTGGTTGGCAATCTTGTTAGAGCTGGACCACACTTTGAACCTGGGAAGGCTAGGAGTCGGTGGTCGAGGGTCAAACTAGTGTCATTCAATTAATTAAAGTATTATTTGAATTTTAATTATAACCCAAAAATAAAAAAATAATTATGCTCTATCAGTTTATTTTATTCACATTTGTCAGCCTAAGTTACATTCTTAGGCTGATACTTCTAAACTTCTAGAAGCCCAATTCAAGCTCCACGATCGGAAGCATGTCTAAATGCTTGTGTACCCAATATTCTATGGAGGCATTTTAACTGTTTCAAAGTAAAAGTATGTTTCTAGAACCAAATTAACAACCCACTTCTGTCAAGAACCTAGCTCAACCAGTTGGTTCTGACAATGAAGTCCAATTCTTTGATTAGCCTGCTTTGACTCCTTGACTGGACTGCACATTTGACAAATTACTTGGATAGAGATAATGCAAGCATATCTACTTTCAAATTAGGGCAATATGTCCCTAAACTTTCGCTTTTTGCAATTTAGTGCTCCTACTCCGAAACAAAGTCCGATTTAGCACTGAATCGCTAAGAGTAAAGATACTAAGTTGAACTTTGTTTCAAAGTAAGAACACTAAATTATAAAAAGTGAAACTTTAAATGCTATATTGCCTGAATTCGAAAGTAGATGACCAGTTATTTTGGTCCAACCATCTGGAATAGTCCATTTTTATACTGGTGGTGACTGAAGAGAGGCCTGGGGTTGTTTCTATACCTAACTTCCACCACAAAACCCCCTCCAACAGAGATAATGCCCCAAAAAAGGTATGCTGTGTAGTCTTACAACTTGATGATTGAAAAAATAAAAAATAAAAACATTGGAGATTGAAATATTTCTTTTTTGCACTTCTTTGCAACCCAACAATTACCAAATGCCTGGTGACTAGCTTGAACTAAGGATTTTCATTTTTTTTTTTTTTTTACTTATTTAAAAAGACTTCCACAAAACACATAGTATGACTTAATTTAAAGCAACATGTGTAAAAGGTCTTGCAGAAAAAGCAATTAGGAACTATGTGTATCATACCTCTGTTTCCACTTCCTTTTGCACCAGGACCACCTCTGCCTCGACCTCCAGCACCCTTGGCAGCCCCATCATCAAGACCACGGCCAATCCCTTTAGCTGGCCGTCCACCAGTACCATCCTCTCTACCTCTTCCTCTGCCACGCCCCACACCAGGTGGCTTTCTATCTGCAGAAGTTAGTCCAAAAATCAGTTATCTACCATACAAGTGAAGATGATGACAGCATCAAAAGGCAAATTTTTTACGATATTTGCCATCTAAGAGAAACAATATTATTTGATGAAGTCTAGTAGCTTCTATGCTTGCTCTAGATGGGAATATGAGTATCTGCATGACACTTATCCCCCAAAAAAATGAATATCTACATGATATTAATGACTAAGATGGCCCCAAATAAATACAGGTCAACGTGTGTTATCACATGTAACTATTTGATACTTTATGTATCTAATAAGTAATAAGTAAGTGATCAAGAACAAATACCTCCACGACTTTTTGTTTCCTCTTGCACTTTGTCAATCACCTGAAATGTCAACAACAACAACAAAACACTAAATAAAGACAACAGTGATCAAAAAGACAAAAATCACAGCCTGAAATCCTTTTTTTCTCAAGGAAAATCCACATAGGTCATAAACCCTCTATAATTTTTTTCAGACAAGTAGGACCCAGGAAACCAGTTATTTCAAATGTTTTCAGATGGCTTCTTTCCTTCTTTGATTACTAGAATATGATAAACCAACAATGATTGAAAATAAACTGTATGTATAGATAGAATGTACATATTGCAGATTGAGTCCCAAAGACTTCTCACAAGACAACACAAAAAGAATTTTTTTTCCGCATTAACCGTTTCATGAAAAAGAAAGTCTTCCAAATAGGAATGCTGGCGATGGCTTCTACAGGAAAGCTTATCCAAATGTGGAAATAACTGATCAGAATGTACATGCTCAACTTAATAATGAATTCAGATTTAAAAACCAAAACAATTTTCTGCTCCCAAATTTCCATAACAATTAATACTGTGTCAATTGGTAATATGAATTCAAAACATAAGGAATAAGACAACCGTTCGCATTGGTTTTAAGTTAAAGGGAAAGAGGAGGGGGGTGGGGGGCCACCCTTCTTTTATCATACCTCATCTGGAACTCGAAGGTACTTGATTGTATTTCCACGAATGTAGCACTCAGGCATCCGCCAAAACCTATCACCATCCTGCACAATTATTCACGATGCAAAATGCAAATAAATGACTTACGAGTCCAGAAAAAAAGATTTACAGGACTCATTAAAAACACATGCATATGAATCCTAAGTAGAACAAAAAGACGGCACAATTACCTTAGATGTACAGATGACTTCTCTGAGATGAATGTTCATCCAAGTATCACAATTGACCAAATGACCATTGTAAGTTTCTCCATTCTTCAACTCCACCAACTATTTCAAACAAACAAAAGATCTTCAGATTAACCAGTACATCAGAGCATAAAAGAAAAAAAAAAAAGGCGAGTAAGCACCCACAGAGAGAGAGAGAGAGAGAGAGGATGAATTCATACCATTGGATGCCCTTGGGCTGTTTTAAGCAAGGAAAGAGGAAGCTGCAACAAAGACAACAAAATAAATAAAGCTCAAACTAATTGAAGAACCACAGTAAACGATCTTGACAACCTAGACCCAATTAACAGGGTTTTTCTACGGTCCAGACAATAGGACCGTCCAATTAATAATCTGATACTAAAAATTCTCCTTGTATTGACTCTTGTAATCCTCTTCACAGCTGAATAATTTGCCGGACGTCCAAAACAAGAATGTAGAAATCCTCCCACCCAAATCTATTAAAACATTGAGACAACAAACTGTTTTCCCTCCCCCACAGATTGGAGGCAGCCGTAACATTAATCTTTGCAGGTAGTTATTGAAAGAAGCTACTTGATCAGTACAACAACGTAACAAATTCCAAGAAAAGAAGAGGAGAAAAAAAAAAGTCCCACCCAGTGGATCAAACACAACATTACATGAATTTTAAAGAACAAAACAACAAAGGCAAGAGTGAAGGATTCTATAAAGTCTGAACTTACCATCTTTACTAGAGAAGAAAAAAGGTAGCAACTTTAGATACCCAAAAGAAAATAAAACCAAGAAACACCTGCAGAAACACAAACAAATTAATTTAGAGGAAAAAAAAAACACGTAACGCAGATCACGATAAACCCTAACCCCTGAATGAAGATTTGACTGCGCAGAATTAAAATTAGCTTGTTTCAAGCAGATGAGAAACGTCGGGAACGAATGGAAAACCCTAACCCTAATTGAAGAGGGAATTTCAACTTACCAAAATAAAACAGTGGAAGGAGCAGCTCTTTCGCAGAGGAGGCCAAAGGGAGTTGTTGTAAGGGAGTTGCTCTGTAAAATTGGAAAAAAGAAAAAAATTAAAAGCACCAAAGAAATTTTACACGGACGCATTTATAATATACAGTGTATGTGCATGGAAAACATAATTAAATATTTTTTTTTATTTGCAAGAAAATTTGGGGTGATGTATGGAAGTAACCTATTTTTAAAAATTAATCCCAAAATAACTTATACTGAAAATTCATTTCGGATTTAGCTAATAAAAAACGCATACAGTACGTATGCACAAAACCTAAACCTATTAGCGCATTCATCACATGCGCACGAAAGAGGAATATTTTTTTCGTCTTAAACGCATTCATGGCATGCGTTCGAATAATTTTTTTTAAACCTATTCCATGCGCATTCAAAGAATGCGTTCGCATAAATTTGCCAAATTTTCGACTAGTCCTGGATCGACTCTCACCTCATCAGGTATGTAAAACACATGTAACCTTTCCTTATAGACTTTTTTGCATTTGTTCTTAACTCATTCTTCACTTATTGATAACACTATCTTCTTGGGAAACCAGCTGGAAAATTTGGCAAATTTATTCTAACGCATTCTTTGAATGCATATGGAATAGGTTTAAAAAAAATTATTCAACTGCATGCTGTGAATGCGTGTAAGATGAAAAAAAATATTCCCCCTACGTACACATATGATGAATGCGCTAATAGGCTTAGATTTTGTGCGCACGTACTGTATGCGTTTTTTGTTGGCTAAATCCATATCCAAAGTGAGTTATTTTGGGATTAATTTTTAAAAACAGGGTTACTTCCCTACAAAACCCAGAATTTTTGTATGTTTTAAATTTATTTTCAAAATCAAATAGTAATGATTGGATAATATGCTATAATGGACATGGAAAATTTTTCAAATAGCAAATATGTAATACTTTTAAATAAAATTATATATATCCTATAAATTTAAAAAGCGTGAATTATAAGGTTTACGCCATTAAACTATATTGATTTTAAAATCTTACTTACTTATTTGTTTAAATTGAGCATTTACGTTAAAAATATATTTATACTTCAAATGATTATTTTGACCTTATTTTTATGCATTTTATTTAATTTTTATTATATTTTATTATTTATCCAATACAGTATAGTAAATATGATCTAAAATTACATTTTTTTTCAAAGATTTAACGTTCTTAAATATTTAGTTAAAAGATTTAGAAGCAAAGAGGACATCCAGTAAACATATTATTTGCAAATCACCCGTTTATTCTATATCTTCTCTTAATGTGTTTTATATTTATGAAACTTGGCATTTGAGAAATGGAGAAATTGTAAGTATGCCCCTTTATATTTGCTCATACACATTTTTCTTTAAAGGATTTAAGGGTCTAAACTTTCACTTTGGATGGCCAAGCATGGATGGAGTAAGTATAAAAGGGTGCACTTCTAATTTATCATATTATTTATGAAAAACTCCTAATTCACTAGGTAAAATACCTAAAAGGGAGGAAAATTTAGTACTTATGCAATTCTTTTCAAAATAAGGATTAAGAACTATCTTGTCGAACTCAATCAATCAAATTAACAATATATGATGCAATAAATAAAGAAAATAAGGTTGAGAGAAACAAGGTTGGGATTTTAACGTGGAATTCAGCCCGCTTCTTAATCTCCACAATCACACCAATGGCTCTAAAGAGGTCTTCACACTCTTTATTAATTACAATATGATCAATGCTCAAATGAGCTACACCTAATCAATAATACTTAAACAAACTCATTTGAGTAATAGTCATTTACAATATTGAAAATGACACTAGTATTACTCACTTTTGTCACTCTCAATTTTAAAGCAATTTTATGAACAAAGGACAAATACAATAATATGATAGAGTACAAAAATTTTGATATCAATTTCTAAGCTCAACAACTAGTCTTCATCTCACAAAAATTATGTATAAATAGCCTTCTCATTTGACTTGCCCGTTATGCCTTGGACCAATAAATTCCATATGCAATTAATGCTGCAACGGCTATTTTTATAGCCACTACCGTCCGAACAGTACGGAGCATCCTCAATAGCGTCTGAACCATACTTGAAGACCTGTAAGAAAAATACATACCAGTCGGATGCTATGCATTACCGTCCGACTAGTAATGACAGAAATTCCACACTTCAGCTCTCGATAATAATTAATTTAAATGGCATTCTGATACTAAGCCTGCAGTGTTCGGACGGTAAGGTTTGCAGTGGCCCTTTATCAAAATGACATGCAATTACCTGTTCAATTGAAGATAATATATATATATATATATACACACTTGATTTATTTTAAAGATTTGACAGATTTTCAAGAGATTAAACTTTCTAATATTTGTCTCATCAAAATTATGCAATCATTTGATTCAACAATTTATAGTCAATTCTAAATCCTATTTATTAATAAATATATATACTTAATGGTTTTCTAATTCTTTTTTTTTCAAACATTTTTTTAGTATAAGGCTCTATATTATATCAATATTCAAATTTATTCGAAGATAACAAATACATCTATAACTAGTTTTTACTCATAACAATCTTACATTGCTACCTTTTTACAAATTTCTTACTTCACATACCAATATTAAATAAGAAAATCCAATAACGATAATAATAAGTAAAAAAATTACAAATTATGAGAATATAATGATTGCAAATTCGTTAGAAATTTGCAATGATTGAAATCTTAAAAACCATATTGGTTATGAAAATACAAAAAATAAAAGAGTTAGGTAAGTTTGCCTAAAAATTATGATTTCAATAGTGTAGCTTTAAGTCAAATTAATCATTCTTAAATGGTTTGCTGCATGAATTGTACTAAGTCTATAAGTTTATTGACATATGATACTTTGTATGCAAGTTATAGAGAATTATGAAAAACCAATGCCTAAATATTATGAAAGGCATAAGAAGATGTTATGCTACATAGAAAAATATTATTTGACAAGTTAAAGAATTTACATTTCAAAACAAAAAATTTGGTTGGCAACTTATGATAATTTTAAATTTTACTTAGTTTAACCAATTAGAGGACATGTATTAAATCTTATTTTCAAATAAAATTACATCTTACAAGATTCATAATCATGCTAAAAATCAAACATCACATTTAACAATTATGCATTGGAAATCACTTGACATAAATAGTTTTCTTTTAACTTTTAAGATAATATATCAACTAAGGAAAGTAAAAAAGAAATATTGATAAACTAATCAAGAATACACACACACTAAAATACATCACTCAAAAGTATAAACACTAGAATGCAATCAAAACTAAAGTATTAACAGCAAAAATCAAATATATATATATGCATATATATATTAATAAAGGAGCAATAAAAGCTTGGACACTTTATCGAAGTTAAAAGTTTAGGCATTTTTTTTATCTTTGTCTTGGTATGGCTATGCGATAATCTAATTTCAAAAAATAAACAAGAGAAGCTTTGATAGGTAAAATACTTGATTTCAAAAATAAAATGACTATGTACATGAAATACATTTAAATGATATCAATATCAAGTGATCATTGAGCACTATCATTAAAATTTACACTTAAATATAATTTAAAAATATTCTAATGGATGAGATGTAGTTTGCATTTTAGTGCAATAGAGGATGACATATTTTAAGCAATGCAGACTAAGGGCAAACGACTGCAACATATGGCTTATATGTTGCAAATAAATTGAGTCAAGTTAAGTTAGCCAAGCTTTTGAAGTTTTAGGCTCAATTTATTTAAAGAATTATCAAGTTTGATCCAAGTAAACTTTTTTACCAAGCTTGAAATATAAGATTGGATAGGATTCATTTAGATAATGATTTTTTTAGGGCTCGAGTTGAAGCAAATCTTCATCGATCTGATTATGATATCTTCAGACTATAATCCACTTTACTTTAGGTTAAGTGGCCTTCGATTGATGATCTATGACTTACAGGACAAAAAATGGGTTAGTGAGCATCAAAGGTATGCCTAACATGGTCAACAGTTGTTTAAGTTAGTAAGTAGGCAAAGGTAAGCGATATCAAGTAGAGTAGAGGGTAAAAAGAGTGAAAACTGTTACTTGGACTTGTCATTGGGTTTTTATAGCCATGTACCTTCTTTCTTTTCAGGAGAAGGGGTTTATTCAAAATAGATTGTTGCCTCTTGATTATTGAGGGAATTGCCTCTAACAATTTAGATTAAGTGTTGCCTGATTAATCGGAAACCCTTCTAGAAGTATACATTTCTTTTCAAAGGTCTTGAGTTAGTTGTTCTCTTTACCTAAAATGGAATGAGGCCAGAATAGATAACTCCATCTTTAAGGGGAAGCTATCAAAGTGGGACTTGTGGGTCTTGGGTGAGACGAAGTACCTTGCTCAGGCAACTAATCCTAGGCCAAGCAAGTTAACCTTATATGATAAAATGGTTGGGCTGTGCCTTGGAGATATGACAAAAATTGGCCATCAACACTTGCCTCCCCACTTCCTTTAAGTAGGGCTACAAATGAGCCGAGCTACTCGAGCTCAATTAGTAAATGAGCCGAGCTACTCGAGCTCAATTAGTAAATGAGCCGAGCTCATGTCCAAAGTAAAGGTTCTTTATTTAAATAAGCCAAGCTCAAGTTTTTATTTAGGCTTGCAAGCCGATTCGTAAACAAGCTCGTATAGGCTCATGAACAGGCTTATTAATAAGTTTGTTAACAGAACTATGAATTTTTTATTCATGATATATTATTTATAACTATAGAATAAAAATAATAATAAATAATTTTTATTTAATAATTATGTATATATATATATATATATTATAACAACACACACACACACACACATATATTATATTTTAGATTTTGAAAAATGGAAATTGGCTATTTAAATGAGTCGAGCTCAAACTTAAATTTCAGCTTGATAAAAAGCTAAGCTAAGCTAAGCTCGGCTCGACTTAGCTCATTTCACAAACGAGTTAAGCTCAAGCCTCAATCTCAGGCTTGATAAAAAGCTTGGCTTAAGCTAGAGCTTGAGCTTGCTAAATTTTAAACGATTTGAGCCTAAGCTCTTAAAAGCTTAGCTCATTTGCAGCCCTTGCTTTGAGCATAGGTCGGAAGGAGTTCAAAAGATCATGCCAATTTAGTGAAGTTTAACTTGTTTAATATTCCAATTCTACCTAGGGTGAAGCCTTTGATCGAGCAAGTTAGAATAGATGTTCATACCAGGGCAACCATTGGTTAAGTTGCTTACTCAAGGAGTGTGATGAGTATTTCAAGCTTTAGGCAAATTCAATCAAAAGCAAACTGTTCAGGCGATGTGGCACCTTCAACTATGTTTAAGACTTTATTATGTCCTATCAATCTCTTTATATTATCACCCATTAGCAATTGGTGTCACTTGATCATGATCATCACAGCTTTAGACACGTGTCAGCTTCTTATATGGGTACCGGCTTACACAAATTAGGTTTCCTCATTTGTAAAAAGACCTTTAGCAGATGATTGGAAAAGATCCTGCCTTTTAATTTGGCCTGCATCGCTGTTTTTACTTCTTTGAAAATAGGAGTCATATCATTATTTTAGAGATTCTTCTGTCAATGTCATTAATAAGGCATATTTAGCATGATTTTCAAGATAATGCCTTTTTGTATTCCTTTTTTTTGCTTATAAATAGGGGGGCTATCATAACCTCTCATCTCCGAAGATTCCCATTAATTTTTCACTTTTGAAGGTTCTCAAATTAGATTGACCATGTCATTTTCATTTAAGGTAAACAAAAGGAATTTTAAGGGGTGTGAAGACAACAATGACCTTCTATAGTCCCTAAGGGCGTCACCTCATCAACTTTAAAGAACTAAAGGCACTTTTTGGCCTTCATCTGTAAGGAAAGGGTTGCTTCTATCTTCTTCCCTTGTCTAAGTTAAGGTACCTTGCAACTCTAAAGAATCGGAGGCACGTAGAAGCCATTCCTATAACCCATCTGCCTATGTGCTAGGAGCAGATGAGACTATGAATGGATATATACCTAAGTTTATTTTTTTTTCCCCGTAACAAGGCTACTAGGGGACAGGAAGGAGATTGACACCTCTGTCATCATAGTCACCACCCAACCTTTAGGTTTCCCCCCATTAGAAGTAGGTGCAAATTCTTTGGGGATCCCACATTCAAGAGGGGAATTTATTCATGTGGCTATCCTCTCTTCCTCCTACAGTTCCTTTCCCTTATCATAATGCTAGAGATCTCTTAGGGATATGGTTGGGTTAAAAGAGTGTCATCACAGGATGAGTGATCTCATCATGGTGCAACAAGACGTTTAAAGCTCCATCAATTTCATCTTACTTTCTCTTGGTTAAGTTACATCTAGTCGAGCCCTCTTTCTTCTAGGAGCCTTCTAATTATCTAACTTCTTTTAATGTACTCAGCTTTTGATGTAGCATAGTTCTTTCTATTGTAACAAAGCCCTTTTTATGTGAGCTCTTTAGAGATATGCTCCTATTACTTTTTGTAACTTTCTTGTATTCAGATTGGTATGCTAGCCTTGATGATATACTTTGTTAGTTATAAATGAAATGATATTCTTTTTCATCCTTACTCTTCATCCCTTTTTAATTTCATTATCTTACTTTTAGCACTTTTGTTTATAATAGCAATATGTTTTTTCTTGCACATGAGTATCTAACCTCCTTAAGGTGAGTAAACAATAGAGGGAAGCGATCTACTGGGACGTCCTTTAAGCCTTTTTAGAGCATTGCCTCAGTTTGTGCGGAGTTTTCTTATAGAAGTCTCTTTTTTTTTAATTTTTTTTATTGTCTTAACTGGTATTACTTCACGGTTAGTTGATTCAATGTCTAGCTATTAATGGAGCCATGTAAGCGAGACGAGTTATTTGGGCTAACCCGTTTAAATTGCAAAAAAAAAAAAAAAAAAGCGAGTTAGGTTAAGGGTCTGTTTGTCTAGCTTTTCCTTACAGATACAGACACTTTTTTTCAAACTTTTTTTTCTAACAAATTGTTTACCAAGAAATAAATATAGATAAAAAATAGTTGGCAGTTCTCATTAAAAGATCAAATAGATTAAACATAGATAAAATGTAGATGCAAATCGGACATATTCACACATATCATTTAATATAGATACAAATATAAATGAAAAACAAACCATCTAAACAGACCCTAAATTTTTTAACTTGCTTTATTATGCGAGCCAACCCACTTGTAGGTTGGATTGGCCCATGAACCCACAATTTTTCTTTTAAATATGAGCGAACCTATGAAAGTAAAAATAAACAAATGAAAAGCTAGTAATAATAAATAACTATATGTAAGTACTATACTGAAAAAAAATAACTAAATTAAAAGAATAAGAAAGTGAACAATCAATGTTAAATAATAATTTTTCTATCATAATTTTATATGTATCTTTTAATCCTTATTTTTGCTTTATCTTACCTGTAACCAATCTTTTTTTTTTAATTATAATTACAAATAACATTTATATTTAGTATGATTATATTACAATATTAAAATTTTTTCCAAAAAAATAAAATTTAATCAGGTTAGTGAGTCGGTTGGCATAATCTACCAACCTGTTGCCTACTTTATAATGCAAGCAAAAGCAAGTTGGACCGCATAACCTATGTGCTAAAGCAAAGCTTGGCGAGTTGGCTCACTTAACTCTCTTGTGTAACTTAGCTATTGATTCCTCTTCATACTTATTCTTCGCATGATTCATAGGCATTAGATAGATTGGATTGGGAACCAATGATTGTGACTATCTACTATTTTGGTTTTTCTTAGAACAATCATATCAATTTGAGCCTTACAAATAGGTAGGTTTATACTATTTTCCACTTTTCTACCATTTTGTTGCCTAAATTCTCCATCTATATTATGCTTATGCTGCGATTTTACCTTTGAAATTCAATTAGCAATGGCTTCAAGAGATGTAAAGGCAAATGAAGTTTGAATTTTGATACTATTGATTCATTAGCGGTTGTTGGTGGTGTTTTTTGAACATGCACAGAGGTTCCGTCCCCCTCCCTCAACCCACTTTCCTTTAAAGTGCAATAGCACGAACGATCACAAAAACTCTTGTAGAGGCTGGAAAACTTGTTCCTTGATATGTTTTTCCTAGTCAAAGAGAGGAAAGTTAGCCAATGATGGATGCTTTTGCTGAGCCAATAATGAAGTAGGGGGTCTAGGGCCACACGAGTGGCAAAGTAAGCTTAAAGATTAGGAGTATAGTACTTTTATTTTTGGTTGATAGTGGGTGCTTCTCGATGGGTAGTGATTTAAGATGGCAAGTATTGTAGCTGAAATTCTACAACTTCAGTGTTTGCCTTCCATTTTATCATTTTCAAAGGGAATGATTTGATTATTTCTATGTTGCACCTTCTTCGTGTTAATCCCTAATTTTGATCGTATCTTCTTAAAGTTTCCAAATTATATTAAATATGGCATGTTTAATACGAAACATTCGACTAAGAATCAGAAGGGTTTTGTAAAATGTCAAGTTTTGAAAATTGGTTTTTGATTGGATTTGCCACCTATTGAAGTAAGATAATAAAGAGGTGAATTAAAAACCAAAGGATGGTTTGATTTTTGATTGGACCATTGGTCCATGACAAAAACCAAATTAGTCAAAGGGCTTTTATTTTAAAATTCTATATAGTTATTAGGCTTATTATGGGCTTTATATCAATATCTAAAAAGGATAAATATTTTTGTATTTTTTATGAAAGAGTCCCAAAAGGTTTTTATTTTATTTTTTTGATAGCCTCATAGATGTTTATTTATCCGTTAACCAAAACCAAGTCCTTGTAGTTCATTTTAACTTTATAAAACTTTAGTGTGTTAGTTGATTTTAATTGCAAAAAGCCACCAATTTTAAACTTTTCCACATTATCACTTATAGACAATTGGTCACATCTCATGTAAAAGGGATAGCTAAACTTTTCCAAGGCTTTCCTTACTTTCTCATGTGTTCATTCTGTCTCTTTGAATTACATGTTACATCTCATGTAAAAAGGATAGCTAAACTTTTCCAGGGCTTTCCGCACTTTTTCATGTGTTCATTCTATCTCTTTGAAATATAGAGGCATTGTTATCAATTCAGGGATCCATTGTTTTGACTCCCAAGCTTGTTTTCTCCACTCGGGGAAAGATCTTTTAATGAGATTTAGTCTAAGAGGACTTTCTTATACTCTCCTATGGTTTATTTTAAGACTAAAATGTTGGCTTTTGGTTGATGATCAAGTAATGAAGAATATTCATATGAAAGTTAAATTTTTGAAAGAATTCAATTATTTGTCTTGTGTTTATAAGTTAAAAACCTCTAGAAAAGCTAAGATGTGTTTGCCTCAATTTCATGAGTGAATATAATATAAGATCGATTCAATTCCTTTGATTAAAGGAGTCTATTGGGAAAACATGTATGTGTTGAAAGAATTCTTCAAATTCTGAAGCATTGAACTTAGTCTAAAAGGCCTAGTCATCTTAGGTACCAGTCTTTGATTAACCTTAGGCTTGAAAGAATGTCTTACAATTTGAAAAGAGCCTTGATGGGCCTAGGAAACATGAGGCCACATATGATCCAAAAACTTTTGGCTTGGAAGATCTTAGGAATGGGTGAGCTCTTTTGCTAGATTTTTTTTTTTTCCTTTTTTCTTCCTTTTTTCTTATTGGCCAGCTTTTGATAATATGAGAAGAACCACTCTTGATTTTCTTTATTTATCCTCAAAATTAAATTAGACCTAGAATGTTTAGAAAATTTCCCATGTGTGTATGGAAAAAGATTCTTCTTCATTTTTAAAAGGACCATGAAATATTGATCATAATCATTACTCATGAATTGATGTGACTAAGGCAACTAGAACTTGGTTTATATTTTTTGGGTAAATTACACCAGAAAGTTTCAATGTTTAAAAGTAAGTTTATTTAATGTATGGATATTTTGAGTAGTTAAAAAGAGGTATAAAACGTTTATCAAAGTGTATAAAATGAGATATCAATGTTTTGTAAAATTTATTTGAGGTATCGACATTTGTAACAGTTTTCAATTATATCTCTTTAATTTTCCATCAATGATCGATCATTGAAATTCTATTTGACTTATATTGCTAAATGTTGATACCTATTTTTTACCACTCAAAATGTTGATATCTTAAATTAACTTACCCCCAAACATTGATATATTTTGATGTAATTTACCCTACATTTCTTTCTCTTACCTCATTAATCACCTTAACCTCCATGTTACCCCAATATAGGGCATTATTAATAGGGTTTAATTTTGAAACTTCAGTTACATGGCTCCAATGGGATGGTAGGAGATAAAAGTGTTTAGGTTAAATTAATTGAATGCTTATCATCATTTTAACTAATGTATTAAATGTAAAGCAAGCCTCCTTTAAAGAATAAATCTATTTCCTCACTTGATTATTGCTCAACTCTCACCTATTTAGGATAAGTGTTTGCATTAGGTTTGCCTCTTGTCATTATGAACTTTTTCAATTACAAGATTCCTTTCTATGTATAGAGATATTTTCAAGCCTTTTAGAGCCGTTGACTTTTTAATAGACCTATTGCCCCTAACTTGGCTCGTGGACTTGAATTTACAAAATGCCCTAGGTAGGTTAACCCTCTTTTTCATATGAAAACAAGCTCCATTGAAAATCCATTGCCTCAATAGGTTAACACCCTTAAAATAAATGACTTACTTTATTAATTGCCTTAATAATCATCTAAAGTTAATTAGCTTGTAAACAATAACTTCCCTTGAGATGAACGTGGTTCCACATGGGTGGAATGGGTATGGGAACATATTTTGAATAAGCAAACTTATAGGTTTTTAGGCTTCCAAAGTTGGATAAGCATGAGATGCCCTATAGAGCTATAAAATGGTTAGACTTTAAATATTAAATATTATCCAAAGTTTGTTCAAAAGCGGCTGACTTTTGTCTTATGGGGCATTTAGATCAACAACTTGTGTCAAGGTGAGTGACCATTGAGTATTGGATTTGGTTCAACCATTTAAAGTAATTTCAAGGCTTTAAAAACTATCATCTATCAACAATCTTTATTGGTTTTCTCCCAAGTTTCTTCTAATTTATTTTTTTAAACTTTGTATACTTAACTGAGAAGAAAAATATGACATTGCCCCCCAAAATACTTGTTTTATAGAAAATTCTTATCCACATGATGATATACAAAGCGTGGCAAGATTAATAAGCGCACCTAAGGTTGAACTTCTATCTACAAGAGGTAGGTGAATTTTATTTACAAAGGTAGGCTAACCTCTAAAATAACTTGCATTTACAGGGTTAATATTTTACAAATGTTCTTATTTTACAAAAACGAGTTAGAATTTATTGCAATTTCTATTCATAGAGAAGCCATCCTTTGTGACTATTATTATGACTTCTATTACAAGCGATTTGACCTTTTTTTCGAATAGTTTTTTTTTTTAAATAAATGATCTAATTCTATTGAAGTCTTCATTTCAATCAAACTAATACAAAAAATGGTAGTTTATATATAGAGAGAAATGAATCTTAGCTAAATCATTTAGATGATATCTTAAGTCTTATATACGAGGGTCATGATTCCTATTTAAATTCTATACATGTGTGTTTTTACAAGGATGTTGGATTCTAAAGTATTTGTAACTTTTTAATACTAAGAAATATATACAAGTTATTATAACCGATTGATTATTAGTGATCAGTTCATAAAATTTCACCCTGGGGTCTATAGGCATACTCCATGGCTAAATTAATTACAAAGTTATTTATAAATTATGATTTGTTTATAGGTGTAAATGAGCTAATCTTAACAATTTTTATTACTTCTTACAAGATGTCTAATTTTTCATTTGTTATGAAAAACGAGATAAATATACATGCAAGAATACAAGAGAAACACACAGATAAATACAATCAAACAAGTAAGTTAGAGTGAATTTTAAGAGCACCTCATTATATAATCATACTACTCATAATAGGAACAAGTCCTTGATTATATCGAAATGGGGTAGAAAGAGCCCGATCACCATGGTAGTGGCAAAAGCCTCATAACTATATGCCACATAGTGGCCCTTCATCTTTAGCTCTTAATGTTGATGTTCAATCTATTCCAAATATATATATATATATATATATATATTTAAAATTTTCACACAATATATATATGTATATACAAATCAATATATACATTCAAAATTCCTAGATTACCTAAAAATGTATCAAAATTTTTTTGTTATTTATATTCTATATTTTTCTTGCTTACTCTAACAAGACAAAAAAAAAAAAAGGCAAATGTAATGCCCTAAAATTTCATCAAGGCGTATATATTGCTACATATAATATGTGTGTATTATATGCTCAGGCTTCTTTAAAGATATGTTCATCATGCATATTTGCTAGCCGATTTTAGATTTTGAAATCGTTTAGTTAGATTTTGGAGACAACTGCATTTAGCAATGGAAAAATAAGCTTATAAAATTTTTAGCTTCTACTCGCACGAGTAGATCAACTTTCTTATAAAATAAGCTTTAAAAGTATTTACAAACATAGGCTTCATAACTATTCCCTTAAAGAATATTACAAATTCCAAAAGAATAAATCTAATTCTTAAAGTAAAAACAAAATAAAATCTAGCGATGCTAAATCATCTCACTCTTCACACATTCTCCCCGAGTCATCTTGCACTCCCGATTCAAATATCATCATCATCAACATCAAAAAAGAGGAAAGCAATGAGCCAACGCCTATTATGACACATAAGTTTAATCTAATACAATGCATCAATCAAAATTTTATTTCTTTAATTCAAAGTGAAACAAATTGACAATGGAGCAGTCACACTCCGATAACACGTCTCTGGGAATTATAGGGTCCTGAGTAATAACAACTGCTCAGGGAGTTGATATAAGCAGCTCGGATACTTATATCTTCTATATCTAACTGAAAAAGAGAAAATAGGCACATTGAGGGTTCACAGCCCTTACGCATCTCTACTTATCCTAGTCTATAATATAATATGGCTTTATCGGTCCCATAAACATGAGCTATACTATATCACTTCTTTCCATATCACTTCTTTCCAAGACTAAGTAGACAATATTCCAACATCGTTTGTCCCATCAGCTACCTGCCAAGTCACTTATAAACTGCCATTGCATCATGGTAGAGAGTGGCCTAAACGCTTAACTACTAGGCCCAACTCTGAACAAGGTTGTCCCTCCCTGGACAAAATAATACAAGCATAAGCAACACTGTAGTATTAAGGCCACCATTAAGTTTTAATTCATTTTAAATGTCTATCTTAACAATCAATACGTAAGTTACTACATACCTTTAAAGAGTCTGGAATCCAAAAAAATAGCAAAGGATAGATCAGCTATCTATATCTGTTCAAGAATTAAACTCATATAAATATTTAATTTAATTATCTATTTATATTAAACTCATTTTAAAACCTATTTAATTAGACACTAAGTAGGAATCCACACCTTACGAAAATTGTCATGCCAAGATGCAAACAGGTCTTTATTGTCTGTCAAATTATTTATTTTTCTTTGTTTATAAACATTTATTTATAAAAACATCGTATAATTCATTTTTCAAAAATACTCATTTTCCTCCAAAGGAAAGATAATACATTTGAAACATCATATTCCCCTTATTATTTATGGTTTAACTGAACACATCAATCTAAGCCAATTACAAATTATTAAAGCCCATATTGACTTAACTTAGTCAAGTTGAATAGAGTTAATCGTTTAATTCAATTGTTAAGTCAAATTGGTTAAACCTAATCAATTTAATTCATTTTAGCTCATTAAAGTCTATTTAGCCAAGTTAAACTTATATTTGATTAACTAAGTTTATTTCATACTTAACTTCTATGTTTAATCTAACTAGTTATTAAAGCAATAAGTTCACCTAACTCAAACCTAATTGTATAAATTAACTCACATTTCATATTAACTATCACTCATCTTTCATTTTATTTTTTATTTTTAATTATTTATTCATATAACGAGAGCAAATCATGCCTATGATGGAGGCCATAATCGTTATCACTGGTCTCATCACGCCCATGATCATGTGGAAAAATGTAATCAAAGGAGATCATGCCCTTCGTAAGCCATGATCTTGGCTGTGTCGTTTGAAAATCCATGATTAGAGAAGACTACAGTCTTCATCATGTCCGTGATCACCCTATATCCTTAGCTCAGTGCATTTTATCTCAGTATCACACCCGTAATATACAGGGGATTTAAGTTACATTTTTCTTTTGTTCGTTAACCCTAATCTAACTCCTTTAGCTACTTGTTTGACATTAAACTCTTAACAAACATTCCATAATCAATATATAAAACTTATAACCATGACTAAATACACTCTATACACATATTACTACATCCCATAACTTCAAATTATGCCATCAAGCTTTTAATCTACACATACAGATAAAAACTGGGTTTTAGTATACTTGTGCATATATCCATAGGTTACTCATTTTATCACCAGTATTACTCATATCTAACACTAATTTTTTATACCCATACATAAATAATGATCAAAACATGAAAACAACTAAACTTATCTGATTATCCAAATAAAGCAAACAAAAACTACTACTCCCCATCCTCCTTCTTAGAGTTGATATAGCTTCTTCAAGCTTAACTTCCAACTTCTATCTTGTTTTATAACTTTGATTTCCCTTATGATCCTCTATAATGGAGATTTCAAGTTAAAATTTGAAGAAGAAAAGAGAAATGAGGAGTAGAAAAAGAAGAGAAAGTTGTAATCAAAAAAGAAACAAAAAAGAGAAAGAAAAAGAAAAGGAAAGCAGCCCCCAAAAGACAAAAAGAAAAAGAAGAAAATATAGGATAAGGATAATATATATATATATTATATATGGATAAAGGATTTGGGCTTAAACCTTTCAAATGATTTTCTTAAGTATCGTAAATAATTAGAAAATAATTTGATGATATATATATATATATATATATATAATAGAAATTAATAACTTGAACTAAAATACAATTTAGATATTTAATTTTATAAATAATAGATATTTAGTTTGGGTTTGAACTTAAAAACTGATATTTATAAACAAACAATTGAGCTTAAATTTGTAGGGATTAAGAAAATAGGATTTTAGCTAAAATGGCTAAACTTAGGTCTTTTTTCTTTTTTTAATTTAAGTAATTGAACTTAAAATATTTAGCTCATTTGAGACTTGTAAAAAAAGGAAACTTAAATTGAAAATTTAAGAAAGAGTTAAATATTTTGATTCACTTTAAAAGGGTTATTGAAGAAAAGGATAATTTAAATAAGGTATTTGAAATCTCAATTTCAATTACTAATTGATTATGCCAAATTATCTAATTATATACTATATTTTACTTTACTTAGTTTAACTAAATTATCTAAGTTAAATTTCTAAATTAATTTGTAATTCTAATTCAAAATTAACCATCTATTATATTATTCAATTAAAATATTTTTAACTTTGATAAATGAAGGTTTAGGATATTTCTGCAAACAAGTAAGAATGTTTACAATGAAAATTTAGAGGCCCACATGTCAAAATTTCAAAATTTCCAAAAACCCATTAAGTCTAGATGAGCTCATTAAAATGTCACCAGTAGAGTCGCTAATCTATTGAACTCGAATTTAGACTCTATACTTCTAAAGATTCTAAATCATATTAAACCTGACCTATTTAATACAGGAATCAATAGAGTTTTGTAAAATTTCTAGTATTGAAAATCGATCTTTGACTGGGGTTAGCACAAACCAAAGTCAGAAAATAAAGAGATGATTAAAAACCAAAGGGTGATTTGATTTCTTATTCGACCATTAGTCTACGAAAAAAAAATAAAAACAAAAAATTTCTGAGTTCAGGAGCTGCTGTCTTAAAATTCTAGAAAGTTATCTAAGCTTTTCATGGACTTTAGAAATTTTGAATGTTATGGGTCATTTACCTGTTTTTGATCATTTAGGAAAAAACTGCGTGATATTTATATTTACAAGTCATCATAATAATTTATTACCTATGGTATCAGAGCCAGGGAGGGGATATAGTTCTTAAAAAAAAAAAGAGTATAAAGTTCTATTACAATTTTACTTGGGACGATTACCATTAGTGGTGATCCCAGAGTGAGACTAGCCTACTGAAGCCGGGCATAAATCCTAAAGAGGTTGCTGAAGGTCATAATTTGGAAGTCACAGTTTGGGATAAAAGTAGTCCTGTAAAAATGTAATACAATTTTAGAAGAAAGTAGTTTTGTTATTATGAATTTACTAAGAAGAACTATGTCCTCTTCTAGCTTTGCTCCCTCGGAGCAAGGTTCAGAAGATAATATTTTAAATCGAGATGAAATACATATGAAGGATTTTGATGAAGCCATAGATAATTGGAAAATTCCAAAGCTGGCTTACAATGAAATATATCAAATGGCTAATGGAAAATCTTTTCCAAAAATGACTATGTTATAGCCACAGAAGAAAAGGATGTTCCTATTTCTGATGGCCTCACCTCTATGGAGATTCTTAACAGAGAATCTATCAAAAAATATTCCAAGGATTGGAATTATATCCACATAGGTCTGGTTCAAGTAGGAGCTAAACCTCTTACTAAATTAGGCCTGGATACTTCCGTCCTCATGATACTCAGAGATTCTAGAGAACTGGAGTATGAAAGATCAATTCATGCTGCAGTAGAAACTAGCCTGAGTAATGGCCCTGTCCAATTCGATTGTCATCCTAATGTAACCATAGGGTTAAAGGATAAAACAATCATGAAGTCTTTAATCCTCCAGATTAAAACTCACAACTACCGAATGTTGGAAGGATCACTTCCAATGGCTGTAATATACAGGATATATTACAAACTTATGAAAACAGCTTTTGGATCTAAGGCTTTTAAGGTTGACAGGAGAGGTCAAACCTTATTAATCCAGACAGATCTTTCAAAAGCTAATGTTTCTATCCCTAAAATGATTCAATGGAACCAAATCAATCTACCCCAGCAATGGGAAGTAGATAATCCTCTTCCAAAAAGATTGTGTATAACACTGAACCAACCAATGTTATACAACATCCTGAAGGAAAAGTAACCATTCAGTTTTCTAGGAGATCTCTAGATCTACCCAGAAATAATGTGGAAATTAGGACAATGTCATCTTCTTCTTCAAGAAGATCTTTGACCTACCTCCACCTGTGATTACTATTCCTCCTCGTACCTCCTATGAATGTTAGAGCTCCCCCAAATCAAAATAATCCTCCTTCTGTTGAAACTACTCTTGAAATTCCAAATCAAAGCAATCCGTCTTTGATAGGAATTGTGACTGGAGATAATGGTTTACCTAGATCAGTTCACCAACAAACTGTTATGAAGAACCAGCCTTCTCAGAGGTCCAAGAGGATGAACTCAACGTTTTAGATAAACCTTTCACACCTGACAGAAATATCTAAACAAAGAGTTTGGTTCAACCAAAAATGAGAAAATCAGGAAATGGTATTTTAATACTTTTTCTGATTTTAAAAATGAAATCAAAGATGAATATTACAAATTCATGTTTGATAATCAAACCCAAATATTATTCTTTGATTGGTTCCAGGAATATTATTTGGCCCCTAAACAAATCAATGTTATAAACCATTGTTTTACTTGGCAGATTGGTGATGGACAAACAATTGAGTCCAACCATCCACCACTCACCCAATTAAAACAAGTTTATAAGAATAAGAGATTACTCTGGCACCTTTCAAGTCTTCTGATAAAGAAAAAATGGAATCAGAAAATCATTGAGCAAAATAACTTTACCAATCAACATTTGCACACTATGGGCAAACAGTTAGACAGGATTGAAGTTATTTTGGATAATGATAAACCCAAAGTTTTCCCAAATGTTTCTTTAAACATTCCAAAAAATCCCTCTAAGAATTTTTAAAAGCTTTAGAGAAAAAGGAAATTAAGGCCCCTTTGATAAAACCTTTTGAATTCCCTAAAAAACCTTCTAAAGAATTTTTAGAAGCATTAAAAAGAAAATCAAAAGAACAAATTGATTTCAACAAAACCCCTAATACTGCAACATCTTCTTATACAAAACTCATGAACTTGACCATTGAGGATACCCCTAATCAAAATATAATGTTTTAAATGAAACTGATAACGAATCAGTTAACAGCTCACTTTTGAACAAATTGATCAAATCAATAAAGTTACCTGGAAAGAACCCCAGAAACTTTACTATCAGAGAGCAACCCCTCCTGATGTTTTGATCGAAGAAAATGATGAAAACAATTATCAAAACAAATATTCTGCAGGATCCACTTATGAATGGAACATAGATGGAGCCTCAGAACAAAAAATTCTCAATGTTTTGAATCAAATGATAATGTTTTCAAACACCAACAAAGCAAATGATACAAGTGATTATCACATCGCCATAATGATAATTTCCGGTTTTACTGGACAATTAAAAGGTTGGTGGGATAATTATTTGGATGATGAAAGAAGGAATTTTATTCTTACTTCATACAAAGTCGATGAAGAAGGAATAAAAATCCTTGATGAAAATGATGAACCTATCCCCCATATGGTTAATACTCTCATATATTCTATTAGCCAACATTTTATTGGTGATCCATCTCACTTTAGAGACAGATCCTTAGAATTGTTGTCTAATATGAAATGTAAATCATTAGGAGAATTTCGCCCATATAAGGATGTATTCTTCCAAAGGTCCTCCTTAGAAATGATTGTAATCAAGCTTTTTGGAAAGAAAAGTTTCTTGCAGGATTACCTAATCTCATAGGTGATCAAGTAAGAAATAAAATTAGAGAAGATTACAATGGTGAAATTCCTTATGATCAACTTTCATATGGAGAATTAGCCTCATATGTTTCTAAAATTGGAACAAATCTTTGCACCAACATCAGACTTCAAAAACAATTGAAGAATGAACAAAGAATGAAACACAAAAGTCTTGGTGACTTCTGTGCCCAATATGATCCCTCTTTTGAAAATAAAAAATCAAAAACAAATGTACTGAATGTTTTTCTCATAAAAAATCTAAAAGAAATTTCAAAAAGAAGAAATTTTTAAGAAAAATGAATATGAGAAAAAACAACAGAACAACAAACCTTCCAAAAAGAAAGAAAAACAATTTTGGAAAAAACTTAAATGTTTCAAATGCGGAAAAATTGGGCATACGGCAAAATTCTGCAAAATCAATAACAAAATCAATGAATTAAACCTTAATGAAGAAACAATGGAACACCTTTTGCAAATTTTTGCTGAAAATGATTATTCTCTGATTCTGATTTTCCTCTGACAATGAAGGAATTCAAGCCAATGACATTGAATCCACTTCTTCAGAAGAAATATATGTTCTAACCAAAGAAGAAGAAGATATTCTTCTAAAGTTAGACCAAATACCAATTCCGAAAAACAAGAATACATTAAGAAAATAGAAAAGCAGAGTATGAATCATATCATACCAAAGCTCCCTATAGTCTTAATGAAATTCTTGAAAAAGGAAAACCAAAACAGAAAAAACCAATCTCTGTCAATGATCTTCATTCTGAATAAAAATTCAGAAAGAAGAAATCAAAGAATTAAAACTCATGCAAATGAAGTTGCAACAAGAATTTCTTGATTTCAAACAAAGTTTAAATCAGGAAGATTCTGATTCTGAAGAAAACAATATTGAAAAAATGAAGTCTTCAGAATCTCAGGATCAAGATGATTACCTTCTACATCTTGTAGAAGTAACCACTAGAAAATGGATCATCAACATCACTTTGAAAATCAACAATGAATTCATCTTGGAAACAACTGCATTATTTGATACCGGAGCAGATTTAAATTGCATAGAGAAGGGTTAGTACCAACAAAATATTTTGAAAAACAACCCAATCTCTTAGTTCAGCTTCTGGTAACAAACTACAGATTGATTTCAAGTTAACAGATGTTAAGATAATGAAAGATAATGTTTCTTATAACACTGCTTTCCTCTTGTCAAAAACCTTAAGCAGAATGTTATTTAGGAACACCTTTCATCAATCTTATCCAACCTTTCAAGGTTAATGATCAAGGCATTGAGACTAAATATTTGAAAAACAAGATCATTTTTAATTTTGTCTCAAAACCTAGAACAAGGTCATTAAACCAATTAAAGGAAAATTCGATTTCAGAATTGAATTGCCTGATTCAATCAAAAGAAAAGCATTTGGAATTTTTACAAAATGATTATCTTTCTGTAAAATTGAAAAACAACTTTTAGAAAAAACTCTAAAAGAAAATGTTTCTAAATTACAAAAAGAAATTCAAAAATCGATTTGTTCAAACCTACCAAATGCCTTTTGGAATCGAAAATGCCATATTGTTGATCTTCCTTATGAAAATGATTTTGATGAAAAGAACATTCCTACCAAGGCAAGACCAACACAAATGAATCAAATTGTTCTAAATCATTGTAAACAAGAAATCAATGATTTATTACAAAAATCCTTAATCAGAAAGAGTAAATCCCCATGGAGTTGCTCGGCTTTTTATGTCAATAAAAACGCTGAGATTGAGAGAGGAACACCTAGACTTGTAATTAATTACAAACCTCTCAACACAGCACTCAAATGGATTAGGTATCCAATACCTAATAAAAGAGATTTACTCAATCGCCTCTATGGTGCTAGAATCTTTTCAAAATTTGATATGAAATCTGGATTCTGGCAAATTCAAATTAATGAAGCCGATAGGTATAAAACCGCGTTTACTGTTCCTTTTGGGCAGTATGAATGGAATGTTATGCCATTCGGCCTCAAAAATGCACCTTCTGAGTTCCAGAGAATCATGAATGAAATATTCAATGATTTCTCCAACTTCATAATAATTTATATTGATGATGTGTTGATATACTCTCCAAACATAGATCAACACTTCAAGCATGTTAAATTATTTATGAACGTTGCTAAGAAAAATGGACTTGTTGTTTCCCCAACAAAAATTTCTCTTTTTCAAACGAAAATTAGATTTTTGGGATTCAACATCCACAATGGAACTATATTACCAATCCAAAGGTCAATAGAGTTCACTTCCAAATTCCCTGATGAAATTAAGGACAAGAACCAACTTCAAAGGTTCTTAGGAAGTCTTAATTATGTCGCGGATTTTTTCCCTAACTTAAGTATTATCTGCAAACCATTGCATGATAGACTTAAGAAAAATCCTCCTCCTTGGTCTGATAAACATACCAATGTTGTCAGACTTATCAAAACCAAAATCAAAGAAATACCTTGCCTCAATATTGCTGACCCATCTTACAAAAAATTGTAGAGACTGATGCGTCCGATATTGGTTATGGTGGTATTCTCAAACAAGTCAATAATGGAAAAGAATGTATAGTTCAATTTGTCTCCAAACACTGGAATGAATGTCAAATGAACTACTCCACTATCAAAAAAGAAATTTTAGCCATTGTTTTAACAATTTCAAAATTTCAAGGAGATTTGTTAAACCAAAAATTTCTTTTAAAAGTTGATTGTAAGTCAGCAAAAAATGTTTTACAAAATGATGTTCAAAATTTGGCTTCTAAACAGATTTTTGCCAGATGGCAATCAATTCTATCCTGTTTTGATTTCGATATTGAACACATCAATGGAAAAACCAATACACTACCTGACTTCCTCACCCGTGAATTTCTGCAGGGAGATGCCTCCCAAGAAAGACAAAGGAAAGGGGAAAGCAGACCCCCAAAAAAGAAAGGTCTTACAGACATTAAAACATGGCTTAATGTAGCCAAACCCTTCGCAATAAATGAACCATCCTCTCAGGAGGTTCAAACCCTCAAAAAATGAACCATCTCAAATGGTTCAATCCCCTTCTCAAGAATCTTCCCAATCAACGGAAGATTTATCCCAATTTCTTACCCCTGAATTGTTCAAGGCACGGCAATGGCCCTTAGCCAAGCAAACACTAATCCCATAATGGCCCCTGAGGCAAAAAATACACCTAACCCTTCAATGGCCCTAGTGGCAAAATGTACAGAAGAGGAAGAGAAACCTCTTAATAAAAAATCTCATACAGTGGTAAACCCATAAGAAAGGTGGTTCTTTCTCGAAAGAAAACTCACCAAAATTTTCAAATAACTGAGGTGGCTTCTTCCTCAAAGAAAGAAATTGCCCCTCACAAAAATTTTCAAAATCAGCATTTTTCATAAATGCCATTTCTAATATATCCTCATAGCAGAAAAAGATGTATTTGAAAAGGACCCTTATGAATATGCTAATAAAAGTTTTCAGATAAATTCCATTTTATTCCAAATGACATTTCAAAACTTTGGAATTCTATGAAAAATCTTAACTGAAACTCAATCAGTTTCCTTTAAGCATTTTCAACAAATGGAATAACCCTCTATTCAACCGCTAGAATTTGCAAGGCTTATAACTTTAGCGAATGGACTAGCACATTTGAAAACAACCCTTTGAACCCATCAACTTAATATCCCAATCACAATGCTCAACCTAACCACCGGATGCAATATAATTATTATGATTATAAGCAGCTTGGTGGAATGCTTTCTTTCGATCAAATGCTACACGGACTCATACATGGCTCATCTTCTTGACAAGTGTTCTTCTAGAAATCTCCCTACTGGTTTGCAAGCTGGTGGGATGAATTTGGAGCCGTGAATGAAATCCTTCACCTAAATGCACGGAAAGGATTCAATACCTTTCTAAAAAACTACTCCTTAAAACCTCATGAAAAGTTTTTTAAGAAAGAAATGATGTTTTTCTTACATATTAGCGTTTCATGGGTAATGAGCTGATTCTATGAATATAGAACCGATAATGCAGCAACTATCCTCACCAGAAGATACAAAGTCAAATGGTGGGATAACTACAGAATTTGGGACAAACTTGAAGAGACTACTATTAACCAATGGATTAATAGCCATTCAAGCAGCACCGTAACAATGTCAACACCTGAACAATAATAGTCCCTTCTTTCATGATAAGGGATTTATAATATCAACCATGTCACAGGCTAAAACACCAGAACAAATGAAGCAACTTCTGGAGATGTCTTGGCAACTCTCAATGAAACCTCTGCTGGATTAGCCAATGATGAAGATCAAGCATTAGCGGAGACTCCAATGAAGACGATTGTTATGGTGTCAATTTAGCAGAAACCATAACAAAAGTTCACCAATGTAATAGTGTAGCTTAAATGTATAAAAATACATAGCCTGTTACGTATAAATACAAGTCATGCACTGTAAATGTTTGTATACCTACTATGTATCACAAAGGATACTGTCTTTTACTCTCGGAAAAAAATAACCGAAAGTAAAACATAAAACCTTAGATTCCCCTGACTTTTACTGTTCACACAGTAAAAGCACATGACTATTCACTGTTTTAAAAAGTGAACTGTCTGCCATTATGAGTACTGTTCACTACAGTACAACCCTTGTTTCTTGCCTATACAAGCAGGATTCTTCTCATATACTCGGCACCAGTTAACACACCTGCAATCAGAGAACACTCTCCCAACAATCTGTGAAAATATTCTTACGCTCTCTCATTCACTCCCTCATACACTCTCACTCCCACACCCACTCCCTCAACTCACTCAAGCATCTCTTTCATACATTTTCCCTCTCTTAATTCTTACACCATCTCTCCATTGACACTGGTCCCTTAAAGATCTACGCACACACTCACTCGTATCTTCTGTCTTGAGGTATATGTTTTCCCCACCTTCATTATGTAATAAATTTCCATTCAATAAAGAAATTGTTTATGTTCTTGCTTTCTTTACTCATTGATTCATAAGTAGACCCCTCTTGCTAAGGAATACCTGGCGTAGTGGTTGAAATTTCTTATTATCTGTGTTATTCCTCATATCTTTTCATATATATTTCATATTCTTGTTTAATATATATATATCTATATATATATATCTCATATAGGGGAAATAGTGTAAAATGATACGGATTTTGTTCGTTTTTGTATGTTTTTTTCCATTTCTAACTTTTATTAATCTTTTTAACTTTCATCGATAAAGCAAATGCGTATAAGGACCTAAGTGATCAAGCAAAATTCTATACAAAGGTAATTTATTCTACAGGCAACTTATTAACAAACTCAAATCTATAAAAAAATATTTATAACTCCTAGTTTTCTAATCTTTATTGAATATGATATACAGTGTAACTTTACTAAGAATTATTTATTATACCTTTTTTGATATACTTTATAAGGCTGTGTGTAGATTTTATCTTTTTAAATCTAATCTTAACGATGTTCATTTATAATAGCGTACATTATGCGGTATATCAATTTTGCTTATCACATAAAATTACATGTTGACAAAATTACACCTATATATAAGAATTATATCTAAATCTATGCCTTTTAATTTTTATACAAAGCTATCCTAAAAATTCTAATCTATATATCATAAAAATTATATTTATACATTTTTAATAGATTTAGTATACTTACGTATATTGAATATGACATAACAAGAACAAAGAATATAATAATCCTAACAATCTGGGGACATCGTAAAAGATATTAAAACATGAGTATCATGTCCACCTAGAGAAATGCATAGATCAAGTCACATCGTCGACCGACATGAACTGCTACTTACGAGTCATGCCCTCGACCCAAACTGGCCATATGGGTCATGACTCGTATGACGACTCGATGGGTAGTCAGGTTTGTATAAAACAAATCCAACTGCAGTTTCTAAGGCTAGTTTTAAATAAATAAAAAGAGAGAGAGAAACAAACAAACCCAGCTAAAATTCAAAGGGTGGTTTTAAATAAAAGAAAAAAAAAAGAAATAATCAAATCTCACACCTCTTCTCTGTGTCGGTAGTAGACGAAATTCCATGTCTAACAACCCAACATCTCCAACAATCCCACTCCCATTATCTTTTCAATGATTTGAGGAAAAAGGGGTTGTCACGGGTCAAAGGGCTATGAACCACCCCTTGACCATCGGTTCAAACTGACTCGTACGAACCGCCTTAAGCACGAGCTGTTCTAGGTTAAGTATCCACCGACCCGTGAACCGGTGGTTCAAGGCTAGTTCGACTTGCTGCCCATGTTTATACCCACCTATAGAATTCATTTAATGTATATAAAATCTATGTGTATGAATAAAATACATATTATATCTTTATATGCTTTGTATGAATTTAATAATACAAATATCATACAATCCGCATGAAATTGTGTACTGTATGATATATTATATTATATTATTTCACTATATGTTCTTTTGTTACATGTACAAACAATATAACAATAGTTTATATCAAATAAAGTAAACAAATAAATAAAAGAATAAGTGGAAGAAACTGAAATAAATAATAATAGGAAAAAGAACAAGACTGAACCACTGGGTTGTCTAGAATTATGAACGAGTCACTTCATGAGTTTAAGCTCTAGTTTAAATTTAGCTTGAAAAGATATTTGGTTTTATTTTGAGTTTGAACTTGATAAGTTTACTTATGGGGTTTTAGTAAAGGCAAGCTTAAAGTGAGTTGAGGTTTAATCGCTCATGAATGATTCAATTTGTTTATATCCCTACAAACATCATACATGGCAAACATATTGTTACTAATAAATGCAAATCTAAGAATTTTTTATGACAAGGTTATCATAATTGCAATATGCATTTATTAATATGAATTAGACCCATCATATATGGAAATGGGATTTATTTTTAGTTTGCATCATTTAAAGAATGGGAAAATTACATTGAAAGGTCCCACTGTTTAAGGGTAAATTCATTTAAGGTCCCAACATTTCAAGTAGTTTAAAAGAGGACCCAACATACGAAAAAACAGATCAATTAATGCCTTTGTTGACAAGTGCCGATGGAAGAAATACTTAATTAAAACTTAGAAGACCTAACACATTGTGACACATGTCAATAGATAGCTCATTTGACTCACTTCTCGAAACATTGACATTTGTTTTGATCCACTTGAAATATTGGCATCTCAAATGAACTTATTTCCTAATGTTAGAACCTTCTGACATAATTTACCCTTTAAAGAATGCATATCTACATCCATCATCTACGTTTCAAAGCAAATGTAATACTCTTCACTATGCTCATTATTTATATCCATACATCTACTATAAGAGCTGAACATATGCTCCTAATATAGTTTTATATAACCATTTTCTTCGTTATTAGTATTAACTAATGATTTTAATTTATTCTTATAAACCCTAATAATTTTCATATTAGTAAAAATAAATAGAAATACAAATATAAAAATAGAAGGTTAGTGTAGGACTCAACAAAAACCCTAGAATAAAACTACTAGTAGTAATGAACCTATATATAACTTTAAACCCTAAAATGAAGTTCTTTAGACAGTAACAAATACTAAAGAATAGATTTCATAGTTGTATCGAAAACTCAAAATATAAAAATTACGATAAAATTTCAAGTGCATTAAAAAGTAAACAACCAATAAAGCTTATAGTTAGAAAGCGATAATTTTAAGAATGAACCATTAGAATTATAAATATACAATAGGAACAAAAAAAGATCCATAACTAACAATCTATACTTCAAATAAATGATTGGATTACACTATTATTCTAGTTAGAGAATTCTAAACTCTTAGAGACTAAAACCGAAATTTGCATTTTAAGCTTAGAAAACTTTAATCGCGTGAGATAAAATCTTAAAAAAATAAATTGTGCAAACTCTAAACTCACAATTTAAACTCAAAGATAAACTAGAAAATTTATAGAAGCTTTAAATAAATTTTAGAGATAGAACTCCTAAATAACTTATATAAATATACCCGATTAACTTGATAAGTTATTCTAAAACTAAGATAATTAATTAATTAAATAAAATTAAAATTAAAATTTTAATTGTACTATTTTTGGTGGAAATGGCTTTATATAGAGCTGAGATGTTCTAAAAAAAATGCAACAGTTGAAATTTTCAAGCAAATTGCCTAAATTTACACACAACAAAGTCAAATTGACTAAGAATTTAACCAATAAAAAATCTCCAATCAAGCACTCTATTAATTGTAGCAACTTAAGACAATAACAACTTCCATACTCGTCCGAAAATTCAAGAAGAAAAATGCTGCTCCATGTCTATAAATGCCTTCATTGATTAGTAACGAACAAAGCCATTAAAACACACCAAAACAACAACACAAAATACACAAACACAACTCCATAAAAATAAGCTTCAATAAGATCCAAATATAAGCTTAGGGAGTGAATAAGCAAGGTAAGTAAAATTCATTTTAAGTAAGTATGTGTAATAAAAGTTAGCTTAAGCAATGTTTTCATTAATTATAGTTTTCGATTAGATCTAGGAAGGAGGTTTAATAACCCAATCTTGGCTCATGCAAGGTAATCTCTAACTCTAAAACTCTATTTATACATCATGATATGTACAGAAGCTACAAATTCACATAATGATTATGGAATGTTATATGTGTTAATAGATCACGAACAATAACTAATGATCATGGACAAACACTATAAAATAATTAAACATGCAAAAATAATACATATGGAACGAGAAAAACTTCGAAAAATGGAAAGGAAAAATGAAGAAAATGATGAACAGTGTATACACTAGCCTTATACGGGTGGCATACATGGCAAAGCTGGTAGCGTACATGGGGTAAGCTAGCGACCTTGAGCCAGCTTACAGTGAAACGATGCTACGTAAAATTTTAATATGTGTAAAAATGCACGAATGCCAACAGCTTAAGATTCAACGCTGGCGGAGTTGATTGCCGACGTACATGCAAATTTTAACCTAGACGAAATTCATTTCGTTTGTAACTTATAACACACATATATATTAAAAAAATAAAATAAAACATGAAATTTAGTAAATAAATATAAAAAGTTTTAAGATTAGTATGATTAAATATTTGTTAAGTGTTAAACTTTGGTAACTATTACAAATAAGAAACACTTTTGTTATATTAAATGAAAAATTAGATTATGATAATTGTTCCGTAAATAATATAAAATATATATTAATTATCATAAAGTAGTCAAACTAAAGAACGATATAAAAATAATAATGATGAAAATAATAAAATACTGAATTATTGAACACAAACTCTATAATTATTCGACAAAAATAAAATATTTTATAAGTTTTAAAACTATTAGTTATCGGTAAATAATAACTTAGGAAAGATAGAATAGATCTAGAAAAGATAAAAACTGGTTTTAGGACACTTAGATAACCAATAGGATTTATTTATACAGATATATATATATATCTGATTAGTGAATATTTATTAATTTAATAGATGATACTGATCAATTCCTGGATTTCTCTGAGGACTATTACAACTAATCATCATGAGCAGGTAAGTAACTCAGATCTATTACATTATTTGTGTTTGTAACTAGTGGCATATGTAATGCAAAGATAATAAAATGGTTGATATGGAAATTTATTGAGTATGTAATATGAGTTGTTTGTTTATGTTGACAAACTAAGATAATAAAAGTGATAGTTCGAATTATCTGATGATTTGAGAAAAGCATGATATATGTTTGTAGGTAATGTATGATTACCTTAAGTGTGATTAAGAAATATTGGCTTTATAATTAAAACAAATATGCATTACACAAAATGCATGTTTGCATATTTTAAAAGTATGACAGCCTGCTACGTATTAGTATTTTGGTTATCTGTTAATACTTGGTTTTTCTATACAAAAGATTAATAGTTCTATACAAGATTATCTTTATTCTATCGGTTCCACGAGAACTAAGTGGCAACGAAGGGCACCGCTCATGGTATTTGTAATATATAAAAATAAAAATGAAAATATAATGAATTATGAATCATGAGATGATATAGGATGAGTTTAAGGTCAAAACAAATAAGATGTAAAGGCTTAAGTTTGATTGTAGAATGAATATTAAAGTTCGGATTTCTGCAATTTTTGACAGATTGTACGCTGCCTCCTGGAGAAGCTACGCCGCCGGCGTATAGACGGCATAGGAAGGGAACAGTAGCGTTTTTCTTAACGCTGGGTAGAACACCACTGGTATACACTAGGGTTTCTCTCAACGCTGGTTAGGAACGCCGCTGGCGTAGGGCATGGATTTGCCGGCATATGTGGTAGGATTGAAGTGCTGAGAATTCAAAACCCCGATGAACGCTGCCAATGCTCATGTAAATTTTGCCAGCGTAGGGTGTACACCAACAAGATTTAAACGTACGTTGCCGGCGTAGGGCCTACGTATGACCAAATTTCTATAAATACGACACGCTAAAAACAGTTTCGACATATTTTCTTTTATCATTTTCTTCTTGCGTCAAAGAGGGTTTTGGAGTGTTCTTGGAGATCTAGGCATGGAAAATCATCCGAAGGGTGTTTTTGATCCAAAGTAAGTGATTTTAACCTTCTCTTATGGGTTAAATACGAAATTGTATAAGTTTTCTTAGGGTTTGGTTGGATTTTGCATGAAGGTTCATGTGAGGAAACCCTAGTATGTTGAGATCTATGAATTGGTGAATGCAAGTCAGGTTTTAGCGATTCAAAACAGTAAGTTTATCTCTTCTATGATGAATTCAAACAAAATATGGGTTAAACAATCCTTATACGTTCTTATTGTTGTGCATATTAGGGTTTTAGGTGAAATAATTGGTGTTTGTAGAATTTGATTGGAATAGGCGGTGCATATAATGAAGATTTCTTTTCAAGTTAGGGTTTTTTGGAGAATTCATGTTTGTTAGGGTATTTTGATAATGTGATCATATCTGTTGATGTATATATATATGTTGTAATAGGACATTTAGAGTTTGTGGAGTTCGGGTTGTCTTTGTTGTTGTTGGTATCAGATTTTGAGGATTTGGTTATATTCCTGAAATTTAGAAAGGTACGACCAATCCTTACTTGCTGTTTTTGCCTGTAAGTTTAGTATTGATTGAATGCTTGTAGGAACAAAATTTCTTAGTAAACCTAATCATTATTCGGGTTAATAATTGTATGGTTGATTGTACTTGGCTTTGAACAATAAAGACCTGGTAGACAGTGATACTGGTGAGGCCCTGATGATCTTGGTGTAAGGTTGTCCCTAGTGGACTTGTGCCTTGATATGATTATGGTAGAATTAGGTGTTCTAGATTCGAGGTGTTTGGGAAGTACCCACTCATCCATATATGTATATGATTATTATTTTCAAAGAGTTGTATGATTTTCGTTGGGGTCTGAGTAACTCCGAGTTCGGGATTAGAATATACCTAATACTAGACTATGTTGTTTTGTTGGCTTAAGAAAAATAATAATATGACTGTTTGCATTAGTTTAAGTTGCCTGAATTACCTGTCTATTGTATGTGCATATGCATTTGTTTTTGGATTGGAGTTATCGTACTAGGTATCGCCGCTCATTCTTTTAAATTTCAAGTACAGATAAAGAAGATATAGTGTATGGTCTTTTCGTATATGACTTATTCTTTGATAGCGGGGATGGCGATAGTGGACCTGACTACCCAGCCGAGAGTTAGGCTTCATTTATCAAATTTCTAAGAAAAAACATGTTTTGGTCATTTGGAATTGTAATTGGATGCTTTTGTTGGTTTTAAATGAAAAGATTTTAATGTAAACAGTTTTTAGTTTCTATTGAATTTGTTGACTATGATGTCAACTTGGATTTTATGCTTGAACAAGGAGTTTATATTTTATGAAGTATGAGTTTTTTTTAGTTTTAACAAGTTTCGTATCCTATGAGATACCCTATGAGTATTTACAGGCAATGATTGTATTATTATGGATAATAGAGTCTTTGCGTGTCCTATATAAGAGGAGATACATGGCGGGTTGTAATGCTTTACTTTAGGGCTTATTTAGTATCAGAGCTATAGGTTTGAATCATATAGATTTAAGTTTTGATTCCTTAGGACGGTGAGATTTAAGGAGTGGGGTAGAATAATAGGTTTATTGTTTAGTTAAGCTTGATGTTGTCTTATAGATTTAAGTTTTGATCTTGAGTTGGATACCCTCATTCTAATCTTGTGGTGTTTTGATGTGTTAGAATGCCACCAAGAAGAAGAATTCCTGAGGAGAATGAGAATTTAAGGCAGCAACAAGATGAGCAGTAGGCTCAGAATCAGGGCTTGCCACCACTACCTATTGGACAGCTTGTTCTGGTTGATGCTGCACAGCTTATGCAAGCTGTAAATGCTTTGTTATGAGTGGTTGGTCAACAACAGTAAGATATGAGGAGGGACATGCAAATGGTCCAAGAAAACGCTGAAGCTTGGAGACAGGAGACACAAAGGTTGAATGGGAATGGAGAGAATGGGTTAGCCATACAAATGTGCTTGGTCTAAATAAATTTGTAGACCTTGTGCATAAGTTTGAACCAACACCACATAAACCTCTCGAAGCACAGTTGTGGATGGAGGAGGTAGAGAAGACATTTGCTGTTATGGATATTCTAGAGAATAAGAAAGTTGAATATGCCTCCTATTTGCTGACTGGAAGAGCCAATAATTGGTGGTTGAGCACTAAAAGGCACATGACTGGTATAATTACATGGCAAATGTTTCAGCAAGCCTTCTACAGAGAATTCTTTCTTGATAGTGTTAAGTAGAGAATGCTTCAAGAGTATTACACTCTGCAGCAAGGAAAGATGACAGTAGAAAAATATGAGGCGAAATTGCACAGGTTGATGAGATTTCTACCTGACGCTCTGAAAGAGAGTGAAGAGGCCAAGGTTAGCAAATTCATCACTGGACTAGAGCCTGAGATACAATATCAAGTGAATTTGATGGATTTGGACAACTATTCAGCTGTGGTGAACAAAGCCAAGATAGTAGAGCAAGGCTTGAGCAGGATTAGAAGCCGTGAGCCACAGAGGAATCAGGTACTTTTAGGCAAGAGGCCAGCAGCTAGTGTACTTACACAAGATAGAGGCAAGAGGCCTATCACTTAGAATTTCAGGCCAGCAGTGCATAATACAGATAGAAGATGCACGAGATGCCTTAGAACACATGATGTGAAGGATTGCAAGTGGGTGGAGAATGGTTGCTTTTCTTGTGGAAAGCTGGGACATAAGAGTAATACCTGCACAAACAAAGTCATTCCATAGGTTTTCCGCTTTAATTGTGGGCAGAGGGGACACAAAGCTGTAGATTGTAAAGAAAGACAGTATGGCAGAGTTTATTCTGGCCAGGGGCAGCGAGCACTAGCAAAGGTTTACGCTTTACAGCATAGTGAGACCTCTAGTGTGGATACTATGCGGGTATGTTTCTTATACTCCTGCATAGTGCATATGTGTTGTTTGATATTGATGCTAGTTTCTCTTGCGTTTCTAAATCTTTTATGTCTGTTTGTGGTATATCTGCTAAGTTTATGTCTGGATATGTATCTGTTAGTACTCCTTTGGGAAATGAGACGGTATTAAATAGAATCTATAAGAATGTGGATATTGAGATAGAAGGTAGAAATCTACCTATAGATTTGGTGGTGTTGGATATGTTGGATTTTGATGTGATTTTGGGTGTAAACTGGTTGGCAAAATACCATGTGATGATTGATTGCTATAATCTGGTAGTAGAGTTCAGTTTGCCTGATGGTGATCAATTTGTTCATAAGTTGGTCGTGCAAAGACCTCTAGTTCTACCTACTTATCAATTGTGGAGAGGATCAATTTTGGCTGCTATTGTGAAAAAAGATAAGAAGGAGATAGTATTGTTGGATGTTCCAATTGTATGTGAGTATCCATAAGTTTTTCCAGAAGATCTGCCTAGATTACCACCAGAGAGGGAAGTGAAGTTTAGTATGACTTGATACCGGTACTGTACCGAAATCAAAAGCTCCTTATCGAATGGCTCCTACAGAACTTGCTAAGCTTAAAGTGCAGTTGGATGATTGTTGAAGAAGAGTTCATTATACCTAGTGTTTCGCCTTGGAGAGCTCCAGTTCTATTTTTCAAGAAGAAGGATGGCAATATGAAACTGCGCATCGATTATAGAGAATTGAACCGGTGACAGTGAAGAACAAGTATCCTTTGCCACAAATTGATGGTCTGTTTGATCAGTTGGCAGGAGCTTCAGTATTCTCAAAGATAGATTTGAGATCTGGATATCATCAGTTGAGAGTGAAAGCCGAAGATATTCAGAAGACAGCTTTCAGGACAAGGTATGGACATTATGATTTGTTGTCATGCCTTTTGGACTCACCAATGCACCAGCAATATTTTTGGATTTGATGAACAGAGTCTTCAGGGAGTATCTTGATATTTTTGTGGTAATCTTCATTGATGATGTATTGGTGTATTCAAGGACTTAAGAAGAGCATGAAGAACATTTGAGATTAGTTCTGACTAGATTGAAGGAAGAGAAGTTATATGCGAAGTTTTCAAAATGTGAGTTCTGTTAGAACAGTGTCTTTCTTAGGACATATTGTTGATGGTAGTGGGATATCAGTGGATCCTGAGAAAGTCAAAGCAGTTGTTGAATGGCCAAGACCCAAGACTGTGACGGAAATCAGAAGTTTTCTAGGAATGGCAGGATATTACAGAAGATTTGTGGAAGATTTTTCCCAAAATTTCTAGTCCTTTGACCCAGTTGACACAGAAGGGAGTGAAGTATGAATGGAGTGAAAACTGTGAAGCTAGCTTTCAGTTGTTGAAAAATAAGTTAGTATATGCTCCAGTGCTAGCCTTATCTGTGAGTGGTGAGGAGTATGCTATTTATAGTGACACCTCTATACAAGGTTTAGGATGTGTGCTGATGCAGAGAGGCAGGGTTATAGCATATGTTTCCAGACAGTTAAAGCTTTATAAGAGGAATTATCCTACTCATGATCTGGAACTACCAGCTATTGTGCATGCTTTGAAGCTATGGAGACACTACCTATATGGGGAAGGATGTAAAGTATATACGGATCACAAAATTTTAAAGTACATCTTTACTCAGAAAGAGTTGAACATAAGACAGAGAAGATGGTTGGAACTGATAAAGGATTTTGATATTGACATTCAGTATCATCCAGGAAAGGCGAATGTAGTAGCTGATGCCTTGAGTAGAAAGAGAATAGAGAATCTCGCAACTTTGATCACGACAGAACATCATCTCATTGATGATATGAGGAAGCTTGAACTGGAAATAGTCACAAGACAGGTAGGTGAAAGATTGGCTAATATAAGAATTCAACCTACTCTTGTGGACATAATCAAGACAGCTCAGACAGATGATCAAAGTATTTTGGATATAAAGAGGAAAATGGAGATAGGTCGAGCACCAGAGTTTTATGTGGATGATGAAGGTATCCTTAGGTACAAAGGGAGATTGTGTGTGCCAGTGCAAGGAGAACTTAAGAAGGAATTGTTGAAAGAAGCGCACTACTTCAGTTATTCCATTCATCCTAGAGAATACAAGATGTATCAAGATTTGAAAAAGCTATACTGGTGGAACAATATGAAAAAGGAGATAGAAGAATATGTATCTAAGTGCCATACATGTCGGATGATTAATATTGAGCATAGAAAACCGACTGGTGAGTTAAAGCCTTTGCCAATACCACAATAGAAGTGGGAACATATCACATGGATTTTGTTTCTACTTTACCCAAGACAAAAGATAAGTTTGATTCAATATGGGTCATTTTGGATCGTCTCACAAAGGTAGCTCATTTTATACCTATTAAGACTGGTTATAAGTTAGAGTGTTTGGCATAGTTGTATATCAAGGAGATTGTGAGATTGTACGGAATACCAGTAACAATTGTGTCAGATAGGGATACCAAATTCGTTGGGAGATTCTGGAAAAGTCTGCATCAAGCTTTGGGAACCAAGGTTGTGTTCAGTACTGCTTATCATCCTCAGACTGAGGGCAATTCGAAAGAACTATACAGACTTTAGAAGATATGTTGATAGAATGCGTTTTTGATTTCAAAGGAAGTTGGGATGAGCATTTGCCACTAGTGGAATTTGCCTACAACAACAGTTATCAAGAGTCGATTGGCATGCCTCCATATGAAGCGCTTTATGGCAGAAAGTGTAGATCACCTATGCATTGGGATGAAGTGGGCGAAAGACAATTGTTGGGACCAGAGTTAGTCCAAGATGCAGTTGACAAGGTCAGTTTGATCAGGCAAAGATTACAGGCTGCTCAGAGTAGACAAAAGAGTTATGCAGATAAACGAAGAAGACCCTTGGAATTTCAGGTAGGTGAGCACATTTTGCTAAAGATTTCACCAACAAAAGGAGTTGTCAGATTTGGCTTAAGAGGAAAGTTAAATCCTCGATATATGGTACCATATGAGATTCTTGAAAGGATAGGCGACATGGCTTATAGATTAGCTTTACCGCCTGATTTGGAGGGAGTGCATAATATGTTCCATGTATCCATGCTCAGAAAGTTTGTCAGAGATCTGGAAGAAATAGTAGCTCTTGAACCGTTGGAAGTGCAGCCAAACCTTACGACGATTGAAAAACCGATCAGAATTATAAACTCTAAGGAGAAGATTTTGGGAAGCAAGGTGATCAAATATGTGAGAGTGCAATGGAGTAATCAAACTGAACGTGAAGCTACCTGGGAGTTAGAAGAAGACATGAGAATGAAATATCCAGAGTTGTTTCACTAATCCAGGTAACTTTCGAGGACGAAATTTCTTTTTAGAAGAGGAGAGATGTAATATACAGAAATAAAGATGAAAATATAATAAATTATGAATCATGAGATGATATAGGATGAGTTTAAGGCCAAAACAAGTAAGTTGTAAAGGTTTAAGTTTGATTATAGAATGAATATTAAAGTTCGGATTTCTGCAATTTTTAACAGATTGTACGCCACCTCCTAGATAATCTACGTCGTTGGCGTAGAGACGACGTAGGAAGGGAACAGTAGCGTTTTTCTTAACGTTGGGCAAAACGTCACCGGTGTACACTAAGGTTTCTCTTAACGCCGGTTAGGAACGCCACCGACATAGGGCATGGATTTACCAGCGTATGTGGTAGGATTGAAGTTCTGGGAATTCAAAGCCCCAATGAACGCTACCAGCGCTCGTGTAAATTTTGCCAGCATAGGATGTACGCTAGCAAGATTTAAACGTACGCCGCCGACATAAGGCTTATATATGACAAAATTTCTATAAATACGAGACGCGAAAAACAGTTTCGACATTTTTTTTATCATTTTCTTCTTGCATCAAAGAGGGTTTTAGAGTGTTCTTGGAGATCTAGGCTTGGAAAATCATTCGGAGGGTGTTTTTTATCCAAAGTAAGTGATTTTAACCTTCTCTTATGGGTTAAATATGAAATTGTATAAGTTTTCTTAGGGTTTGGTTGGATTTTGCATGAAGGTTCATGTGAGGAAACCCTAGCACGTGTGAGATCTATAAATTGATGAATGCAAGTCGGGTTTTAGCGATTCAAAACAGTAAGTTTATCTCTTCTATGATGAATTCAAACAAAATATGGGTTAAACAATCCTTATACGTTCTTATTGTTGTGCATATTAGGGTTTTGGGTGAAATAATTGGTGTTTATGGAATTTGATCGGAATAGACGGTGCAGATAACGGAGATTTCTTTTCAGGTTAGGGTTTTTTTGGAGAATTCATGTTTGTTAGGGTATTTTGATAATGTGATCATATCTATTGATGTATATATATATGTTGTAACTGGACATTTGAAGTTTGTGGAATTATTGTTGGTGTGGATATAGAAGTTTGGAGAGTTTGTGTTGTCTTTGTTGTTGTTGGTATCAGATTTTGAGGATTTGGTTTATATTCCTAAAATTTAGAAAGGTACAACCAATCCTTGCTTGCTGTTTTTGCCTGTAAGTTTAGTATTAATTGAATGCTTGTAGGAACAGAATTTTTTAATAAACCTAATCATTATTCGGGTTAATAATTGTATGGTTGATTGTGCTTGGCTTTGACCAGTAAAGACCTGGCAGACAGTAATACTGGTGAGGTACCTTGATGATCTTGGTGTGAGGTTGTCCCTAGTGGACTTGTGCCTTGATATGATTCTGGTAGAATTAGGTGTTCTGGATTCGAGGTGTTTGGGGAGTACCCACTCATCCATATATGTATATGATTATTATTTTCAAAGAGTGGTATGATTTTCAATGGGGTCTGAGTAACTCCAAGTTCAGGATTAGAGTATACTTAATACTGGACTGTGTTGTTTTGTTGGCTTAAGAAAAATAATAATATGATTGTTTGCATTAGTTTAAGTTGCATGAATTACATGTCTATTGTATGTGCATATGCATTTGTTTTTGGATTGGAGTTATCGTACTGGGCGTCGCCATTCATTCTTTTAAATTTCAGGTACAGGTGAAGAAGATATAGTGTATGATCTTTTCGGATATGACTTATTCTTTGATAGCGGGGATGAGGATAGTGGACTTGACTACCCAGCCGAGAGTTAGACTTCATTTATTAAATTTCTAAGAAAAGACATGTTTTGGTCATTTGGAATCGTAGTTGGATGCATTTGTTGGTTTTACATGAAAAGATTTTAATGTAAACAGTTTTTAATTTCTGTTAAATTTGTTGACTATGATGTCAATTAGGATTTTATGCTTGAACAAGGAGTTTATGTTTTATGAAGTATGAGTTTTTTTTAGTTTTAACAGGTTTCGTATCCTATGAGATACTCTATAAGTATTTACAGGTGATGATTGTATTATTATGGATAATAGAGCCTTTGCGTGTCCTATATAAAGGGGATACGTGGCAGGTTGTAATGCCTTATTTTAGGGCGTTACAGTATTGTTTTGAAATTACTAATACTTAGGAAGTTTCTGAAGATTGATGCAGGAAATAGTCAGTTAAAATATCCTTATATTAAAGTGATAATCTAAAACAAGAAATCATTCATTTTTCTGTATACTTAGTTTCTCTTAGATGGATAGGTCATTAAGTAATGGTCCTTCAAAATTGATGAGAGGGCGTAAAAATCTGTTACTTTTTTAGATTCTAGATCTTCTAGACTTGTATTTTGAGCATTTGTTTGATTGTTGTATTACATATGATTATTAATGAACTTGCTTGATGTGTAATATATCTGATTATTCACTGAAACCGTGGTTTCGCTCACACTCATAAAGATTTTTCAGGCTTATTCTATGACTTTGGTTCGTTTCTTTTAGAAGCATGACTCTGGTAAGATATAGAAGCTGGAAGAATTCGGAATATTCGAGATAAGTTTTATTTCCCAGTTATAAAATAGTTAGTATTTGAAATATCGGTTTATGTATTTGGAGACTTATGAAATAGGAATATTATCTGTAATATTATAATCTTCAAGACTTGTGATGTCAGTTATTTTATTAAATTATGACTTACATATATTTATCATTTCTTATCAATGCAACTAAAATATCCTGTTAGGGTACCCTCGGGTGTGACAATTCCACTAGGAGAAAAAACATTTTTCTTTAAATTAAAATAATATTAGTATTTAGACTTAATTTTAAACTCAATTAACATTTAACTTTATTTAAACTCACTTGAGCTACTCAAGCCAAAAATTATAAAACTTAAACATTACTTAATAAATAACTTGAGTAACTTAATAACCATCTTTATTCAATATTTTATTATTGTTAAAACACTATAGCTCAAGCTACAGTTTTATCTCTCTTTGGTTAAAGTGCCACTTAATATGATCAAAGCTAAGATTAATTATTTTGTGGACTTGAGCACAACAACATCAAACTTGGGAAAAATTACACTGGAAGGAATAAACATTTGAGATTAAGTTCATTTAAGGTATTAATATTTGCAAAGGTTACAAAAAGACACAAATGTTTGAGCAAGGGAGTCAAATAAAGCATGCAAACTAACGATGTTTATTTTCTCCATTAAATATCATGTGCAATGCACGTGATTTTCTTCTTCCTCTAATATCAGCACTCCTCTCTCTCTCTCTCTCTTCTCTCTCTCTCTCTCTCTCTCTCTCTCTCTCTCTCTCTTCTACTACTTCTTCTAGAATTTCTAGGGCAATCTCTCTCTCTTTCTCCTTCTCAATCTCTCTCTCATCTTCTTTGCATTACCGTCTTTTTTTTCATCCTTTTATTTTGGGTTATTTTTATACTACTATATTTGTGTATTGTTTTGTATAAAACATATTATTTTGATTCCCAAAGGTGTGTTACAAAAAAAAAAAAAATTATGTGATGTTTCAAAGTAAACATCACAAATAATATTATATTTATTAACGTTTAAATGCAAATTGGAAATTGCAATCTCTTCTCCCTCAATTTCAATTAGATGAACCTAGTTTACCTGGGAAGTTGAGAACACATAAAAAGTGAAATGAAATCAACTAAGAGAACTAAACCATTACACTTAAGCAGAAATAACCTGTTTAATCTTTTGACTTTGCAATTTCTAGCTTGTCATTTTTATTTGTTAAAAATACTCATGCGAGAAAGAAAAGCATACCAGAGACTCTTTATACTTTCATTTATCTAATCATAGAGATTATAGAAATTAGATTCACTTGTGCACTTACCTATAGTAATTTTCTCCTATTTACCTCTTTCAAGATAATTTGAAATATGAAACAAAAGATAGCATCAGAATTTAATTGATCTTAACTATAAATTGAAAAAAAAAAATTTAAGAAGGAGAGAGAGGAAAGAAGATGAGAAAGAGATATTGAGAGATTGAGAAGGAGAGAGTGAAAGCTAGTCCAAAAATTCTGGGAAAAGCAGTAGAAGAGAGAGAGAGAGAGAGATTGAGAAGGAGAGAGGAGTACTTAGATTAGAGGAAGAAGAAGATCACGTGCATTACACATGATATTTGATAAAGAAAATAGACACCGTTAGTTTGCATATCTTATTTGATTTATTTACTCAAACTTTTATATCTTTTTTTAATTTTTGCAAATATTAATACCTTAAACGAATTTAACTCTAAATGTTTATTCATTCCAGTGTAATTTTTCCATGACTTAATTTTTTTATATCCATAAACGAATCCACCATCTTTAAAGATAAATTTAAAAAGTTGGTATACCAAAATCTGCCGTGGGTCTTTAAAGTCACAATTGCTGCTTTTTTTTTTTTTTTATTGTCCAGCCACAACCAGTTGACAAGTATGAATCAACAATGCATTAAAAAGGCATTTCAATCATGGCTTCCTCATGAGCCGATTGAAGACCATAAAATCATGGTGATAAAGCAGACCAAACCACAACTATTTCCCTTCATACCCCTCAGAAAGCACTCAAGTTGCTCCACCAATCCATGGTTCACACATTATCTTGGTACTTAAGTCATCAAAAGTTAGGGGAAAAAAAAATTGTACTATGAAAGGACAAAAACCATCCACACATACCCCATATTGTTGTGTCCAATGATTGAGAAAAGTGAGATTATCTGCTAGAAAGTTTAATAGTATATAAAAAAATCTGACCAACCAGCAATCTAATGCAATAATGCGTGTCTATAACATAAAGGGAATGACCAAACTTTTAGCAAATGCATTAAAACAGACCACAAATAATAAAAGCAAATTTTCTATGGTTTTTGTGTGCACAGCATTTTTGGATGTATATTTGCTAATCCGAACCTGTATCAAATGTATTCCTACTAATCACATAAACCCACTTGATTTGATGAAATAAACTTCCATAATTATATACTGATTCTTTATCCATATACTTGAATATGATTAGTAAGGACACGTTCAAGACATAAAATGCAAGACAGCAAATATCTATCTCAATTATACCTATTAAGCATCAACCACACATTGTCAAGATATATAAAATGACAAAATAAGAAGTCGTATTAATAAGTCATCATATATGACAGCATGTAACTGATGCATGACCAAGCTTTTTTATCTTTAAATGATATTTCCATCCATGTTCCTTTCCATCATTTGTGCTACATATAAAAAATCTTGTATGTATCACACCGCACCAACCGTTTGCCTTCCCCCCCACAAATGGCAGTACTTGATTATAGTAAATATGGATCCAAAAACCTTTTGCAAACTACAAATACAAATGGGTCCAAGTGGACTTTGTCCATAAGTAAGTGTCAAGAAACAATAGATAGCAACATAAATTGGTTTAATGGCACACACATGAATAAGGTGAGGTTACTGTTCAAGACTCCAATCCCCTAACTAGAAATATCAATTGTGGGGGGAGGGTCCCTTTGAGATAAAAAAGTGATGGTGTAGGTTTCATGTGAGCACAACAACTATAAGACCAAACAGCCATTTGGCTATACTCAAAGCAATCCCTTAACTGAGATAAGACCTAGAACAACCTCTCTTCATCTTCAAGACCTATATAAATTAGAAAAACATGTACAAATCCATCACAATTGATGCAGTAGTCCCGGAAAAGATGGCTGCTCCTGTTAAAATAGGTACTAAAGGCACCATCGGTTCACTCATAATGCAAGAGATTGAGTATTTTAAAAGGCTTGAGGTACGCTGCATGGATACCTCAAGAAAGACTCAATCTAATCGCTCAACCGCTATTGTGTCATGTAGCAGTCATTCCAGACCCGCACCTGGATCGGTGACAACTGAAAAAAAGAAAAAGAGAGACCGCACCAGGTTCCTACCAAACATGTGCACTATGGTGGAAGTTGCAGATAATAGAAGGCCCGCCAGGATATCTGGTTTTAGCTACAGAAATCTCAAATTCGATGAAAACCAACAGGTTTAACCTATACTCTCAGAGAGCTTTGAGAAACCAAGCTTCTTAAGACGAGTTGTTATAGGGATAGCCCAAGCTCTATCTTGGTTTCCACATCTTATATCCACCACTTCAGCAATGTTAGGTCCTTTCCTTTCAGTTTTCTTCCTCGCAGGAGTTCCATCTAAGCAAACATCATCAGCTGTTAGAATTGGAATTCGACTATGAGTATTTTTAGTGTGGCCTTTTGTTTTTCGGGCAAGCTCATGGATTCTTTGGTCTGCAAGATTGTTGCTGCTCCTGCTGCTGCTTGCTCCATCCAATGTTTTTCTTGGTTGCTGTCTTTTGGGAGTACTGGCCTTGCAAGAAATAGAAACAGGACTTGTTTGGGGTCTGATCCTCGGGGATATTGGTGCCTTTGGTGTTGTCCTAATGGATTCCAATTCCCTTGTCATTAGAGAGTTAACTGTTCCTGTCGTTCCAATTTTGATTGATCCTCCACCACCTTTGATAGCTTCCAGTGTTTGAACCATTTTATCAACAGCTCCAACAAAACAACAGTTGGTATTGAGGTTATCGGCCAATCCTGGATTATATCCACTCTAAACCATGTAAAATCACCATGCTAAATGAGAAAGAAAGTAGAAGAGAGTTTAGTACTTTTGTGAAGTAGACAACATAAATGTTATCACAGGCACTGCAAGCGACTCTCACAAAATGGGATCAGTGGTGAGTCCCCTTGTATTGAGAAAATTTTGGTTTCTTTCCTTTTCTTGGCTACACAAAGGTGAACAACTTGTATGCACAAAGATAGTCTTATAATCCATGCCAGCTAATTCTAGTTAAGCATCTAGCCAGGCCCCCATTCCCCGAAACTCAATTTCCCGATCAAAGGCATGTATGCAAATGCACACACTTGTGCTTGAGTCACATGCCTCAATATAAAACAGGAGTTTGCAGATTCTATAAGAAAAAATGAACAGGACCACAACATAATGCCTAATTTATAGCAATTTCTGTGTAGACTGACAGATTAACAAGCGATGATATGTGTCGTGAGGGCTTCTGGAAGAAACCAAGGCATAGCTGCTAGTAGAAAAGTAAAGATCAAGACAAAGTTTCTTTAATGACATCAAACAGAAAACTTCCCATAAATTCAGGAAAAGATTGCTGGTCGGTGATTTTGTAGTTTCAAAACGTGCAATATGAACTAGACAACTAATCTGTGCTTTCAATTGCTTATTAGATGATGGAAATGGCAAATCTTGTTCTGAAACCATACAAACACCACATCCAGAGTCGTTATCACTGTGCTGCTATAAAAAATTCCTTTGGCACTTAAATTTCCATACTCTAATTTTTTGAAAATGTGTAATATTCTTCCCAATTTCTTCTACTTTGACTTATTATTCTAACTTCAAAATCTCATTGCAATTTAAGTTGAAAAAGGAAACCTACCCATTTCACCTTGTTGGCTAGAGATTAAGATCTGCTAATTTTGAACTAAATTAATGTTGTCAACCATGTAACTCAGACAGCTTCCTCAAAGATCTGACCTTTTAAGATTAACTCACTCACGTAGACACCACATACATAGTTTTTCAATTTTTACCATCTCCTATAGATCAAAATCAGTCACCCATAAAAACCCAGGACAATGCAAGAACAAAATCCGCAATCTAAGCAAAAAGATGCGACCTTGACAAGAAACTAGAACAACAACCTAGTTAAACCATTTCATAAAAACAAGCTTCAATGCACTTACAAGAGCTTACCCAGGAGCAACTTTGTGGGAAAAAAATCTGAACAGGACCTTCACGTGTATCAATAATGACAAATAGAAGATGACCCAGCAAGGATCTTGAGGAGACAGTCCAAACCCAGAAATCTTTTCCTAGCTTTTTTTTTTTTCCTGAAAATCTCTGTTACTTAAAAGTTTAAAACTTTGGATTTGAATGTTGGTGAAAACTTTTTGAATGATGATATCAATAATTGATAATGTCATCTTCTAGAAAAAATACAAAAAATGAGTTTGAAGCTTTAACACATTATTTTGGTCTGTGTGTGGTTGAATTTTTTTAACTGTTATTCAATGCTGATACTTCAACCAAATTTAGACGGGATATGACGGATCTGACACTAATCATTGTAAGCTTGTCGGTTTGATTTTTCTTTTTTCAGTATAAATATAAATAAGTTTTAAAATTTTAATTTGGGTAGGAATAAATTTTAATTTTCAAATCTATTGAATAACCTCATAATTTTATTGATAATAATTAAAAAAATATATAATTAATCTTTTAAATTTTGATTGGTGTATTCTAATATTGTTTAAAATTTGACTTTATAGATTTTTTTTATAAAAAAATATCACATTTTATTTTTTAAATTTTATATTGAAATAGCCAGTTTAATACTTATTTAAAAAATTTCATAGCTATTTTATTATCTTACTATCACTTTTTACCTTTTTTTTTGTTGTGAATTTACTTATTCACATACAAAAAAGAGACTTAGATATATGACTATAATTATAAGAAAAACTAACATCATAATCAAAACACATGGATACTGGATTATAGCAGTTATAAAAATGGTTACCATCCCTTTCTCTTGACTTTCTCTTTCCCTCTCTTTTCTCTCAATTTGGATTAAAACAAAACAAAAGTTTAAATTTATACCTTAACCTTTATAACTTGAAATCATTTGGCGGATCGAATATGTAAGCACTGTGAATTCGCAATCTTCTCTATGGTATCCATCTGAATAAATACTCCTTCAAAAAGATCTTTCACGTGCTATTGTTATCTAGAACACTTATAGATCTAATTAGAAAATTTTACTTACGACTCTCGTGTTACTCTTTTTTAAGATTTATAGAATTTCTCTGCAGGTATAATGTTGATAACACATATCATTAACCCTACAAGGAACCTCTTATATCTTATTTATGATATTGTCAATATGAATAATGACATTAGTGCCTTTAATCTTATTAGAGATAAATTAATTTATTAACATAAGAATTCCTAGTGCAATTAGAAATTATTATTGCTCTTGATAAATTATATTCATTTATTATTCTTAACAAATTAAGATTAATAATAAATAAATTTATTATTCCCGCTAAACTTATTTAAATTTAGTTCATGATTCTTTTTTTCCATTCTTTATGTGTGACCCTGTAAGTTCACTTAATATTAGCCATTGACCTAAAACCATTTTTGTCAACAAAACATAAGCAATATCTAGCAAGACATTATATTTATCCAAATTAAGTGAAGATTAGTGATTCGATTTTTACCTGCTTGCATAACTTATGTCATTATCCTTTTGTCAATGATATCTAGATTAAGCATAAAGCATGGATAGTGTCATCCTTATATTGTTTAATCTTATCATTTATCGATCTTCAAGTGAACTGATAAAATAAATGAAATTGATCACACTATCAATTCTTTGAGCACGACATGTATTTCTCAGTTTCATTTATCAAGGGGCCTAGAAATATTTCTCTCATAACGAGAGAGGCAAATTCCATCTTAATCACTCATCTACATGATTCACATTATGCCCAATCACAACCTTTATAATTATTCGATTAAAGACAACGTTTGATTAGTTGAATTATAACGTTTCTCGTGTTGGAACCTATGATGATTTCAGGTCTAAGGATATACTAAATCATTATTGTGAGAATCACTTATGACACCAATCCATGTAGTGATCTCATAGTTATTCAGTCCAGTACATAGTCCTCTAATATGTATTTTTTAGTTTGATTTGTATCCATGCAAATAGACATCTCATGACTATCAAACAAAAACTCATACTAGATTTAATTCATTATCATTCCCACAATAATAAGCATCTATGGACTTTTAGAATTATTAAATTATTTGTGGATCCTATTATAAAGTAAACATGCAAACAATATAATAGTAATACCTCTGTATCAATAACATACTAACAATCTCCCACTTGCATTAAGCCAAATCATACATGTATCTAATACCTAGTATAATGATTATGCTTTGCCTGCGCATGAGGCTTAGTAAGTGGATCAGCAACATTATCATCAATTAAAACTTGGCATATTCACATCTCCTCTCTCGATGATCTCTTTAATAAGATGATAACATCTGAGTATGTGTATGGATCGCTGATGTGATATGGGTTCCTTAGCTTGTGCAATAGCACCATTATTGTCATAATAAAGGTTTACTGGATTTGCAGTGCTAGGAATAGCACATAATTCTATGATGAACTTCCTTATCCAAACTGCTCCTTAGCTGCATCTAATGCTACTATGTACTTACTTCTATTGTAGAATATGCTACAATGCTTTGCTTTTAATTTTTCCAACTTACTGCACCTCCATTCAAGGAAAAAATATATCTAGATTGTGATCTAAAATCATCCTTGTCATATTGGCAACTTGCATTTGTGTGACCATTTACAACTAGCTCGTCTTCCAATCCTCCATATATCAAGAGTGCATCTTTAGTTCTTCTTAGGTATTTAAGAATATTCTTGATGCTATCCAATGAGGTTCACGGGGATCTAATTGTATCTGCTGGTTATGCTTAATGCATATGACACATTTGGTTGAGTGCACAACATGATATACATGATTGATCCAATAGTCGAAGCATAAGGGATCTTACTCATGCAATCTCGCTCATCATTTTTCATTGGATATTGAGTCTTGCTAAGATTTATACCATGTGACATTGGTAAGAATCCTCTTTCGAATCTTACATACTGAACCTATTCAATACCTTATCTATGTATGCACCCTGACTTAGGCCGATGAGCTTTCTTGATCTATCCCTATTGATCTTGATGCCTAAGATATAGGCCTAAGTCTTTCATTGAAAAATACTTTCCTAGCCAATACTTGACATTTTGCAAGGTAAGAATGTCATTCCCAATGAGTAATATGACATCTACATATAGCACTAGAAAGACTATTGCAGTCCCATTAAGTTTCTTGCAAACACAATATTCATCTTCATTTTTAATGAATCCAAGCTCTCTGACTGCTTCATCAAAACAAAGATTCCAACTTTGACATACTTGCTTCAATCTATAAATGGATCTTTGAAGCTTGCAAACCCTCGTAGAATCCTTAGTACAAACAAACCCTTCAGGTTGTGTTATATACACATCCTCAAGCAGTTTTCATTAAGAAAAACTGTTTTGACATTCATTTGTCAAATCTTGTAATCATAATATGTAGCAATGGCAATCAGAATCCTGATGGATTCAAGCATAGCAATTGACAAGAAAGTTTCATCATAGTCTATACCATGTGTTTGCTTGAAACCCTTTGCCACTAGTTGTGCTTTAAAGGTATGCACGTTACCATCCATGTCAGTTTTCTTCTTGAAAACCTATTTGCACCCAATGTTCTTTGTACCTTCAGGTGAATTAATCAAAATCCATACTTGATTGTCATACATGGATTGCATTTCAGATTTCATGACTTCCAGCAATTTCTCAGAATCTGGACCAAACATGGCCTCTTGATAGGTAGTAGGCTCATCTTGATCCATGAGTAACACATCACGACTATCTGTAATGAGAAATCTATATCTCTCAGGTTGATGTCGCACTCTATCAGACCTACGTGGCCCTTGTGTTACCTATGGAGGGTCAACAGCTAACTGTGTATCTTGTTGACTTTCCACTAGCAGTACAACACTATTTTGTGGATCTTAGACTTCTTTGAGATATACTTTACTCCCACTAGTTCTTTCAGAGATAAACTCTTTTTCTAAGAAGATGTTATTCCGAGCAACAAATACTTTGTTCTCAAAGGAATTATAAAAGTAGTATCATTTGGTTTCTTTTGGATACCCCACAAAAATGGCATTTATCCGACTTAGGCCCTAATTTGTTTGAGGCTTGACGTCTTACATAAGCCTCATAATCCTAAATCTTGAGGAAAGACGAACAAGGCCTTTTTCCAGTCCATATCTCATATGGTATCTTAAATACCCTAAATCTTAACCTAAGTTAAAAATATAAAGTAGATAGTTTAAATGGATCAAATAAGTAAATAATAGAAAATAAATAGATAATTTGATGTAAATAAGTTAGTAAATAGATTTGAATTGAAATTAAGGTTTTAAATATTTTACAAGATCATCTATTTTCCTTAATAACTATTATTAATAAATCAAACTATCTAATTTTAACCAAATTCTTTATTTTAACCTCCTTTTACTCCAAAAATTCCTAAATCCCAAACAAATATTTTAAACGTTTTGAAAACTCCTAAACCCTTAAAGTTTAGTTATCTTTTATTTTGTAAAATCTTATTAATTTTTAAATAAATTACTTGCTTAAAAATATCAGTTTTAGATCAAAACTCAATTTAAATATTAGTTTCTTGTAAACTAAACTTCTAAAGTATGTTTCTAAATCAATTTAGTAATTTTTTATAATATATATTCTCAAATTAGTTTGTTACTAAATATATTATCGGATAGGTTTAAACTTAATACCCCTATTCTAAAATGTCCTAATTTTTAATCCTTATCCTTTCCTTTCTATTTTTCCTTCCCTTGCCTCCTTTTTTTCCCTTTTTCTCTTTAATTTTCATTTCTCTTTCTCTTTTCTTTCTCATTCCCTTCTTCTTCTTTTCTCTCTTCCATTTTTGAAAATTACCTCCCCAAATCTCAATTTCAAAGGAATAAAAGAGAAATCAAGGTTGAAAATGAAATAGTTGAAAGAAATCAAATTAGAAGAAGAAGAAGAAGAAGAAGAAGAAGAAGAAGAAGAAGAGGATGAAGTGTAGAGAAGGAGACTGAGTTGCATGTTCTCCTAAAGCTAAGTATATTTGTTTTAAGTTGTTTTGATTCTTGCTTTTGTTTATATGATGAATTGATGTTAGATTTAAGTAGAGTTTATGATAAAATTAGTAGATGAATGAGTCGAAGAAGCAATGAAATGTTGAAATATTAAATATGAAGTTATGGAAGTTGTTGCATGTTAGGGATGTGGAGTTTTTATGTATTTAGTATTGTTAAGTGAGTATGTTGAGTTGTATATTACTTTTATGGAGTTTTACTTGATGTAGGATGTGTAAAAATTGATAAAATGGAGTTTGAAAAACAAGAGATTTCGTAACCCTTCAAATTTGTCAATCACGAGTGTGACTATGCCCTGTGGATGATTTTTAGAAGTCATGAGCGTGATTCCGCCCTTACTGGCTTTTGACCTTGATTTTTTTTAAAAATCACAAGCGTGGCACAACCCTTAGCAACCTCTGATCTTGGTGTTTTCAAAAATCATGACCATAATTCTACCTTTGTTAGCCTTTGGTCATCGTATTCTGATCATAACCTTTTCAAACAAACTCAGATTAGATGATTCAAAAGCTATGAAAAGCTTATAAAGAGATCTACAATTTTTATGTTTTAAGTTTTTGTAAATTCAGAAAGTATCAAGGCTAAAATTTTATTTTTTTCCAACTATTACGTTTTCCAACAAAGTTAAAAACTTGTGTTTTCTTATGAAATGTGTGTGTTTAAGTATAAAATGAACTTAGCTAATAAATCTAGGTTCAAATTGATTAAACAAACTTGAATGAATTAAAATGAATTAGATTGATTAAATCTAATCAACTTTTCTAAGATTAAGTTAATAGAGACTTAATTTAATATGAATCTTGGATATAAAATGAACTTAGTTTATCACTCTTAGTCCAACTTGACTAAATGAATTTTAGTAAGCTAAAATGGATTAGATTGATTAATTTTAATTATCTTAGGTTAGTAATTGGATTAAATGATTTATTCTAATCAACTTGGCAAGGATTAAGTTAAAATGAGACAATAGTTAATGATTGGCTTCGGTTAATGAGTTAGGATAAACCATGAACTATATGGGGAATATGTTATTTCAAATGTTTGTCTGCTTGCTTAGGAAATAAATGTTTTTAATATATGAATGCTTTGTTGATGCTTTTGTAATAAGAGATTATAAACAAAGTGAAAAGAAATACTTCGACAGACAAAGGAGAACTGTCTGTATTTTAGCAGGGCAATCTTCGCTGCCATAGTGGGGTTCTTATTTAATGTCTGATTAAATAGGGTCTTGGTAAGATGAGTTTGATATAAATGGATAATTAGTCTAGTTTCTTATAGGAGTTTAATTCTTGAATTTACATATATAAATACTTTATCTATCTTTTGAGTTGGCTTCTAATTTCCGTTCTGAGCCTATTTGGATTTCAAATATATAAGGCACACAGTAACTTATGTGGTGATTGTTAAGATAGGCATCCTAAAAATGAATTAAAACTTAAACACGGCTTAATAATTGATGAGTGATGGTAGTACGTATGCCATTGAATTTGATTTGGGGAGCGGCAACCTTGTCCAGGTGGACACAATAGTTTAGGCGCTTAGGCCACCCGTCATGATGCAATGACTTCCAATAGGTTGCTCAGCGGGTAGCCAATGGGGCAAACAGTATCGGTATAAGCCTACTTAGGCTTGGGAAGAATTAATACGATCTAATTTACGTTTTATAGGGACGATTGAACTGTATAATGTTATTGATTAGGATGAGTAGAGAGTGCGTAACGACTGTGAGCCCTAGATGAGGCTATTTCCTCTTTCTTGGTTGGATATTGAAGATATAAGTATCCGGGCTGCTTATATTAATCCCCTGAGTAGCTGTGGTTACTTAGAACCCCTAGATTCCTAGCCTGGGTAGTCGCCTGTGAGGGCTATCGACACCCACCCCCCCAATTGTTGCGGTGGTGAGCCAATAATGGAAAATTGTTTCCTTGATTGTTTCGAAGTCTAAGTGCTCCAGTGTTGATTTACTTACTTCAAAGAAGAGATAATAACTTATTAGTTGATGCATTGCATTTAGTTAAGCTCGTGTGTCACTCGTGTGTGATTTTGTTATTATGTATTGAGCTTTGACTCATTATTGTTGTTGTTATTCTTTTTCTAGGTTCGGTGTTGATGAATAATGAAGATGATGGAGTTGTTGTTGTTGAATGATGCTGGTGACGATTATGATGATGATGTGGTTAACAATGATGATTATGTTGTCTCAGGTATAGGCAATCCGGGAAGTTTAAGAGGAGGAGTGATGAAATAGAGCCGATGGATTTATTGGTATTTATTTTTATTTTGTTTTAAGAACTGGATTTACATTTTTATGTTGTATTATTGTTTTAAAGGGCACATAATATTATTTCAAAGGGCCTGGTGATGTCCATATAGTTGTAAATATTTATCTACTCATAAGAGTAGATTATAAAATGTTTTTGTAAGATTTTGTTTCTTAGAAGGTTGATTTGCTCTAATAGGAGTAAAGAGGCCTCCGTTTTGTAAATGATGTTTTGTAAAGTTTATTTTGAAAGTTTGAATCCAGTTGTTTTAAGGATCTAACTAAACAGTTCATAATTTAACATCGGTTAGCATATGTTCGAAATAAACATATTATTCTAGGAAGCCTGAGCATATAATATACTTAAGTATTATACGTGGTAGTAATACCTTAATTAAATTTAGGACATTACAGTATCTTTTCAAACGCCTTACAAGGAACACGATTTAATGTGAATGCAGCTATCACTAGGGAATGACCCTAAAGGATGGAGGAAGATCCGTTTGATTCATTATAGATCGAACATATCTAACAAGATTTTATTCCTCCTTTCAGATACACCATTTCATCGTGGTGTTCTACATGGAGTTAATTGTGAAATTATTCAATAATTTCTAAGATGGTCATTAAATTCTTAGTTTATATATTCGCCACCTCGGTCTAATCAAAGTACTTTGATTGTTTCTAGTTTTGTACTTCATTCTTAAAAGCTTTGAACATTTCAAATGATTCAGATTTGTGCCTCATTAAAAAGATATATCCATATCTATTGAAATCATCAGGAAATGTGATGAAGTACCGATAACCTCCTCTAGCAGAACGTTTAATGGACCACATACATCGGTATGTATTAGGCCCAATAAATCAATTGCCCTTCACTGTGCCTAGTAAAAGCATCTTTGGTCATCTTGCCTAATAAACAAGACTTCCATATTTCAAATGACTCAAAATCAAATGGATCTAAGAATCTATCTTTATTGATATGCATTTCTCGTTTATATGACCAAGACGACACTGCTATAGATAGGTCATATTTAAATCATTGGATTTCAGTTTCTTAGTATTTATGTTATAGATTGATCCATTATCAAGTTTCGGATTTAGAACATAAAGACTATCACATAAATCAGCATTTGCATAAAAGATGTCTTTATTATAAATGGAACATTTATTATTCTTAATAATAAATAAGAAACCTCTATTGTCTAAACATGAAAGAAATAATATTCCTACTCAAAGCAGGAACATAAAAGTAATTGTTTAACACTAACAAAAGCCCACTGGGCAAAATCAATTCATAAGTCCCAACAATTAGAGCAGCAACTTTTGCTCCATTTCCAACTTATAGGTCGACTTCACCTTTCTTTAGCTCTCTACTCCTATTAAGACCCTGCACATTTGTACAAATGTGAGATCCACATCTAGTATCTAATACCCAAGAAGTAAAAGTAGATAAATTTATTTCTATAACATAGATATCTGAAGTAGTCGTCTGCTACTCTTCTTTTTCTTCAGATCTTCCAAATGGAGTTTGCAGTTCCTCTTCCAGTGACCCGACTAATTGCAGTAGAAGCAAACTCCTTCCTTAAGAGGCTTTGCCTTTGGTTTGGGTTTGGGCTTGGGCTTAGTCTTTGAACTCTTCATAGCCTTAGCATTTCCCTTACCTTTCTTCTTCATGCCCTTCCCTTTCTGAACCATCAAAACATTGCTAGGCTTTTTCTTTTGGATATTAACCTTAGCAGTTTTGAGCATCGAATGCAGTTCAGAAATTGATTTGTCCATGTTATTCATATTATAGTTCATGACAAATTGGTCATAACTATCGGGTAATGAATTTAGGATCTGTAACGCCCTAAGAAAAATTTAATCAAACATTAAATCAGTTAAGGCTCTACCGCCACATATAATACTCTAAAGTATTACATGCTCAGGCTTTCTTTAAAAGATTTTGTTTATGTTGAATATTGCTACTCAATTTTAGGTTATGAAATCATTTAATTACTATTTAATAGCGGAATATCTATTTTACAAAACATTTTTTAAATAAAACTCTATTCCCAACCGAGCAAACAAACTTTCTGAGAAACAAAATTTAATAAAACATTTTACAATCTACTCTTATGGGTAGATAATCATTTACAAACATATGAGCGCCAAAAGCCCCTTTATGAAAATACAAATTTATAAATAAATTCAGTTTCTATAAAACAAAACAAAATAACTAAAAAGATCCATGCTCCTAACTCACTTCACTCATCCTTCTTGAATCAGCAAAAGCTCCCATAACTCGAGCTAAATAACATCATCATCATCATCACATCATCATCAAAATCATCCTCTCCTCATGAGCTCATCATCAACAACAACATCAACAAGACCATCAATAACATCACTTATCTTCATCATCAATAACAAATCCTGTAAAAAAAAACAACAATAAAAAAGATGAGTCAAAGCCCAGTACTTAGTAACACAAGCACATGCAGTGTGACACATGGCTTAACTAAATGCAATGCTTCAATAAACAAGTTATTATTTTCCCATTAAAATAAACAAATCAACATTGAAGCACTCACACTTTGGAATAAGCTAATGAGAATCTGGGGGCCCTGAGTATTACTCAGGGGGTTGATATAGGTAGCCCGGATACTTATATCTTCTAAATCTAACCAAAAAGATTAGTAATCTCATTTAGGGTTAATAGCCGTTACTCAACTTTACATAATTTAATCCATAAAATCATCTAGTTGAACCGGTCCCATAAATATGAACTAAATCATATTATTTTTTTTAAGAATAAGTAAATGTTACCTCGATATTAGCCACCTCATCGATTACCCGCCTAGTTATTTTAAAAAGAAGTCACCATTGTATCATGGTATGAAGTCATTGCATAATGACAAAAGTGTACTAAGCGCCTAACTATCATGTCATTGCATCATGATAGGGTTGCTGCTCTCCGAACTAGATTTAATGACTCAAGCACTGTCACGCCCCAATGGGTATTCTAAACATGATAGCCCGCCGTACACAATATTAAAACTTAAGAATGACTACCTCAGTCACTCGAAAGCTTCCATATTGGTACAAGGCGTACATTCACATCAAAGGGAGACCGATGGAGCAATGCATTCTAAGATATTGGCAGTGGAACATACAAAATAACACTTAATATATTTCATTGAAATATAAAGTCTTACGACTTTTAAGGAGCATTCCTCCGATAATTCCCATAGCAACATAGTCTTAATATGAAGATTAAATAAAGCTAGAAGATTTTAAAGGAAATCTAGTCTGAGACTTCAAAACAAAGTTCCTCTAAAAACTTCCCAAAATAAAGATTCTACCCAAATGATCAAGATGGTATCGGGTGCAAAATACAGTCCTGTAATATCAAAAGTCTATTGGGGTGTAAGCATAACTAGCTTAGTGAGATATTCCTTACGCAAAAGTACTCATAACAGGCATTCAGCCAAGTTTATTAAACAAGCATATGAAATGCAATAACCATATAATCAAATAGTACATATGACTATCCGGTTTCGTATATATGATGGATTTATCCCTCAATCGATGGTTAGAGAATGATTTGAACTAGGCCCCAAACAACCTCCTTAAAAGTTTGCGAGCATCTTGTGGTTCCAACGAACCGTACTGCTAGTCCTTGGGCTTTCCTTAACCAAAGCGACCTATCTGGCTCGGCTACAACTTGAAGTTGTATTCCTCGAATGTCCTAAATCCTTAATATGTAGCTAGGCAGCTTACATTTCCGGTCCCTCGCTGAGGAGTAGTAGTAAAAATGCAAAATGATATTCTAGGTGATATGCATGAGTAATTTAGTACAGGAGGATTCCAATATGACATTAATTCATTTAAAGTGATCAAGTAATAATTGCACATAGCAATACATACATAGAAACAATTTATCATCACAGATTGGGTTCCGATATATTTATTGTTCATTGATCGCACATAACAATTCACATACATAATTCCCATGATATCCCACATGCATATCAATTTTATATTTTCCTAACATCTAGTGCTCTATTCTACAAGCACATGCACGAATACATAAACGTAAAGGAAACTCACTCGTCCATAGCAATCTTCTATGAGTCAAAGTAATCCTCGGGAAAGAGAAGATCTTGGTCCTCGACATCTAAACAAAATAAAGACCTAAAATGAGTATTTTATCCAAGATTTACTCAAATCCTCTAATTCTATCTTATTAAATTCGTCAAAATTCGCTTGAATGGAAATTCCATCTTAAAATGGTCATAACTTGCTCATTTTAACTCAGAATTTCGCATATTATATACCGATTTCTACCTACTCAAAAAGATATATCTATTTCTAAGGTTATTTTTATCAAAAGAATCTATTTGGGTCTCAAAATAGTGACGTACAGAACTGTTACGAAATTCCAGGTTTCAAAAACACAATTTTCCAAGCTTTTCTTCATCCAAAAATTATTGTACCAAAATATAGATATTTGTATAGTTGGAAAATCTTTTGGACATATATATATATGACTCATATCATAAGCATGAATTTAGTGAAGTTGTCCTAAAAATGATTTTTATAAAATAAAGTGTTCTAAAAGTTGGAAAAGTAATGTTTTAGAAATTTTTATCTTAGCTTTGTTGGATAAGTTATTGGATTTATTTATAAGTATATATTTTCCTCTTTTTAACTTTGTCTATCTTTTGAAAACAATTCATATTTTCCAAAATAATTTTATTTCTACAACTTTATTTTTAGGAGTTAAAAATGTAGTTTGTAAATTTTTTTTTTATAGTGATAAAACTTTCTTAAAGTTTACTTTTTCTTAGTTTTTCCTAAAGTTAGTTCCATTTTAAAATAATAGTGTTCTTTTAATTCTATTTCCTAAGTAAGATTCATCTTTAAAAAGATTTATTCTTTGATGATTTTGTAAAACTTATCTAACCTTAGTATGTTGATAAAAACTTTATAAATGAGTTTAAGAAAACTTTCGTTAAACGAAGAATTAGTAACATTAAAAAAACTTTCTTATTTCATTGGTTTGAAAATAGAGTATGTGAAAATTCTACTTTATGTATTCTTTGATGAAACTCTAATGTACCAGTATTACTAAGACTTGTTATGAGTTTACTTAAATTTTTGAGAAATGTTTGTGAAGGTAAAACTCTTAATTTTTAATGAAAATTCTTTCTTTAAGTAACCAAAATTTATTTGAAAAGAGTTCATAAAAATATTTTCTTCATATTTTTATCGAGAAAATATCAATATGCCCATGCATGAACATGAATATGTACTCATGTGATATATAATCAAACTAACATAATAAAATAAATGCAATAAGAGCATAATAGTAAAGTAAATTATTGGGAACCTTAGCTTCATCAAGGTATTCCGGGACTAAGAATAAACTAGTCCCAAAATGAAAAGAAAAGAAAGAAAATTGTTTTAACTTGATAAGGACAAGTCTAAAACTAGAAAGACTAGTATTAATAATAGCATGAAATAAATAAATAAATTGCAAAGCATAGAAATAAATAAATAGCAAATGATCTTATATGCTCTAAGGAAATATATATACATAATACTATATAGAAGTTAGATTAGAGTAAATAATAATACCAATAATAATAACAAAATAATAACAATAATAGAAATATAGAAATGGGTCTTCATGAACAAGAACAATACATGAACATAGTGTAGCTGCCATAACAATAAGTTTAGAAAACTCACACCATGGTCATGTGAAGTTACATGACACGGTAGAAGTAATATAAAGAAAGTTTATTACCTCAAGGATATATGATAGTGAAGAAAAGTTGTGGTGTTGGTAAGAAATTGAGAGGATTTTGGGAATATGTAGAGAGGAATTTGAGAGAGTATTTGGAGAAAGTTTCGAGAGGAGAATTTTGGAGAGTTTTGGTAGTGAATTTGTGGGTAGATGAAGTGTGAAAGAAATGAAAGTGGAGGGGGGTATTTATAGGAAAAGTTTGAGAGAAGTTATAGTTAATTAAATAAATGAAAAAGAAAAGAAAATTGATGGAATGAAAGAAAGAGTAATTAAAAATTAATTTTAGAATAAAAGTGTGAGAGAAGTTTAATAATATGTGGTGTAGAATTTTTATGGAAAAAGAAAATTGTAAGAAACATGTATATGGGTTGTAAGAATAGATAGTAGAAAAAGTAGAGATAGATGAATAGTAGAAAAGTACTATGAATAGTAGACTAGATAATTAAAATACCGGTAGTAAAGAAAATACGAGTAAACGACCTATATCTAATATTTTTAGTTACTGAAAAATTCTAAAATTGATATTTTTGAAAACCTTATATTTTTACGAGTTAACTTTAGGATTCCGATTTGACTTCCGATTATAGGGTTACTTATATTTACCAAAAAATCTAGGGGCTTACAAGCACAACAAATAGTCATAAATTAATTAAGTGGTCTTTAAGTTCTTAATCCATTTTAGATGTCTATCCTAGCATCCAGCACGTAAATTACTATGTACCTTTCATATTTGAAATCCTAACAGGCTCAGTCGATAATAAGAAGCCAACCCAGAAGATAGATCATGTATTTATATCTATAAATTCAAGAATTAGACTCATATAAGAACTAGTCTAATTATCCATTTATATCAAACTCATTTTATTACCCTATTTGATCAACACTAATTTGGAACCCCACTATAGCTGCGAAGACTGCCACGCCAAAATACAGATAGTTCTCCTTTGTCTATCAAAGTATCTCTTTTCACTTTGATTATAGTATTTTATTGCAATTGCAATCAACAAAGCATTCATATTAAAAAACATTCATTTCCTAAGCAAATAGATATTTGAAAAACATATTCCTCATATTAGACTAAGGTTATCCTAACACATCATTCTAATCCAATTATTAGCTATTACACTTATTTTAACTTAATCTTAACCAAATTGATAAGAGTTAATCATTTAGTCCAATTACTAAGCTAAGTTAATTGAACTTAATTAATCTAATCCATTTTAATTTATTCAAGCCCATTCAGTCGAGTTAGACTAAGATTATCAACTAATTCATTTTATAACTAAGGTTCATATTAACTTAAGTTTATTTTAGCTTAATCTTGGCTAAATTGATTAAACTTAGTCAATGTAATTCATTTAGTTCATTCAAGTTCATTAAGCCAAGTTGAACTTAGATTATTAATTAAGTTTATTTTATATCTAACTCTATATTTAATCAAATTATTTATTAGATCTATAAATCCACTTAAATCATGCTTGATTATATCATTCAATAAATATAACACATTAAATATCATTTATCTATCTCATTCTAGCTCAAAAAAATTCATTTTATAACTAACCATACACTTCTAACTAGTTAAATAAGTTTTTAATTTTGTTTGAAAAACATAGCAGCTGGAAAGAATAAAAAATTTGGTCTTGATACTTTTTGAATTTGTAAAAACTTAAATAAGCTTTCCAACACAATTTGAATCACTTCAATCCGAGGTTAGATGAAAAAGTTATGAGCAAAATAAAAAACAATGCTGCAAGAGGGAAAACCAAACAGAGGTGTATGACAAGCTGTATGAACCATACACCTTTCCAAACATGCCGTATGATAAGGTGTATGAACTCAAAGGAAAACGCATGAAAGGTCAGAAAATTAAACATGATGCCATGCATGGTGTATGGAATGCCGTTTCAACCCAAGGGAAAAGTGAATAAAGGTCAGAAAATGAAACACCTTGTCATATATGATGTTTCGAAAGGTGTTTGGAGCTCCAGAGGGTGAAACACCCTCCCATACATGCTGTATCAAAAGCATATCACCTATACACCTTCCCAACATGGTGTTTGATAGGATGTTTGAAAATTTTTTACTTTTCCTTGTTTCAAACTTGAATTTTACACACTTTCACTTCTCCAACCTTACCCTAAGCTCTATAAAAACTTCATACAACATACACATATATTTAACAATTCAAAACATGTATGAATTCCACTTCTTAACATCAAACAAATTTTTATCCATTTAACACATCAAACACTATCAATTCCTCCACCAAACCCCATAACTTCTATTCATCATCTTCTTCCTCACACCAACTTCCATCTCAACATTAAACCAAAATATCATCAATTTCATCACAATTTCTACTTAAATCTAACATCAATTCACTATATACGTGTAATAACAATAATGAAAACAAGAAAAACAACCACACTTATCTTTTAGCAAAACATGTACTTGATCTTGATCTTCTTCTTCTTATTCTAATTTGGTTTATCTTTTCCTATCTTCATATTCTACTTGATTTCTCTCTTATTCTTTTTGAAATTGAGATTTTGGGAGATGAATTGAGGAAAGAGGGAAACGAAAATGAAGAAGAAGAAGGAAATAAAAGAAAGGGAAAGAAAACGTAAAGAAAAAGGAAAAGGAATGGCAGGAGAAGGAAAATGAAAAAAAAAAATTAATGAGAATGGATAAATATAAAGATGTCTTCAAAATAGAGTATTAGATTTAGAACTATCAGATCGATATCTATAGTTTATGAAGTATTTAGAAGATGATTTTTGAACTAATAGGTTAGAAATTAAGAACTTAAAATAAGAACTTAATTTAGGAATTTATTTTAGATAAAATGATATTTAATTTAAGTTCGGGTTTAAGAGCTGATATTTTTATATAAGTAAATGAACTCAAATTTTACAGGGATTTAGGAATTGGAATTTAAGTTATGAATTAAGGGTTCAGAAATCCTCTAAACATTTTAATGACATATTTAGGGATTTTGGAATTTTAAATCTCAAATTTTAACTTAATTAATTACTAACTAAATTATATCAACTTATCTAATTATTTCCTTAATTCATTTGACTGTTTAATATATCTAAACTTAATTTCTAGCTTAGATGAATGTTTGAGGTATTTCAGTTATTCTCGTTAAACTTATTTAGATTTAGTTCATGAACCTTTTTGTTCAATTTTTTGTGTAATCTATAAGTTCATCTAATGTTAGCCATTAACCTAAAACCATTTTGGTTAACAAAACATAAGCAGTCTCTAGCAAAACATTATGTTTACCCAATTTAAGTAAAGATCAGCGATTCGATTTTTATTTGATTCATAACCTATGTCATTATCCTTTTGTCATATGATATCTAAATTGAACATCAGGCATGGATAGTGTCACTCTTATATTGTTCGATCTTATCATTGCTCGATCTCCAAGCAAACTGACAAAAAAAAAAAAATGAAATTGATTACACTATCAATTCATTTGAGCACAACTATGCATTTTTTTGTTTCACTTATTGAAGGCTTAGAGATATCTCTCCCATAATGAGAGAAACAAATCCCATCTTAATCACTAAACTTCCTCTACAAAGTAGATATCATGGAATATCAATAATTAAAATCTCTCAATAAATTTTAAGTTAAATGCCACCTATGATTAAACACTTGTCAAGACTTCGATCACCATAATGTAGGTATTCCAAAGTAGAGTGCATTAGGTTATCTTAGTAAGACATGATGAGTAATGATGCTACTCACGAGTTTCACATGGTTGGACTTAATTAGGCTATCAACATGGTTTTTGGTCTAAGGTATTAGATAAGATTTAAACATGCTAGGACATATGATGCCAATATCCCATAAATAATCTAAGAATCACATATGATGTAATTGGTGAAGAGTTACCTACTTAAATATGATACCCCTCAGATACAGATGGTGAAAATTAATCACAAAGGTGCCTTTTGATATAATGACTTAGAGTTTATTAGAACTCCAAAGTTAAGTGTGCTCCAGATAGAGCATTCCTAGGATGGGTGACTGCTTGGGAAGCGCTAGCACCAAAAGGACAAAACCGTGTAATATGTGGTCAAAGCAGATAATACTTTAGTAGGCGGAGTTCTGATGGATTACAAGTGGTATCAAAGCAGTTCACCAGCCAGAAGTGGAGGAGTGTATCGTCACTGCCTTAGACTTATGTAATGAAACTAACGAGGACGTCAGTTCTATAAGTGGAAGAGTATGTGATACTCCTCAAATATAGATAGTGGAACTCTAATCACAGAGTCACCTCTTGATGTAATGGCTTGGAGTTTGTCGGAACTCCAAAACTAAACGTACTCTAAGCCGAGTAATCCTAGGATAGGTGACCCTTTGGGAAGCGCTGACATCGAAAGGATAAAACTATGCAGTATATGGCCAAAGCAAATAATACCTTGATAGGCAGAGTTCCAGGGTGTTACACTAAATAACTTAATTTTAAGTGTCATACCAAAGCTGACTTAGAGTTAAGTGAAATATAGATCTTAACTCACTAGAATGTAATAATTAAATGTAACTACATTAATAATGAGGGGTATTGATTTAGTGGGAGTTTTTAAATTTATGCCTTAATTATATGTATTAAAATAAACTTTGCAAATGTAATTGTAAGTCAATGACTACAAACGACACCTCAAATTTATCATCGTGATTTGTCCTTGAGGAGGACAAGCTAATTGGAACCAATTTTCTCAATTGGTTCGGAAACTTGAGAATTGTTCTCAAGCAAGAAAAGAAGCTATATGTCCTTGAGGAGTTTATCCCTTAAGAACCTCTAGCCAATGCTCCAAGAGCTTAGAAGGATGCCTGATGCTTGCAACCATAAATCCATAACTTCAGAAGGGTCTGGAAAACATGGGGGCTTATAGGATGATTGTCCATCTCAAGGAGATGTTCCAACAGTAGGCTAGACAAGAAAGGTATGAGATTACCCAGGCTCTACACTCTTGCAAGCTGGCTAAAGGAGGACCAATGAGTACCCATGTTTTAAATATGAAGGGTTATATTGATAATCTTAAAAGAGGTAGACTTCCTATAAGCTAAGAGTTTGCTACTGATTTGATCCTGTAGTACTCCTCAAATATAGATGGCGGAACTCTAATCACAAAGGCGTCTTTTTGGTGTAATGGCTTAGAGTTTATCGGAACTCCAAAGTTAAGCGTGCTCTAGGCAGAGCAATCCTGGGAGCGCTGTCACAAAAAAGGACAAAACCGTATGATGTGTGACCAAAGCGGATAATACTTCGATGGATAGAGTTCTGAGTCGTTACCCAGTGCCTCGGGTGTCCTAGTTGTGCCTGAGGGTGTGCTGAGAGGGCTTATGTACTTGGTATCACGATCCCTACCGAGGGTAGCCTGAGGGCCTAGGGGTACCCCCTTCGTTGTGGTGAAACCTAGGGTGGCAGGTTGTGACGATAATAAATTTATTTATTATTAATCTTAATTTTTTTAAGAATAATAAATAAATCTAATTTATTAAGAACACTAATAATTCCTAATTGGACTAGGATTTCCTGTGTTAATAAATAATTTATAATTAATTTATCACTAATAAGATTAGGGGCACTGATGTCATTATTCATATTGATATTACTATAAATAAGATGCAAGAGGTTTCTTTTAGGGTTAATGATATGTGTTGTCAGCATTAGACCTGCAGAGAAATTCCATAAACCCTAAAACAGAGAAGTACGAGAGTTGTGAGTAAAACTTTTTTCGATCAGATCTAAAAGTGTTCTAAATAATGCTAGTACATGAAGGATCTTTTTGAAGGAGTGTTCATTCGTGTGGATACCGTAGAGGGGATTGCGAATTCACAATGTTTACTCTGTTTCTTGATGTGAAAGCATCCCATCAATGCTAAATTGTATGAGGGGCATTCATAAAAATTCAATGATATGTTATATTTATAGATAGCCGCATAAAGTTTGATTAGGTATTAAATTAATCATTTCAAAATTCATATAAAATTGAATTTTTATGCAAAGTTTGGATATTAAATTTGATATTCACCCATTTTTTGGAAACAAAAAAATAGAATTTTTTATACTATCAATTAAAAAATCATTTACAATATTTAAAAATTAAATAGCAAAGTCATACAAAAGTAGGGAATAGGATTATTTATAAAATATTTTAAGTAAATAATTAAAACTATATATAATAAAAAAACAAGGAGTACAAATATAAGGTCAATTTACTTACAAAAGATACACTTTTGTCAATATATATGTATATTTTTTCTTTTTCCTTTCATTTGCAGTTTAACTTTAATGATATGTTTAATTAATGGAATATAATAAAATAGGTAGAATCATAATTATTAAGAATGAAATTGAAAAAGTAACTTATTTCTTACACTTTCTTGGAATAGATATGTTAAATAAAATTAAAGAATATTCTCTTAATTAGTAAGGGGTTGATGGCTCATTTTTTAGTAATAACAATTTTGTGAGATAGTTATTCCACTAATCAAATGCAATCAATTCATAAACAAATAGAAAAAGGCTTTTATTGTGTCAATTAAGTTATATAGGAATTCTTAAACTCAAGAGTTCAGTATAACAAGTCAGATTTGCAACTAAGAAGTAACTACTATTACACCCCTAAGAGGTTAACTAGATCTACAATAAAAAATAAAAGAAAATGCAAGTTGTAAGTAATTTTCATTCTTTAGTAAGAATGAACAAATTTTATTAAATTAAATAAGAGTGATTACGGGCTCAAAAAAAGCATATGGTATTAGTTTGTTTCCTTTTTAACCCTTCCAAATTAACTTGCATGAGTAGAAACTAATCCATAAGCCTAGGCTATAAGAAGGCCAAAATCTAGAAAGAGAAAAAAATACATATGGATCAAGCCCAAAAGAGAAGTTAATTGCATTAAAACATGGACACATCACTTATATCACCAAAATGATCCAATGGAAGGGATGTTATGAAAGCTTATCTATCAATATTTGGAACCATCAAATGGTTAGGAGGAGACCCAAAAATCTCTATATGGATGCTCCTCATTCGAACTAAAACAAATAAAAAGAATGTGGTAGTAAGCTATTGAAGTCCCACTCCAAAAGGTCAAAACATTTTATTCTCACATGTGCTTGAGTGTAATCATAATTACTTATTCTCCTTTTCATGCCTCTTCCTGAACACATGCCGACACATGTTATCTAATCAAGTCTTTTTCAATGTAAACTAAAATGCAAGATCGCAGAACATATATATGACTATAGTCAATATCCCCACACATATAACTTATATTGTAAAATTTATTTTGTTAAAGTTAATGAACATGCTAATTATTTAAATATACCTTTTGATGATGAATAAATAGCCATCTTAGTATCAAATAACATCCTTGAAAGGTCTACTAATGTTAGAAACTTGGTTATTTAAGCAATTAAGGTTGAAGCCTCATCATGATGACATATAATTGATTAGATCAATTTAAATGTTAATTGATGCACCAATTGTTTGGACACAATATTTGTATATAAATTATGTTGATTTATTATTTGATTTAAAAAATCCATATATTATGGATGTGACTATACATTTTTTTTTTTTTGTGTCCAAAAAGATTAATACAAATGAGAATGATAACACTAACAAAAGATATCCTTCATAGAAGAAAGTTTGGCAGAATTGTCTTGTTGCTAAATTAAATTTAACTGTTTTTATTTTTTATTTTTTTTACATTCCAATAATATATGGAGCTTTAAAGAGATGAAATCATATAGACTATCTAACAAACCAAATAACAACCTTCATTGTATCTATCAAACACCATCCATGATTGCCATAAGTAGCATAACTTTTGTATAAGTTAAAATCACATTGTGGAGATGTAACTTTTATATAAATCAAATTCCCATGATGTGATTGTGCAATATATTCTTGTAATTAATATTAGATGAACCTATTTTGATTAAAAATTTTCAATAGGGATCACAAATTAACAAAAAAATTCTATAAATTATAATCAATAATTTTATAACCTAATGATATTAACACTAGTTTTTTTTATGGAATGGATCAAGTTCAAATCATCCTTCGTGTTGTAATGAAAAAAGAACTACAAATGCCATAAAGATAAATGAAGACAAACTTATTGAGATGGTTCCAGCCATTAAATGGGTGGAAGTAGGGGCAGGTCCAAGGGGCCAATGTGGCTCAGCTTCTCAAACTTAGGAAAAATTAATTTTTGAATGTTTATTAAAAAGAAACAAATTGTATATTATATGCATATTATGAAAAGCAAATTATAATGTAAAAACAAATATAGTTTAGTGATTAAGTATTTACTTTTATATCTTATGGTTATGAGTTTAAATCTCATGAGTGTAAAATTTTTTACTTTTCAACATGTAATTATTATACTAACTACTATCTCTCTCTCTCTATATATATGTTTCTTTTTAATTTTTTATTTCACAATAACTAATAGCACCAATCTTTTATCATAAAATTATATCTAAATAAAAAAATTCTTGTGAATAACTATTTTATCTTCAAAGTATACCATAAGTAATAATTTGATTTACTAATTTTTATTTTCTACAATCAATGCTATTAAAATATACATGTTTTATTAGATGGCGATCCTATTTAGATATATTTTATGATCTATTTGTGCTAAAGTAATCATATTGAGCATTAATTATATAATTTGATTTAGTAACATTTTTCTTCTACATGTAATGTCACGCCCCAGAGGGTGCCCTAAACGTGGCAGTCCGCCGCATATAATATTAAAGCTAATGAATGATAACCTTAGTCATGCAGGTACTTCGATATCACATGCAATGCGTGCTTCCAAGATAGTAGGAGACTCACAGGGGTATTACATTTAAGTAGATAATAAAAGCAAGAAAGAACTTATATAAATAAACATATGATTTTCATAATAATATCCTTACATCATCTTAGGGGCATTCCCCCGCTTTAATAGTCTTCCAAAATGATAACAACTATAACATAAGCCTACTATAGAGATTTTCCGAGAAACCTATGTTTAAAACTTAAATACATAAAGCTTCTCCCAAAAACTCCTAGTAGCTTAAACTTGTACCTAACATACGGGGCTCTTTGGGGCCAACCAATAATCGTACTATAACAAAAAGCTATAAGGGTCTAAGCAAAACTAGCTTAGTGAGATAATTCCATCTATAAGACGTTTCCATAATTCATACAAGTATTTTAATCAAACATATGAGAATGCACTAATCATATGAACAAACAACATACACATGATTAACGAAAATTAAGTGTAGCATAGATTTTACGCCCTCCATGTCGAGGGTTGGGAGGTTATAGGCCCATATGACCATCAATATTTATAGATTTACCGGCTCCTGCTTGCCCTATAGACTTTCCGGCTCCTACTAGCCCATGTAGACTTTCTGGCTCCTATCAGCCACCACTACCATTTCCTCTTTTCCCCACGAAGAATAATAGTGAAACAAATGTGACTCATAATTATGATATGTATGAATTGATTTCAATATATATTTAACCAAGTAATATTTAGTTCAAGTTGAAGGCGATCAACACAATTTTCATCATATCAATACAAGAATCAATTTATTTATCAAACCTTCTTTCGATATTCTTAACTTATATTCAATCAATCATAATTCCGAGTCACACAACAATTATTCATTTTATCTTATTCTTAATTACTAGTGCTACTAATTGCAAGCACAAAACAAGAAAATGTAACTTAAGTTAAGAATTAACTCACTCCATGTCGGCAGATCCTAATTGAAGTAATCCTCCGGAAAAGTGATCTCGGGTCCTTCTCCATCTAAACAAGATGAAATATCAAAATGAGTCTTTCATGAAATTTCTATTTGAAGATTCTAAACTTTTCTTAAAATCACGGTAAAATCGTATAAGAGGGAATTCCAACTTAAAATGGCCATAACTTGCTCATTTTAACTCGGAATTTCGCGTATAATATACCGTTTTCTACCTATTTGAAAAGATCTATCTATTTCTAAACTTATTTTCATCAAAATAAGTCGTTTGGGTTCCAAAAAGTAGCGACAGATTCACCACGAATTTTTAAAACTTGTTTATCTTTTTTATTCAAAGCTCATTTTGAAGAGATATATAATATAATAGCTTGTAAAACCTTTGAAAGTATATTCATATTTTTATTGACTCATATAAATGTATGAAGTTATCTCAATTTATGAAAAAGTAAAGTCTTTAAAGATTTTTTAAACTTGGGAACTTTTGGAATATTCATTTTGCTTTGAAAACATCTTAAATGAGTATCTCTTTTCTTTTCCTAAATTTTACTTTCGTAATTTCTTTAAATTCCTAAGGAATGATTTTTATTTCCTAGACTTAGCTTCCAACACTTTTTGAAAGTAATACCACTTCTATATTTAGAGAAATAATTTCTTAATTTCTTGAGATCATTTTATTTTAATGAAAAGAATTTCTATCTTTTGAAGAAAAAGATGAAGTTGTTGTAAAATCCTTGTTTACTTCAAAAAGTCCTCTTTTTTATGTCATGTATAAAATTTCTTATGAACTTCTCTAAGTTTGTTTAAGATGACTTCTTACTTTTTAGAAAAGTTTACTTCCTATTTTTATTTCTAGGAAAGAATCTTTATTTTTAAGAAAACATTTCCTCATTTTATTTTGTTGAGATAAAACCATTATGTTCATGCATGAATATGAATCATAAAGTTACGAAAACATAAAGAAACATAATAACTTGAAAGAATAAGCTAATAAGGAAATAAATCAATTATTGGAACCTTAGCTTCATCAAGGTATCCCGGGACTAAAAAAAGACTAGTCCCAAAAAGAAAAAGAAAATGTTTTGACTTGATGAGAACAAGTCTAAGATAGAAAGACTAGTATTAAAAATAACATGAAAGTAAAGAAATTGCAAGGAAAGTAAATAAATTGCAAAATAATGAGCTTATATGCTCTAAATAATATATAGCTATATAGATATATTAGATAGTTATGAACATAAAAACAACATAAGCAAAGTAGATTATGAACAAAAACAAAGTATAAACCTATTTTGCTTTCTTAACTTTCATGGTTTTAGAAAACACACACACTAAGCTCATATTAAGTAAATGAACATATGGGAATCTTGAAGAACATTTACCTAAAAGAACTACACTTGAGAGAGAGCTTTTTGAGAGGAATTTCTTGGAGAGATTTTTGTAGAGTAACTTTAGTAGAAGAGAGGTGTGAAAGAAGCGGAAGTAAGAGGTGGTATTTATAGGAAAATGTGGAGATAATTTGTGTTAATTAAATAAATGAAAATTAAAACAATTTAGAGCAAAAAGGGAGGGGCCGACGCATTTTGAGAGAAAAGAGGGAGTGAAAATTTATTTTTTTATCTTTTAATTAATAAAGTAGATATGAAAAGATGTGGATTGTATTGGAAATGAAAATGTGTAAGAAATAGGTGTATGGGTTATAAGAGGAGGTTGTAAGAGAAAAGTAGAGATAGATAAATAGTGTAGAATACTAGTAAATAGTATAATGTAAAGTAGACATGAAATTAAATACCAGATAGTAAGAAAGACGCGTAATAAATGCGATATCTGATATTGTTTAGCTACGAAAAATTACGAAATTGATATTTTTGAAAATCTATTTTCTTACGAGGTTAATGGTATATTCGGAATATTTTTACTATTCCGAGCTCCGGGACATGTTTTTCAAGAGACTATTTTCCGATCAGGGTTTAAAACGAGTCGCGGTTTTTACTAAACTGATCTTTTTTGGCTTCTTGGATAATTAGAACTATTCTATCACTAAATCTTTCTTACTTCCTTAGGGTTCTTAAACAGGAATGCCGGATTTAAACGATTATGGTAAACTAAGGTTTTATTGACTTTAGAAATCTGGTTGACTTGTAATTAGAGTTTAAGCTTTAATTTGAATTCAAAACTTTGGGGGTTTACATGTAATGTTAATAAAATGAACATGAATTATTAAATGGATATCTTATATATATATATATACATATATATAAATTTTATGTTTATTTTTGTTAAAAGCTATAAATCCCAATTAAGTAACCAAGGAAGGGAAAAGGGGGGGTGGGGGTGGGGGTTGTTGAATTGATTACTCCTTTGGAATAAAAAAACATTTTGCACAAAATAAAATCCCCTTAATTACTTACGTTAATTAAGCGTGAACTTAATATATGCAATGTAATCAATTAAAGTAATGTGTAAAGTATGCCCAGATTCAAAGAGAGGGGAAGAAAAGTTAAGGCAAATGATATATAGGGTTTGACCTTGTGCTTACGTCCACTCTTCCAGCTTCAAACTAGGGACCTAATAATCCATATGGGTATATTCCATTAATCCAATAAAAGCTTGATTATAAATAGTTGCCAAACGCTTAGTCTCAATTCACTCTTTTCAGTCTCCCTAGATTGACCTTAAGCTATCATTGATTATAGAGTCTATCTATAATACAACTAAAAAGAAGGACACACTACGATTTCTTCACTAAACAAAGCAACAAGCAAGGTTTCATAAAGTTGCAGCAAAGATATGAGAGCACAAAATCATATTAGAATTCACATAAGTATTTTTAGTAGAGTGTTTTTTGTTATTTTAAAATCTTCACATATATAAGCTTCATGTCTTCAATGTCCATCATTTGTTTGTTGCTGGAAATTAAGATAAACTTCTCCTCTGATATTACGGTTGATATCTTAATCTCCTTATTTTGAAGTTGATTTCAAAATTAAAATAAAGAAGTTGTAAACTAAAACCTAATCTTTAGTACTGACTCTAGCCTTAACTTATCTTGTAGACTTAGATGAAAACTTGTGCCAAGCAAACCCTTGGTCCACTTGTAGCCATGAATATCTTTATCTTCCATACGTCATCTTGAGATAAACTTTGCTAAATCTTAACTTCAATCTTCACATTGTCACGAGCATAACATAATTAATAAGAAATTAGTCGAAGTCTTCATGATCCCTGTCTTGAATCTGCAGGATTCTTTGTATATGTAAAACTTGACAAGTTTAATGATCTTGATTTAATCATCGTGGATTGTATTCCTACTTAATGGAACATGTCAATACATTAGTCAAATGTATTCATTTTTTAGAACCAGGCCTTGAAAGTCTATTTGAACTTGATTTAGACTATGTTGATAGCAAACTATGATGAAATCGTAACCTTTTGTTTGATGTACACTCTTTGCAGTTCCATTTAGATAAGACTTACTTGTTCTATTATTCTAGTATAATCTTTGGAGTTCCCTCTAGATATTCTTTTACTTCAACATAATCAACTTTGTACATTATGGACAACGCTCTAGGTGACTAACACTATTCCTTTTTCATTTTTTTCATTTACTTAAATCTGCACACTTGATAAAGTCATTTGTAATTTTTTTATACTTTTGTTATCATCAAAACTTATTTATAGGGAACTTAACAAAAACAAAACTTATATAGATATTAACTCTATAATTTTTATTAATAATTAATTTTCAAGTGACATAATACCATCTCTTATAAATAATGATACTCTTAATTATTATTTAAATGATTTTTTCATGAAGTTTTAAAAAAATATCACAATAAAACCATTGTGAAATATTCATAATATATACGATATAACCCCCACCCCACCACCCCACCTACCCCCCCAACCCAATCCTATAATCCTAGGTTTGTCCCTAGGTGGAAGCTTATCTTTGAATCATAAAAAGAGGATACAGAGCTTAGACATCAAAAGACAATAAGGAAGATCTTAAATTAATTGTCTAGTTCAGACAAGAATGGGTTATGAAGAATTCAAATTTTATCTAGTCCCAAGTCATCTCATTCTTAACAATATTCTCTTAATAATGATCATCATCATCATGAGCTAAAAAAAAAAAAAAAGACTCTGTATAGCAAATTTCACAATTCCAAAAGAAATTTGGTTAGGAGCTTATGAGTAAGAAATTCCATAGGATTACAATCATAATTATGAGAAGACAAAACCAAAAAATGATAAGGTTTTAGCTGAGTTTCAACCACGAAACCAAAGCCAACCAATGGATGAAGGTCAAGCTAGACCTAGTTAAGACTAAAGAGGATTTGGATAAAGTGAATCAACTCATCCTTATTCTTATCTAGATGTTGTTGAACCAAGTTAAGATCCTTATGAAGATTTGTTTGAGATTATTAAGAATAATGAAACATGTGATCTATATCAAAGACATAGAGGAACAACATGTAGATTGGGGCCTGCATGCTTAAATCTTAAAAATGACAATGATGACTTGGATTAGTTACCAGAAAGCAATCTTTTGCCATCATATATATGACTAGTTTGCTTCCTACTATAGACAAGATCCACCTTTCAAGGGTTAACAAAATTATATAAGGTTACTGTAGCACTTTTTGCAATTCTCACTTCGTTAAAGTAGCTTTTAGACTTGTTAGCCATAGTTATTATAACCACATGTGCTATAGTTAAATGTTATTGGCCGATCCACCCCTTTTGCTATAAACAGAGGAGGTTTATAATTGGAAAGCAGAACGTAGCCTTGAAAATAATAATATTGTGTGTTCTGTAACTTATGGCTTTTTGAATTCTCTCTCCCTTTTTGAATCATGTAAGAAAGAAATTGTTTAGATGTCTAGTCTATTTTTTAGGATTCAAAGTACGCTTTGCACTTGTCTCATATGAGGATCTTATGTATCATTAATGAATTTCCATTATGGAACATAGAATATATAACAATGGGAACCATAATATGAAATCAAGAGGTATTAGCTCATCATAAGTTGTCATTAAAGGCAAGGAGTCACACGAGAGACACAATCTTGAGCCAATGATTAAATAAACTATGGTTGCTATTAAAACAGATATACTTTGGTTTTTATCTTTAACCATGATCTAAAAATATTGGATACCGCAAAACGAGCCTTGCTTTTCTCGTATATTTTGAGGAGGACTCCTCTCCAACCTTCTTCTTCCCTATTTCTTTTTCTTTTTTCTTCTTGATTTCATCCCTTAATTGTACTATGGTCTTTTTTATTGGAGATTGATTTGATACTAACATGAATAACAAGGGTCTTGAATTTTTAGCTTGACTCTTAACATTTATTCCCATTTCAAGAGTAGATATGTCAAAAGCATATGGCACTCTTTCTATTTTGCTTCTAACATGCTTATTTATTCTTTAGAATTTCTAACTTCCAACTCATTCTGTTCAATAAACTCAAAAAGAGACATTCCTAGAGTAGGGATGGAATGTTTAACTTCCTTTAGTCGCCTTTGTAATATCGATATCTTCTTATATATTTTTTTTTCAATTGAAGAGCATCATGTATAGATATTCTCAATATTGGACCCATTTTTTCTTAGCATACAATTTTGTCTTAGAGCATTATTAGTCTGTTAGTTGAGAACAACTTCTGCTATGCTGCTCTTCATTTTGTTCCCTTGTGATTCCCTTTCACTTGGATTTTTTAGCATACTTGAAATCATCATACTCATATTCTTCTAGGCTAGGGAACTCTCTTCACCTTGGTTCCTTCGGATCATGCACATATGTCCAAGTGAAGATTCTAATTGTTTGTTCTAGTAGTGGTGAAAATGATTAATCTTGAGGATGTTTAAGATGGGTCTACAGACACCCATCCATCATTGAATTTAGTTATTGATTGTGTGGATGTGAAAGCTTTATCTTTTCTCCTTTTAGGTATCTAAATTCTTTTGGTATCTTGGGCAATGGAGGTACCGAAGTCCTTCTTTTTGTCATATTACTTTTAAGAGGTTCAAGAGCTAGATGACATTCTACTTGCCTTACGACTAGCTTGATCCTCAAGTTAATCCTTTGGAGATCCATGCAAACATCGTAATGGGATCTCTGGTGAGATCTTTTCGATATCTTATCCAAATGATGGAGTTAGAACTTTTCGTCTTTCTCTTTTTCCCTAACACATCATCTCCTTTATCAACAGAATTCCTTTAGATATAGCAATCATCACATGGATATTCTGGATTAAAATATTGTCCATTAAATGGATCTTTTCCAAAATGTAATGGCTTTCCTTCTCTGGTGAAAGACTAGATGATCTACCGTAGTATCTCATTTGGCTTAGAATTGGTCAAATAATCTTTTGTTGCATGGAACACCACCTTATAATCTTGTATCATAAATAAGTTGGAAAGATGGATTTTGTTTTCTTTCATTATTCTTTTTTTCTTGAAATTGATGGTGATAGTGCCATCATCCTTTCTTATGAACGTTAGTTCTGTGGATTAGACTATATTAGTACAATGCATTAAAGGTGTTTCGCATAGCTCGTAACCCATTATTTTGATAAGAGCTTAATGAGTTCTAATTTCTGCAGTGGCTTTGGTGCATGCACATACGTAGGTGTGTGTTCGGTATCCATAGAGATCTATATAGCCCCATCTTTATCATGAAGCTTTAAATTAAAAGCATGATACTATACCTTGTACATTTTCTGGCAGTTGGGTGTAGCAAATATAGATCCATTAGTCATTAATGTTCCATAGATTTGAACTTAAACCTTTAGGGTATTAAAAAAAAAATTTTATTGAGCTTGGGTTGAGCTTGACTCAACTTTAAGAGTAGTCTGATTCAATCACGGTTGAACCACGTTCAACTTGATTTCACTCATTAACCTTTAACTCTCTATCATGTCCAGTATAAGTCCCTAAGTCGGGTGTAGTCCTCACGCTAAATTTGACAATATTGAAAAAACCTTGGTTCAGACAAGGGGACGTTATAGTTTGGAAGGAGAGTTACTGCACATTGTTCCAACATTTAGTGTGGTATCAATTGTATTAATGCATACCTTTTAGTGGTTAGGTATCCATAGAGATCTATAGAGCCTCATCTCTATCATGAAGCTTTAAATTAAGAGCATGATAATGGAAATTATACGTCATCTGGTAGTAGGTGTGGCAATTATAGATCTATCGGTCTTTGATGCTCAAAGGATTTGAACTTGAACCTTTAGGTATAAAAAAACTAGTGTTATTAAGCTTGGGATGAGCTTGAACCAGCTTTAAGAGCTGTCCGGTTCAATAGCGATTGAACCCCGATTCAACTTGATTTCACTCATTAAACCTCAACTCTATAGTATGTCCAATACAAATACCTAAGTTGAGAGTAGTCTTTAGGCTGAGTTTGACAATAATGCAAAAAACCCTAGCTCAGACAAGGGGATGTTATAGTTTGGAAGGAGATTTACTGCATATTGTTCCAACGTTTAGTGTGGTACCAATTGTATTAACGCACGTCTTTTGACATTCTAGATATCTAGTGTCTAGAAGAGTCATTTCTACAACTCCTAGTAACCCTTTGTGGCCAGGTAAGGTTGAGGCTAACCTTAGTGCTCCAAAGTGGAGATGTGTGTACTTTTTAGAAAGTTGTAGTCCAGGTAGTTTTGGAGGAATTTAAAGGGTCAAAAACTATTCTTCCTCAGTAGCTTTCAAGAAAACATAGGTACATCAAGTAAACTAAACATACACTTTACTATAGGGATTGGGTTTAATGAGAGATTTGATAGATGAAATTGCTAAGTGAGGGACAAGTAAAAGCAAAGCTGGTTACAAGTGAAAGGAAAAACTATTATCTATTCTGTTATCTTCAAGATAGGGGATCTTATATAAATAATCTATTTTGTTTGCATGGGAAGATTCTAAAGGAATTATCATCACTAAAGTTAAAGGTACCTACTTAGTTATTACTCAACGTACAACATTTGAAGTGTTGCACGTACTTTCAGTACTCTTGGTGTTTTTCATGACTTATATATACTCTCTATAGCAATCAAAAGGAGGTAGTGGAATAAAATGCTTCAAATGCTTCAATTTTGACATATTACTTCTCAATGACCTACTTGTTATGAGATGGTAGCCAAAAGTGGGTACATCAACATTGATGTAATAAGTTAGGAAGAGGAGGAGGAGGAAGAGTAATCAATTGATGTTAATACAAGAATCAATGTGTCGAATGAGAAGTGGGATAGAGTTAAAAAAGATGGAAAGATGGTCCAATGCTAACTCTTAATATTGATAGAAGTCTAACTCCATAGGTTAAAGTATGAAAAGAATAAGGAGAGAATTTATTCCAACTGATGCAAGGTTTAAAGAAGAAAATCGATTCTAAAATTGTAGATGGTAGTAGTTATACCAACTTAACTTGTACTTTGATTATTCATGCCCTAGGATAGAAGGTATTGTCACACCTATGCCCATATAATCTATAGTAGTTTGAGAAAGATGGGTGATTTTGTCAATAAGCAAGTAAGTATTCCTTTATCTATTGCTAGTACGTGAATGCGATTGTTTGTGATGTAGTGCTATTAAATGCTGGCAACCTTCTCTTAGAATGCCCATGACAATATGACAATCGAGTTGTATATGGAGGATTTAAAAATATTATATACCTTGAGCAAGGATGGCGGATGCCTTGTACTTTACCTATGAATCCCAAATAAGTAAAAAGGGATTAAATAACTTGAGCAAGTTAAAGGAGCTTGAATTATTTGCCTAAAGTTCCATTATCTAAGCTCTAAATCTTTATTACCTTACAGTAAAGATAGGAATCTATTAGAATAAACACACAGGAATACTTAAGAGGGGGGGTGAATTAAGTATTACAAATTTTTCTTGTTTTATCAAACTAGATTAATTAAACTAAGATAAGACAAGAGAAAACTTAAACAAACAGATGCAGCAGAATAAACTAATTAAAATTAATTAACAAATAAGCAGAGATTAAAAAAAAAAACAGAGAGATAAGAGAAGCAACACAAGGATTTAACGTGGAGTTCGGCCCATTACCTACTCTCCACGGTGCAAATTCCTCAAAGAGGACTTTTACCGTTATATTGATTATTTCAAAATCAATAAACCTCTTAGACGATGAATTACAACAATGCCTATCACAATAAGACTTTTACAATTGCCTTTCACAAAGGACTTCCACTTAATAAATCAAGTATTGTGCTGGTAACACACGACTAGATTACAAATGCCTCCCATGAGGACTTCCGCCTAATCGCAATTAGGACGATGCTGGTAATCCAGATTGAAGCACTCATGCCTCCCACTGAGGATTCTCTTTGCCTTCACCGAGGACTTTTCTCAATGCCTCCCACTGAGAACTTTTAACTTTGTCTCTACGATGACTTTTTTTACAAATGTCTACTTTGAGGACTTTTTACAAACAGCTCCTATATGAGCAGATTTACAAATTGAAAGTCTCTTGAGGAAATATACAAATTTCCTTTACAAGGAAATGCTTCTACTTGAGCAGATTTACAACAGAGAATACTTTGGGAATTTTACAAATTCCTTTTACAAGCTAAGCTCCTTAAATGAGCAGATAATTAACTTTTGTAAATCTTAAACAATGCTAAAAAACTCTCATTTAGAGTGTTTCAGCAAATTTAGAAACAGAGCACTAATTGTTCTCTTAAAAAAATTTCAAATTAACGAGAACGAGAACGAGAATAAAAATACAAGTAAAAAAAATTTACAGAACGTTGTTTTCGTTTTTACTGTGCGTTTTAAAAATTCTAGAATTTCTTGTTTTCCAAAGAGAGGAGGAAAATTCTATTTATAGCTCTTGATAAAAATTTGCTCGTTATCAAAAGTTTCTGATAACTCATATTTGTGTTTAATGAAATTAACATATTAAAAATGTGTAAAAGTCAAAAGCAGAGAAAGAGCATTAAATGTGTCTAACATATGCATTAAATGCATTCCAACGGCTCTTTTCTTTCTAAAATCAAGGGCAAAGTTTCTGAAGTCGAGGTCTGAGGTCGAGGCTTAATCTTCTTCCCTTGACTTTATAAATTTTGCTCAAAACCAAATTTATGAAATCGAGGTCTGAGGTCAAGGCCTAAATTTCAGCCCTCGACTTTATAAATTTTATCCAAGGGTAAACTTTCTAAAGTCGAGGGCAAATTTATGAAGTCGAGGTCTGAGGTCGAGGCCTAAACTTCAGCCCTTGACTTATAATTTTGCTCAAAACATCAGCTTTTGACTTCATGATTTTGCCAAAAACTTTAGCTCTTGACTTCATAGTTTTGCCAAAACTTTAGCACTTGACTTCATAGTTTTGCCAAAAACTTTAGCCCTTGACTTTATAGTTTAGCCCAAAACTTCAACACTTACTGATAGTTTTGGCCAAAACTCAGTCTTTTGTCTTACCTAATGAATAGTGCCCACCTTTATTCTACTGGGCTCGATAGCTTTGTCTTGACTTTTCTTTAACTTTTTGTTCTGTTAAAAACTTAAACAACAGCAGAAACAAATACAAAGCATATATATAGAAATATTTTAAGTATTTAAATAAGTAAGGATATTTAAATAATTAATTGTGTAATAATTATTCTCATCAAAATCATTGTGAACATAAAGTTCAACAATCTTCCTTTTTTATGAGAATAAATATGCACAATTAATTCTAAAATAATTTTTAATTGTGCAAATACTTCTCCTCCTTTCTCATCAAAAAGAAAAAAATAAAGAAAAGAAGAACACAGACTTTGTTAAAAAAAATTAAGAAAATCAATTTTCTCTCCTTATCAAAAGCACTTTTCCAAAAAAATCTCTCTCCCTTTTAAAACAAACTTTGCTTCTTTTTTTTTATGAAAAATCGAGACAGAGAAAAAGAAATTTTCTTTAAAAATGTGTCTCCCTAGTTCAAACAACCTTCGGTTTTATTTAATTTTTTTAAAAAAATTAAAATAAAGCATAGAAGAATATAAACAAATTCATAACAATAGAAAATTACAAAAGGTAAACATTGGCATACTAGCACAAACATAAACACAAACATGCATACAGTGCAGACTCTAGTCTAAAGTTTGCAATATTGTCAGCTAAGAGACTTAAGATCAAATTTTCAAAGTAGTTTCAAGTTCAAAAAATTTTAGCACCATCAATCTTTAACATACCTAATTCTCCTCTTAAAGTGCAAAACCTTCTTCACTCAAGGGTTTAGTAAAATTATCAGCAAACTGATGGTTTGTATCAACAAATTTCAAGCAAATGTCCTTGTTTAGAACATGATTACGAATGAAATGATGTATAATCTCATATACTTGGTTCTTGAGTGTTGAATGAGATTTTTGGTCAAATTTATAGCACTTGTATTATCACACCGAATTGGTATACTTTTCAAATTTAAACCAAAGTCTAATAAAGTTTGTTTCATCCATAAAATTTGTGCATAACAACTGCCAACACTTATATTCAGCTTCAACAATTGATAATGTAATAGAATTTTGCTTCTTTGAGTGCCAAGATATTCAAGAATTGCCAAGAAAATGACATGTGTCACTTGTGCTTTTTCAATCTACTTTGCTGCCAGCAAAGTTAGTATTAGAGTACCCAACAAGCTCAAAAGAAGTATGTTTAGGATACCACAAGCCAATTTCAATAATGCCCACAAGGTACTTGAAGATGCGTTTGACTACACCTAAGTGAGATTCTTTTGGGCAGCATTGAAATCGTGCACATACACATACAGAAAATATGATATCAGGTCTAGAAGCTGTTAAATATAACAAACTACCTATCATGCATCTATGCATCTTTTCACAAACATTTTTACCTTTTTCATCTTTATCTAGTTTTACATTAGTGCTTATAGGTGTAGGTTTAGACTTACAAACAAATCTTTAGTGTATTTAGATTGATTGATAAATGTTCCAGATTTTGATTGCTTAATTTGTAACCCAAGAAAATAAGTGAGTTCTCCCATCATACTCATTTCAAATTCTTTTTGCATAGACTCAACAAAAACTTTTATAAGTGAATAATTAGTAGCACCAAACACAATGTCATCTACATAAATCTGTATGATTAATGTATAAGCATGGTTGTCAAAATCGCGTTTCTACTCGTACGTTTCTACGAGTCTACACGATTTTGAGCTTCTTGCGATTTAAGTCGGATAAAAAATCGCTTATGCAGTAAACTCGCACTGGAATCGCGAGTGTAATACGTAAAATCGCTTAAATCGTTTTCTAATATCCGTTTGTACCGAGTCTGTTGTTGGTCATTATCATTTAAATTTTAATCAATCATGGGCCACCACCATCCACCGAACAGAACAGCAACAGCTCATATCCCTCTATAGTCTATTCCCTGGTCATTTTCAACCTTTATTACTAAAAAAACAATAAATCAAAAGCAAAGAACAAATTAGGTTTTCCCTTTTTCGCATTCACTCTTCAAGTCTTCATCTTCATCGCTCATAAGCTCGTCTTTCTTTACTGAGCCCTTAATCGTCATCGGCGGTGTTAGCGGTCATCTTACTGTGAGTTTATGTCATCCACTTGCCATTTTCCACAATTTAGCAAATCAACTTCAAGCAATCAAGCGAGTTCGGTCACGGGTCATTACGATTTGAGTTCACTGTGATGTTCCTTGTTTAGCGGAAAAGCAAATCATTTTCAAGTGAGATCGTTTTCCCTGTTCAGCCGTTCTCATATCTAAGTGTTAATTAACTTAGATTTATTTACTTTTATTGAGGAATCGTTTTCAAATGGAGTTCTCCTTCTACGTTCTAGATTCTGAACCTCTGGTCTGGTGGCGTTATTTTTTTTTTCTTTTTCTTTGTCTATGGTATTTGCTAGACTTTTCATTCTTCACAGACTTACGAATGATGCGGCGCGGGTCAGCAATTGCGATAATCCATGTCTCAGGATGAGCCTTTGGTGTTAATGTTTTGTCTAACAGATTTGGGTAAGGAATGTAGGTTTGGAAAATTTATGTTTGGGTTGGCTCTTAAAGATCTGTCTACAACCCATTTGATGTCTGAGCTCTGTATTAACTTTAGTTGTCGGTATTTGTCATAAATTATATATTTGAATTTTGATACATGTCATACAATTTGTGGCAGATCACAACTTATCTGATGTGTGAGCTATATACTAAAGTTGGTCGCTACTCGCTAGTATTTGTCATGAATTATATATTTGATATGCGGCAGACAATTTGTGGTTAGGATTTAGGAACATGAATTTTAGCTCTAAAACTAGTATATATTTCCTTTGATGATACATTTCAAGAGTTAATAATAATTCATGGCGGCTGCTTTTCATGATTGTTCCTTGGTCCCGAGTCCTAGGATCCATTGGCCCTTGGAGTAGGAGAGAAATAAAATAACTATTCCATGTCATGGGTAATATCTGCGAATCTGGAAAACACAAACTTTATGTATAGCTTATGTCATGCTTAGCCTCCTTTCTGTTTGAATTCTAATTTGGTTTTCACATCACAGCACTGGCACTCCATATTTAAAGATGGGACATCGCATGTTTTGGAATTTAACAATAAAATAAGTTAGTTAACTTCCTTGTAATCGCAAAGCAGTATCAATGCTCGACACATCAATGATCCCCATGTATAATAATATATAGTATACTTATAAAAAAATTAAAAATAAAAATCCTATAAGCTCGCGGATGGTGGGCTTATGACAAACTTATTTATATAGACATATAAAGTAACCGTGAGCTATCATGATGATATTTTAATTAGTAACCGTGACTAAGGAACAATCATAAAAATAGTGAATGTTATTTTTAATTAGTTTTGAATGTTATTATTTTTATTGCTTAAAATGTAATTATGCATTAAGTTCTATTTTGTTGTTGAATTTGGAATGGGGCAACTCTAATTTTGGAGTAATGACTACATTGGAGTTGTTGTCGTCTTGGCAGGTTTACCATTCTAGTTTTGTTGATGAGGAAGGGGTTGATAAGGCATGTGGGTATCCTTTGCTTCCTCTAAAAAGTCATATAAAGTGTCCAGCTCCAATCTTGGATCAAGGTTATTGAGCAAATTCATTGTTTGTGATTATAATGTTTTCATTGTTTCGACATTTGCATTGGCATAAAATCTTGGGTGTCGTTTTATCTTTTCTGCAGATAGAACAGATATTGTTGATGAAGCAATCACATTTTTCCGAGCTAATGTCTTCTTTAGGAATTTTGACATCAAGAGCCTAGCTGATAAGCTTCTCATTTATTTGACATTCTATATAAATGTGGCTCTGAAGTGACTCGAGGGCTGTAGAACATTGGCAGAACTGCAGAAGGAACCAAAGCTATCATTAACTTAGGTCTAGAGAAGGTTCCCGTTCCAAGAGAGTCTGGCTTTCCATTCCCTGGCCTCTTTGTTCTACCTCAGTCATCACAGGAGGCAGGTATATTCTTTTGCATTCTTTCTCTTCTTATTGTAGAGCAGACAACATATGTATGGTGTTATGAAGTGCTTCTATTAGTGTCTTTTTATTTGTTTTGCTAAGTTAAAGCGAGACTGATTTCATTTTCCATCAATAATTTATAGGTGGAACTTATGATCTTTGCATGTTCATATGCACATCCCATTTCTGCATCATACTGTAGCGTAAATACATTTCTGCTTTGCTCATCATTCTAAATTTGCATTTCAACAAGTAAAAGTGCCTTTTCCTTATGAACTCTTAAACTGATTTTATTCCTGGTCTCCATGTTGTTGAATGTTCTTTTCTCATGTCATGGAAATTGATTCCTCTGATTGTTAGTCTCAAAACAAGAAACATCATCAAGCTCATTGAATGAAATTTATTCCTCTCGCACTGCAAGTGCAGATTCTATTTTTATGTTCTAATTATGGTACAGTTATATAGAGAAGCTCCAACAAGATAATCTATTTTATGTTCTAATTATGGTACAGTTATATAGAGAATTGATATAGCTAATATTTGCTTTCCTTTTTTCCCATTAGTTTTTTTTTTTATTTTAACTTTATATTTTTTCTTTACAGGGACATAAGTAGTGATTGAGTATTTGAGTTGAAGTGTTGAACTACAAATGTCAACTTCGAAATCATCTAAAGAGAGTGCGAAAAGGAAAAATGCTTTAGGAAATAGATCTGATGTAGGTTGGCAGCATGGAATTGATGTTGATAACAATGGAAAAAGAGTAAAATGCAAGTATTGTGACAAAGTTGTCAGTGGTGGCATTTTTAGATTTAAGAATCATTTGGCTTGTACACGTAAAGATGTAGAGCCTTGTGTGAGTGTGCCTGATGATGTTAAAAAGCAAATGATGACACTATTAGCAAAAGCAGCAGAAGCGACAGAAAGGAAAAGAAAGCAAATTTATGGAATTGATGAATCTGATGATGATGAGGTATTGCAGCTGCCTTATAGGCAAAAAGGAAAGAATGCCATTGATACCTTCTTCAAAAAGAAAAGTGGTGGAACAAAGCAAAACCAAATAACCATGAACCAATTCATGAAGAAAGAATTGAGAGAAGATTGTTGCCAACAAATTGCTCGGTTTTTTTATTCCAGTGCAATTCCATTTAATTGTGTCAAAAATCCAGAGTTCACAAAGATGCTTGAGGTGATTGGGCGATATGGTTGTGGGCTTCAACCTCCTTCCTATCATGAGCTAAGGGTAACATATTTGAAGAAAGAAGTAGCTCGGACAATGGAATTACTTGAGGATTATAAAGCAGAATGGAAGAAAACGGGTTGCTCCATTATGTCAGATGGATGGACTGATAAAAAGAGGCGCTCCATATGCAATTTCTTAGTAAATAGCCCTAAAGGAACAGTCTTCTTAACTTCTTTGGACACTTCTGATATCTCCAAGACAGCTGATAAGGTCTTTGATATGTTAGACAATATTGTAGAGAAAGTTGGCGAGGAGAATGTTGTCCAAGTAGTTACTGATAATGCTGCAAATTATAAAGCAGCTGGAGAAAGATTGATGGAGAAAAGAAAAAGTTTATATTGGACACCTTGTGCAGCACACTGTATTGATTTGATTCTAGAGGACTTTGAGAAGGAATTGAATATCCATCGTACAACAATTGCAAAAGGGAGAATCACCACATATATTTACTCTAGAACTATACTCATCTCAATGCTTACGACATTTCACAAAAAAAAGAGACTTGGTTAGGCCTGGTGCAACTCGCTTTGCAACTTCTTATTTGACTTTGGGTTGCCTTAATGATCAAAAGGGTGCATTGATGAGTATGTTCACTTCTAATATGTGGAAGTCCACTAAGTATGCAAAAACACAAGATGGAAAGCGGATTCAACAGCTGGTTTTGGATAGTAGATTTTGGAAGAATATTACTACTTGTCTTAAAGCTGCTTTTCCTCTTATTAAAGTACTTAGATTGGTGGATTCGGATGATCCAGCTATAGGCTTCATTTATCCAGAAATGGATAATGCCAAAGAAAAAATCAAAACAAATTTTAACAACATAAAGAAGAGGTAATATTTTAACTTATTAACTATACAGTCTATACTTCTTTTCAATTTGTATTTTAAGGTTTAATTTTTTAAATGTGCCATATGATCATATCCAATTTATTTGATGTAGTTATGAACATGTGTTGAAGATCATTGATAAGAGATGGGAGCTTCAACTTCACAGACCATTGCATGCTGCAGCCTATTATTTGAATCCTCATTTCCATTATAGTCCTACCTTCAAAGTTAATGCTCAGGTTAAAATAGGACTATATGATTGCCTACATCACATGGTCTCTAATGCAGATGAAAGGTGCAAGATTGATATGCAACTTGAACATTTTAAGGATGCTAAAGGATTATTTGGTATTGAGGCTGCAAGGTTAGCAAGAGATAAAAAATCTCCAGCAAAATGGTGGGATTCCTATGGAGATGAATGCCCAGAACTACAAAAGTTTGCTATTCGTGTATTGAGTTTGACTTGTAGTTCTTCTGGTTGTGAGCGTAATTGGAGTGCATTTGAGATGGTATGATGCAAATAATTTTTCTATTGTGTCTTTCATTCTATCTATTATTGATACCATTACTCTTATATATAACCCTTTCAATTTCAGGTTCATACAAAAAGAAGAAATAGGTTGCACCAGCAAAAGATGAATGATCTAGTGTTTGTGATGCATAATTTGAAATTAAAAGAGAAGAGTGATAGAAAAAATAATTGTAGTGTTGACTTTTCAGTGGATTATCTCTCATCTGATGATGAATGGATTGTTGAGGAAGAAGATATGTTTAATTCATCAAGTGAGGATTTGTTGAATATTCTAAGTGCTGAGGGAAGAGAAAAAGATGATGAAGATATGGAGGATGTTGGTGCACTTATAGATTTAGAGAGTCATGGAAGTAAGAGTCAAGAATTTGGAGATTCAAGATATTGATGTTGTTGAAGATCAAGCACAAATGGGTAATTTAGAGGATATAGACACTATTGGTAGTAATCATGATGTTGATATTGATGATGATCAGAAGACGATTATGATGAGGATGGAGATGGGAGAGCTGATGGTAGCTTTGATGATTTGTTTTAGTTCTGTACTTTGCTATAATAATTTATGTTGGATTGTATTTTGCATTGCAAATGTTGTTTCAAGTATTTATATTATGAATTAATGTATTAGTATTACTATTAAGTATAAACATAACGACTTATGTTTGACTATCCGTACTGTTAAGTGCATAAGTTTTATTGGCTTGTGAATAGTAACTAAGCTTGATGCTAAATTTATGTATTTTCATGTTTTATTTGATGAATTTATTAGTAAAGTAAGTATATTTACAATATTTGTAAATTGTAAGCAAAGTTACATCGATTGTAGAATCTTACGATTCTACGTTTCGATTCTACGTTCCGTTTCTACAAACCCCTTGGCGATTCTAGGTGGAAACTCGAATTTGACAACCATGTGTATAAGAATTGTGATTTTTGATAAAAAGAGTTGTATCAATTTTTCCTCTTGAAAATCCATTATTTATCAAAAAGCTATTAAGTCTTTCATACCAAGCTCTAGGAGCTTGCTTGAGACCATAAAAAGCTTTGTTCGATTTAAAAACATGATTGGAAATTCATTATTTTCAAAACCCGGTGGATGCTCGACATAGACCTTTTCTTTTATGAAACCATTTAGAAAAGCACTTTTAACATCCATTTGATAAAGGATAAATCTTCGTGAGAAACATATGCCAAAAGCATTCTTATAGATTCTAGTCTTGCAACCGGGGCAAAAGTTTCTTCAAAATCTATCCCCTCTTCTTATGTATAGCCTTTAAACTAACCTAGCTTTATTTCTAGTTACTATTCCAGATTCATCCATTTTATTTCTAAAAACCCATTTTGTTCCTATGACGTTTTATTTTCAGGCCTTGCAACAAGATTCCAAACCTCAATTCTAGTGAACTGGTTTGGTTCTTCTTGCATGTCTTGAATCAAAAACTCATCTTCTAAAGCTTCTTCCATGGTTTTAGGTTCATGTTTTGATAGAAAAACTAGATTGGTTGTGTTTCTAAGAGATGATCTAGTTTGTACCCTATTTGAGTTCCACCTATTATTAAATCTTTTAGATGTAAACTAGCATATTTCCATTCCCTAGGTAGATTACTAACATGCTTATGCACATCATTAACAGCAGAAACAATACTAGAATTTTCAACATCAGAACATGAAAGATCATTTATTCTATCACAAACATCATCAACATCATTATTAACATTTATAAGAGTCAAACAATCATAAAAAACAACATGTATAGATTCTTCTACAACAAAAGTTCTTTTATTATATACCCTATATGCTTTACTAGATGAAGAATATCCTAGAAAGATTCCTATCAGATTTAGCACCAAATTTTCCTAGAAATTCTTTTCTATTTATTAAAATATAACACTTTGTGCCAAAATGATGAAAATAAGAAATGTTTGGTCTTTTTCCTTTCCATATCTCATAAGGGGTTTTCTTTATGATTGGTCTAATAAAAATTTTGTTTGAAATATAGCAAGCGGTATTGATAGATTCAGCCCAAAAATATTTTGGCAAATTATTTTCACACAACATGGTTCTAGCCATTTCTATTAAAGTTCTATTCTTTCTTTCGGCTATACCATTCTGTTGTGGAGTTCTAGATGCTGAAAAAGTGTGCTCAATACCATATTTTTCACAAAAATTATTCATTTCAAGATTTTCAAACTCTCCCCCATGATCACTTCTTATTGAAGCTATATTAAGACTTTTTTCATTTTGGACTTTCTTGCAAAATCTAAAAAAGACATCATTGGTTTCATCTTAAAAGCAAGAAAGAAAGTCCATGAAAATCTAGAGAAGTCATCAACAATAACCAAAGTGTATCTTTTTTCTCCTAAACTCAAAGTTTGAGTAGGACTAAAAAGATCCATATGTAACAGTTGCAATGGCCTAGAAGTGGAAACTGCATCCTTAGTCTTAAAAGAAGTCTTATTTTTCTTTCCTTGTTGACATGCTTGACAAATCTTGTCATTTTGAAAATTTAAACTTGATAAACCTTTGACAAGATTTTTCTTTGCAAGTTTAGAAATTAATTTCATGTTAGTATATCCCAATTATGTTTTATATTATCTACCAACAACACGTCATTAATATCAAGATCTTTATTAAGGATAATGCTACCTTTACCCAAAACAGTTGATTTTCTATCATCACCAAAAGAAACACTTCCTTGATCCATCAAGTCCAGTTTTGAAAATTTAGAAGCAACTTCGGTCATGTGCCTAGAGCACCCGCTGTCCAAGTACCATTTGTTGCTACCACTTGAGGATCCCTGCAAAGCAAGTTATTATTTCTTTGGTACCCATTTCTTTTTTGGTCTTCTTGGGTTAGAAACAGATAAAACATCTTTCTTAGCCATCTAAACATACTTGCTTTTATGACCCGAGAGTAAAGTCTTCCTTATTGCACACTTGTGTGCTATGTGGCTAGACTTGCCACAATAATTACAAGTTCCATAAGTAGCTTTTACAAACCAAGTCTTATGAGACTTATAATTCCTGTGCTTATCATAGCCAATTCCATATTTGTTATGATCAGATTTCTGCTCACCAAGGAGAGTATTTAAATTTTTCTCTCCTTATGTGAATTTAGCTATGACAGCTCTCGAATTATCTAAGCTAGATTTCAGATTTATATTTTCTGTTCTTAGCTTATTTAGCTCTTTTAGAAGTTCATTGTTATTGATGTTGTTACTAGTAAATGCAGGTTTATTATCATTTTTATAGTTTTAATTTCTAAATCTAAAAGATCATTTTCAATTTTTAATTTATCATTCTGTTCAACCAGAATTTTATTTTCTATTTTTATATTCTTATTTTTATTTCTAATTTCATTAATTTTCAGATTCATGCTACTAAGATTTTCATGCAAACTGTCTCTTTCAGAACCTAAAACTGTTATTATTTCATCTTTTTCTTCATTTTCAATTTTAAGCTCATTAATTTCATCTTGAAACTTTTCTAATCTAACTAAAGCATTTTGCATCGGATTTTTAAGTTGTTTATTTATCTTCTTTAGATTTTTTAAGCTTTTTACAAACCTTTTTATACATGTCAAGCAATTCATCATTAAAACAGAAAGATGAAGGATTATTTACCTCATCATGGATTACCATGAAACATAACTCTTCTTCATCAGAATCCGATGACTCTCCATCACTCCAAGCAGCAATAAGTACTTTCCTCTTGGATCTTTTTTGTGCTTTCTTGAGGAGAGGGCAGTTTGGTTGGATGTATCCTGGTTTCTGGCACTTATAACACACAACATCTTTCCTTTCCTTTCTAAACTTTGAGCAGCTACCAGCCTTGATAAATTTGTTGAAATTCTTTGCAAACAACACAACATCCTCATTTATCTCCTCCTTATCAGAATCATTGTTGGTTGCTTTCAGAGCAATAGCCTTCTTTTGGGATTCTTCACTTTGATTCTTGATGAGCTCATGAGTCTTGAGTGCACCAAGAAGCTCTTCTTTTGTCAGTGTGCTAAGATCCCTAGCTTCCTCTATTGCTATTCGTTTTGCTTCCCATTCCCTTGGAAATGATCTGAGCAATTTTGAATTTATTTCAACATTAGTAAAGCTCTTGCCTAAAACACTCAAAAGATTAATGATATTAATGAATCTATCATTCATTTGATCAATTGTTTCACCAGGCAACATCTTAAAACTTTCAAATTGACTAACCAACAAGCTTATATTAGTGTCTTTGATCCTTGAAGTTCCTTCATAAGTTACTTCAAGTTCATCCTAGATTTCTTTAGCAGATTTACAAGTACAAACTCTATTGAAATCACTTTCATTCAATCCACAATGAAGAATATTCATGGCAGCTTCATTATAATCCAGATTTTTCCAATCATCTTCTGAATACTGATCTTCATTTTTATTTTTAATTTAAAAGGTCCTTTTTTAACTACTCTCCATATTAATATATGTTGAGCTTTCAAAAATATATTCATTCTACACTTCCAATAAAGGTAATTACCCCTACAAAGAAGAGGTGACCTATTTATAGCCTGACTGTCCAAGAATCCAAGTGTATTAGAAGCCATGATCTTTTCTCTTTTGCATTTAAGCAATCAACCACAAGAGACCAGGCTCTAATACCAATTGTTAGAAATAATACACAATGAATACTTGAGAAGGGGGGGGCGCGGGGTGGTAAATTAAGTATTACAAATTTTTCTGTTTTATCAAACTAGATTAATTAACTGAGATAAGATAAGAGAAAACTTAAACAAACAGATGCAACGGAATAAACTAATTAAAATTAATTAACAAATAAGCAAAGATAAAAAAAACACAGAGAGAGAGAAAGAGAAGCAACACAAGATTTAACATGGAGTTCGACCCACTGCCTACTCTCCACGGTACAAATGCCTCAAAGAAGGCTTTTACCACTATATTGATTATTCCAAAATCAATACACCTCTTAGATGAGAAATTACAATAATGCCTATCACAATAAGACTTTTACAATTGTCTTTCACAAAGGACTTCCACTTGATAAATCAAGTGTTGTACTGGTAACACATGACCAGACTACAAATGCCTCCTACTGAGGACTTCCGCCTAATCGCAATTAGGACGATGCTGGTAACTCCAGACCAGACTTCAAATACCTTCTACTGAGGACTTCTCTTTGCCTTCACCGAGGACTTTTCTCAATGCCTCTCATTGAGGACTTTTAACTTTACCTCTACGAGGACTTCTTTTACAAATGCCTACTTTGAAGATTTTTTACAAACAGCTCCTATATGAGCAGATTTACAAATTGAAAGTCTTTTGAGGAAATATACAAATTTCCTTTATAAGGAAATGCTCCTACTTGAGCAAATTTACAATAGAGAATACTTTGGGAATTTTACAAATTCCTTTTAAGCTAAGCTCCTTAAACGAGCAGATAATTAACTTTTGTAAATTTTAAACAGTGCTCAAAAACTCTCGTTTAGAGTGTATCAACAAATTTAGAAACAAAGCACTAATTGTTCTCTTAAAAAAATTTCAAATTAACAAGAACGAGAAAGAGAACAAAAGCACAAGTAAAAAAAAATTTACAGAACGTTGTTTTCGTTTTTACTGTACGTTTTAAAAATTCTAGAATTTCTTGTTTTTCAAATAAAGGACGAAAATTATATTTATAGCTCTTGATAAAAATTTGCTCATTATAAAAAAGTTTTTGACAACCCATACTTGTGTTTAATGAACTTAACGTTTTAAAAGCATGTAAAAGTCAAAAGTAGAGGAAGAGCATTAAATGTGTCTGAACACATACATTAAATACATTCCAACAGCTCTTTTCTTTCTAAAATCGAGGGCAAAGTTTCTGAAGTCGAGATCTGAGATCAAGGTCTAAGCTTTAGCCCTTGACTTTATAAATTTTGCCCAAGGCCAAATTTATGAAGTCGAGGCCTAAACTTCAATCATCGACTTTATAAATTTTACCCAAAAGCAAACTTTCTAAAGTAGAGGGCAAATTTATGAAGTCGAGGTCTGAGGTTGAAGCCTAAACTTCAACCCTTGACTTCACAATTTTGCCCAAAACTCCAATCCTTGACTTCATGATTTTATCTAAAACTCTAGCCCTTGACTTCATAGTTTTGTCTAAAACTTTAGCACTTGACTTCATAGTTTTGCCCAAAACTTTAGCACTTAACTTCATAGTTTTGCCTAAAACTTTAGCCCTTGACTTCATAGTTTAGCCCAAAACTTCAACACTTGATTACATATTTTTGGCCAAAACTCAGTCTTTTGTCTTTATCTGATGAATAGTGCCTCCACCTTTTTTCTACTAGGCTCGATAGCTTTGTCTTGACTTTTCTTTTACTTTTTGTTCTGTTAAAAACTTAAACAACAGCAGAACAAATACAAAGCATATATATATAAATATTTTAAGAATTTAAACAAGTAAGGATATTTAAATAATTAATTGTGTAATAATTATTCTCATCAAAATCATTTGTGAACATAAAATTCAAGAAGATCAAACTCCGAACTTTAAGCACCAATCCAAAAGTTAGGAAATGATTAGGACTAACTACAAGTAAGATCATATTTGTCTATTTTTTTATGAAGGGAAAAAAAGGGAGGATCTATTGGGAATCAACCTATAATTTAGATAGGTCATCTAGCAGCAAGTTAGACAACATTGTGCATGTCGTCTTCACCTATAGGCTAATGAGCATTCCAATGGTAGTCTCTTACCTAAATGGTAGCTTAATGCCCATCTGAACAGACAAGACAACTACATTAACCTCATAAGTATATCAACTACGATCTAAATGGTAGTACTCTAGATAACAACACTTTAAAATCCACCTTATTATTATTATTATTATATTATTATTATTATTATTATTATTATTATTATTTTGTGGAATATTGGCCTTTGTACACACATACTAGTTATAGGGCTTTTTCATTATGTTGGAGATTAAACCTTGATTGTTATCTATCTTAAAGGATAATTTCTCTCTATTTAATGTTTTTTAATAGATCTAAACATTTTGGGATAAGGTGGACCCAATATCTATTGATCTTTGTATATTTTTTTTATTATGAGTGACATTGATCTTCGAATTAATATTGAACTTAGTTTATTGATCACTCGTCTTAATCAATCACCAAATTTGTCTATCCTTTAGTCCTTCGCACATTAGATAGAAAAATCATAAAAGCATACATTTCTACTCCATTTTTTAATTAATCCAAATTTTAACCATATGTAGCACAATAGCACTAACTTGGCTAAATGAATTTTAAGAGGGCTATTCATCAAACTGAAATGAACCAAATAAGACTGGAATGCAAAATGAAGTTCTTTTGCATTTTGGTTTGGTTCGTGATGTGGTTTAAAGAGCTTCCAAGTGGCTCATCGTTTCATTCGAGGGGTCGAATCAAACCAAACTATTTGAACTGAATTGCTTCCTATTTAAAAAAAAAAGAGTGGTATATTCTTACTTTCAAACCCCATTAATATTTCATTATAAAGTTTATCACACTAGAAAGTATCAATGTTTGAGGACAAGTTTATTCAAAGTATTAATATCTCGAGTGGTTAAAAGGAGAAATCAATATTTTACAAAGTGAATCAAATAAGGTATCAACATATTGCAAAGTTTATTTTAGTTATCAATGTTTGAATTACTTTTCAATTTTTTTTTTAATTTTCCTCAATAGTTGATTCTTTTTTGCACTTACTTTACAAAACGTTGATACTTTAAATGAATTCAAACTCAAACTTTATTCCTCTTTTTAAGTTTTAAACGTTGATACTTTAAATTAACTTAAAACTTTCTATATAATTCATGCTTCTATTATGCCCATTTACTTTTCTTGATTTATTGTCTCTCGTCTTACTCTCAACTTCTTTAGTCAACTTTTTTTCTCCACTTCTGTCTTTTCTCTCTCAAACAAACTCACACCTCTTCACATTATAATATTATATGACTTTATCTTACATAGTATATCTCAATTTGAATCTTAGTATTTAACTAGAAAACCCCAAAATTTATTAGTAATATCAATTAGGATATGGCATTTTTTGAATTAGTTCAAACCAAAGCAAATTGATTCAAATGTGTTTTGGTTAATTAAAGGTATAAACTAAACCATTTTAAATACAGTTTGATTTGATTTTGATCAATCGTTAAGCTGAACCGCAAAGACTCCTAGATTTTAAGCACATCAAAGTTGATAGCTTTTTTAGCCAAAAGAAGAAATTGGAATAAAATTTTAGTAGATATTGACTTAAACACTGTACATGATGCGACATAGATGAAGAGAGCTAAACATCAGAAGATTCAAATGAGGACATTATTTTTCAAAATGGCTCTTTTGCTTTTCGTAATTTTTCTTTAGTTCCCAGATAAGCTGATACATGCATTGATTGGTTAGGTAACTAAAGGCAAGGTAGGGATAAGTTGCAATTCTTGAGTTATTATAGTTTCATCCCCTCTGAGAATCATCCACCAAGATTGCCTTCTTTGCCAAGGCGAAGGGTTATCCAAGGCAGCGTTGAATGCCTAATGTTCATATCATTAGATTACAATAGCCTTTACTAGACAGTGCTTTTCTTTTTTAAGAAATTTATAATGCTTTTATCATGTATCTTAGACAAAACCTGTATCAGCTGAATACAAATGACGAAATTTATCTTATCTGCTAGCCACTTACCAAAACCCTTTTTCTTCTTATTTCAAATGAAAGAACAATGTAACACATTTAAATAAAAATAAAGAAAGAGAGAGAGAGAGAGAGTTAAGAAAAGGAAAAACAAAGCTTTTCACTAACCTCGACTCAATTGCTATTGAAGTAAGAAAAATGGAAGCTTTACTGATTAAACAATTAGTATGCCATCGGTTAGTAAAATAGGAGAGAGAGGTGTGTCATTGCTCAGTGAAAGAGGAGAGAGAGTAATTACAAAAAGAAGGGCAGTTGGAGCAGAATGAGGAGAGACAGAGTAGGATGAGGAGTATTGAGGAGAAAAGAGAGAGAAAAGTGGAAAAGACATAAATATGAAAAGAAGGAAAATGACAAAGTGAGTAACCGCAAAACTATAAGATAAGTTTTTTTGTTTTAAACATGAATTAGTAGATTGAGTTAATAAATAGTAATAGATTATTGTAGTTTTATTTTAGTTGATTAAACCATGACTTTTTGTGTTTTCGTTTGGGCAAAACCAATCATGAGTGGTATCTGAATAAAAAATTTGCAATATGATGAAATGGCATCGATTATGGGAATAGATATTGCAACGGGTAATTCTCCTAAGCAATTTAGCAAATTCGATTTGAATCTTGAAAATGATTTTACTTCGCTTGAATTGAAAGAGGACAACGAAAATGGTGCAAATAAGCAATATATCTAATTAACGTTGCATAGGAAGCAAAAGCCTGGCGATGAATCACTTATATTATCTGTCACGTCCCAAAGGGTACTCTAAACGTAATAGTCTGCCACACTCAATATTAAAGCTTAAGATAAGATAAATTTCATAACAATTTTCTTTGATCTTCCAAAATCAAACAAAATAAAATCTTATCATACGTTTCTCACAATTGACAATTTTCATAACAATTTTCAGGGTGTCCAAAGAGACTCCTTACAAAATGTAAAGACAAGGGCTGTGTGTACATATGCATCCTTCCTCCCTTCCTTCCCCACCCCGCACTAGCAGTTTCTGCACTTTCTACCCAGCAAACTGGATAGAAGGCAAGAAGAGATTCAATTCGACTTATTCCGCTAATAGAACACACCACAAAGCTGATATATGCAATGGAGACTCGATTTGATGGATTGAAACATGACGAACCCTTGACAGCTTTCAGGCTCAATTGCCACTTTTCCCATTTGCTCACACACAAAAAGGGAACATATCTGATCTATTCATTTCCACTTTCATGTTTACTTTCATTTCCAACGTCTTCATCATTGTCAGGAAAATCTGTTTTGGCGCTTTCAACTCCGAGGTCTTGCCTATTGTTGGCTAAATATTCAAGGGCGGTTACAACATCACTGATCAACGGTCTGGTACTTGCTTCCTCTTGAAGGCACATTGCAGCAACTGCAAGAGCTTGGTAGAGACCCTTTGTTGGATAGTTTCCTTGAAGCAATGGATCAGCCATGAGTGTGAACTTCCTTCTATCTTTAAATAGTGGTTGTGCCTGCATAAAATGTCAATATGAACGATTCAAGTATGCAGATATCGAATCACGTCTTGCCGTTGTTTTAAGGAACTACAAGTTCACTTTTCTATTCAGCCATAGAACTTTTTAGGTGTACTCTTTGGTCCAAATCTAGAAATCAAATAATGCTCATTGAATCGGACCATAAAAGAACAATCACCGAGATATAAGAATTATTTGAATGGTAGACGGTTGGACAAAAAAAATTATCATCATTTCAAAACTGGTGAAACAATTTAGTGAAAAAATTCACGGCACAATTGAATATTGGCCAAAATAGCTCAGAAGTTGTAGTATGCTCACACCTCATTCAAACCTATGATCATATTAAGTTCTCTAACATACCCAAGTAACTAGATTTTGCTCCTCGGTTGGTCTTGAATTATCAATGACTCTCCTTCCTGTGATAATTTCCAAGAACACAACTCCAAAACTGTACACATCTGATTTTGTTGTCAACTGACCCGTCAATGCATATTCTGGGGCACAGTATCCATAAGTTCCCATCACCCTAGTGGATACATGGGTCTTATCTCCCGTTGGACCTAGTTTTGCTAGGCCAAAATCAGACAGCTTTGGGTTGAATTCTTCATCTAGTAGTATGTTGGATGCTTTAAAATCGCGATATATTACTGGAGGATTCGCTTGCTCATGTAAGTATTCAAGTCCCTTTGCAGCTCCTGAAGCAATTTTCATCCTAGTAAGCCAATCTAGAGGCTTCTTGTCAGGAGCTAGTTCTGCAAAATTTTCAAACATTTCTTTATCAGTCATGAGGAGTTGCCGTAAAATCATTCTCAAGCATAAAATACAAAATCCACATCAGATCTTGAAACTAAAGATTGTGAATCTAAACTTATCATGATATCAAGAGCAAGATTCTTGAGCTCAAAACCCATGCTTTCATCTCAACCTTGATTAATCAAATGGTTCATATGACTGGATTCAATCAAAGTTTCAACCTATAAGCGAGGGGAAGTGTTAACCAGCAAATATAAAATTGCATCAAACCTAATAGGCTTAACTTTTAGGTAAGATGATTATGGATTCAGAATGCATCGATAAGTAATGTGACTAGGATTTTGAATCCTGGATCTATAATTAACATTACAAAATTTCTACCGCTACGCCAAATAACTAGTAGAGTTAAAGAGTGAAAGTTAGCATCATTTTTTGGTGATTGCGGTCACTTTTATTAGAGGACAGACCAAGAAAAGAAAATATATAACCTACCAAGAAGATGATCCTCTAAAGAACCATTAGCCATGTATTCATAGACAAGAATCCTTTGATCTCCATCACAACAATATCCCACCAGATTGACGAGGTTCGGATGGTGAAGTAGACTTAGCATCAAGACCTCTACGAGAAACTCTCTGTTTCCTTGAAATCCATTTCTATCAAGTTGCTTGACAGCAACTGTCTGAGAGACAAAAAAAAACCGTGCTTAATAACCATCTCAGTTCATGGAAATTTTGATTGGATTGTGACCAGCTTCAGTGAAATACTTCAATAAACCTTCACATAAACATAAAATTAGAATTACCTGCTTTTTCCTTTCAATGAATCCTTTGTAAACCCTGCCAAAACCCCCTTCACCAATTAAGGAATCAAGATTGAAATTCTGGGTTGCAACACACAGTTCTCTAAACTCCAATACCTCCGCAGAAATGTTTCCTTTCCCGATTTTTCTAACTTCCTCTGTTATGTACCGTCGCCTGCTGCTATCTGCAATCAACGACCGATCAAGTTGAGACTTGATCGAGTAATGGTATTGCCATAAAATATTGTGATGAATCTGCTTTACTGTATTGCCTCATTTCTAATTCTCCAATTACAAGACATGGAAAATGGACATTTAATTTTGTTGGGTTGTGAAGAAATTTTTAATGATGTGAATGCATTCAATCAAATGTCAATCCTGACAGGATTACAAGAAGAACAACGAATCAAAAGGGAAAACAAAATGAAAATTACCCGACTTAAAAGAAATGTTGGCAAAGGAGGCTAATGCTTTTGTATCATGGTATTCCTGGATGCTCTTCCTCAATGACTTTCTGGAAAAATCATCTTGTGTTTTGCAACAGTTAAAACACTTCATCTTCCTCCTGTCAATAACCAATCTTAATGAATCTACACCAAACCACCATTAAAGCTTCAAAATTGAATCCTCCAACGCTTGCTTATCCCTCCAAACATGTGATCATTCAAAAACACAAATAGGAATAATTTCAAAAATAAAAAAAAATGATGATGATGATAATTTGTCTCTGGAAAGAACCAGAAATTCCCGGTCTCTTAGGAAATGTGAATGCAGGATGATGGGGAGGGATGGTATCAGTAAAACTAACATTCACTAAACATAGAAAAATCAGACAGGTGCACACGTTAGCTTAGCTGCAATATTCAAAGTTTGTTAAAATTTTTGAAAATGTTTTTTCTATTCTAGGCAGGTTCCTCTTATCCATGATGGATTTTACATAATTTTCTAAGGCGAACATCAGGATGAAACAATAGAGGGCTGTCAAGATATCAAATTTACAGGTGGCACGTTTGGATTACAAGCAGCATTTGGATTACATTTCATGATAATTCATGTCATTCTATAAGTACATAAAAATTGTCAACTTCTATACCATTTTGCAAACTTATCGATTCGTGTTTCATTAAACATGGTTTATCAAATCGGTTTCAAGTATTATTTTTGTTTATATTACGAATCAAATTAAGGTCAATATATATATATATATATATATATTTTGTTCCATGTCATGATCGCCACTTCAGATTAAGACTTTTTTTAATGTTGTATAATTTTATGGCCAAAAAAAAAAAAAAGTTAATATAAGTTTCCCAATATTTTAGTTTCTTTAGATTGAGGAACACTGTCTAGTATAATATTATTTGGGAAATTACAGGAGCAATATAAACATAGTTGAATATAAGCTGCAGAATCTCTGTTCTTCTTTTACCATCTTATCAACTAGCAGAACTTAGGACACTAAATACCATATACAAGTGTTGTACCATACGGCTTGCCCTGCCCCCTCCCCCCGGCATGCCACTAACCTACGAAGGCCTTGACAACATTCGCTATTAAGGACAAGTGTTATCTCAATTTGAAGGATAACATAATTATATATGTATATATATATATATATGATTTATTTCTAAGCAAAAACTATGAATTAATTCATAAATTAAAATTTAATTTAATAAAACAACACATTACATATTGTCTAGGCCAAAATTCTTTAAAATACAGTAAATGGCCAATATTGTTGTTATGATGCAACTGGATGGGTCGTTGGAGGATACAAGACCCGCATGATCTATTAAAAACCCATATTGGCCTGTAGGATTAGGGCTTATTTACTTAGAGGTAATAGAGGAGGAACGTAATATTAGTTTCTAGAAATCAATCTATTATCTTGTTTATTTGCAAAAATGGACTAGGAATAATATATTTATCCCCTATACAAAGGAAATAAAAAACACCACGTGGTACTATTTCACCTCTAATAGAATTAATCAATAATAAAAATACCCACACAATGTAAAAAATGCACAAACTTATTTTAGTCTATTTTTTAATACAGTTATGTCATTGTTTATTTATTTTCTTGTTAATACAGCAAATTATATACAAATTTATTACACAAATAATATATAGCATTTTTACATATAACACATCTATATGTTATAGATTATGTATAATATATATATAACATATGGACTACATATAAGTTACAAGTTATATTTTAGGTTTTGTTAGTTATAAGCTATATTTCATTTATTATATATAGATAAGTTTATATTTATAAAAATATCTATAAAATATAAATACATAATCTAGAGATCATAGATATATAATCTATGTATTATATAATTATATATGTGTGTGTTTATGCGTATGATATAGAATAACACATAATCTATATATATTAATGGTTGTTAGACTCGCGAATTCCATGGAGAATCGCCAAGGGATCAATAGAATAGGAACGTAAAATCGAAACGTGAAAACGTATGTTTCAACGACCTATATGAAATAGTTTTTAGATACTAGCAGATTGCTTATATTACTATTAAAAAACTTGAAATATATAATAGAAATAAAAAATCAGTGTGTAGTTTAATCATATTTAACAGTATAACTTGAAGTCATATCACAGTACAAATAATGAAGCACACGTCCTTGTACTAATGCATAACACTATGTTAGGGTCTGGAGTATGCCTTTAATGGGAGGAAATCCAATGAGATTTGTGAAGGATTATACAAATGGGCTTTTGACACCATTTATAACAAAAAACCTTAATGTAATGGGTTAATAAGTCTTTCCTCTTTTAAACTCTTCATATAAGACCCATATTTCTCACATGAGATTCTCATACTTGCATCCTAGCAATCTCCCCCTCAAGTATGAGTCTCCATAATGAGATAGGCCATACTCCCTTTCAAGAGCTTATCAAATTGACTCAAGTGGTCTACTCATCATGGTTTCACAAACGAGTCACACCACAAAACTTTTCTTTCCACATGGTGGGCCAACTCATGAGGGTTTCCTAGCCAAACTAGGTTCTGATCCAATTGTCAAGATTTGAGGCATGCCTTCAATAGGGGGAAATCCAATGGACTTTATGAAGGATTACACAAATGGGCTTTTGACACCATCTATAACCAAAAACCATAAAGCAATTAGTTAATGAGTCTTCCTTCTTTAAACTCTTCATATAAGACCCATATTTTCATGTGGGATTCTTACATTTGCATCCTAACACACTACACTGCAAATATTAGTGCTAATAAAAAGTATATTGTTGAAGATAAATAGATAATGGTTTTCTATTTGATAAATTGCACGTATATATGTTTTCAATTTTTATAAATCATTTGAATCAAATTGAAAATCAGTTGATTCTATGAATCAAATTGTAGAAAAGGTAAAGATTAAAGAAGTCAAGTTGTCCTTCTAAAGCTGGGAATTTCAATTCCTCCACAATTAGCTTTGTTTTGTATTTTTTTTTTTTATTTATTTCGATCAAGGAAGATCTCTTTTCAATATTTTAATGACTTTCTGCCTTTTATAACTTATATATATCCTCATCCAGTGACAGCATTTGACTCATAATTTAATCTAAGGAAAGAAAGACGTGCCGTGTGGTTCAGCCTCAGTACATTAAAGTATACGATTGGATGAGGCCCGGCAATGTGGTATTTTCTGGTACCCTTTTTTAACGCTTCGCATGCACTTCTGATCCGGACTGTTTCACAAATTAAAGTATACGAGTGGGTTATTGAACCACACGCTGAAAGCTATGTGTTTGGCGTTCGTGTGCGACGAGGACGAGGGTAATACCAAGAGTATATATCTATATCTGTGTGTTATGTATTTCATGCATGTAATGCATCCCTTATGAATAGTATGTATGTGTGTATAAGTATAAGTGTGGATATATGAGTATATTTATATAATATTTGAGGTGAAGCGCGTGTTTAGGGTTGTTTAAAAAAAATGCACAAATACAAATCGTAGAAAAATAATTATCAAAATAGTATCGATATGTCACGTATTGGAGTTAAGATAGAGTTAATTCTACTTGTATTACATGTACGACCAGCGATCTAACGACCTAGCCCTACAACACGTTGATAGTTTATGTATCACACCTACGAGAGGCAATATATGTATCGCATGTAATCTTCGCGATACATCCTTGTATCGCATCTGTAAAGGCGGCTTATCCACGTGAACCATCACCTAATTGTACTACTCTGGAGAAGATTGACACGAATTATCAATCTCAAACCCTCCTTTCCGCGAAGAAATCACTCCAACCGTTCCTTCCTCCTCCTTGGTCTTTATTGAGCTCGAAGCCGCCATGCTCGACGAAGACAAAGAAGATGTAGCGAAGGAAACTAGTAACCGCCGTTTCTTCTCTTCGATTTGCATCGTTCGATCTTTTGATCATCATTCGAGGTAATAACTCTGGATCTTCAACTACTTTATATAAAAACGCCATCATTTGTTGAGGCGTGCGCTCCGTAGCTTCTAGCCTCTTGTTCATGCCTTGAATTATTATGTGTATCACATCAGGAAGGTGCAATACGTATTAAAAGGCTATATTGCATCTATCTTGTGCGATATAACACACTATTCATGTAATAATTTTTTTTTTTTCAGTTTTGTTTTGTGTAATTTTTTGTTGAAGGTATATTAAACATGTAATATTCTCTACCATTTTGTTTATTAAAAATTTCCAATATGACTATAATGATAATTTTAATTTTAGTCTCAGTTTAATACTATTAATAAATTAAAGTGAACGGTAAAATACGTACTTGAAAAAAAGTTTACATGAAATAAACTTTGAAATACATCATTTCTAATCTATTACTGATAATATTTTTTTTTTCATATCTTCCCTTTAATCTCTACGTCCAAGTAAATAGGCTATTAAAATAAAGTTTTGGCATTCCTTAAAATCCTGTAAATTTTAGGATCGGATTATGGATCTAATATAAAATCATACAGAGAACTCAACTGACACATAGAATTCTAGGAGTTTCTCAATCTCTCTAAGCTTCTTCTGCATTTACGAACACACAATACACAAAGAACAAAATAATAATAATAATAAATAATAATCTTAGATATAGAACTCTCCTTTATTAGACTCCCATCTTTCAATGTTTGTCTCCTGTCTCTCTCAAATCTTGCATCTCCATTTCAAATTTCTATCCAAGCCGTTACTCCTCTTTACCCCCCACCCCCTCTCTCTAACTGTCAATTAATCTACGTTCCTTCTTTCTATTTCCTCGTGAAATTATTTAACTTATTATTTTTATCTCCTTATTTCTCATGAATTCAAAGAATTTTCATGAGATTTGATTTGATTTTACATAAATGTCATTTATAATATATCTTGTTGTATTGTTGCAAGAATAAATAATGATCCAGGAGGTAGGACATCATGAAATTTTTTTTTTTGACTTGTTACTTTTATCTCCTTGTGAAATTTCCCGTGAATTCAAAGAATTTTCAGGAGATTTAATTTGATTTGATTTTACATAAATACCGTTTCTAACATATCTTGTTGTATTATTGCAAGAATAACAATAGTTATATAGAAGTTTTAGACATAATAGAAAAAATTCTATAAGATTTAGGGTTGGTGTTTAATAAACCTATATAGAATCAGAGCAGATTTGAATTTTATATGACTTCTACCATCGTATCAAACCTGATTGGTTGCCCTTGATGTCATTTAGAAGTATTTCATTAGAGTAATATCATGTAAATGTCAGATATTTTGTGGCAATGTCTCATAATACTAGTAAACATTATACATGTCATATCACTAACATAAAAACAAAAAAATTTTAAAAAATCACAATGAGTGATCAGCAACTCTCATATGATTAATAATTAGTTAGCTGTTTTAGCTTGCTGAAACTGAGACTAAAGCGGCTTGACAAGAGTATCCTACAGTAAAAATGAAGCATGATATATCACCCTGCTCCCTTCTCACTAAACTTCACTAGTTGACTCACTAAACAGAATTACATAATAAATCACTCTCTAAGACACAAAATGTTAAAATCATATGGTAACCTTTATGGACAAGATGCTTGAATCTCCAATATGATCACAGTCCTCTAGCTGCTTTCAACATGGAAACGTCCCTCTCAAGCTCTCTAATCTGGTTATTAATATCCAACTCCAGCATCCAAAGTTTCAAGCAGTCACTGTTTTCAGCAATGACCTCATTCACAATCCCCCGCTCACCAAATGCAGATCGATGTTCCTCTTGTAGCAGAGCTTTCGGTCGCTCGGTATCAGATGAGCTTGGCATATTCCTTTTGACAATCTTTAAAGATTGTTCTCTCTTCCCTGTAGTTGTATTCATGTCTTTCATTGGTTGCTCAGTAGCAACGATATTCTGGACATCTCCTTCATCAACAGTCTCATTGACCATTCCCCCCTCATCACATATAAATCCTCTGCTCTGATGTTCTTCTTCAACCCCCCCTTTTGGTTGCTCAACATCAGATGAGCTTTGCACATTCCTTTCAATAATCTCTAAAGATGGTTCTCTCATCCCGGTGGCTGTCTCGTTCACGTCTTCTATTGGTTGCTCAGTGGCAATAACATTCAGGACATTTCTTTCGTGAGCTCAACCGATGACTCTTTCCTTCTTATATCGATGTCATAAATTTTTGGTGACAGATTTCTCGATACCTGAGCATTCTCTTCACATATGTTATCATGGGAAGAACCATAACCATTCTTCTCTCTCCCTGTCCTCAAAAGTTCAGCAATTGTCATATCATCTTCATCACTGCACTGACTTTCATTTATCTGACGATGTTTTCGCTTGTATCGAGGACAGGTTGCATCACCACTGCCATTCCCTTCAGCTCTGCCATCATCCACTAGCCTTTCCAAATGCATTGAAGTTGTCCCTTCAGGTGTAGAAGAATCGAATGGTTGTTTGCAACTTCCATTTGATTCCTTCCACCACTTTAAGTATTTAACAGTAACATCTGGCTCAAATGCCCGTGGGGGAATGTACAGCTGCATATTAGTTACTGTTTTCTTGTAATTATACCAAGCCTTCTTTAAATTTGCAGTGCATTGTGATATGAATTCTGGTATATCTTGATCTAAACCGAACTGCATTGACACTCTGTGTGGAGAGTACTTCTTGATGCAATCATCTGTACCAATCAGCTCTGAAGGCATCAAGCACCGAACAAATGACACTAAGTCCTCATCCAAATCATCATCAACTGAAATCCACTCCTCTTTATCACAATAAAACCGAGGAAACACCAAATTCTGCACAGGCAACACATAAGGCCGCCACTGGAAATACTCTCCTGCTGAATTAAATCCAACCTCAGTTGTTCAATCCCCATATTAGGCCCTTTCAATTTGCTCCATCTACTTAAGCGAGGTTCGCCTTGGGAAACCGAGCCTGGCATTGGCCTAAATTTGACAAACCTCTCCCAAACCCAAACCTGAACCAACACAAACGGTGCCAAAACATTAACCACATCAACACCTCTCTTCCACATACTCAAATCTCTATAAATACTCGCAAGCACAGCCGGTGCAAGTGCAATCCTAGTACCACTAGCTAAATGAACAGCAATAGATAAGGCACGCTCATTGATCGTCTGTGATTTACAAGGAAACACATACTTTGAGAGCCAGAAAGCAAGAAAGGCTTCATGCTCAATGTCCAGACCACTGTCCTTAAACATCTTCATCCAGAGACCATAATTCGGCCTTTTCGAACTTGACCTAGATAACTCTAACCTTCTATGCTTTAACCTTATGTACACATCTCTCAATTCTTGCTTTGAATTAAACCCTCTATGCACTGAAGATCCTAAAACAGAAAAACCACCTAAAACAATCATATCTTCGAGAGTAACACCAACACCCAAGGAAACACAAAGGTATTAGTACTAGGGCACCATCTTTCAGCAAAAGGAGTAAATATCTCAATATGCTTACGTATATTCAAAGTAGAACACATGACCGCATCAAAGATACCAACTTTCTTCCACGTAACACTATGCAAGACCTCCATCTTATCAACCCAATCAGCCCAGTTCTTATGCTGACCAACCCAGTTCTGGATGTTGACTTTTTTGGGGTTTCCAAACATGGGTTGTGTAGAAAATGGCATGAAACTAGGAGGGTTTGATTCACTTGAAATGTTTTCAAATGTCTTGATGAAGTGGGCTGTTCTAAAAACTGGTTTTGTGTCTCCATTTATTGAAACCATGAACTCTTTTCTTTCTTCAACAATGGACTCCATGTTTGAAGCTGTATCCATTTCTTTTTTTTAACAAAAGATGAAAACTTTAGGCTATGGAAGAAGCGAGAGAAATAGAAAATACCTTACTTGGAGAGATTTTAAGGCTTCTTCTTCTTCTTTAACACGAAAGCATACATACGTAGCATGAAAGCTGTCTATCGTGGTCGCGGAACATAATGCCCAAAAAATGTGAACGTTTGGTATTCGGTGTCAGCAGTAGCTGCCAACAGCCGTGCTTCTTCTAATCCTTTTCTCCTTAAGGTTCATGATGATTTGATGGTAAGCCGCAAATACATAGGGAATAGAACATTCTCTCTTACATTATAAATTATAAGGTTGTAAGGATTAAGGAAGCCTAATGCTTATGGAATGACTTCGGGTGAAAATGAAAAGAAAAAAAGTTTATGATTATTTATGATATATAACAAGATATTAAATAAGAAAACTGACACTTAGGCAAAAAATATATAAATTAATAACAGGAAAAGTATCTTGGCCAAAAAAAAAAAAAAAACAGGAAAAGTATAAAATTTTAGTATTTGAATTTACATAAAAATTTTATTTGGTATTTGAATTTTGAAGAAGTTAAGTCAACATTTAATCAAAATTTTTATGACTATATTTATTCTATTTTCTTAACATGGAAAAGACATAATGTTCGTCAAATTAATTTGAGTGAAAATGAAAAGAAAAAAATTAAATAAAAAATTGACACATGCAAAAAGATATATATATATATATATTAATAATAAGGATAATGTAAAACATATACGTAACTTTGTACAAAAATTTAATTTAAAATTTAAAACATCAGTTTATTATCCGTAATGCCATTTAATTTGTTACCTAACATGCAACGGTGGCATTATAAGAAGTAAAAAAAATTCAATAACGAGCTATTTTTTCCACATGGAAGTAATGGATATTAAGAACATGGTAGAAGTAGCCATGCAAGAATTCAATTAGGTTTTAAATTTATCACTTCAAAATTGAGGTATCAAATTTGATATTTAACCTTAATAATAATAATAACAAGAGAAAATTGATACTAGTTATTTTTTATTTTTTTTTAACATTTAGTAAATTTCTAAAATCATTACGATAAAACCTTTTTAATTATGCGGGGGGAATGCTTGTGAGGCCGCTAGTATTATGTTGCGGGTCCTCGTCCAATAAGATGGGTCTTACAAAATTTTTTTGGATGATCAAAAAAGTTATTATTTTCTTTATTTAACATTAGTTTTGTATAATTTTTATATTATGGATTTTAAAATATATAAAAAAATATTAAGAAATATTTTATAACAACACAAAAACAAACTGTCGATAGCTTTTTAGCCTCATATGCTAAGTAGAATCTTGACTAGATCAGATTCAAATATCTCTTCCATTGTAGTAACCATGAAAAAAAAATCAAAAATAAAATTTGAGAGTTTTTGAAAAGTTGGTGTCACAAAGAAGACCTTGTGGTTTTTTTATTTCCCCCTGTCTCTCTAAAGCTAAGCACGCTATCATTGAAGATGGGTCTTTCTTCGTGGATTTTTCTTTTCTTCTTATTTAAAAGATGGTCCTTCAAATTTTTTTTTGATCCAAAAAGTTATCATTTGCTCCTTTTAACACTACTTTAGTATATTTTTTATATTATGAGTTTTAATAATATTAATAAATGTCAAGAAATCTTTATTTAAGAAACTCAAGAGTAAAAAATTATAGTGATTTTGTAACCTAATGACCTTAATACTAGTTTATCAAGTGGAATGGACTAAATTAAAATATCCCTCACATTATAAAGAGAAAAAATAAAAAATTAAATAGAATAAAGAATTATATGAAGCAATTTCACAAAAGTAGAGCTTTAAAAAAGTTGATGTGACACTAAAAACCCTAACAAAAGAGTATCTCTATCCTAGGAATCTTAACACAAGATCTTATGTGAAAAATCTCACTTTTTGAGATACCATGCAATGGTGAAGGTCCTTAAAACATTTTAGGGTTCTTGTTCATGACTTTTTATTATTTTTTTTGGATAAATTTCAAATTTGATACTTAAACCTTCATATTAAATCAGTAGTGTTAATTCAACTACCAATTGTGAGCATGAAAAGTTCAATTGGTATCAAAATAGGACTTTTAAAAGTTCAAATACCAATTGTGAGCACAAAAAGTTCAATTGGTATGAAAATTGAACTTTCAAAAGTTTAGGTACTAAATTTAGTTTCTTGTAAAAGTTCAAGTACCAAATTCAGATTTTACCCAAATTTTTGTTTTATTAAGTGTATTATGTAAACATATATTGACCCACAAAACATAAAGAGATTTGAATGAATTTTTGCAGATAATTTTAGAAATAAAGTCGTAAGGTTCTTCAAAAAAAAAAAACTTTCAAAATACTATTGTGGTACTTTAAGGACCTTTTAGAGGTATTAGGAATATGAATGCTCTAAAGACTTGTTAAAGATAGTTCTTTTAGATTTTTTTTTTCTATTTAGTCAAAAAGTGTTTTTTTTATTTGAAAATAAATTTTGTATTCAATTTTTGAGTTAATTTCTATTACGGTACTTGAACTTTTTTTATATAATGGTTTTATACATAAAAAAATTTTAATCCATAAAAATACTTTTTAAACTTTTCATCATTGATCATCTTGGCCTGATTCTAGCTAAAACTTCGGTGCACTGCTGATGTGTATTTTCTCACTCCTACTTAGGACATTAATCTCTCCTAGTCTAACAATTTTTTTCCTCTCTCCTGTTTTCAATTAACAAAACAATTTCTTTTTTTTTTTTTTTTTCCTAATTGACGCCCCACCGGCGCCCCCCCTCCCCCCCCCGGTAGTCTGCGGTCTGTAGTTTGCACTCTTCTTGTTCGTATTCTTTTTCCGTTAAAATAAAAAAAAAAAAAAAAAACAAGTAACCTAAATTAAACAACCCTCACAAAAAAAAAAATCAAAATAAAAAAACAAAATTATAAAAAAAAAGACCAATTATATGAAACAACACAAATAGGAGTGATAGCTAATCATTTAGATGTCAATTATGTGAAACATTTTCAATTTTTGTTTCACCGATTTTATATAATGAACTAATGGACTTGAGCTTTTAATGAAAAAGTGTGTAAGTTATGGATTTTGTGTACAGACATAATTTGTGAATTTTCACACATGTAGTTATACTTGCTCTTGAAAAAGTGCCCACCAAAAAAGAGAACCTCAAGGTACAAAGAAGTTAAAAGGTCATGGATTGGTGGGTATTTTGGTAGATGGGTATCAATTTGTGTTTATGAAAGATTGAGGAAGAAGATGGATTTTTTTTTCCTTTTTTTAGTTTTTTCTTTTTATTCAATCCCACAAAACATTTACCCTGCCATGTCAGCAAAACTTATATATATATATATATATATATTAAAATTTTTAATATATTAATATCCTCCCATGTCAGCAAAACATTTGATTTTTAGCCAAATTTTAGCCAAAATGACTATCGATGAAAAGTTTAAAAGTATAGGTATTTTTGTAGGCCAAATTTTTTTTAGGTATGAAATCATTATATTGAAAAAATTCAGATATCCTAAGTGACATTAATCCGTTAATTTTTATTTGCATATATAAATAGCATTTAATAGTAAAAATGATTTTTTATTGAAATATGGTAGAATATAATTAATGTTTAAAGCATTTGTTGACTATACTTATTTTTTCAAGGTGATAACTATTGACTTTATGGCAAGATCACATGGCTTATCTTGTGAAATCGTCATGGGGTCAAAAAGTAACATGTGAAGCAAAACATTCTCACATGTTCCAAAAGAAAGATTGGCCTGCACAAGGAAAAATGCTCCAAAAAGAAGGAAAAGGAAACTCCTCCGGCATTAGTGGTCTGCGTAAGTTTGTGATATTTCTTGACTATTGTTGAGATCATACCCATATCCATAGGAAATATAAGAATATATTTAATGGCATTAGGCGTTACGTGTTATGTATATATTAATATAATTTTAAAATATATAACGTATGCAAATCATTATGGTAATTTTATTAAAAATAATTCATTTTCTATTATTTATATATATATATATAATATATATAAGCTGATGATGCATCCGCGATCATGTGCAAATAAATCAATCCAGCATATATAAATTAAATAGATATATTGTTTTGACAAGTTGGAAGATGATAACTTTAATTAGTCTTAGAAATTAGGAAATTAATTACAAATCATAATTACAATTAACTTATTCATGTTGGGTAACTGTCATACATATATATGGTATCAAAAGTTTAGATTAGTATACATACTTAGGCTAAAAAAGGAAAAAAAATATCCATGTTCAACCTCTATTTAATTTTATTCAAACCCTATTTAATTTCATGATTTTAGGGATACAAAAAATATTTTACGCCCATATGCTAAAAAAGGAAAAGACTATATCTATTCAACCACTATTTAATTCTATTTAAATCCTATTTAATTTCATGATTTCAGGGATATCAAAAATATTTTACACAGAAAAGACTATGTCTATTCAACCTCTATTTAATTATATTCAAACCTTATTTAATTTTATGATTTCAAGGATACCAAAAATATTTTATGCCCATGTACTAAAAAAGAAAAAGACCATGTCTATTCAACCCTTATTTAATTATATTCAAACCTTATTTAATTTTCATGATTTTAGGGATGTGAAAAATATTTTTAGTATTTTTTATGCCCATATGCTAAAAATATTTATACTAAAAATATTTACATTAAAGACACCAAAATACTAGTTTTGCTTTAATAATATAGATATATAAATTTTATTAGTATTAACATGTCACTTATGTATTCATATAGAATCCAATGCATATTTATATTAATTATGAATAACTAATTTATCTTAAACTTGTTTTAACTTGTACTTAGTATGCATCAAACCATCTTTATCATAAATTACTTAAAGGAGTTACTTAATATGCCATATCAGCTTTTAAGCAACTCTCATTTTAAACCACTCTCCACTTCATTCATGAATCACTTAGCAAAGTTTATTCATAATTTAATAATACTTTTTGTGGGTATTATATTATATTTTTTTTTAGATTAAAAAATATTTCCCTCATTTGTGTTAAATAAATTTAAAATATATTAAAATTATAATTATTATAATTAACTATTAAAAAATAGGAGTATCAAAATATTAATTATTTTAAGATAAATTAGAATCACAATAATTTCATTTAAAATCAATATAAGCAACATACAATTATAAATAGTACAAAACCAACATTCAAAGGAGAGAGAAAAAGAATGGAAAATCAGCATACAATTTAAAATAGTCAATCATAACAATTAAATGTCAACTAGTGGGTCCAAATCATTCTTACACATGTTCAATCAAGTCGGTTTGCAGCTGACGATGTTTAACCCTATTACAGAGTCGAATATTATTTTCTATATACGTCGCATATTTCATAATATGACTATGAGAAATATGAGGTGTTGGTTCATTATTGTTTCCCAATTCATAATCCAGTACTTGAATGTTCAAATTGTAGTTGTCTTGCTCATCTTCGACAATCATATTATGTAAAATTATGTATGCTCTCATAGTTTGCCTAAAACCTCTTGATCCCAAAAACGTGAAGGTCCACGAACATCATTAAATAGGGGTGACCGCTCCAATACATTAATATCATTGTTTGAACCCGATATGCCAAAAAATGCATGCCATATCTAAGTATCATGTGAAGCACAGCTTCAATCATATTGTCAGAAACCCAAGATCTTCTCTAATATACATGCATTGCCATGTAAACGGACGATTTTTTCACTCCTAATGCATACAATCAATGTTTCTAACATATTAGGAAATACATGTTGCTCTGCCACATTAAGTAAGCATTCAATGTCAGCTTGATTTGGCCTACATAAGCACTCATCAACAAAAAAAAAGTGATGACTCTTTGGACGAATTTTTTGACATAGTGTATGATTGTGCCTTCAACCATTCGCAAGTAGTCGTCCAAAGCATCATTGCTACTCCATATACTAACTTTTGAATAGTTGCAGTATACTTTTGTTGTAGTGAAGCACTAGGTTTGTCAGCAGCATCCCTCCTTTGTGTAAAATAGGATGAGTAATCTTATAGTGCTTGTACAATACGGAGAAACACACTTTTTTCTCATTCGAAATCTACACTAGAAATGCTCATCAATGTACTCTGGTTATCCGAGAAGTAGTCGTTACAAAGACAATTGTGCTTTCTAGATGACCTCTATTTATATACTTTTGCTTACATCGTCTAGTAGAGTTGGAACCATCACATATTTCTAGGATCACTTGATATAAATGAGCAATTAGCTCAAATTGTGAACTGCTCATCTTTGATAAAATAAATTCATCAATTGCTTTGTCGTTGTAAACATTGCTTTACTCAGAATCAGAGCTGCTTGACCTACTAGTAGACATTATGTTTTGATAAGATGAAGAATAGAATATATAATATACACTTGGAATTAAGAAAATCGAAGAGTACATTTTATGAATATATACTTGTTTGCCATTTATAGAACTTCAACTTCAACAACTAGTTTTATAACGGCTAGTTTAACATGAAATGATAAAAAAAATCAAATGCAAAAAAATAATTAAAATGATAGTTTGAGGCCCTAAACGATGTTTTTCTGCCTCAAATTTTCAATTATGGGGTAAATCCCTATAACTAATGTAGATCTTTAAATGAGTTTCATCTAGATATATTATAATAAGAATTCTGAGTTATATACAAAAGTTATGACTAATCAAAGTTTCAACAAATGTGACCAAAATTATGATCACGGCCTAAGTCGAAGCTTAGGTCGAGGTCTGACTGTGGCCTCAACACAATATCGTGGCCATAGAGTCATGATTTTGGTAGCAATATTGGTTTGAGGCCTAGGTCGAGTCCTTGATGTAGGCCACTACCTAAAATCATGGCCAAAATTATGACTCTATAGCCATGATATTGGGTTGCGGTCTACGTCGAGGGCTCGACCTTGCCCTCGACTTAGTCCGCGACCCAATATTGCAGCCACAGAGTCAGAATTTTTGTCGCAATTTTAGGTCCCAGCCTATATTAAGGCCTCACCTTGCCTTCAATTAGACCTCGATCGAGTCTGTAGCCACAATTTTTTGTTGCGTTTTTCGAAACTAACGATTCCTTTTTGTTTTAATAATCTTTATACGCATTTCTTCTGTCCATTCCTTTTGTACATAATCTATTGTCGATGTATCGGCCATCATTATTGATTTCTCCAATTCGATTTGTTTTCGACATTCTTTTTCTTGTTTGCGATGTTCCCTCTTCTTTATTGTTTCATTTTCCTTATCTTTCAATTCATTGATTTTACATAGGAACTCCACGTTATCACGATCTACCATGCTCAAGTCTTATATCTCGTGAATGAATCCATCCACTTTCTCACTATCTTTAGCCTTTTCTTTTTGCTTCCGCTCTACCAGGTGGACAAATATCTACCTCACTTACCTCATTATTTGTTGATATATCATTATTTGATGATGAGCTGGTAGATGCTCCGAAGCTATTGACCTTAGAGCGTTTACTTTTATTTTTTTCAGCGTTTTCGAATTCAAATCTCCATTTAGGTTCATTACGCAATATGACCTAACAATGCTCGACCGTACATAATTTATTCTCATTTTTTCTAAATAAATCATGAGCATCTTTTATATGATCATCCTTATTTTTTTCACTTTGTCCGCACTGTTTTATTTTATCATAATATGCCTCAAATTTCATGACATCTTTTGAGATTTCTAGCCACCGAGCTTCACATTGTTGCCATATTCATCTCAACGAAGTTTTCTCCTTCTCATACAATTGTCCCTTCTCAAATTCTTCATGGAATCATTGCCAAAATGTCTGTAATGATTGATTGTTCTCAATGAGTGGATCTTTACTAACTCTCAATCATGCATAAATTAAAAGCTTGTCATCATTTTGCACTCATTTTTTCTTACAAGCTTGTTTACCCCCTTTTTCTTTATCATCCTCATCTTATAAATTTTTTTGAGTAGAATATTATGGGTATTATGAGCTTGTACTAATTAGTGTTTGTGGTGATTGATCTAAATTCGGTTGCGGTGGAGAATTTCCTATCGCATTGAATGGTTAAAAGTTTTCAATTGAAAATTGAGGAATATATGAAAAATATGGTGTTATCATACTTCTTGGATTATGACTAAAATTTTAAGGCCTTTGGTTTTGGCTCATAATTGGAAATTTTGGAGGACATTACAAATTAGAGATGCCTTGGAAAAATGCACCAAATAGAAGGTATGATCCAATTGGTAAAAGATATGGCATTTGAAAATTTTGTGAGTTTTGTGACCTATCATGTGGAAATTTTAAGAATTATTTGGGTCCATATATAAGAAATTGTGGATGAAGAGATTTTTTGAGAATTATAAGCACAATTTGAGAATAGAGATAGAGATTTTTTGAATGATAAGAAATTGTGGTATTAGGAAACGATCTGACCTTTTCCTCTTGCCAATGCGATCAACAAGTAAATAATAATAACAAAAAACAAAGAAACAAATCAACACCATGATTTATGTAGAAAACCCAATGCAGGAAAAACTACAGGACCAACAGCGCTTAAACCTTCCACTATAAACACTATAATGGGATTACAATTGTTATTCACTAGATCTGTCTAGTGGATCATTCAATCATCATCACAAATCGTGGATCTCTATTTCATCACCACAATGGTGGATTTCTGTTTCTTCACCAAACCGATGGATCTCGCAAAAGCTTCACCACAACTGATGAATTACAACAAGAATAAGAACCTTCCTTCATCTAGAGTCTCTCACTCTAGAATTTCCTTACTTTTCTCTCTTCCTCTCTCTAGAACTCTCTATCTAGGCTTGAGAAGAGATACACGCTTGTTCCATTCAAACCCTAGGACTACAAGATGAATACATATGTAAAACAAAGGGAATATCAGCAGACATGCATAAGCTAGTATGTCATAAATCAAGGCTAGCAACGTTAAAATGCCACAGTTCTATGATCATCGTACGTCGGTTGAATGCCGGTGGTGGGGTTGCCCTATGCTGGCGACATATCCCCCCAACGCTAGCGGTGTTCACGTCGGTGTTGACACGCTCCAGCTTTCGATAAGAATTCTGCAATTTCAATGCTGGCTAATGTTTAATCAAATGTTGGTGGTGTTTCTTTCTAGTTGCAAGTGTAGAAACAAAATCATCCTTTGTTTTGCATATAATCTTCTTGTCTTCAAGTGCTCTTCCAAGCATATCACATATACTTAGGATATCTTGATTTAAAGTCCTGTAAATATATATAACCATAAATTTAGGATCTTCTTGTTCAAAGCGTGCTAGTCCATTCCTACTTTGATTCCAAAGTCTTCTAAATATATATCCAATATATATTTAGGCTCCCTTTAGTTATAGACCCATATGAATTGGATCTATAACCTAACAAAGAATTGAAGAGAGATTTTACAAATTTTTATATATTTATTGATAAAGAAATTTCAAAAAAATTCAGGTGCAGGTGCAGATGCATTGTCCATAACGGAAAAATTTTATTTAAGCCATAATATTTTATTCTTGCCACAACGGTCATTTTTAATCAACTAGCTTTCAATGCATTTTACGAGTCCCATATTCTGACAAAAGTAAAAAAACTTTAAAAAAAATGAGTTGCTCTGTAAAGCAACAGTGCTTCATCAAGCACCTCACTTTATCGGTAAACAACGCTAGTTGGCAATCTTTCACATAGGTATCCAAGCTAAGCACTTCGATAAAGGTGGTCTCATGGACTCCTTGTGTGTACTTTATGTTCAGTCCACAGACTTTCATGTTTGAGTTACGATTTTTTTATTGTATATAAGTTATATCCATATTTTCTTTTTTTTTTTTATGAAATTGGATTTTTGTTGACTTTGTCAAGTTATTCGGCCTGCCTTTAGTATGTTTCAGTTTTTGATTGATCTTAACAAAGTGGTCCACCAAGATGGCTAGGTGTATAAACTTTTTTGAATTTTTTTTTTTTCTTTTTATATTCATTATTCTTATTCATTATATCATGTAGTTAGATATTTTTACTATTGTCTTTTGTTATATTATATAATCATACAAGAACTTCAAAGAAGTCAAGACTAGAACTTACTTTGTCAAACAAACTAAACCCATTTTCTATATTGATATTTTGAATATATCCACTACAAAAGTATAATAAATTTAATTCTTCTAAATTTTACACATTTTACATATAAGAAGAAGAAGAAGAAGTAAGAAATGGTGTTGTTTTATCCCCTTTTCCAACTCTCATGCAGAATTTTTATATGCAATATAATGACCCATATATATATATATATATATATATAGAGAGAGAGAGAGAGAGAGATAATTGCAAATTATTACTAATTGCTACAACTAGTAAAATGTTGATATACTTTTGGTAACACTCCTGATTGCGAGTCTAAACAAAAGTAGGATTTTCCCTTTCGTCAGCTATTAGTTTTATTACGCAACCAAAGATGGCTCTTTTTATTTCAAGATGAGGTTTCTTTTGCAATTGGGTTGCTTGTGAAAAAGGATTGTCAACTTTTTTCTCTAGTTTAGTTGTATTCTACCCCTTGTAATGTTTTTCTAAATGCAAAAACACCCCTTAACCTTAGGCTAGCATGAATTGACTTCCTAAACTTTAAAAGTGTGGTTTTTGACTCTGTAAACTATAAATAATTTGCAAGTTTAGGACGTCCCATCCTTTTCCATACAAATTTATATAAATGTTGTGCAAAAAGTACATATGAAACAGTATAATTTTTCCTATTTTTACAAAAAAGTATTGAATGTCCTAAATTTATAAATTGTTTATATAGTTTAGCGTCAAGAACTATTCTTTTAAAGTTCAAGGATCAATCCATGCTACCCCTAAAATTTAGGAGTGTTTTTGCATTTAACTTTTTTTTTTTAGGGGAAGAAGTAAAAATTTAAAAATATATATAAAGAAAAGGATTCACAAGAGAAAGGTTCCATTACTATTATATAAGTAGTAGCAAAATTTTTAACATGTTAATTGTTTCGAAAGTAATGTATTATTACCATTAATCAAAATGGTATTGGTAATCCCAAAGATCTTGTTTCTTTGTTTTGGCAGTAAGTGTTCTGTTTTAACTACCATGATTTGAGTTTTGTTGTATTACATTTAGTTGCTAATTTTAACTTCTTGAAAAAATCATTAATCCACCGTTATTTAAAAAAGAGTTTAAGAATTTTTGCATAAAATTTGTAAAATACAGAAATAAAGACGGAAATATAATGAATTATGAATCATGAGATGATATAGGATGAGTTTAAGGTCAAAACAAGTAAATTGTAAAAGTTTAAGTTTGGTCGTAGGACAAATATTAAAGTTCGGATTTCTGCAATTTTTGACAGATTGTACGCTGCCTCCTGGGGAATCTACGCCGCCGGAGTAGATACGGCGTAGGATGGGAACAGTAGCGTTTTTCTTAATGTTGGGAGAAATGTTGCCGGCGTTCACTAGGGTTTTCTCTCAACACCGGCATGAAAGCCGCCGGTATAGGGCAAGGATTTGCCAGCGTATGAAGAAAGAATTGGAATTCTGGGAATCAAAGCCCCGACGAACGCTGCCGGCGCTCGTGTAAATTTTGCCAGCGTATGGTGTACGCTGGTAAGATCTGCAGGTACGCCGCCGGCGTAGGGCCGGCTTATGACCAAATTTCTATAAATACGAGACGCAAAAAACAATTTCGACATATTTTCTTTATATCATTTTCTCCTTCGTATAAGAGAGTTTTGGGGTGTTCTTAGAGATCCATGCTTGGAGAATCATTGGGAGGGTGTTTTTGATCCAAAGTAAGTGATCTTAACCTTCTCATTTGGATTATATACAAATATATACAAGTTTCTTAAGGTTTGGTTAAAATTTTGCATGAAGGTTTTTGGAGAAAAACCCAAGCACGTGTGAAATCTGTAAATTGGTGAATGCAAGACGGGTTTTAGTGATTCAAAATAGTAAGTTTATCTCCTCTATGATGGATTCAAACAAAATACGAGTTAAACAATCCTTATATATTCTTTATGCTATGCAAATTAGGGTTTTGGTGAAAATATTTGGTGATTGTAGAGTTTTGTGTGGTTCCTTGTTATTCTTGAGGATAATTGTGGAGTTTGATCGGAATAGACAGTGCAATAACGGAGATTTCTAAATCAGGTTAGTGTAGATAGTTTGTTTTATGTTAAGTTTGATTTATCTATGAATGTTGGTGATTTGATATATGTTGATATGTTACAGGTTAAGATTTGAAGTTGTTGTTTGATATCGGGTTTGGGAGTTTGGTGGTAGTGGCTGGTTGTGTTGTGGTTTGGTTTTCTAGTAATTGTTGACGGTTGTCTTTCAATAGTTCAAGTTATCTCCTGAATCTAAAAGGTACGACCAATCTATTGTTTGATGTATGTGTTTATAGATTAGAATTTTGTGAATGGATGTAGGAACAGAATTGCATAATGAACTTAATAAATATTCGGCTTAATAATTGTCTACCTAGTTGTGGTTGACATTGATCAGTAGAGACCTAGCAGACAGTGATACTGGTGAGGCACCCTGATGATCTTAGTGAGGTTGTCCCTAGTGGACTCGTGCTAAGATATGATTCCGGTAGAATTTAGGTGTTCAGGAATTAGGATGTTTGGGGAGTACCCACTCATCCATATATGTATATAATTATCTTATTTTCAAAGAGTTGGTTGTTTTTAAAGCTGAGTTACTCTGAGTTTGAGATTTATGTATACTAGATTCTGAACTGTGTTGTTTTGCTGGACTAAAATAGATAATAATCTGTTGTATACATTTAGTTCAGTTGCATTTATTTATACATGATGTATGTGCATAACCTTACTTGAACTGGATTGGATATTATCGTACTAAGCTTCGCTGCTCATTCTATTATATTTCAGGAGCAGGTGATGATAGTGTGATATATGATCTATCGGGTTTTGATCTCGTCTATGAGGATGGGGATGGCATTAGCGGTCCTGACTACCCTGCTGATGACTAGTTGTATAGTCATAGATGACATAGGATGGATCAAAGAAGACTTTTTATGTCTGGTTGTTATTCAGTGTTAGATTCATGTTTTGTTCATTGAATTTTTCAGTTGTATTTAGAGTTTTATATGTGGTAATAGTTTTAGGGTATGGTTCGACTTGTTGACCTGCAGTTATGTCAACGATGTCTAGTTTGGTGATTATGGAGATTATATTCTTATCAGATGGTTTATTTATGAGGACCACATGTCTTCTTTTATATCTTGTGAGTTATACAGGTGTTATTCATGTTATTTGTAGAAATTAAAGCCTTAGTGTGTCCTATTAAGAGAGGACACGTGGCGGTTGTAATGCCAACAGGTTAGGGCTTTACAAAATTAGTGATCATATGTTCATATATCCTTGTGTAACCATGAAGTATTAATGTTTTATCATAAACAAGAATTAACTACAAGGGAAAAAAATACACAAGTTAGAAAAAGAGAATGTAGAGGGCTAATTTAATTACATAAAATATCTTGATTTGACTATTGGGATAGATTACAGAGCTCAAAGAGTCCCAATCTTTGCTTTATGGTAACTTGTGGGAGATTTGGCATGGTGAGATTGGACTAAGTATTGTTGGACCAGCTTGTCTAATCTTAGCCTCTCTTAGAGAAGCTCATGTACTTAAAACAAAGCTATTCATGGGCTTGAATTCATAACGAGCCTATTAAAAGATCCATTAGTGAGAGAACTCATATCAGCCGTTGACTCTCTAATTGATCCAATAGATATTGTCAACAACTAAACTCTATAAATACCCCAAGGAGTCCTTTTCATTTGGTGGGTTTTTAGAGATTTAGAGAAACACCATCATGTTGTTGTATTGTAATCTCAAGCATCAAATGGGATACAAAACAAAGAACACATTGCCCCTCTCTAAGATGGACACAGAATCAAATAATTGGAGGGCCAAATCTACTACATCTTACGTGTTAGAATTTTTTCCCCTTTTCATTACAGCATATATATTAATCAATATTTATCTATTAAATTATTTAAATATATATAACTTTTATAATTTTTATTTTCAATAAAATATATTAGAAAAAAAAATTCAATAGGGATTGCAAGTAAAATAAAAAGAGCAAATTAACATGAATATTTGTATTAGGTTTTTTTTTATTATAACTATGCATTTGTACCAAATTAATAATATCGATCATTTAATAATTTATACCATAACGGTAATTAAAAAAGAAAAAATTGCCACCAAACCAAATCATATAATTGGTGATATTTACTAATAATTGACACGATAAAACAAAACACGTGTAATATGGGTAATGGCATAATTATTTATGACATACTATTCATAAAAGTAACAATATAGGATAATTTATTTAGCTAAATATAGTTTTATAATAAATTAATTTAATATCATTAGTTATTGTGAACAAAAACTGACAATTATGTAATGTGAACCCATAACCTCTTTCATACAAAACAAATAATTATCCCAGTTAAACATGAATATCAATATGTTCATATTTGCTTTTTAAAATATACATACTATACATATATATATATATATATTTTTTTTATTTGTAAAACCTAAGAATGAACATTTTCTGAGCTTAAGGAGGGGGGTCTCCTATTGGCACAGTCACATTCCAAAGGGTACCTCAAACATGACAATTTGTCTTATATAATATCAAGACTTACAAATGATTACCTCAATCACACAAAAGTTTAATAGTATGCATAAAGCGTACTCTCACAACAAAAGGGACGCTGATAGAGTTATGTCATTTAGCATGTAAGAATCACTAAGCATATATTATCATAAACATAAAGGTCTTACAAATCTTCAAATAATATTACATTTGTCATAAATGTCTCTAGAATACAAATAAGCTTCAAAATTTAATGACATAGTCTCTCAAAAAGAAATCTATATACTAAATTGATCACAAAAAGCTTCCTTAAATGTCTTCCCAATCTTACCATAGGCATGAACCTCCTTAGGTATAACCACATATACTCCTACATCAACAAAAATCTATAGAATATAAGCTACAATTTGCTTAGTGAGAAAATTCTCACAATAACGTACCCATAAGAAAATAATTTAGACAAGCATATGTATGCAACAAACATATAAGTGCAACAAACACATATAGTTAACTGAAAACCATATATAGAATGAATTTGTGAAATCCGCGTCAATGGTTATGGAATGCTATGGAAACTGAGGTCCTTACAACCACTATAATTTGATAAAACGAGTCCCTTGCGACCTCTAATCAAACAAGGTTGGTTACAATCTTATTTTGAGAAAAATATAATGCATAAACATTCTACAACTTAGTTAAGCTACATTTAATAAGCTAAACTTGTTTTTTATATGTTTAAGTTTTGATGTGTATATATGTGTTTGTATTTGTATGTGTATGTGTGTTGTTCTCTGCAGATTGTGTAGGAACAAATTGCCATGCCTTAGTCTTCATTGCGGACTTCATCGAGGGCTCAATTGGTCCAATTGTGGTATAAATCCTAGGCACGATGAGTGGAATAAAATAAGATGCATAAACTTAGCGTGGGTCACATCAAGGGCTTAAAAAGTTTAAACTCCAAAGGTACAACAAGTTTGAATATAAGGCTCAATGAGCATAGACTTAGTCACGGTATAAATTGAGGTACGACGAGATTAGGGTGTGAAAAGTTTAGGGCATGGCAGTTTAAAACATAACCGTTGTAGACTTTCAAATTTGGCCATTAGAGGTTCTTTTAGAGGAAACAACAATGTTTTTAAAGCTGTTATATATATAATATTTTAGGATTTTTTTAAAAAAGAGAGCAAAGCTTGACTTGCATAGATTATGTAAAAACACTCTCTATATGTATTTGTTTTTATTGAATTAATAGTGTCATAGTAAGACTATTGAGCTAATATTGTAAGATACTATTCACGCATTTGTTTGTGAATGCTTTAGTGAAGTCATCATGTGTTGAGATACCTATGTGAAGTCCTACATGTGTGTAGGCATTAAGTGAAGTCCTCATGTTGAGGCAATGTGAAGTCCTCGGTTGCAGAATATTGTATAGTCCTCTTCATGAGGCAATTTTGTTTGAATGAATGAAGTGTGAAGTCCTTTTTGAGTGAGACAAATTATGGACCGTTGAGATTAGGAGGTGGGCCAAACTCCACGTTAAATCTGGACTCAAATTTTCAATTCCTATATCTTTTATAATTAATCTTTTCCTTCCCTTATCTCTTTATTATTATTGTTATTGTAATTGTGTGTAAAATGATAAAAGAGATAATGGTTGGTTAAGTGAGCTTAAAATTGGCTTAAAAAACCTGCCTTGTAGTTTTCGCTTCCACAAAGCGGGTCTCTAAGGTTAGTGCTTAACCACATCTTAGAAAAAAGTTTTATGGTTTAAAAAAAAGAAACATTAGGCTTGTGTGTTTTTATGTACTAAAAAATGATTTGTTTATCAAGTGTAATTTAAGTCTTTTTGTTGAGCATCATATCTTCATAAACAAGCTTTTACCTAGAATGCTTATGTAATATATAAGTGAATCATTTATATAGGAGGGTATAAGTGTCAATTGATATAAAATAAGAGGATAATATAGTCAAAGTATAAAGTGTTTTGGTGTTTTGATCACATAGCAGAGACATGACAAAGATTAGAAGTTGACAGACTATACACCGACAAGTACACCACCGGCATAGGAATCAATACTACCGGTGTATGCGTCTATGGCTTAGGCAATGTTGAGCTGGTATTGGAATGAAGAAAATTGAATAGATTCGTCTACACTGCTAGCTTATACATGTATGCTGCCAGCTTTGAAATGTACAGTGTCAGCATACATGCTAGTGTACACATGAAGAAAAATGACCCGAGATGAATGGCAAATCGAAAACCCACCAGCCTTCATGTTTACGCCGCTGGAGTACGTTATAAAAATTGCCAGCGTATGTGTTTCGGAGGAGATTAAGAGTTGCACAAAATCCTTATATCATATCTATTGTTTCCTTTCCAAACATACTCCAAAACTTAGACACCTTTTCTCTGAGTGATCATAGCTACCAAGAGGATTCAGAAGTCCTCATAGATCAATTAGTTTTCCTTAGGGTTTTTCTATTTGTTTTGAAGGATAATTAGAGAAAACCTTAGATTTTCCTAGAGATCTAGAGATTTGGTGTTTAAGAAGGATTGAAAACCAAATCTGGGTAAGTTTAATATATTCTTAATCTTTATGATATCATAGTTATGATTTTTTTTTTTTTTTTTATGGTCTGTTTGGCATTGAATGGAGTTCTAGGGTTTGGAGAATCTATTGAGGAGATTGGTTCTTTTGGAAAATTCATATATTTCAATCAAGGAGAAAGGTGTGGATTTATGGTTATTTTAGTATTAGGGTTTTAGATGATATTTGGATTTAAAATAATTTTACAGAAGAGATGTATTGAAATTGTTATATTTATATGATCAAGATTTTTGTGAAATTAGGATTCTGTTCCTTTAGATTAAAATAGTTACGACCATTCCTTACTTGTTGTATGTGCCCGTAAGATTAGATTTGATAAATGGATCTAATTATATCTAACTTTTAATTATATCTTGCTTGTTGATTGTGTTTGGCTGCTGTTAGTAAAGACCACACAAAGTATGATACTAACGTTGGCAACCGATGATTTATGTGTGAGGGTATCCCAAGTGGACTCATGCATATAAATGATTTCGGTAGTTTACGATTGTGCGTTGATGGCACTGAGTGTTCGGGGAGTACCCAAGATCTATATATGTATATATTATCTATTTTCTATAATGTTTGTTTTTATGGAGTCATGAGTTACTCTAGGTTTGAGACTAGTGTACAATGGTTCTAAACCGTGTTACTTGCTAGCTAAGATAAAAGATAACAATATGTGTTTGTTGCATTAGAATAAGTTGTATGTGATTATATATGATGTGTGCTCATGCGCTTGTGTTTATAGTTTGGCGTACTGGGCTAGTTTAACTCACTCGTTTATCTTTTCCAAGAACAGGTGAAGACCAAGTATATTATGACTTATCTGGATTTGATGTATTTTTAGACTGTAGGGGGACAATAGTGGACCAAATTTCCTTGCTGATATTTATACCATATGGATTGAGATTAGAACAAGTTGAAGATTTTATGGTACTTTTGTATTTTATGAGATTTTACATGTTTTATTAATTTAAGATTTAATTATGAGATATTTGTCACGGGACGGGAGTTTCACCCTTCAAAGAGTTCCCGTGCAGCGCTCGACCATCCCTCATATCATCATTTGTTGCTAATCTGGATGGCGAGCCAGCCTTATCTTCCATGACTTCCCAGGTTTGTTCCGAGCCCCACATTCTCATAAGGAGCGCCCTCTTGGCTTTGCCACGATCCTCCATGTGTTCGGGAGGTTCAACTATATCAACTGGTTTCAGCCTGCCTTGGCCTCATCAGGAGAGCGGCATCAACTCCCAACCAGTTTGTTCACGGGAGGCTAGACCCACCTTCAAAGATAACCCACACCACGAACAAACCTTCTGCTGATGCCACTCATAACTCAATATGCTCGAGTTAAACACCTCCATAAAGTCCTCAACTCACGTCCCGTGAAAAATGGTATCAGAGCCAAAGTTCCCAGCTCCACCAGACCGCTTAAATACTACCCAGAGTTCTTAACGAGTGGGTAATTCTTGTTGTGGATGCGGCCCGTGTGGGTAAAGCTCAAGAGGAGCGACCACCAGAGATAGGACATTGTTGCCAGAGGGTAGCAATGTCGCGAGTTGTGGAGACAAGGATTTTTCCTAATCTTGTTGTCAATTCAGCTCGTGTGGATGAAGCTCAAGCGAAGCGGCCACCAGAGTGAGGACATCGTTGCTTGAGGGCTGCTGTGTCGCGAGCTGGGGTTGAAGCAAGATCTTTTGCTCAAACCCTATCATTGGGCAACTCAACAAAAGGTGATCTCGGAGGATGGATGAATAGGTGAGGGCGAGAGGAAGCCTACAGAAGCCCGAAGTCCTAGTGAGATGATATTTGGTGTATTGACAATGGGTGAGGAGAAGGGGTAAGAGCTTGAGAGTGGGTAGTGGCTGCATCAAATTTGCCTCATGACGAGGACGTCATGAATTTAAGTGGGGGAGAGTGTCACAGTCCGAGAGTTGAGGACTTTATGGGGGTGTTTAACTCGAGCATATTGAGTTATGAGTGGCATCAGCAGAAGGTTTATTCGTGGTGTGGGTTATCTCTGAAGGCGGGTCTAGCCTCCCGTGAACAAACTGGTTGGGAGTTGATGTCGCTCTCCTGATGAAGCCAAGGCAGGCAGAAACCAGTTCATATAGTTGAACCTCCCGAACACATGGAGGATCCTGGCAAAGCCAAGAGGGCGCTCCTTATGAGAATGTGGGGCTTGGAACAAACCTGGGAAGTCAGGGAAGATAAGGTTGGCTCGCCATCCAGATTAGCAACAAATAATGATATGAGGGATGGTCGAGCGCTGCACGGGAACTCTTTGAGGGGTGAAATTCCCGTCCCGTGACACCTATTATGTTATATGTTTGGATTAAGTTGGCTTTAGTTTATGTCAATAAGATTATTTAGGAGTTTTTATTTCTATGAGATGTTTTAAACAGGTACCCTTTATATGTAAGTATTGGAGATAAGTGATTTTGATTAATTGTGGATTAGTATTTCATAACTTTAGCATGTTTAGATGTTTTATGCATATGTGGCGGGTTGTAATGCCATCAAGTTAGAGCCTCATAGCTTAACCGAGGGAGTTAAGTTGCATTTAATAAGTTGTTGATTACATATAACTTGGGAACATTTAATTAAACATTACATCTTTTACAAGTGAGCTTTTACCCAAATGCTCAATTAAGGGGAAATGTTAAGTTAAAGGGAAGCAATGTTATGCAATAATTGTTCTCATAAAAAAAGAAGAGATTGATGAACTAAGGTTGGTTACGTTCTTATTTTGATGAGACAATGTATTGCATTAACGCTCCACAACTTAATTAAGCTATATTTAATAAGTAAAGCATTTTTTGATATGTTTAAGCTTTAATGCATATATGTGTGTGTGTGTGTGTGTGTCTTTGCATGTGTGTTATTCTTTGTAGATTGTGTAGGAACAAATTGTCATGCCCTAGTCTTGATCGCGACCTTAATTGCAGACTTCGTTTAGGGCTCAATTGATCTAATAGAGGTGTAAATCGAGGTGCGACAAGTGGAACAAAATAAGATGCATAGACTTGATTGTGAGTCATGTCAAGGGATCAACAAGTTTAAACTCCGGGGTACAACAAGTTTGAATTTAATGCTCGATGAGCACAAAATTAGTCACAAGGTAAATTGAGGCGTGATGAGTTTAGGGCGCGATAAGTTTAGGGTACGGTAGTTTAAAATGAAATAACATAATTTATTTAATAATTTAATTTTCATGTAAATATAATATTAGTTCTAAATGTTAAGTTTGAAGTGAATTTGATATATGAAAATGAATGTGTAGAAATAGGTTTGATATATTATGTTTATTAATATAAATTATTGATGTATGTGTATAGGTGTGATGAGATTAATGCTAATGTTTTATGTATATTAATGTGTTTAGTATAATTAATGTTTGTATCTCATGAATTAATATATATATATATATATATGTTATGCTTAATTTATCACAACAACTTTTGAAATGTCTAAACAATTGTTGGCAGAAGTTTACAAAAAGTTAAGCCTATTTTCAAGCTCAAATTAAATTCAAATTAGCCCCAAATTAAGCCTAACTCGTATATACCCAAAAGTCAAAGTTAGGATAATTATGAGTCCATATTTTGATCAAATAGACCCTTTTTGGTAGCCCACAAAATTCATACGAATTTTCACCTTTCCTTTCTTTCTCTTGTTTTTCTTTCTTCAAACCATAAACCCTAAACCTTAGCCAAAAACAAGCTCTTGGATTCAACAATTTTCTCCAAGCCGAAGCCTCTTTATGTAAGTTAATGCAAGTATAAACTCTTTGTTTATTATTTCTTGTGATATAGATGTAGAATCTAGGTTGGGATAAGTTTAATGTCATATGAGTTTGAATGGTTTTATGTATTAATAAATGTTAGGTTGTGTTTTATTGTTATATGAACTTGTTTATGTGTTATGGAAGTACTGAGAAGTGTTGGTGAGGATTGAAGTTGATTTTGAGTAGTTAAGTTTAAGGTGAAGAGTAAGAGAGGGTTTGATATAAATGAAGTAGTTTAATGTGTTGAAATGATGTTCAAAGTTGTTAGAAATGGTTAATGTGGATAGAAGATAGTGTATGAAGCTAAATATGTGTTTGAAGAAGGATTAAAAATGTTTTATGTTATAAATTTTCAAAGTGCAAAACAGGTGAAACAAAAACTTTTTGAACAAGTCTGTTTTTGTGTGTACATTAGCATCTAGTACTTCAATGCCGCCGGCATAGAGGCAGTGTTAAATGTGATCAGAACCAATTTTTCTAACGCTGTTTAAAACGCCGCCGGCTTTTGTGAAAATTTAGCCAGCTTTTATTTTTCAAATCTTACGCCGACCACTAGGGCTTCAAAGCCGCCGACCTTCAATCGGTGTTGAATGCAAACATAACGATTTTCTTAACGCCACCGGCGTATATTTCGAACTCTGCCAGCGTTCATATCAAATTTGCCTATGTAAATTGCATGCGTATCCCTTGAGTTTTTACAATTTCAACCTTCTTCAATTGTCCTCCTTTGGTTCATATATGGTCTTCTAATGAATATATAAGCTATATAAACATGTTTTAGGTATGAATTAAGTCTTAAAGCTATATGTTAAATTTATTGAATCTCCTTGTATAGTTAACTTAGAATTGTGTGTTGTGTATATGTTCTACGTTCAATTTTTTATTTGTTTCAATATTTCTTATTTTAATTAAAGGTTCTTCAGTTGATTCCCCTCTGTGTGAATATAGTAATACACTATTGGGTTCAGGTACGTAATAGCTTGCTTATTGTATGCTAAGAATAGGCATTGTTAAATTTGACTTAATTAAATTCGATTTAATACTTTGATGAACTGGATGTCTATTACGCTGTTTAATCTGGTCCAAGGAGCAGCAAACCTGTCATGATGCAATGACATGTTAGTTAGGCGCTTAACCTAAGTCATGATGTAATGGTATGCTATGATGCAATAGCAATTCGTTTATGGTTAAGTGGATAGCCGATGGGGATAATAGCATTCGAGTAACGTTTGCCTAAACTTAGGGGGAAATGTCATGGTTTAGTTCAAAGTTTATGGGAACTTGTAAATTAGATCCATGTTGTGGACTGAGTTTAAGTCGAGTCGAGCAACGGCTTTTGAGCCTTAAATGAAGCTATTTCTTTATGGAATAGATATAGGAGATATAAGTATCCAGACTGCTTATATCAACCCCTTGAACAGCTATTGTCACTCAGGTTCTCTGAATTCCTAAAGCGTGATTCTAAGGTTTGAATACCCTACTGTTGTCTTGTTAAAAGAAAACTTAACAAGATAATAACTTGATCGTTGATGCATTTCATTCGAATTAAGTTTGCTTGAAAATTTGTTTTAGTATTTGTTATTGCGTACTGGACCTTTGGCTCACTTTTACTGCTTTGCAGGTATTGAAGATGAATTGTATGATGATCTGGGATACGGGTCAGATTTTGAGAGGTTCATGGACGAATGAGACGAGTAGGACTCGAATGCCCTTGGTTTTTGGGAGAAGCTTTTACTTAAAGTATTTTTCTCTATATATAAGGCTTGTTAAATAAGCCTAGGTTGTAAAAGACCTTAAGATCTCTTTAAGTTATCTTTTGTACTAAGAACAACTTGTAATTTTGTAGTATCTTACATTGACACTAATCCTCGTACATATAATGTATATATGTATGGATTGCTTTTATTAGCAATCTTCTTTTGTTTAAAAATTGTTTATAAAGTGTTAGTAGATTTAATCAAACAATTCTATAAACTATTAGTTTTGGGACAACCTTACATATAATGTGAAAATGTTATATTGGTTGGGGACTCGGTACACTAAATCCTGGGATTTAGTGAGTCGGGTCTTTACATAAAAAATAGCCATTGTAGACTCTTAAATTCGACTGTTGGAGATTTTTTTTTTTTTTTTTTGTGGGGGGGGGGGGGGGGGGGGGGGGGGGGGGCGCGGGCAAACCATGTTTTTAAAGTTACGATATATAGAATGTTTTGAGATATTTTTAAAAAAGAGAATAGAGCTTAACTTGCATAGATAATGTAAAAATACTCTCTATATATATATGTGTCTTTCTTTTTCTTTTTTTTTTGTGAGTAAACAGTATTGTTTCTTTCTTTTTTTTTTTTGTGAGTAAACAGTATCATAGTGATATTAGTAAGCTAATAATTTAAGGCATTATTCGTGTATTTATTTGTAAGTGCTTTGGTAAACTTCTCATGTGTTGAGATACTTGTGTGAAGTCCTACGTGTGTGTAGGCATTGAGTCAAGTCCTCATTATGAGGCACTTGTATGAAGTCCTTATGTTGAGGGAATATGAAGTCCTCTGTTGTCAGGCATTGCGTGAAGTCCTCTGTGTTGAGGCATTTGTGAAGTCCTCTTCATGAGGCAATTTTATTTGAATGAATGAAGTGTGAAGTCCTCCTTGAGTGAGGAAAATTGTGGACTGTGAAGACTAGAGGTCGAGCTGAACTCTACATTAAATCTGGTGTAATCTTTTCCTTCCCTTATCTCTTTATTATTATTGTTGTAATTGTGCGTAAAATGATAAAAGAGATAATGGTTGGTTAAGTGAGATTAAAATTGGTTTAAAAAACTCATCTTGTAGTTTTCTCTTCGACAATGGATGAGTATAAACAAGCCTAGCTGCACTTTACAATTAACTTTTTTGACAACCTCTATTGAAATGGGGTCCTTTCGACCATTATTGCGAGTCCCTAGGTAGTTTCCCAAAGCGATCTATTTGGGATGGCTCCAAACATGAAGCTATATTCTTAGAACATTGTTGTTCCTCAAGAAGGAGCAGGGCCTATACTTTATGTACGGTTAATCACCAATCTTGTCCTATGCGTAGAAGTAACAGCTAAGAAAATGTGACTCAACTATATGCCATGCATGGTCAATTCTTCAATATGTTCCAATCATGTTATCATTCATTTAGGGGTGTCAAAACAATCATCACGCACCCATAACAATAAGATCAAGTAACAAGGGACATTAAACAATCATATCGAGGCTTTGGTATACTTAAGGTTCTTTGATCACAAAAGTAACATGCAAAAGCATTCCCATATTTTCCACAACGTTTTCATTTTTTCTTTTCCCTACTATTAATGCAACTATTCTACAAACATATATAAGATTCATAAAATAAAGGGAAAAACTCACTCAACCATTGATGTCTTCCTAATCAAAGTAGCCTTTCGAGAAAAAGGGCCTTATAGTTCACATTACCTGAATAACAAAAATACCCGAATGAGTATTTCATACTAACTTTATTTGAATTTCTACTTCTATAATTTTCATTTCCGGTTACCTAGTTTAAACCTTAAAATAACTATAATTAACTCATTTAAACTTCAATTTTTGCATATGAGTAGTCGATCTTTACCTACTTCAAATGTTCTATTCATTTCTAAAGTTATTTTGATCATATAGGGTCTTTAAGGTCTCAAAAAGACATGGGTCAAATTGCTCTTAGACTTTGTTTCGACATTGTTTTGACAATTTCTATGATTTTACTCTTTGAAGACTTCTTTATGGTGCTCCTTTACTTTTCCTAGGTTCAAAAGTAAATGAAACATGGGAAATAGCTCATTTCACACTCATGTTCTCAGTAATGTCTTAAAAATATTTTCTTGAAGAAATTGATATGGTATTTTATTTAAACATTTTTTTAAGGAAAAAAAAGGAGTTCATGAGCTTTGTTAAAAAAGCTTTCAAAGTTGGAAATTTTTCATGGATAAGATTCATGTACTTTAATTGGTCTTAATATGGTACAACAAACTATAGATAAGATTCAAGTTGTAAAACAAATGATGAAAGCAGTGCAAGATAAATATAAAAGTTATGCAGATAAAGGAAGACGACCACTTGAGTTTGAAGTTGGTGATCATGTATTTCTCAAAGTATCTCCAATGAAAGGAGCGTTTAGATTTAGCGTTAAAGGAAAGTTGAATCCAAGGTATATTGGACCACTTAAGATACTTAAAAAAGTTGGACTGTTGGCTTATAAATTGGCTTTACCCCTAAATCTATCAGGTGTGCATGATGTGTTTCGTATGTCTTAACTAAGAAAATATATATATATATAATCTAAATGTCGTTATTGACATGAATCAACCTAAAATATAGCCTAATTTGATAATGGTGGAAAGTCCTATCAAGATTCTTCGTCGAACAAAAAAAACTTTGAGAAGAAAGACAATTCCCTTTGTCAAAGTTTAATGGAGTGGCCATACTGAAAAGAAGTTACTGTGGAGATAGAGGACTCTATGAGATAGAAATACCTCAAGCTTTTTGAATGGTGAGATAAGTTTCGAAGAGGAACTTCTTTAATGAGGGGAGAATGAAATACCTCAAATAGCCTAACTTACATAGTTAAATAGTGTTGGTTAATTAGTATAGAAATTTGTATGTGAATAGCTTTGATGGTAGAAATATGTAAATAATAGTTTATGATTAGGTAGTTTTTTTTAACTTATATGATTAGGTAGTTAAGCGTAATAAAATTTGTAGAAAGAATTAATTGAGAATAGAGATTTAATAACTATATTGTTCAATTCAATTTGTGTACTATTTGTTTTATTTTCAAATTTCTAAATTCATGAGAATTTTTAGCTCAAAATTTGCTAAGCCTTATGTTAACTTTTGTGTTTAGTTTCTTAAGTCCTAAAATCATCGAAGTCGAATTTGATATGTAAAACCCAAGCCCTATTCTTCAAATAAGCCTAAGAGCCTATGACCTTTATCCTTTATCCTTTATCATGTATCCACATACACAAAATTTTTATTATATTGGATGATTAAAAAGGTGCCAAAATTCAAAATGTTATTTTATTACTTTTTAGACAAATATCTTGCTAAATTTGCACAAAATAATTCCCTAAATTACCCTAATTTCTAGTACTATTTTTAGTAGAGAAGCTTCAATATTTCATCAAATTTTTTTTTCCAAAATTCATCAAAGTGCCCTCAAGCTACTACTTTCAAGTCAAGCCTACTTTAGGTAAATGACTACTTACTTTCTTTAATCATTTATTTACTTATTTCTTCCATAATATCAATCTCTATTTCAATGAATTCCTAGGTGAGTTTGAAGTTTAGAACTAAGAAATAAGTTGAGTTTAGGCTTTCTGAAGCTTCTATAACTTAATGAAAAATGTATAATAACCTATGCAATGTGACTCCACATATGATATGCATGTCTATTTAATTGTAAGATCATGGCATAATAATTTAACAGTTTATGGGTGATAATAGATATTGTAGACAATTCAATTCTATATTAAATCATTCAAATAATTACAGCAAGCTCATGCCGATATTCGTATTATTCATTCACCCATATAGAAATCATATTCATACAATCAATTTTATCTTGCCCTAATTCTAATGCCACTAATATTACAAGCACAAGCACAAGCATAAAATTTAAAGATAGTGAACTCACTTTGCCATGGCGCGGAAATCCACTTAATCGTAATAGTCCTTAGGAAGGTTTTGTCCTTCTTCCAAGTCTCCTAATCAAAAGAAATAACCCTAATGAGTATTTCTATGAAGTTTGGATGAACTTATAAATTTTATTCTATCAAGTTTGTTAAAATTCGTCTAAGAGAAAATTCCAACTTAAAATGGCCATAACTTGATCATTTTAACTCGAAATTTTGCATATTATATATCGATTTCTACCTATTCGACGAGAGCTATCTATTTCTAGAGTTATTTCCAAAAAATGAGGTCGGTTGGTCCATGAACAGTAGTGTAAAGTATACTATACTAATTTCCCATTCCACAATTCGACTTCTAATCTCAAAACAAACATTATATTAAAGCTTTGATAGATACATAGCTAACATTATATATTGTAAGACTCTATTATATAAATATATAACTCAATACCATGCATGATTCATGAGTGTTGGAAATTTCCAATTTATCATGTACTTAGATAATGTCAACAAGAAGTATGTGGCATTACTTTTCTAACATTTTTATCTACAAATGTATCATGTATATATGCAATACCTACAAGCTATTGTCATGAAGGTTATGAGATGATCTATCTATATGTATATATATAGTACTAAGAATTCTTTCTGAAAAACTTTTACATTGCAAAACTTTTGGAATTTACTAGACTTAAGAAAAATAGTTTTTCTTCTTGTAAAATCATACTTGCTTTTATCAAAACTCAACCTTGATGACCTATATAGCCATTAGCTTCATCATTTTAATAAAAACCTTCATTTTGGAATTAGAAAATAGATGTTTTAATAAGTGGCTGTCCTAATTACGAATTTTACAAAACTTTAGAGAATAAAAACATTGTTTAAATCTATTCTTGGAAGCCATTCCTTGTTTTAGGATTATATTTTGATAAACCTCTTTTATCTTTGTCAAAATTTGGTCTTTATTATATGTATCCCCTAGGACTTCCATTTTTCCATAAAAATCATCCTTTTGGTATTTGGAAATAAGTGTTCAAATAGTGGTCATTTTCAAATCCAAATTTTGAAAATTTCTTTTGAGTTTGTTTTCTTTGTAAAACTCATTTAGTCTTTCAAAAACTATTTCCTAATCAAACATACTCCTTAAGGCTTCCATTTTCTTAATAAAAATCTTGTTTTGAAGTTAAAAAATGGGTGTTTACATTTCAAGCTTTCTTTATTATGAATTTAATACTTGTTTTTGAGATTGAAATATAACTTTTGTAAACTTGCCTTTGTTTTGAAAATATTTCTTAGTGGATCTAAACTTTACTCATCAAGATCACTCATTTATGATATCTATTCCCTAAGCCCTTCATTTTTAATGTAAAATACACATTTTGAAGTTGAAAAATAGGTTCCCTAAATATGGTTCCTTTTTTATCCGAATTTTCAAAAGTTATTTTTGTTGACACTAAAATAGATCTTGAGCTTTCTAATACTTTTCTACTATCATCAAGCTATTTTAAATTATATATGAACATAAAACAAAAGTCTAATGCATTTATGAACTTAAAACAACTAGATCTAGTTTACTATACTAGTCACAAATGCATGAACACTATGATGGTTATGTGAATATATATAGATGATAAATAAATGCACAAATCATTAATAATGATAACATAACTTAATAATAAAACAAGATAATAGTAAAATAACTCAAATAACAAGATTTAAAACATTGTGATGGCAAGGATCTTATGTTCAAGTGTTTCTACATCCCTAGCTTGAAGCTCACGGGGATTTTTGTATGAAATCATACATGAATAAACTTACCATTACATATTTTTGAGGTAATAAAGTATAGATCTATTACCTATTGGATGATTTGGAACAAGAAACTTGAAGAAAATATGTGAGTGTGTATGTCACGGTTTGTAGAGAGGAAGAGGAGAGAGTTTTTGCAAAAATTTTCTAGAGGAAGAAGGAAGAAAGAAAGAAAGTGAAATGAAGTGGGCAGAAGGAGGTATATATAGAGAAATTGATTAAGGTTTGCTTCGATTAAACAAAAGAAAATAAAACAAATTAGAGAGAGGAAAGAGGGAGGGTGAGGCGCTGGTTTTGGAGTGAGAGAGAGGGTTTGTTTGTGTTGTGTTGAGTAAGGTTCAAAATTAAATAAGTAATTTAAGTAATAAAAGTTGTATTGAAAAAATAAATTGTAAGGAAAATGATGAAATTGTAAGACTAGGATGTAAGAATGTAAGAAATAGGTTATGGGTAGTTGTACATGTGAATAGTGTAGAAGAAATGAAAAAGTAGATTAGACATTTAAAGTACCCGTAGTAATGAAAAGACGATAAAAATGTTATAACTGTAACTTTTATAACTCGAAAAATTATATAATCGATATAGTTAGAATTCTCATGAAATTATGAGTCTAACGGTACTAATATCATATATTTAATATTTCGAGCCTCATGACACGCTTTTCAAAGTTTGTACTATCGGGGTCGAAATAGATCGAAAATTTGCTAATCTTATCTTTTAAAGCATCCTAGTATTATTACGAACTAAACTACACCCTTCACTCATATTTCGACTCCTTGGTTTACGAACACGAGATTGCCAGATTCTAAATTATTAAGGTTTCCTGGGAATTTATTGACTTAAGGTCTTCAATTGACTTTCCGGTTTAGGATTCGAACTCGATATTATCCTAAAAATTAGGGGCTTACAATTACATTTAGTTAAGCTCGTGTGCCACTCCGTGTGTGATTGTATTACTATGTACTGAGTTTCGGCTCATTATTGTTATTATTACTCCTTTTATAGGTGTTGCTTGTTGTTGATGATGATGATGGATGATGATGATTTGATGTTTGAGTAGGGTGATGGACGAGTCTGATGACACAGGGAGATGCAGTGAAGCGTGATAGGGTCATTGATTGCCTGTAATTTTTTTTATTTAGTGAGAACTGGATTTATTTACAAGTTTCTAATTCTTTTAATGGGACTTGTTAATGCCCATATGTTTTGTAAATGATATCTACCCCTAATAGTAGATTAAAGTATTTTTCTGAAGTTTTGTTTCTTAGAAAATTAGTCTACTCTGTAAGGAGTAGAGTTTTATAAATGATTTTAATAAATTGTCTTCCGTTGCTAAATCTAGTTGTTACTAGAATAATGGCTCATAACCTAAAAATGAGTAGCAATGTCCAACATAAACAAAATTTTTAAAAAAAAGTCTTAGCGTGTAATACTTTAGAGTATTATACGTGACAGTAGCACCTTAAGTTATTTAATTAATCGAATTAAATTTTTAGGGCATTACATGAAAGATGTAATGTGATATAAATCCGGGAAAAGGAGAAAAAAAAATAAGATTTTGAAATTGGAGTTTTGAACTTTGTTGAAGTACTTATAAGATTTGAAATAAAGATTTTCTGGATAATTTTTTTTTTTTACAATTTTGTATATCTATTGTAATTGGTATGATACATATAGAATATTTCTGTTATTCCTTTTTTCTTTTTTGAGTTTTTCTTAAAATAGTTCCAATACCGTAGTGGCAGTGGCCTTAATCTTTCTTTAATCAACTATTTTTATAATCTTTATTATTATTTCTTGTCGACTTCTCAACTGCCATATTAAAAAAGAAAAGACGTCATAAATTGGATGAGATTTATTTATTTATTTATATTGGCTTCATCACATCCGGACCGAGAGATTCTGGTTTATCCACTAAGATAACACTACTAAATTATAAGCATAAGGGTGAACCACGTTTGAAATCAAATAAAAATAATTACTGAAAACCTCGATTAAAAAAAAAGGAAAAAAATCCAACCATATCAATTTAATAAATTATTTGCAAAACAAATTAACAAGTTCTTCCCGTTATAGGTATAATTCTCCCCAAGATTGTCATGATCCATGATTAATATACGAAATCCGATAATCCTAGAGATTATAGCGCATATTTATTATAATGGTATTCATTTGAGTGAAATAACAATTCATACTTCTAGAATTGTTATTCAATATTTTATTTTTTAATTTTATCTTAAATATCTTTATTTTAAAAATATCATATATACATTTTTCTTTTTTATGTAATAAATCCAAAAGGCATTATAGATTTTTTTTATTTCAATAATTACTTGTTTTATTTTTCATACCAAGTGAATATAGTAATAACTATTATAATTTTATCACATTTCATTTAATTTGGAATCCTATTCCTCCTTACTATGTACAACGAAGTACACGAGCTGTAATTCTTTATCCGAAATAACATGTAAATTGTAATGCTATGAGATCAAATTAATTAAATATAAAACCAAAATAAACATAAGTAAAAGTAAAATAAAATCAAGATGGATGCTTTGTCAAATATTTAATTCATATTAAAGAAAATAAGAGATACCCAATTCAACAAACACGAAACCCATTAAAATTTCCAGAAAAAGTTTGGTACATTTTGGATTGTCTGTTTTTCATTTGTATCTGTATCTTTTTTAAAATAATATGTGTAAATATATCCGATTTGCATATAAATTTTATCTATATTTGTTCTATTTGATCTTTTGATGAGAACTGTCAACTTTTTTTTTATCTATATCTATTTCTTGATAAATAATTTGTTAAAAAAAAATTTGAAAAAATGTCTGTATCTGTAGAAAAAAGCCAAAACAAACCGACCCGTAATATATTAGCTGAAGGTAGATAAAGAGTCTTGGGCTAGGGCTAGCGTTAGGTCTGGAGCTTGGCTCTGCTTGACAGTCCTCTTGCTTCTTTTAATATGCCAACCTCCACCTCTAAGTCCCTGATCTGGTTTTTAATATCCAATTTCAACAACCAAAGTTTCAAGCACACGTCACTTTCACCAACAATCTCATACACAATGTCATGTTCCTCTTCAGAGCTTGTTTCAGAGGTTTCGATGAAGTGGGTTGTACGAGGAACAGGTTTCGTGACTCCAAATGGTGTAATCATCGTGATGTGATCTCTTTGTTTTTTATCGATGGAGGAGTTTGGGGGTTTGTCCATTTTATTTTTCTTTTCTATTCAAAAGATGGGAACTTTCAGCAATGTCAGAAATAAAGGGACGTTTAAAATACTTGGAACTTGGAAGGTTTTATGTGTTCTTCGAGAATACAGTTGACAAAGTTGGACTGCGTGACTGTTGGAGATGCAACCGTGCTTCTTTTTGGACAGATTTTAAATTTTTAGACATATGTCGGTCAGTCGGTGATCCTTAAAAACGGATATTGGGATTGGTGCTGGGTGGGTGGGAAGGGGTAAATAGATGGGAAATTATTAAAGAATGAAATTATTAAGAAGTCCCCTATCGGCCTATCCTATTTGATACATTCTTATACTGTGTATTTCATTGAATGAAATAAAATTATTTTTTTATTTTATTTTCGTAAAATATTTATTTATTTATTTGTTTGATTTATAAAAATTCTATCAAAATAATGTTTATTTAATATTATGTGGACTAGATAAGTAATCCTTATTAATTCTCTTTACCAAAGGAATTACTATTCTTGATAAAAAATATGTTTTATTTTGAAAATACCCTTAATTATAAAATAAAAAATTATTATTTCTTTTCAGTATTATTCCATTCCAATAAATTAAAATAAGAAATTGCAATTCCTTCCTTTTAATGGAGGGGTTGCTACCTATCTTTTTGATTGTAAGAAATAGGAAGTGGGTTATGGAATAGAGAAGGAATTAAATTATAAATTTAATGTTATAATAGCTATTGCAATATTCTTTTACTATAAAAAATAAAATAAGTAATTGCTCTTATCTTTAGAGATGATAAGATTGAAAATAAAATATTTAATAATAATTAACGTATGAAAGGATATGATTACTATTTATTATTTAAAATAATAGTAATTCATTATTAATTATCCTTTTCTTCATTAAAATAGCAACCTAACTTCAAGTAAAAACTATGAGGGAATATGGACTGTCATATCCTTGGACTCATGCACTTTAGAGATAAAGGTACCACAGATGTCTCAATTTTGCAAGTTGAGCAGATTAGTATCCACAACTTTCAAACTTTATATTTTTAGTATTTCCAAAAACACTAATATTAAGTTAAGACACTTGTGGTGCTTTTATCCTTGTATTTTAAAGTGTTACATTAATACTTTAAGTATGGATTTTATAATTTTACTTTTAAGCTTATTCACACGTGATTCTTGTATTTGTTTTTAAGTTTTTGGTATTCTGTATACATTTAAAAAAAATTAATAAACCAAAGAAAATACAAAAAAAAAAAACGGCGGAGGACTTACTTTTAAAAGTTTTGATAGAGAACTTCAAAAAAAATATAAAGAGCCTCCATATCTTACAGGTCTCAAAACGCAGGTCTTTCAAAAAGGCAAAAAGAAAGATAAATACATTGAGACAAAAAAAAATGATAATTTTATTATATTAATATATTATTAATATTTATGCATCACTTGTTTATAGATATTATTTTAGTATTTTTTTTAATCTTTAATGTTCTTCTGAAAAATATAAAAAAAATAAACCTTTTACGCTCGGATATGCATCCTGAAAAAAGACTTCTGGCAAGAGTATTTTAATATATTGTCGAGTTGAATCCACTCTCGTTCTCTCTTAATATTGATTAATTTATTCTATTGAGTCGTAGAAGCATATAACTAATGATAATGATGGATATAACCTTATAACAATTTGCAATATATATAAAGAATACAAGTAATTTTTAATTATTAATTTATAAATTGAAAAATCAATAAAAGTAGTTATTTTTGTAACATGAAATTCTATTTTAATGCTTTCGAGATGACGACTTTTCGTGTATTCTTTATTTTATAGTCTCATAGTTTTTATTAGAAAAACTAAAAGAAAGAAAAAGAGAAGAAAAAAACCTCTTTTGTCATTATATTTTTACCACTCACATGACTTAATGTTCCGTATTCTTTTATGTTTCTATCAAATCACTTGAATCTTCATGCTTTTGGTTTGTTAATTTGTGCTATTACTTTTTCCTTAAATATATATATTTATCAAACAATAAAGAAGACCTTAAAACGAATATTGTCACGACCAAACCGCTATTGACTTGGACATGTGAGAGAGTGTTAAGAGTTGAGAGGTTAAACCAGGTTAATAAATTATAATAATATATTAGTTTATATGTATGTATATATTGATATATGCTTAATAAAATATTCAAAGAGACCGATACAAGAATTATTCCAAGTTATTAATGTTTCAATTTGATAAATCACTGCATTAAGACTTGTTTGACTTGAGTGAAGTTCACAATCAAACCGTTCAAGTAATACTGATTTGGCCGGTTCAAGGTCAAAACTTGTTAAAAGGAAGGACTAACCCATTTGCATAACTAATTCCAGCTGAATCGGATTGAGGCAGCTGAGCTGGTTCAAGTTTAGCAGCACTACTTAGAACAATGGCCAATTGTCATATTCTTATTTGACAAAGAAGTGGTGTATAGTGATGGAAGTAAGGTTAGACTTTTAAAAACAAATAAATGAAAACCTACGAACTAACAAAATAAACAAAATGAAAAAAACTGTGTTTTGTATTTATAAGAAAAAAAAAAAAGAAATGCTAGCAATACTTACTCTCAACACTCTTTTTTAATACTCTTTTTTATTGGTCTATTCTATAATCAATCTTAAATATAATTAGAGTAGATTTTTTTCTCCTTTTTTTTTTAATTAATGTGTCATTATTTTCTCTTTCTTCATTCCCTAAAAATTAGTATTACCTAATTGATAAAATTTTCACATTTCATACTTTTTTTAAATGGATAGGAAAACTAATTAGGAAAAAAATTAGAAAAAAAATTACCTAATACAGTTTAATTTTAAAATATAAAGCCAAAATTGACACTAACAATTATTTCAAGTCAACTAAAAAAATAGCAAGACATAACCTCTAAAAAAACATGAAATGAATTTGGTGCAAAAGTGAAAATATAAAGAGCAATTAATATTCCCTTGAAAATTAAAACACAATAGTTTAAGTGTCCAATTTGAGAGTGAATAACAAATTTGATTTGATTATTATTTTTTTTTTTTTTTGTATCCATTTCTTATTCCAAATTTCATTCTCTTATGACTGAATATTCACCTATTTTAGAAATGGACAGTCAATAAATCACAAATAATTCTTAAAATTAAAATAAGACTAAATCATTTTTATTAGTAAAAAAATTAACACATGTACTAACAGTGATTTATTTCTATATTAAAAACACCTTAACTCGTAATTATTTAATTAATAAAAAGATTGGAGAAAATTTTAACATATCTTAGAGATTAGAGAAAAATTTTACGTCTCTCTAATGAAAAGTAAAATAATTACTTGTGATTGCTCTTATTGCGAGCATGTCATTATATAATTTTTTGAAGCTTCGTTATTTTTTTCCCATTTCATTTTTCCCTCCATAAAAATTAAAGTAAAATTTTGGAGATGTGAAAATTTTATTAATTAGGTAATACCAATTTTAAGGGTTGAATGAAGAAGAGAAAATAATAAAACATCAATAAAAAAGAGAAAAAAAAAATGTTATAATTATATTTAAGATTGGTTGTTAAATAGACCAATAAAAAAGTGAGTGTTGAGAGTAAGTATTGCTAGCATTTCTCATAAGAAAAATATAAAATTTTAGATTATATAACCTTAAAAAAATAAAGAAATTGGGCCTAGTATGCGGAGAAAATACGCAAAAATTTCTTATAACTTGTAAGGAGAATGATCATGTTGATAATACAAAATTGGAAGGTGAAGTGGAGAAGCTAGAGAGAGAGCTTGCAAAACTCACATTGTGTGCTATCGATGGAAATAGCAATAATGTTGAACGGAGTATGAATATTAAAGGGCATCTCAAAATAAAGGAACTCAGTGTTCTCATCGATATCGGCAATTCTTCCATTTTATTGATGAAGTATTAGCTAAGAAACTTAATTGTGTGTTGACTCCTATTGAACCCCTGACAATCAACTCAGCCAATGGAGTTAAGTTGTATAACTACTTTTAATTGATGGCTTGGGGTAGAGAATGCAAGGAACCAAATTTAAAGTTGATTTCTACACTCTCCCAATGATAGGTTATGATATGATTCTTAGCATGCCTTGGTTGATTACATTGGGAACAATACACTAGAATTTTATGTTATTATAGATGGAATTTCAATGGCAAGGATCTATGTGCACTTTATGGGGGCAAAATGGAGGCGTCACTCCCATATCAGGTAAGGCTATATCTCATATCCTTAATACTGCTAGTTCTAATTGTGAAGTTTAGTGTTAGATAATTAGTAGTGTAGGGTCTAATTGTTCAAATGAGCAGTTGGTTCATCCTATGATTTTTAAATTATCAGAGACTTATCATGATCTGTTTGAGGAACCAGTTTCCCTTCCATCAGTTAGATCATGTAATCATAGGATTCACTTACAAGATAATTCCAAACTGGTTAATTTGAGACCTTATTGTTATTCCATAGTTCAAAAGTTTGTCTTGGAAGAAATGATTAAAGAGATGTTGTTTACTAGTGTAATTTACCCTAGTTATAGCCCCTTTGCCTCTTTCGTTGTTCTAGTGAAAAAGAAAGATAATAGTTGGAGAATGTGTGTAGATTATCGAAAGCTTAATAAGCAGACCATTAAGGATAGATTTCCTATCCTAATTGTGGAGGACTTGTGATGAATTATATGGTACATGCTATTTTAGCAAATTGGATTTACATTTTGGTTATCATAGATATTAATGTACCAAATGACATACAAGACAGCCTTCCGCACACATGATGGGCACTACCAGTTTTTAGTCATGTCATTTGGCTTGACCAGTGTCTCGTCCACATTTCAAGGCCTTATGATGAATGATCTATTTAGGCTATACTTACGGAAGTTTGTCTTAATATTCTTCAAAGATATTTGGTGTACATCACTGGTCTTACTCAACATGTACAACATTTAAGAGTTATATTTGAAGTACTAGGAAAAATTGTTCCTTGAGCACAATAAGTGTGCTTTCTGAGTAAATTAGTTGAATATTTTTGGCATATCATTATTAAGCATGGTGTTGCTACTAATCCTAGGAAGATTGAAGTAATTAAACACTAGCTAGCTTCAAGTAATGTGAGTCAATTAAGAGGATTTCTCGGATTAGCTGGTTACTATAGAAGGTTCATCCATGGGTTTGAAACTATAGCTAAACCACTTACTAATCTGCTTAAGAAGGATCAATTTCAGTAGGGTTTTGATGTACAGAAAGCAATTGACAATTTAAAGGAAGCTCTAGTGCAATCACCAATTTTGTGTTTGTCTGATTATACAAAGAAGTTCATGATTGAGATTGATGCAAATTGTGAGAGCATAAGGGCAACACTTATGCAAGAAAGTCATCCAATTGTATAAGCAAAACTCTTGCATCAAAACATAGGAGGTTATTGATATATGAAAAAGAGTTGTTAGATCTGGTTTATGCTATAGAGAAGTGGTGGCATTATTTGTTAGGATAGCCCTTTGTGATCAAAATTGATCACCAAAGTCTCAAATACTTACTTGAGCAATGCTTAGTGACATTTATTCAACAAAAGTGGCTCACTAAATTATTAGGGTTGGATTATTCCATTAGGTTCAAAAGTGGAAATTCTAATGTGGCAGTTGACACCTTATGCAGGCGGGAAGGAAATCAGTTTAACCACCTATCTATACATGATGTTATGCCTGAATTAATGGATGAAATTAAAGCTAGTTGGTTCTTGCCAAATAGCCATTGTCATGTGGTTGATTAGCTAAAGAGAGGCATTGAAGTGAAACGCTTCACTTTCAGTCAAGAGATACTGCGAAGGAAGGGGAAGATAGTTGTTAGGCCAACACAAGACTTAAGGGAAAAACTACTTTAACTTTATCATGAGGGATCCCTTGAAGGTCACTCAGGTGATCAAGCTACTTAAAAAAGGGGTATCAGCTGTATTCTATTGGCTCAAGTTGGAACGGCTAGTAAGACAGTATGTGAGAAATTGTGATATAAACTAACATTACAAGTATGAAAATGTTGCATATCTTGGACTGCTACAGCCTCTCCAAGTGCCTAATGAGTGTTGGCAAGAAATTTCCATGGATTTCATGGAAGGTTTATCCAAATCCAATGGTAAGGAGGTAATACTGGTCGTTGTCGATTGGCTAAGCAAGTGTGCTCATTTTATGGCATTGGCTTATCCATACACAGCCTCTTAAGTCTCTCAACTATACTTAGGTAATGTCTATAAGTTGTATGGGATGTCCAAAACTATCACTAGTGATAGGATCCTCTTAATTTGTGTGATTTGGAAGGAATCCATGAGCTTGCAAGGAGTTTCTCCCAATCTATCCATAGCTTATCATCCTCAAATAGATGGATAAACAAAGATAGTAAATAAATGTTTAGAGACATATCTCAGGTGTATGATAGGTGAGTATCCTAAGTGCTGGAGTCAATTTTTACCACTAACCGAGTGGTGGTACAATACTAATTGCCACATAAGTGCAAAATTTACACCATTTCAAATCCTTTATGGCCACCTACCCCCAATTCATTTTATCATATGTGCCTGGAGATTCCAAAAATGCTATGGTAGTTAGTGTCCTAACCAACAGAGAAGATATGTTGTACATGCTTAAGTTCCATCTTAAGCGAGCACAACAACGCATGAAACATTTAGCTGATCGAAGAAAGAGTGACTGGGAGTTCAAGATTGGGGATATGGTATAACTTAAGCTTCAACCCTACCGTCAAGGTTCTCTTAAGTAATCTAAGGTACAAAAACTATCTCCTATATACTATGGCCTTTACAAGATATTAGATAATATCTTATATGTGGCTCACAAGTTAGACCTTCCTCCTAAAGCAACTGTATGTTCTACCTTCTATGTGTCGTAGTTGAAACCCTACCATGGCAATAGAGTAGATCAGGTGTCTTCTCTAGTTGCATCCTAGATCCAAGGATTATTAAAAGGAAAAATGGAGTTGATACTCTAGTACTTATCTTATGGAAGAATAAGCCATTGTCGGAAGCTACATAGGAGATATTTAATGAACTTCGTCTGTGATTTCCAAATAATCCCTTGTAGTCAAAGGTTTCGAAAGAGGGGGGAAATGAACTAGGGTTTACTATGGTGAAGAGTAGGTGTAAGGAGTTAAACGAAGAAGGAAACCCTACAATATCTAATGAGCTATCAGATGGAGTGAGAACTGAAGTATGTTGTTCGCATGTGACATCTGATGTTGGAATTGTACGTGGGACAAATGAAATGCTTAGTGTTGAATATGGGTCGAACACTGTTATGAGCTAAGCAAAGGCATTAGTAGAAAATTAACTAGAATAAAGGCTCATACATAATGCGATCAATAGAATAGATATTCTAGAATATTACAATTATAACAAGCCAATGACATGGCATATCCATCACATGATAGTATCAACAAAATATATTTTTTAGGAATGATTAGTTACAACAATTCACATGCCATGTATTGCACCATGTATATACTAAAGAGTATAAAACAAAAAATACATGAAAGATACAAAAATATTATGATCCAATACTTGTAGCAAAGTATTTATGTTTTCTTACATCCGAGCTAACATTTGTTAAATTTCATTCTGAATTTGAATTGCAATCTATATTCAGATTGTAGCTTGCATTGTTCATGCCACCACATTCCAATAATGAGCTAGGGTTGACTATGGTAAAGAGTGGATCTAAGGAGTTGAACGAAGAAGGAAACCCTAAAGTATCTAATGAGCTATCAGATGAAGTGGGAAGTGAAGTATATTGTTCACATGTGTCATCCAATGTTGGAACTATACATGGGCTAAATGAAATGCTTAGTGTTAGATATGGGTCTAACATTGTTATGGACTAAGCAGAGGCAGTAGTAGCAGTAGTAGAAAATCAACAAGAATGAAGACCTATACATAATATGATTAGTAGAATGTTAAATAGATGTTTTAGAATATTACAATTGTAACTATCAATATGATGTGGCATATCCATCACATGATAGTATCAAAAATATATCTGTAGGAGTAACTAGTTAGGAGTGATTAGTTACAACAATTCACATGCCATGCATTACACCATATATATACGGAAGAGTGTAATGCGAAAAAGATACAAAAATATTATGCTCCAATACTTGTATCCGAGTATTCATGTTTGCTTGCATCTGAGATAACTTTTGTTAAATTTCATTCTAAATTTGAATTGTAATCTGTATTCAAATTGTAGCTTGCATTATTCGCGCCACCACATTCCAATTGGTATCAGAGGTTATTGTTGGAGCTGATGTCTAAAGGTACAAGAGAATACAAGCGTATGGAAGACCTATTCAAATTCATGATGAAGGATCAATCAAAGAGGCAAGAGGGTTAGTTTAAAATGTTCTCTGAAATATGACAAAAGCAACAAGAAGTACTTGAGCAACAGTTACAGTCAATAGAAGAGCTTAAGCAACAACTAAAAAGAAAGGTTGCCATGGTTGAAACCCCATTAAGTGTACATAAGACTTTCGAGGCATCAAACATGAGTGACTTGGGTTTTAACAGCACTACGACTAGTAGTACCACACATAATTCTTATCATCTACCTATGTGTAGCACTAAAATAGACTTCCTTACCTTTAGTGGTGAAGGGATACAATCATGAATAATTAAAGCAAAAAATTTTGATACTCCTGAGCATTTAAAGGTGAATGTGGCTATTATGCATTTGGAGGAGAAACCCTATGAATGGTACACCTCTTATTCAAAATTGCAAATTGATACCTCATAATCACGTGGGAGGAGCTCGTAATAGCATTACAAACTTGTTTTCATGAGCGCGTCTTTGAAGATTCTATGGCTGCATTAAAAGAATTGCATAATGTCGACACACTTTAAGAATAACTTGACCAATTCATTTACCTTTCAACCTAGAACCAACTCACTGAAACACAGCTCATTACCTATGTTCTAAATGGGTTAAAGCAAAAAATACAAGGTACCCTAACCGAACATCAAAAGCCCCACCAAAACTATGAGAAATTTCACATACACCTAAAACACTTCCTATCAATTTCCAAAATATTACCACCACCAAACCCCACTACCCAAACATAAATCATACATACACTAGTTTCGACACCATCCTAACAACCTACCAAAAGCCTATAACCCCACTTCTACCAACCCTGAGAACACTGAAGACTCACACCTAAAGAAATAGAGAAGAAAAAAGAGAAAAAACAATGCTTTTGGTGTGATCAGGCCTTTGGGCTAGGTTATAGATGTCACATGAACAACATACTTCACTTCCCACTTCATCTGATAGCTCATTAAATACTTTACGGTTTCCTTCTTCATTCAACTCCTTAGATACACTCTTCACCATAGTAAACCCTAGCTCACTTGAGTATCCAATCTTGTAGTAATTCATTTCTCAAGAATACTCTTAAAGCAAAATGTGAGAATTAAAAAAATAAGGGGAAATATTGAATTTGTTACTGAAACTTTATATAAAAATTTAATTCGATGTCTAAATTTTAAAGTGGACAATTTAATACCTAATTAAACTTTTTGTGGCTATTTTTACCATTTGACCAAGATCATTTGTTCTGTATTTTGACATAGAAGGGGCAACCTATTAGTGTTAAATGAAGTTAGAAGAAATTGCAAAAATTTAATGATAGATTGCATCTTTCTCTTTAGTAAATATAGTAAATGGTATTAAGGAAGTGCTACAAATAACTACAAAAAGTCTGATTGGAAATTAAAGTGCTTTTATCAAAGTTCAAATGTCAAATTGAATTTTTATGTAAAATTCAGGTACTAAATTTAACATTTATTCAAAAATAAAACATAAAGAATTGATGAAAATATAGGGCATTTACTATAATTTTTCTAATTATGCCTAAGGTTTGGAAGTTATGTATAAGAGCACTATTAAAGTTTCAAGACTCTTTCCTTGGTAACCCAATTCATTCTTACCAATCAAGTCTAGTGGAAACACAAAATTAGACCTGTAAGTCAAATAAAATACATCATCTAGGTCATAACTAGCTTGAATCCACAAAACAAGAATTACCTGAGTACAAAAATGCATCTTTAACATTATATGATAAATAGCTAAAAATGGACTTAGGAATAATAACAAAAAAAAAAAAAAAAAGCACCTCCATTCCTGCCATTAACACTTGTAAGATCATGTGCTATTTCAAGGTTTATTTGGATTGCATGATTTTCATCTATATTTTATGTCTATTTGATTTGCACATGTATCTTAATTGTATATTTGTATATGATTTGTATCTTGTCTGTTTGATTTGTTTATGAATAAAAATATTTGTTTTTCATGTGTATCTATTTCTTAACAAAAGTTTATTTAAAAAACAACAAAAATAAAATGTCAAAATGACCAGAATAACATGAACCAAATAGACCTTGTATTCTCTATTCATCTACTTGAGCACTATTGCTAATTAGCTTTGGATCAATTCCCTATAATGTATCACAGCATTAGCTACAATTTTTTTTTTCGGTTTTCTACTCGCGGTCAAACTGTAAGCTTTAGCAGTATCTATTTCTATTACTATATTCACAAAGCTCCTCTCTATGATTTTTTACATCCTGTTATACCTCAATTCTCTATTGCACCCACACATTTTTTAGTTTAGGATTCGACCTATAAACCCAGACATAATAATACAATTATAAGAGGGTATGTGTAAGTGAAAATCAACACAAATAATAAACAAGTCATATAAAAAGACGATATGAATTTAATTGGGACCTAAACCTATTTATTAAACAACTTCAAGATAGTAGGTCCAAGTTTGAACCATAAACCCATTAAACGTAATATTATTATATTTTGTAGTCTTATTTCTCTCACATTTTCTTGCTATACAATCTATACTCACATTTGACATTGCTACTAGAAGTTTCCTTTAGGCCAAAAGAAACTAATACTTCCGTTCATTACATGCTCTCTCTCTCTCTCCACACACACACACACACACAGAGCTATTGACAATTTAGTAATTTCTTTTCTTTTTTTCTTATTCATTGATTCATCATCTATTAAACATGTTGCTTCTACATATGAATATGATTGTTAGTTAATTTGAACTAATGAACAAAGAATGTACAAGAAGTTGATTTGTAACTCTATAGCATAGAAAGCTATTTCATTATTTGTTGAATTTGTACTATAAATATAAGCTCTTTTTGTTAAAATGAGGAAAATCTTCTATTTATACATATATGTTATTTTGTAGAGTTGACCACTACCATTGTATGAAATGAAATTAGTAATTATTGAAACTTTGATATTGTTTATCTCTTAATCAAAGAAGAAAAAAAAGTGATTACTAAAACAAGTTCATGTGAAACTAATCATGAATATCATTAGCCCACATTCTAGTTCATGATGTTTTGCAATAGCCATGAGATATCGATCAAGACCAAGGGAAATATGGTAATTTAATTATCAAGGAAATTATCAGTAGTGTGCACATAATTTTAATAGTTATAAGAGACTAAAATCACAACTCAAAATTAAGAGACGGGTTTATGGATACCTATATTTACTTTTAGCGTTTATATATGCGAGGACCATATAAAGCAAATAGTGGATATCATAAATTTAATGAACAGATTTTTACTTCATTTTAAATTGAAGATAGTGAATATTGTTAGAATTTTAGAATAAATCTATAATATAAACCCAGAACAATCATGTCAAATTATTAAGAATAAACTTGAAACATAAGCGTACATGGATCCATTAGAATAGCATAATTGAGACTTTATGGTTACTTTAGCTTTTAGTCTTCCGAGAGATGCCTTAAGTTGTTTACTCTTCTTGATGATGGGATGTCAATGAAGAAAGCTCTAATACTCTCTTGGGCACCATAACCCCATACACACACATACGAGCTAATCTAGGGGTAACTTTCATTATTTTTAATTTAGTCCATCATAAAATTAGAAGTAACACTTTGGTCTCTACACATATAGGTCCATACTTTATTTAGATGCACTAAAGCCCATGATCTTATTAGATCACTTAATTGGGATTAGCATAATATGACAGCCCGTAATATACAATAATTAAATTATAAGCCCACATGGTTAAATTATTAACCCAATAATCTCCTAGTTGGGCTATATGTGCTATCTCATACTATACATTAGTAAAATCTTATGAGCACTTAAAACATTTGCTATCATTGTTGTATGCATCTCCAAACAATCTTATCCATTAATGATATCAACAAAGGACTAAGGTGGCCTTCATTACATTATAATAACTAAACTCGTAAATAGTCACATATATTAATACAACCAAATGAAATGGATCAAGCATGGATGTCTAACATGGAAATTGCATGCAATGTGATCTAAGCATGCCTATTTCCAATTGATCCAACCTTATGCCTCGGTGAGATCAATTTAAATAAGTTCATAGATAAAATAACTGAAATCAATCTTAACATTAAATTTAACATAAATTGTATCCAAAATGACAATGTAATCATGCAATGTGATCTAAGCATGCCTATTTCCAATTGATCTAACCTTATGCCTCAGTGAGATCAATTTATCTAAGTTTAGAGATAAAATAACTGAAATCAATCTTAACCTTAAATTTAACATGAATCATATCCAAATGAAAATATAACGTATCTACATTGAAAGACACCGAACAAGCAAAATCCTACTAAAACTGTATATCTTGAAGATCTATAACACCTATATGAGCAGCATGCTTATAATAAACTTGGGTGTTACGCCCCAACGAGTACCCTAAATGCTTATAATATTGGTACAAGGCGTACGTTCACAACAAGCGATGTTGGTGAAGTTATGCATTTTAAGATAATGGCAGCAAAACAATCAAAGCAATACTATATGATTCATCAAAATTTAAGGTCTTACAATTTCTACGAGGCATCCCCCTGATCTAATAATAACATAGTCTTCAAAAAAAAATAACTAAAACTAAAAGATTTCTTAAGGGAAATCTAATAAAAGTCTTCAAAATAGAACTTCTCCAAAAGCTTCCCAAAACATGTGTTCTATCAGATAGTCATGGTGATATCGTGCATGAAAACAATGATCCTGCAACGTTAGAAATCTATTGGGGAATAAGCATACCTAGCTTAGTGAGATATTCCTTACGCAATAGTACTCTTAACAAAGCAATCAAACAAGTCATTTAAGCAAGCATATGAAATGTAACAACCATATGATCAAACAATACATACAACTTTTCGGTTTCATATGTAGAACGGATTTACCCCTCCATTCAGTAGTTAAGAAATGATTTGAATGAGTCATCAACAATCTCCTTAAAATTTTGCGTGTGTCTTGAGGTTCTAACGAACCATACTACTAGTCCTCGGGTTTTCCTTACCCAAAGTGATCGATCCGGCTTGGTTACACCTTGAAGCCATATTTTTCCCAAACGTCCTAATTCCTTAAGATGTAGTTAGGCAGTTTACCTTTCCGGTTCCACGCTGAGTAATAGGAGCAAAATGCAAAATGACATTATAAGTGATATGCATGAGCAATTTAGTTTAAGGGATTTCCAATCCAACATTAATTTATTTGAAGGCGATCAATCAATATTTGCACACACAACAATATACATGGAGTCAATTTATATCAATCAACCAATTGAGCTCTGATATACTTACCGTTTATTCATCATACATAAGGAATCACATACATAGCTCCTATGATAAGTCGCATGCATATCAATTTTTATTTTTTCCTAACATCTAGTGCTCCATTCTATAAGCACATGCGTGAATACATAAAACGTAAAAGAAACTCACTCGGTCATTTCATAATCTTCTTAGTCGTAATAGTCCTTTGGAAGGAAAATCTCGTATTCTTCGTCACCTAGACAAAATAAATACCCAGGATGAGATTTCATGGAAGTTCTGCTCAAACTTCCTAATTCTATTTTTCTATGTTCGTCAAAAATCGCATAAAATGAAATTCCAACTTAAAATGACCATAACTTACTCATTTTAACTTGGAATTTCGCATATTATATGTCGTTTTCTACCTATTCGAAAAGATCTATCTATTTATAAGGTTATTTTTATCATAAAAAGCCACTTGGTTTTGGAAATGATAGGGTACAGAATCATTACAAAATTCTAATTTCTTAAAACACAATTTTTCAAACTTTCCTTCATCCAAAAATTCTTAAGCAAAAATATAAATATTTATAGGGTTGAAAAATTCTTTAAATACACGCACACACACACACACACACACACATATAGACTCATATTATATGCAAAACTTTAATGGTGTTGTCTGAATGATTATATTTTGTAAAACAATTTGTCTTACGATATTAAAAACTTGAACTTTAACAATTTCCCTTCTATGTGTTTTGAAAGAACATTATAAATTCTTGTATTATTATAAATGATTATATTTTTATAAATTTTGTTTTCTAATTTCTTTTCTAAGACAAATTAATCTTTTCTAAACTTTAATCATTTAGGATATCTACAAATTTTATCTCTAGTAGTAAAGAATGAAGTTCCTAAGATGTTTTCTAAGTTGTTGATAGCCTCAAATAATTTGAGTTATATTACATATACTCTTCCTTCTAAAATGGCTTTGATTGAAAATTATAAATAAGTCTTTTCCTCTCATATTTCTATTTCCTAACTTCTTTAAAGATATGTTTTATTTTCAAAAATTTGGTCTTTTAAGTTCTTTACAAAATTTTTACTTGGAAGAATCACTTTCAAAATTTTCTTAAGTTGTTGATATTATCTATTGTTTTTAAAACCTATTATGTTTATATTCTTCTATTTCTTTGAAAATGAGTTTATCATTTAGAAACTTGACAAACTTTTATTTGTTTAAGGGGATTTATCATACTAGTGGTTTGATTCTTGCCTTAACTTTGAAAACTAGTTTAGTTCTTGGTTTTTATTATGGAGTTAGAAAAGAAATCCTATAATTAAGTTTTTATAAAAATTTGGATATTAAAGAGTTATTAACACTAAGTTTTAATAAACTTTATGTTACTCATCATAAAAAGATAGTGTTATTTCCTTAGTTAATTTCTTTGGTAAAAATCATCTTTATTGTCTTTAAAGAAAAAATATGATGATTTGTCTAAATTTTTAAAAGAATCTATAAAAATATTTTTCTATGTTTTTTATGACAAAATCTTTATTTAGGTTCAAAGCTATATAATAAAAGAGTTTGGTTCCACTTTCCTTTATTTAAGAGAATTCCACATTAAATTTGTTGAGACAATATCATTATAATGATGCATGCACATGATTATGTAGTATGGAAAAGATGAAAATATCACATAAAAATTATAGGAAAGATTATAAAAGCAAAATAAACAAAATAATAAGATCAAGTATTGAGAACCTTAGCTTCATCAAGGTAACCTAGTCATGTATTGGAGCCTTAGCTTCATCAAGGCAACGGGACTAAGAATAGATTAGTTCCAAAAAAAAAAAAAAGAAAAAGAAAAGAAAAGAAAAGCAATAATAAGAGCAATAGTAATAGTAAAAGCAAGTTAGTGAAAATTAGTGAGTATTTAGGCCTTAAGAAATATAGATATACATATACATAATAATATATAAAGTTAGATTAGGAGCAATGATAATAATAGCAACATAATAATAATAATAAACAATAATAACATAAAGGAAGGGTAGGCATGAACAATAATAAAATATGAACATATTGTTGCTTCCATAACCTTATAGGTTTTAGGAAACACACACTATGGTTATGTTAAGTTACATGATATGAAAAATAAATATGAGAAGTTTTACCAAAGGTAATGTATTTTGTTGAAGGAGAAGAGAGGTGATTGTAGTAATATGTGGGTAGTAGTTAAAGAGAGGTTTTGGTAGTATGTGAGTAGATGAAATGTGGGAAATTTTGGAAAAGTGAAGAGAGATTTTTGGAGAAAGGATTTGAGGAGTGATTTTGGGAGAGTTTTGTTATGATAAATGAGTGTATGAAAGAAGTGGAGGGAAATGGGGTATTTATAGATAAATGTGAAGGGAAATTAGATGTAATAAAATAAATTGAAAAAGAAATAAAATTGAGAGGAAGAGAGAGAGGGAGAGAGTGATTGATTTGTAATTTTTGTAATGAAAAGTAATAATATTAAGATATGAAAGATATAAAGTAGTATTGGAAATGTAAATTATAAGAAAGTATATGTATAGGTAGTAAGAAAAAGTAGAAATAGACGAATAATAGAAAAAGTATTATGAATAATAAACTAGACAAACAAAATATCGGCAATAAAAATACACATAAACTAGCTATATCGGATATTTTTAGATACTAGAAAATTATGAAATTGATATTTATGGATTCCTCACATTATTACGAGTCTAGCAATGTTATCAGAATATTTTACCGTCCGATGTACCAAGACGATTTCGAAGACTGATCCCATTCGGATCCGAAACATACTGGAAATTAGTGAATATGATCTTTTTAAACTTCCCTATATTATTATAACCTATTATCTTCAATTTTCTCGATTACGCTGTTTAGCGTTTAGGAGCGTGGGATTGCCGGATCTAAACACTAGGGTTCGTTGTAGACTTTATTAACTTTTAGGGTTCCGATTTGACTTTCGACTTTTTGGTTTATTCGTAAGATCATAAAATTTTGGTGTTTTTGACAGTGTTATATTTTTTGTTCAAAAATTATATTTAACTTTATCTTTATGATTTATTTAATATTTTTCAGTTACCGGGATTGTTTAATCGAGTCTAGGGTTGTGTGATTAACTCAGTTTGACTTTCGATATTAATTTAGATTTTTTTATTTCAAAATTAATCGAAAGGCTTAATGTTCTATAATTTTATTGTTGAATATTATTTGAACATTCAATCTCGATTTATGTGTTAGGAGTCAATAAATGAATTGTCTCTTGTTCGGGTTTTAGGTCGAATGATTATTGAATTTCTATTTTTGTTTTTGAAGGTTCTCTTTTTCTTAAGGCCACGAAATTTCGTATTTGATATTGTTTAGGGTATAGTTTTAACTTGGGTCGGCTTTTAGGGTTTCGATTTGGTATTCTAATTCTAGGATTATTCTTAAGAGTTACAAAAAATTTAGGGGTTTACAACCTACCTCCCTTAAAGAAAGTTTTGTCCTCAAAACTTGTTATGCGCATGTAGTTTGTTTAACTGGGTGAGTAAACTTGTGTCGTACTTTATTAACATTCTCAACATATGAGATTCATTATACTTTATATCTCATCAAACTCCTTAGTTCTAACATGCACACACAAGCCTAGGTTTTAGCATATAATTTCATATATTACAAATTTTCAAGTTTTATCCTAAGCTTTACTTATAATTAACACTAACTCATCATATATATATAGGAACAACCATCAAATAAAGAAAAACTATAATACTTATCTTTTTTTAGCAATCACATACAATTTGATTTCCTCCACTACTACTCCTCCTTAGATGTTGAAGCTACTATATGTATGATCTTCACCTTCTATCTTGTTTTTCATCTTTTATTTCACTTATGATTTCCTTGAATTTGAGATTTTAGGAGAAGAAGAAGAGACAAAGAAGAGGAAGAGAAGAAGAAGAAAAGAAACATGTAGAAGGAAAGGAAAGAAAAGAAAAGGAAAAAGAGGGAGGCAGGTGGGGAAAAGAAAAAGGAAACATAAGATTAAAAATATAAAAGACTTTTATAGGTAAGGGTTCTGGATTTAAACCTTTCAGATATTTATATTAAGTATCAAAACCAATTAGAAAATAATTTAAGAATATATTTAATAGAAATTATTAACTTGTACTAGAAATCTAGTTTAGAAATTCAATTTGTAGAAAATTGACATTTAGTTTTAGTTTGGCTTAATAATTGATATTTTTAAGCAAGTCATGATTTAAAAAATTATAGGAATTTTAGAAAATGAAAGTTAACTAAAGTTCAAGAGTTAAAAAGTTTACTAAACATTTTAATTGAATGCTTAAGTGTTTAAAGATTCGAATTTAGATAAAAACGAAGTTCTAATTGAAAATTGGTTGAGATTATGAAATTCAATTTGTTGAAATAGATAGATAAAATAACAAAACAATTTTGAAAGGATATTCAAAATCTCAAACTCAATTTAATCTCCTCAGTAATTTGATCATATCAAGTTATCTAATCATATTCTATTATTTAATTTTTTTTATTCATTTAAACTATCTAAACTATGATCAAAATTAACTACCTATTATACTATTTAATTAAGTCATTTCTACTTTAGCTAGATAAGGATTTTGGGTGTTGTAGATGGAAATAAGGCGTTTATTATAATTTTTCTAATTATGACTAAGGTTTGGAAGCTATATATAAGGGTTTTAGTATAATAAATGTTATTTTATATAATATAATATATCTCATGAGGGTTTTTGTTTCTTCATATTATACGATTTTCCAAAAAGCAGATACTATAAAAAAGGCTAGGCATTATTAAAGTTCCAAGACTCGCCAATGATCTTGTAACCTAATGACATTTCTTTTAGTTCTCGTGTGAGAGAGCGCTAAGTTTGAATCCCTCCTCTCCTATTGTAATTGGTTAAAAAAAAAAAAAGAATGTTTCAAGACCCAACCAATTCATTCATTATCAATTAAATTCAAACACAAAATTAGACCCATAGGTCAAATAAAATACATCATCTAGGTCATAACCAAACATCTCTCCAAGTCAAGTTTGAAGCAAGACTTAACTTAGCCCGGCTAGGGTGATCCAACCTGTTAAGTGGACCCATGGGTCCAAGGTGGGACTACAAGCCAGACTCATGGACCAACGGATCCAAACGGGTTCCTCATTAAAAAATATTAAAAAATTAATATACACATTAAAAAGGGACGCCATGTCCCGTATGAGAGGTGGTTATAGATCCAAAAAAATTACACCTGGACTCAGCAGGTTAGACCAAACCGCATCGAGAAGATGTTTATTCATTACTAACTGAATTTGCAAAACAAGAATTACAAGAAACAAAAAAGCATCTTTAATTATATGATAAATAGCTAAAAATAGACTTAGGATTAACAGTAGAAAAAGAAGCACGTCCCTTCTTGCCATACACACTTTGCGAGCTCATGTGCTATGTACTCTCTATTCATTTATTTGAGCACTATTGCCAATTAGCTTTGGATCAATTCCCTGCAATGTATCATAACACTAGCTAAAAAATTTATTTTCAGTTCTCAGCTTGCAACCTATCTACAAGCTTTAGCAGTGTCTATTTCTATTACTATATTCTCGAAGCCCCTCTTTAAGCATTTTTTATACCTTGCTATACTCCTCAATTCTTTATTGTGCCCACATATGTTTTAAAAAACCTCCCTATTTGAAGCAATAATTTAAGATTTGACTTATGAATCATGACATAACATAATACAATTTATAAGAGGGTTTGTATATGTAAAAATCAACAAATTATAATAGAAAAAGACATGAATTTAATCGGACCCATACCTATTTATTAAACAACTCTAAGATAGCAGGTTTGATTCGAACCATAAATCCATTAAATGAAATATTTTTATATTTTATGTTCTTATTTCTCTCAAATTTTCCTACTACACAATCTATACTCACTTCCCGCATTGCTACTAGAAGTTTCCTTTAGCCTAAAAGAAACTAATACTTCGTTTCGTTTCATTGTTTTTTTTTTTTTTTTCCTTATTCATTGATTCATCATCTATTAAATATGTTGCCTTTACATTTGAATATTATTGTTAGCTAATTTGAATCAATGAACAAAGAAGGTACAAGAAGTTGATTTCTAACTCTGTAGCACAAAAAGCTTCTTTATGCGTTGAAATGTTAAAGTGACATTTTCTCATTGTGAAACATCAAATTATATATTAGTAAATTCATCATTTATTGAATTTGTATAATAAACTGGCTCTTTTGTTAAAATGAGGAAAATCTTTTATTATACATATATTTTATTTTGTAGAGTTTACTACTACATATGAAATGAAATTTGTAATTATTAAAACTTTGAGATCATTTTGTCTCTTAATCAAAGAGTAAAAAAGCGCTTACTAAAACAAGTTATGTAAAACTAATAAAGAATATCATTGGCCCATTTTCTAGTTCATGATGTTTTGCATTAGCCATGATATATTTGTTAGCACCAACAGAACTATGGTAATTTAATTATGGAGGAAATTATCAATGGTGTGCACATATTTTTAATAGTTATAAGGCTCCAAAATTACAATTCATTTATTAAGAGTGGTGTTTATGGATATCTATATTTACTTTTAGCCTTTATATATGTGAGGCTATATAAGTGGACCTCACAAGTTTGATGAACCTACTTTTACTTCATTTCAAATAAAAAATAATGAATATGAATTTTCAATATCCTTTTTTTAAAACAATAACCTACTAGTTTTGTTTGACATATAGATGAATTCACCTTTGGAAGATGACATAGTTAAAGCTTCCACACCAACTGATTTATTTTTATAATTGGGATAGATATTTCACATAGAGATTTGGCAGTTAGCTCTCCACTAAGATCCTCCTTTCATGCCACACAAGTCATCTTCATTCATTCTTTAATGCCATGAGGTTATGTTTGGTTATGTGCGTATTTTCAAGGGCAATTAGGGACCATCGATCAAATGGGAAACAATGAGGGCTAAAATATTATATAGAATTTGCTGGTTCAAGTATCGACAAATGACAAACATTCTAATTTTCTGCCAAATTATTACTCCTTTCTTGCGGGTTGGCAATGCCAATGGCATTAAATATACATATATATACACTCATTTAAATATTGCACAGTAAAATTATTAATTGTGCTTATCGTAATTACATATTTTTATAATCTGAAAGGACATAAGCAAAATAAAAATTAAAAAAAAAGGAATTAAATATTTTCTTCTTCTTTCAATTCTGAACTAAAAACGCCCATTTGGCCAAATAAATTAAGATAAAAATCTACAACTATAAATATAATATCAAAAAAGCAAATTCTCAGATGAGTTCTTGACATTTTAAAAATTAAAAAAAAAAAATTCCTATCATTCAAAGACATTTTTTTTTTCATTACTTATCTAAAAAGACCCAATATAATTTGTATAATAAATAAATAATAATTCACATCCCTCAGATGTATAATTTTCTCCACGAAATTAGTCAGCCCTATCAACATCCATCATCGGGATGCGGGATCCGATAATCCTGAGAATTTTCGAAAATTTTCATTACGTAATACCATGAAATTTAATTAAATAAACAATTCAAGATTAAAAAAAAAAAGGGACAAAAAGGTCCGTGCTTTATCAAAATTTGATTCCCATATAGAAAAACAAGGAAAACCCATCAAAATTACCATAAACGATAGATTTAAAAAAAGAAAAAAATTTGCTTTGCATCTCTCAGAATATATGTTTTTCATCAATGGAAGTCAGGCCACTACTTTTAAATGAAACAAACATGAATTCCTCATAGAAACGCAATTCAATTTGTGAATCACACAAGCATGATGGCTTTGGAATATGAAGTGGTGTATTTTGCGAGCTCTCGCTGCTGTTTGGGAGGTATCGTGAGGGCAGTGGAAGAAGATAGATGGAAACCTAGCGTCAGGGTTAGTTCAGTTTCGATTTCGTACGAAAGGTCAAAGGCCTGAAAGATGTTTATATAGCCAAAGTAGCCCTGACAAAACAGGCCGTGCTATAAGAAGTCGATATCAGTTTTGGGCTTGGTCCATTTACGACGGATAAATAAATCAAGCCAACTTTTGAGATACTAAGCTTGGCCCAAGGTACTTATTTGTGTTCACGATGGTATTTAGGTTACGGGAAGCTCTACCTTTAAAATCAATAGTATTATTAAAATCAAATATAAAAAATTTTACGAAATTTAATCACGGTTAAAAAAAAATTAGTCTCATTTAATAGTTTGAGTGTTAACCTTGGTTTTATTAGACCTCTCCCTAGTCTGGATTGGTCCGACCCATGGACCCATCGGTTCATAGTTCTGATCCTTTAATTTTTCTTTTTTAAATTTTAAATATAAAAAATTATGCAATAAATATTAGCCATATTCTCGTTTGTTCGTGTCAGGGGAACCATTACCTTTTGCAAACCGTGTGATTGATTTCTTGTTATGTTTTTTTTTTTTTTAATCCCATACCTTTTTTTTTTTTGGCAAACACCCTGGATCCTTTTTGGACCCGTTGTTCGGATGGGTCCATTGCACTCAAGATGGGTCTAAGCCACCTCGATGGGGCGAGTCCAACGGTGGATCCGCTGTGACTGGTCTGGATCGGGTTCATGTTCAAACCAATCGAGGAGATGTCCAGGTGTTATTTATGTTTTGTCTTACTCAAGCGTATTATGAAAAGGATAAATGCTATATTTGGGTTTTAAGGTTTGAAAATATATATAATTTATTACTTGAAATTTAGAAGTATATATTTAAACCTACAAACTTTTGAAGTTTATTTATCAATATAATTGTTAATTGGAAAAAAAGTAAAACTTGGATAATTAATTATAAAATTTGGATAGTTAATTGCAAAATAGATAACCCAAATCGACACCTTTTAAACTTTCAATAATTAATAGTATAAATAAATAAAAGTTCATGTAGCAAATATAATAATTATTCATTATGAAAATCAAACAAAAAAAGAAAAGAATTTTAGTCTAGTCTGGTCTTATAAGATTTATACAACCAAATGCATTCTTGAGTTTATTAAGTTTTAATATAGCCTTTCCAGCCATCAAACTAAAATGAGCATAATAAAATTAAATTTGAGTTTACGAATAAACTTTAAAAGACGAGATAGGTATAAATGTAATAAACTTATCTCTTGAAAACGATATAAAACTAATTTTAAGATGGAGTTGACTTCAAAATACTAAACTCATCTCTTTTTAACTTTCCTAAACTAAATTTATTTTCATCCGGAACCTTTATAATTTTTTTAAAAATATCAATATTAATTTTCGTTTTCCCTTCGGATCCCGCTGGAAAAAAAAAAAAAAATATATATTTAAACAAACAGTTCACCTGAAGTTCATCAGCCTCCCTGCCGTCCTCAGTCCTCACCTTCTTTTTTTTCCTTGAAAAGGCAGAGAAACCCAAATAACTAAATAATAATAAGAAAAAAAAAAAATGCAGTTCACCGACAGAAAACTCTTAATTAATCTGTTCCTTGCATTCCTCTGTATCAATGGTGTCCATGTCCGTGTCCAAGGTTGGACTGGTGAAATCCGTGGTCGTGTAGTCTGTGATGTCTGCGGTGACTCCTCAATCGGACCTGAAGACCATGTACTTGAAGGTCATTCCCCTTTTCTCCCCTCTCCATCTCTCTTAAACCCTAATTGATATTCAAGACTTCATCTTTATGTTCCTTCTTTGTTTGTATTTAGATGAGCTTCACTGATATTATAATGGGTATTCATTGGATTAGGATGTTAGCATGATGAAATACTGGCACTCTGATTGGATATTCCGTTTTGGTTTGTAATAAAGATGCGATCTTGCTGTGTGTGGATTAAATCTTTTACTTCTGTTGTGGGGAATTTCATGTAGGGTAATGGGATTTCATTTCTGAATTGAGTATAATATGGAATATATTGGTGTTGCATTAGTATCTTGGGATTTAATTCGGTGTTCGGGTCAGTTAAGGAATTAGTTTTGGTTGCTGATTACTGAAGATGTAATCTTGCTGTGAGTGGATTAATTCTTAATTCTGTTTTGAGGAATTTCACATTGGGTAATGAAATTTCAATGTCTAAATGAGCATTTTATGGAATATGCTGGTGTTTCATTAGCATTGTGGGATCTAATTCGGTGCTCCGGCTGGTTAATGAATTAGTTGAGCGGCTGTACTGACTACTGAAGATGGATGCTCCACAAACTCTGAAGTTCCGACGATAAGTAGCACATGGACTCCATTTTAGTTCTACTATTTCAGTGGTTTGAAAATGTCCAGATAATGATCTTTGAGATGATATTGTTGGGAATGACTATATGCTTTCAAGCATTGTCCCACATTGCTTAGAAAACTAAGTTTTATCATGTTTATAATAAACTTTCCTTCTATGTGGTTTCAAAAAGTGCATGAGTGGGTTTTGACAAAATGACCACACCGCGCGCCGCCGGCCCGGCCTGGGCTGGGCTATTTCTTTGAATTTGATTTTGTTATGTTTTAAATTCGTCAGAAAAAAAAACGTCTTTTGAATCATTCAAACGAGCGGTTATTTTTTGAAAGGCACGATCTCCACGTTGTGCCCGGATTTTTCTCAACGGATAATTTTGTTTCGTAACGTTTCAAAACGGTTTTATATACAGAAGGATGTGTCGTTCGAAATGGGTCGGTTCTATCTTCTTCTTCTCCTCGTTATTTTTTTTCTTTTCAATTCTGGGCATTTGTAGTTGTTGTTCCAACTCCATCTCGCGAGTGCACGTGTGACTGTGGCTGTGTTAACCTTGGGGAAGCGAACGGCGTTGTCGATTGCACCACGGTCGTGCCGGAATTTCGCTTTCAGGGCAGTGGTTTCCACGACACAGCTTTTCAATACTATTAATTTTAATAACAATCTGAAAGCGAAATGTCAACGATGGCTGTTTCTACTCCTAAATCACTCCCTGATCTCTCCAAACTTGAACCACTGGATGGGAACAACTACAAGCGTTGGTCCCAGAAGCTTCTGATCTTCTTCGAACAACTTGAGGTTGATTACATTCTCTTCGCTGCCATTCCTGATGATCAACTCGAATCTACTGTTCCTGCTTCTCCTCTCGTCACGCCTCCTACAGACAAGACGAAGAAGGCTGCTGATGATGCTAAGGCGAAATTCGACAAGGACAACAAAACTGTCCGAGGTCACCTTCTCAATCACATGACGAATGCTCTTTTCGACATCTTCGTCAAACAAAAATATGCGAAGACAATCTGGGATACCTTAGAAACAAGGTATGGTGCTGATGATGCTGGGAGAAAGAAATATGTGGTCGGCAAATGGATGCAGTTCCAGATGATGAAAAGCCCATCATGGACCAGATTCATGAATATGAAAACCTGGTTGCAGATGTGTTGAACGAAGGTATGAAAATGTGTGACGTCTTGCAGGCCAATGTTCTACTCGAAAAATTTCCACCATCTTGGAGCGATTACAGGAACCATCTCAAACACAAGAAAAAGGACCTGCCACTCCAGGAGCTAATCAGTCACATGAAAACTGAGGAGGCTAATCGTTTGAAAGATAAGCAAAATTCTGTTTCTTCAATTTCTGTTAAGGCTAATTTAGTTGAATCTTCTGCTGCTCCTAAAGACAGGTTCAAAAACAAAGGAAAGAAATTCCAGAAAGGCGGATACCAGAAAAAGTTCAAAAGCAATAATGGAAAAATCCAAAAGGATAAGCTACACTGTTACTGCTGTGGAAAACCAGGCCACAAGGCGTACCAGTGCTTCCAGAGGAAGGATCAGAAACCAGACAGTAAGCCTGATAACAAATCTATTCCACAGGTCAATGTTGCTGAAACCGATGAAATCATAGCTGCTGTCGTGGTGGAGGCAAACCTGCTGGAAAACCGAGTTGACTGGCTACTTGATACTGGCGCCACTAGGCATTTCTGCTCCAACAAGGACCTGTTCCAGGAACTCCATGATGCAGCGGATGGTGAATGTGTTTACATGGGCAATTCAGCCACTGCTGGAGTTCTCGGTAAAGGAAAAATTCTTTTGAAACTTACCTCTGGAAAAACTTTAGCTTTGAATGATGTGCTGTATGTCCCTTCCCTTCGTAGGAACTTAGTTTCTGGTAGCTTACTTAATAAGGCTGGACTGAAACTTGTATTTGAAGGTGATAGGGTCATTTTAGCCAAGAATGGGGATTTTGTAGGCAAGGGATATTTGTCAGATGGACTGTTTGTCTTGAACACTGTTTCTGTTATTGCTAATGGAAGTAACTCTGGTTCTGCTTATATTGTTGAGTCTGTTAATTTGTGGCATCGTAGGTTAGGACATGTGAATTTTGGTTCAATCAAAAGACTAAAAAACATGCATCTTATAAATGCGTCTGATGAGAATGAATGCTCCAAATGTACTGTTTGTGTTGAAGCAAAATTTGCAAAGAAACCTTTTAAACATGTCACATCAAGAAGCACTGAATTACTTGAATTGATTCATTCTGACTTGGCTGATTTTAAAAACACAATGACTAAAGGTGGCAAAAAATATTATATCTCTTTTGTAGATGACTTTTCCAGATATACAAAAGTTTATTTGTTAAAGTCAAAAGATGAGGCTGCTCAAATGTTTTTAAAATATAAAGCTGAAGTAGAAAATCAACTAGACAAAAGGATTAAAAGGCTTAGGTCTGATAGAGGTGGTGAATATAGTACGAATTTCCTTGAACAATTCTGTAATGAAAATGGTATTATACATGAAACCAGTGCTCCTTATACACCTCAACAGAATGGCATAGCTGAACGGAAAAATAGAACTCTAAAGGAAATGATGAATGCTATGTTATTAAGTTCTGGTATGCCTGACAACATGTGGGGGGAAGCTGTTTTGTCTGCATGTTATATTTTGAACAGGGTTCCTCACAAGAAATTGGATAAAACTCCTTATGAATTATGGAAAGGCTTTGCACCTAACTTGAACTATTTAAAAGTTTGGGGTTGTTTAGCCAAAGTTGCATATCCAGATTTTAAGAAACCTAATATTGGGTCTAAGACCTTTGACTGTGTATTTATTGGCTATGCTCAAAACAGTGCTGCATACAGATTTATGTGTTTGAATGATAATTCGATTTGTGAATCTAGAGATGTTGAATTCTTTGAACTTGTATTTCCTCTTGATAAAACTACTGTTGATCATGCTGCTCCTTCAAGGAATGATTTGATAAATGAATCTGCTTCAAATGAACATATGATTGAACCTAGAAGGAGTAAGAGGAAAAGAACTGAGAATAGTTTCGGGCCTGATTTTTTAACTGCCTTTCTAGCTGAAAATTCTGATAAAATCAATGAACAATTTGTTTCTGTGTTCTTAATTGATGATGATCCTAAATCCTATAAAGAGGCATTAACCTCTAGAGACTCTAGTTTTTGGAAAGAAGCTATTAAAAGTGAACTAGACTCTATCATGATGAATCATACTTGGGATTTGGTTGATTTACCTGTGGGCAGCAAACCTATTAGATGCAAATGGATCTTTAAAAGGAAAATTAGACCAGATGGGTCAATAGAAAAATTCAAGGCTAGACTAGTAGTGGTGGATACACTCAAAAGAAAGGTATTGATTATTTTGATACCTATTCTCCTGTGACTAAAATAGCTACCATTAGATCTTTGATTGCTCTTTCAGCTATTCGAGGGTTGATAATTCATCAGATGGATGTAAAGACGGCCTTTCTCAATGGAGACCTGGAGGAAGAAATTTACATGGAACAACCAGAAGGGTTAGTAGTTACTGGGCAAGAGAACAAGGTATGCAAGCTCAGAAAATCTCTCTATGGTCTTAAACAGGCACCCAAACAATGGTATGAGAAATTTGATCGTACTTTAGTAAACAATGGATATGTTGTGAATGCATCTGATTCTTGTGTTTACTCAAAATTGTTTGGTTCTGATTGTGTGATTATATGTTTATATGTTGATGACATGCTCATTTTTGGTTCAAACTTGGAAGTGATTAACGATACCAAGATGTTTTTGTCTTCTCATTTTGACATGAAAGATTTAGGGGAGGCTGATGTTATTCTTGGTGTTAAAATAAGGAAAACTGAAAATGGCTTTTCATTGTGTCAATCACACTATATTGAAAGGATACTTAAGAAATTTGAATGTTTTGATGAAATGCCTGTGAGAACTCCTTATGATCCTAGCATAAGTCTTAAAAAGAATAACGGTGATAGTGTTTCACAAGCTGAATATGCTAAGATTATAGGAAGTGTTATGTATCTCATGAATTACACAAGGCCTGATATTGCTTATGCTGTAAGTAGACTCAGTAGATACACCCATAATCCTAACAATGAACACTGGAATGCACTTCGTCGATTACTGAAATATCTTAAAGGAACCATGAATTTGTGTTTGCATTTTAACAAGTTTCCTGCTGTTTTAGAAGGTTATTGTGATGCAAACTGGGTGACAGATAATGATGAAGTAAGTTCTACTAGTGGATTTGTGTTCACTTTAGGTGGAGGAGCTATTTCATGGAAATCATCCAAACAGACTTGTATCGCTCGCTCTACTATGGAATCTGAGTTCATTGCTCTTGAACTGGCTGGTCAAGAAGCCGAGTGGTTGAAAAACTTACTGGGTGACATTCCACTGTGGGGGTCTTCTGTTCCAATATCATTGCACTGTGATTCACAAGCAGCTATTGGAGTTGCCAAAAATTATGTGTATAATGGAAAAAAAGACATATTCGCATTAGGCATGGTGCGGTTAAACAACTCTTGAGGAATGGAGTAATTTCCTTAGAATTTGTGAGATCCAAAAGAAACCTAGCAGATCCTTTAACGAAAGGATTGACTAGGAGAGTTATTCAAGAGTCTTCCAAGGGAATGGGACTTAAATCTTTGGTTTGAATATTGTGTGATGCGCTACAGTCTGTCCCTGTATTTGTGGTAGTGCTTAAATCCATAGCCCTGTGTTTGGGTGGTTCTGAAAAGGACTTGATGGATGATTGTGATGAAAAATGAGTCCAATGGACTCAGTGACTTCATAGCTCTGTTCATTGAGTGGTCTAAATGTGATAGACTTGATGAAGTTACCATTTAAATGAGTGTGAAGGTGGGCCGCCTTCTATGAAAGAATATAGGATTTTCTTTCTAGAGCACTCATAAAATCCAAGGTGTATGCACAGGGCCTTTAATAGTGCTTTTGTATTATCGCGGAATAGCAACATTAAGGAATTGATACGTGTTGTGGGGGTCTCAACTTGAGCTTTTGAAAGTTCAAGATTTATTTCACTTTCATTAGTAAAGTTGTTGCCTCATTTCACTACGCATTAATTCAATCGGAAGATATTAATGCTTAAGTAAATAAAATTCCTTCCTTTGCCCAGAATATGTGTATAGTCATTCGTGGGGGATTGTTGGGAATGACTATATGCTTTTCAAGCATTGTCCCACATTGCTTAGAAAACTAAGTTTTATCATGTTTATAATAAACTTTCCTTCTATGTGGTTTCAAAAAGTGCATGAGTGGGTTTTGACAAAATGACCACACGCGCGCGCCGCCGGCCCGGCCCGGTCTGGTCTGGGCTGGGCTATTTCTTTGAATTTGATTTTGTTATGTTTTAAATTCGTCAGAAAAAATAAAACGTGTTTTGAATCATTCAAACGAGCGGTTATTTTGAAAGGCACGATCTCCACGTTGTGCCCGGATTTTTCTCAACGGATAATTTTTGTTTCGTAACGTTTCAAAACGGTTTTATATATACAGAAGGATGTGTCGTTCGAAAGTGTGGTCGGTTCTATCTTCTTCTTCTCTCGTTATTGTTTTTCTTTTTCAATTCTGGGCATTTGTAGTTGTTGTTCCAACTCCATCTCGCGAGTGCACGTGTGACTGGAGTGGCTGTGTTAACCTTGGGGAAGCGAACGGCGTTGTCGATTGCACCACGGTCGTGCCGGAATTTCGCTTTCAGGGCAGTGGTTTCCACGACACAGCTTTTCAATACTATTAATTTTAATAACAATCTAATTGTGTAGTCCTTTTGCTATTCAATGAAAGGTTTTTTCTTACTCGAGCAGATTGAATTCAGTTTGGTGTCGTGTATGAGTGAATAATTGTCTCATTGCCATAAGGCACCCTTCTGTCATATTTTTCGGTAATGGAGCATCAGTTTATCCTACCAAAAATGTTGTAGGGTCTCAACTCTCAAGCTGCTTGAATTGAAGAGTGGATGGAAGTTATAACAATCCAATATCTCACTAATAATACTCAGATAGTATCTGTAAGCTTTTGCATTTGTACTAATCAACCATTTGTTTAGCTTCAATATATCATTCTTCTGAGATTTTGTGCCACAAACCTTCAATATTCTAAATACGTGCCATTGATGTGCTGAAGTAGTGAGTCCTCGTGGTTAAACATAATTATATCAGTTCGGCCGATACATCTACTTACTGCATGAAAATAAGAAGTTTTTACACACTCAACGCTCTCATCTATAAGAAACTGTTTCATTTCTTGTAAAGTACATGAGGCAGCAACGAGTTGGTGCTTTTTAGTTCACACTAGGAGCATTTGAAGACGAGAAAGAATGGAAATTTGAGGAGACCTTATCCAAATGTGCTTTCTATTTAGTACCTGTGGTTGTGGGATGAATTTTGGAAGTTGCTTGATTTATCATACTTTAGCTGTCCTTGCATCAATGCTGTGCTAAATGGATTTGAATCTGTGAACAGTCTGTTGTCTGTGCGTAGATTTCAAATAGTTGTATTGTTCGTGTGTCTTAATTTTCAAGCATCCTACCAATTTTTTTTCATTAACATTTGAATCAATATAGATCTTATCAGATATTCTAGTAACCCACTCTGTAGATAGATTTATTAGTTCTGCAGCTAGATTGCACTTCATGGTATCATCATCATCAGATATTCTTGATGCTATGCTACAGGTGCTGAGGTTGCTGTTCTCTGCATAACAAAATCGGGCGAAGTTGTGAACTATCAAGCATTTACAAACTCCAAAGGTGTATATAGAGTTGCAGAGACAATGCCAGAGAGCGAACGCTGGGATGCTTGTCTTGCTCGTCCTATCAGCAGTTTTCATGAGCATTGCACTCGTCTTGGGGATGGAAGCGCTGGTATTAAGTTTAGTTATAACCATCCATCAGGCTACTTCCACACCGTTCGGCCATTTGTCTATCGGCTGGCCGATCTTCCCACATACTGCATGTAAAATCTTGCAAAGAACCATATCGGTAATTCTCCATGTATAATGGGTATCTGCCAAAAGCTTGTAAGTTTTCAAGAAAACATTTGATAATATATGATCTGGAAATATATGTTCTGTTATTACATTGTTTACGTGATGTGTGTGGTTAGGGGTCTGTTGGTTTCATTTTATTTTGGTCAGTTTCATATAGATGTTTATTAAGAAATAAAGATAGATGAAAAGAAGATATTTTTACTTATAAATGTTATATCTATAAATTCATCTCAACATGTTCAGCAAATCTTATGAGTGTAGAAGGGACAAAAGCAAAAGCGAGAATAGATCGAGTCACATACCTTCGGCTATTGCAAAACAAATGTAAGAAACTTTGAACCAAATTTATTCTTTGATTTTTCTTTTAGTTTCTACTTGATACTTCTAAATCCTAACTCCCTTAATATGATGGTGTATTTTGAATAAGTAATAAGCTTAGGGACCTAAACAGAAAGATCACGTTCCTTTTATATACTTTGTCCATTAGAGAGTTTAATGAACGTGAGAAGAGCGTGGATGCGAGATTTCTCGCATGGGATGTAGGTTGAACGTTTGCTTGAAAATGGCCCATATTCGGAACCAAATTTCCCAATAAAACAGGAAAGGATCTCAACTGAAATTCAACCCAAAAACAGAGCATAATATCTCGAGAAAATATCCTAGCAAAAAAGGGAAATTTCGACGATAAACAGATCAAATACGACTAAGATATTGTTGCAGATCAGATACAGATAAAAATCAGACAATCTAAACGAATCTTAATGAGGCTTCTTCTTCTTCTTCTTTTTCCTGACTTTTTCACTTACTGAATACAGCAACACCAGTAGTTTCTCTTCTATTATGAATTTGTAACTCAATGAAAGTTTAAAAAATTTTATATCTAAGTAACTATTTAACAGTTCAAATTAATACATAACCGTGATATAATTATTGATACATAATCATAATTGCACAATAATTGGAATCATTATCATCAATTATCCTTGTTTTCCTTGCTTTTCCTTTTCTATATCAAGCTATGCGTAAATAACAATTCAATTTTTTTTTGGCTTCCCTTGCCCTCCATAATAAAACTTAAAAGTCTCAAAAATCAATGCACTTATTAGTGAAAAAAAGATTATTGCCATGAATTATGTAAATTTTGATGAAATATACAATTAGGGATTTTAAATTTTGAAATTGATTAATTTAGTACTAAATTTGAAAATGATTAATTTAATATTTAAAAAATTTGTCATACATGTCTACAGTACCTTCGTAGGTACTAATTGATCAATTTAAAATTTAAATAGCTAATTTTATATTTTACCATAATTTAAAACATTTGTAATCTTAATAAAAAACAAATTAAGCAGTTTAATCGTAGGAAATAATGTAAAGAAGTAGTCATCTCATGTAATAAAATAGAAAATATAAAAAGTCCATTTGAGACACAGTCAATATTATTTCCAAAATTATATCTTATCTTTGACTATTCATTTTATTTATAACTAATATATCAGTATAAAATTGAAAAAAAAAATTAAACAGTGTTTCTCAAACAACCTAATTTCTTGGTTTCAAGCAATATTAAACTAGTAAATTGATTAATATTTTTTCCACAATTTGATAAAGTTACTAAGTCAAAACAGATTATCACGATCTTTTTTACATATTATATAAATCACGGCTGAAAGGACGATGAAATAAAATTAGTAAAGTACAAAGGTAACGAAAAATTTTCTCTAAACATCTATTTTATTAAAGTGAATGACTGCCAAAAAAAAGTATACATTTTATAAAAATAACCTATCCTATTTTCGCAAGAAGGTCATTACATTTTAATTTTCTATTTTTATCTTTTATACCAACTCCATTATTATATAAAGAGTGCTTAAATCTATATATTATATAAATTATAATTACTTAAATTAGACAGCTCAAAAAAAAAAAAAAGGAATTAGAATTATATTTACACCTACAATCTGAATTTTAAATTCACTCATTGTTTTGCCAAGATTAATTACCAAAATGGTTTAGAAAAATTAATATCTTTCATACGCAATATTGGCTAAAAAATCAAAATGAAATATGTGATTTTCATCCATTAAGTTTTTTTTCGATTTATAAAAATCGCATGAAATGCAAGTTTACACTTTTAGTAATTAATTTTCTCCATGACTATCTTGATAATTAACTTAAAATCATGACCATTTTAAAAATTATTTTAGAAAAATAGAGGCTAAATTGAAAAAAAAAAATCCCTGTGGCCTTTCTCATGAATATTAATGGAAAACCCATGCATGAGTCCTGATATGACTAAGCACCTGAGAGGAAGGGAGAAAAATATTATTTACCGCGTGGCAATCTATATAGGTCCAAGTGATGTGTCCGAACTTTTATACTGAATTGATGCAATTACCCCTTCGTATAATCCCGTCGTCGTCATCAAATCATACCCCAAAAGGGCAAAATCGTCAACACGAAACGACAAAAATTAAATTAAACCGTTGAACGTAGTTCGTTAACAAAAGTGAAGGAAAAAAAAAAAAAAAGAGAAAGCCTATGAAAAATAATATAAATGGAGAAAGATTCAATCTTTTCCTGATTCCTTTTCTCTTTCACTTTAGCTGATTGTGAAATCAAGGGGAGAGAAAAAAAAAAAAAGGATGATCCAATGGGTGAAACAGTTAACATCAGCATTTGGTGCAGCGTTTCTGTGGCTTGTTTGCTTAATCTACTTCACACAGGTTCGGATTTTTCTTTTTTGGGGGGGCGGGGGCGGGGTAATTCTTTCTTGTTTGATCCCTTTTTCACGTTCTGAATGATGATTCTGAATCTGGGTATCGATTACTTTCATGGGTTTCTGTTAGTTTTTGAGAAAGTTTTGATTTTTGTGATGGTGGTTTATAAAATTGTTCTGTCGAGCAGTTTATTTTACTCTGTATTGAATTCGGTTAGACCGATGCTGGGTCCGGCATTTTGAATTCTTTTTGGTTATGTATAGTTTGTGTTATGTAAATGGTATTCTAAACTCAAAGAGGATCACATCTTTTAGTTTTTAAATTATGTAGATCAATCTTTTAGGTCTTTAACTGCTGGAAGCAATGGCAAAATAAGACCCTCTTAGCCAACGTCAGAAAGGAAGAGTACTGCTTGAGAGTTTTTGTTATATTCTTTTCAGTAATTTCGCAGACGAGCTCATTAGACCTGATCCTAAGTACGGTGTGCTTGTGATTGTTAGTATTTAGAATTGAGGTTTAGGACTAGAATTCAGTTTTAGTTTTTGTGAGATCCATTGCGTGTGCATGCGGATTGAATTGTTAAGCGTTATATGACTGAGGGACGAGCAGTGCACTTGTTGACACGATTGCAGTTTATTTTTGTTTTGTAATTAGGTTGTTTTGGAAGTTGAGAGATACGATAAGAAGTGTCCATATCTTGATTAAGCAGGTACTTCACTGAACGAGTTAATATCCCTGTAAGTGTATATTTGGTACTAATGCACATTTACTAATGCCTTAGCAAGAAGACGCAATGTATGTTGTGGGTTCATTTCAAGAAAGGGAGGTCAAGGTTTTGGGCTTACGAGAAACTAATGGTGGTTTGGACATATCTTGAATTATTTGATCCGCTTAACTAACTATTGAGGGATGAGGCAGAACAAATGGTACTGCTGGGGTTGTCTTTGCCTTGAGGGAGATCAAACGGGAGGATGATTCTCATTGGATGCAACAATCATGTGTTACACATAAGATCCCTTTTCTTTCTAGTTATTAATGTAGTGCTTTTCCAAAACGGTAATTGGGCTGAGATATCTAGAGGTTTCAAGGCTTGAACAAATTTTTTTGAGGTGGTGATGTGAGGCATTATCACTCATCCTAAACTGTGAACTGTTCTGTTAAGACAATACATAAGCTGGGTTGTTGCAGCTTTTGCGCTTTTCCTATTCTGCAGAAATACAAATTTTGAAATTGTTTGATATTGGGCTTTCTGGCTGTGCCTTTCAGAAGCTAACTTCTAGAGTCTTGTGCATCAACAATGAGAAGAAGATAGACATCGATCTAGACCTAGTGACTATGCCTTTTGTTTTCCTTTGAGATTTTGTGTGTGTGTGTGTGTGTGTATTTTTTATTTTGCTTAGAAGGTTGTGACTTTGTATCTTTGGGTCTGGGTTTATCATCCCATTTTTGTGACTTTACTTAATTTAATGAAAAATAGAAAGATAAAATTCTGAAATTATCTAAAAAAGTCCACAATCTTTGGATAATATATTTAAGTTTCATACCAGAGCATGGGGCAGTTGTTTTCTTCTGATTATTGAGGACCAAGAGTTGCATGATGTTTATGAATGGAAGTTTGCCTTTGTGGATAAAGGACCATCTTCTTCCTATTATCCATTCCCTTTTTAGTAGCTGTTTCAGTTCCATCTAGTCATCAATTACTATCTAGTTGCAGGGCTTCAGATCGTTTGTATGGACTGCAGTTTCCTACCAGCTCAAGGATAACCTCAAGTTGTCCCCTTCGGCCTCGCAGTTTGTGTTTTCAGTGGCATTTTTTCCATGGAGCATAAAACCATTATATGGGTATGCTTATAGCAATTTGGAACTGTCCATTTTGATACTTCCTTTATATCTATTCCTTCTCTCTGTTCACATGCTATATATACTATGATGTATTATTGTTTATGCATTTCACAATATTATGCCTCCTTCTGCTTGCAAACTGGGATGATCCTTACTTTAAATTATGATCTTCAAAATATATACACAATTAGTCTCTTATTTCTTCAACATCTTTTATCTGCAGAATTTTATCAGATTGCATTCCAATTGTAGGAAGAAAACGCATACCGTACCTGATAATTGCAACTGTGTTGTCTTTTGTGCCATGGTTTATACTAGGCCTCAATGAGTATTTGAGGAGCTCTACATGGTACCTTACGATCCTCTTAACTGCACAAAACCTTGGCTCAGCCATGGCAGATGTCGTGATCGACGCAATGATTGCTGAGGCTGTAAGATTGGAATGGTATGTAGATTACATTCATTTCAAAGGGTGATAATAAATCTTGATGGATGTGTACATGCCATAGAATGGATCCAGGATATACAACATCTAAATGGGAACAATTCCAGAAAGAAATTAGTCAAATGCTTTATTTTTAATTTAATTAATTATAGGTTTTTAGTGGCTGTTTGTGTACACATCTGATTCATGAAAAGATGTTGGGAGGAATTATTACCCAACAAAAGAAGACATTTTTCTTCCTTGTCATATAGAATTTGCTTTTCGACCTTTTGTCCACCATTTTCTTCTGAATTATCTATTTCCTTGGTTGTCTTATGTGGCAGCAATGCTTTTACAACTGAATATTGCTTCTCTTTTTGGATTTTTATAGGGCTGCATATGCAGGAGACCTCCAGTCTATGTCTTGGTTGGCAATGGCTTTTGGAGGAATATGCGGGAGTCTTCTTGGAGGATATTCACTAACCAACTTACGGATAGAAACCATTTTTCTGTTATTTACCATCCTGCCAGTTATGCAATTATTATCATGTGGTTTGGTTAAGGAGTTTTCTGTAGATAATAAAACTTCACAAGAACATTCTGGTTCTGACCATATGGTGAACGGCAATGGTAATTCATTTGATGATGATAGCTTCATTTCTAAAAAATCGAAGGGCAGTACTAAAAGGAGGAAGAAGGGCAAAAACAAAAGCAAGAAAAAAGCTCCTTCTAAGAAGTCCCTAGATGTCAAAAAAAGCAGTCCGCTGGTCTTGAAATGGTTCCACTCTCTGAAGGATGCTGCTTATAGCCTCTGCAAGGCTTTTAGACAGCCAATGATATTGAGGTAAGCTAAAAGAGAGATCCTTTATTTACTTGCATCAATCTCAAGTAGGCATGTTTGTCATGTATTTCAAAATGTCCTTTTCTCTGAACTCATTTAACATCTTTGTTTTGTCTTGACACACACATCGCTTGTATGCCAGCTACAAGCTTTTATCTGACCCATGTGAACCTATTACTTATAAAAATTGACTTTTCTGTTGTTACCTGTTTTTTTAGGTTTCTGAACCTTTTATAATTGAAATGGCTTATCACGTTTTCTTCTTGTTCATTGATGACCAGACCAATGGCGTGGTTTTTCCTGGCACACATCACTGTCCCAAACCTCTCAACAGTCATGTTCTATTACCAGACGGAGTTCTTAAAGCTCGATGCGTCCTTTTTGGGGACTGTTCGTGTTGTGGGATGGTTGGGCCTTATGGTTGGGACCTTTATATACAATAGATACTTAAAGACCATGAAATTGAGAAAGATCCTATTGTAAGTACCAAACCTTTCCCCTCTCTGCAGTGTGTAAAATTCGTGTTTGTTCTACATTTTTTGACCTGATATTGTTTTGTTCCATCTATGAATATGATGCAGGATGGCCCATATTGGCATAGCATTCTTAAGCCTACTGGATGTGGTCTTAGTTTCTCGGTTGAACCAGTCATTAGATATATCGGACAAAGTTATGGTTTTAGGTGGATCTGCTCTTGTTGATGCAGTCAATCAATTCAAGTACGTGTCGTACTTTTCAGCTTCAATCTAAGACCTTAAATTACTTATATGCATGATTACCCAGCATTGAGAATCTGGTTATATATCCTTTTAACAATTTGGGCTTCGCCTACGATTTCAGGTTCATGCCATTCTTGATCTTGTCCGGACAGCTGTGTCCTCCTGGAATTGAGGGTACTCTATTTGCACTCTTCATGTCAATCAACAACTTCGGGTCCACAGTGGGATCATTTGTAGGTGCTGGGTTAGCTTCAGTTTTAAACATCTCTTCTGGTTCTTTTGACAACCTTCTTCTGGGAATTTTGGTTCAAGTTGTCTGCACTTTTATTCCAGTCGTGTTTCTATTCTTGATTCCAAAAGAAGCAACAGGAGTATCATCTTAATAGTTGATGCACGACATAGGTATATAAATTTTCCCCATCGTGCAATTACAAGCAACAGCTGAGCTGCAAAGGAGATTTTGTAGATGTGATTCATAGACTGCAGACGTTTTTCTTTTCAGAAAATTTTCACATGTATAAACTCTCTGGAGCAAGATGAGTTTAGGAAATATATACAGGAGTAACAGAGCAGATGCAACCAGCTAATGTGCATTCAAGTTCAGTCCAACTCTTGGAGAAATTGCATTAGATGGGGATTTTTCATTCATTCTGCCAGAATACTAGAGTTCTCTTTGCTTGACACACTGTATCAGAATGGAATACTCTTTGAGATTATGAAAATTTTAATTTCCATGAGCATTAGACTAGGTGATCACAAAGGTTCAGTAAATAATTAACTAATTAGTATGCACCTAAAGTAAATGCATTTGGAATAAATATAAACTTTGGTAGAAAAATAAATAAAATGAATACAATATGAATTGTGACTTTATAATTATGTTTAACGGAAATTCAATAATTAAGAATCCACAGAAACTACATATCAAAAGGGAAATAAATTACTAAAATACTTTCTAGTGTAGACACAACTAAAGCTCTATGAATAAAGTCATAAACTCCCTTTCACTAACATTTAAGCAACCAGAGTGTGTGATTTGAGAAAAGATAATGAAATCCAGTATGCTAAAATTACAAAGATTCATGGAGAGTGCTCTATGTGATTAAGCTATGATCTTGTACTTGTTTTGTCCTTCAATCGTGATATTTATGTTTTGCAAATATAATTGATTTAATCACATTGGTTGTAATATTTGATGATCTTAAATTATAATTTAGCACATTATTGTAATGGAATTAATAATACTAAAGAATGAATAGGGTTATAATAGAATTCTTATTTATTAATTTTTTTTATTCAAATAAGGGTATTCTAGAAAAAAGATAATTCCAATATTAAATTGCCATTCATATTGAGTAAAAAATGGCTATTAAATATTTTTTGTAATAAAGATTGTTATTACAATTAATTAAAGATCGTAATTGCTCTTCATAAAGATTAATATTGTAATGAAATTACAGTTACGATAAAGTGAATGAGGTGTAGACCTTTTACAAACACAATAAGATCCATTGAAACCCTTAGGTTGTTTTCAAATGCCAAAATCACATAAATTTTAATATGTTTTGATCCCTAACATAGGAAATCTTGAATTTATTCCATCTTAAAGAGCCACAATTTTGAATGGTGTATGGCTCAAACAAACCCTAATCCCGTTTCTAATCCTGAAACTTTACCCTAAGATCCCCAAATCTGTATGGATAAGTGCAAAATATAGATAAGCATCAGGGGCAAAAAAAGAACGAAAAATATATGTATTTTCCCTACTACTAAGATGTTCACAGGGAAAAAAAAAAGAAATAAAGATATAAAACAAAATGCATAAAATTATATATATTAGAATACACAAATGAATAAGATGTTTTATATTGATGAAAGAAAAAATTTATTAAAGAATGAAAAGATAAGTATAATAACAATTGGGTGCTAATTATTGCCTATTATATATTTATTTATTTTATAGAATAATTTCTTTTACCATAAGTTCTTACTTTTTTTTTTTTTTGAAAAAAAAAGGTGAAGTAATTTGCTTGATAATAGTAAAATTAGAAGAAATTGCTTTGTTAAATTGTTTTCTAAAAAATATTAAATAAAAATTAATATTTGAAGACGAGTTACAAGGGGAAAAAAATGATTGGAAGCCTTTCTCTTTTATATCAGAGCCAGGTTTCGATCCTGGGACCTGTGGGTTATGGGCCCACCACGCTTCCGCTGCGCCACTCTGATGGCTGATAGGATCCTACGATATTACATTATATATTCATAAAAGCTTGAATTCTGCGATTCTGTGAAAACCAAGAGCTTCGAAGGGAAAGAGACACCAAAGCCAAAGTAAAGATTGCCGATTACGATGCGAAGACGACCGGGGATCGGCGGCTTGCAAAAATCTGCTGAGGCTAGGGTTTGTTCGTCTTCCTCTCTTTTCTTTCTCTTCGTAGATTTCAAGTTGTGGTTAATCTTCGTAATTTCTCTTTATCTCGCAGGATCAGTACCGATTGCTCGGAGAAAATGTAGCGAAGATCAAAGCTGATCTTATGAAAGAGCAGCTTGCGACTTTCCGATCTCAACTCGAAGATTTTGCTCGTAAACACAAGGTACTCTGTTACTTCCGCGTTTTGCTTTCGAGTTCTCCTGTATTTTTCTTAACGATGCATTTATCGCTAAGTAGATTTCAAGTAATTGCCAACGAAGATTCTCTCACTGATTTCGACAAATCGAATTCGGTAGTGGAAAAAGTTAGTAGTTGTTACTGTTTGTTGTTATAGGTCAATATCTGGTTATATTTCAATCCAATATTGTTATATTTCGTTGAGATTGTTGCTCACGCTAGTGGCCAATCCTAATAGGAATGCATATAATGAAGTTTGGATTACTGATCCAGTAATTTGGAGAAATCGAAGCCCTGAAATGCAAAAGAATTTTGTTGTTTATTGTTTAAAGATGCAGTTGGTTGTATGAGTTGAATTGCTGGTGTATATGTTGTTTATGTTGTAATGTTCTCTGCGGTTATTGTTAACAGAGGTGAAACTTCGAGGGAGTCCATGTATTCAGGAACTTTAAAGCTTAGCGTGTTCTTGTTTCATGGAAAGGTTGAAGATGTTGTAGCTCCTTTTGAAAACTTAGGATTAGAGTGTTAGAAAATTACAGTTGTAATCAAGAATGATGCAGCTAACGTATGGTTGCTAGAGGGTAGCACATATGAGAATGGATGTTGGAAAATGATATTCTTGAAGTAATTTTTCACTTACCTAGTGTAAGATTCTTCGATTGGAGAACCATATTCTTAATTTTATAGTTTGTGAATTATCTGTGAGACAAATGTACCGGAGTTCATTTGTTGTCTTGTAGTGGACAAAGTGCAACTTTGTTGTGGCGTTTTGTAATTACATGTACTTTGAAGTAGAAACATGTGAGGTGTTAAAAGATTTAAAATATCCAAATATTGAAGCAGCTTTAATTTTCATGTGCAGAATGATATTAAGAAGAATCCTGCATTTAGATCGCAGTTCCATGAGATGTGTGCAAAAGTTGGAGTAGATCCTTTGGCATCGAATAAAGGTTTCTGGGCAGAACTGTTGGGAATTGGAGACTTCTATTATGAAATTGGTTGGTATCATTTTCGTCTCCTTGCTTTAGTTTCCTATCATCTAGGACTTGAGGCTTTTGAGAGGCTGGACTTTGCGTGATCTTTAAATTTTTATACACAGATGGGAAGGACGAAAATGACATCACATTAACAAACAGATGATGGCTCTTTTCTTACAAATAATGGCCTAAAGACAATAAGCATGCCTGTTTGAACATACTATACATGAAAATGAAGGAGATGTATTTGAAGAAGTGGATTGCATACTTTTGTACTTAAATTAGAGATTTAGTGAAGGTTTAGGGATAGGATAGGAGTCATTAAGTGGCTTTCTGCAGATGCAGCAAATTTCACACTTCGTCCTATGATGGCCATGATCCTGTATTTGATTTACTTTGACTGGTTTTCGCTTCAGGGTTCAACTTTTCCATCCTTAAACTCCCACATTTTTGCTGCTTACTAACTTAACGAAGCATATATTCTCTAATGAGGCTATTGATACTATGATTTGTCCTGGTTGCTTGAAAAGCAAGGCTTTGGAATCATCATTTACAGCTCATGTTATTTTATATTTACACAACCTTTTTAGTTTTTACCTTGAAAATGTGGACTTGCCATGTTTACGGGTTATGGATATATATGTTTTTCGTTGGAACTTAATGACTTCTGTGCTTATCATGCCTATTTAAATGGTTTATCTTAATTAACAAAAAATTAAATCATTTATCTTCTAAAAAAAGCTCAGGAGTGGTATGTTTGCCAGTATGCTGAAACATGGTTGTTTGGTTAGTCAGGGGTGCAAATTGTAGAAATATGTTTGGCCACCAGACCTCATAATGGAGGTTTGATCAACTTACAGGAACTGTGTAGTCTTCTCCGACAGAAGAGAAAAAATGCTCGGGAGACTCTGTCTGAAGATGATTGCCTTCGAGCTATCAGTAAGCTGAAGGTACCACCCTGAATCCTTTGTGCTTTATTGCATGTTGTAACAATACCATGGTACGTAAGTGATAGATGTTCTTCTTTCTGATCACGTCATAGGAGTTCCTGAAATCTACCATAGAAGACAAGCTTGCATACCATATACAAAAAAAAAAAAAAAATCTATCCATGTCTGACAGGGAGCTATATAAGTTGTCAAATTTTACATGCATTGATTGCCTTCATATTTTAATAAGAATGAATTACGTTAATTACTTGTAATCTGTTGGCTTCATCTTCTTAATCTTAGAAGCCAGACCCTTTTCTACTTGCTTCTGGTTTTATTAGATCGGATAATGAAAGAATTCCCAACTTGTTATTGAAATTTAGGTGTGGTTCTGAATTTTCAGTGAGGGTGATTACCGCAGGTGCATTTCCACTATCTGCATTGTGATAGGAGATGTTTAGTGCCTTTGGTTTCAGTTTTTCCCCTCCTGTGCGTCCATAGCATTGTAGATTGGTCTTTCGAGATGATTTATATCATGTAATTGCCAGGTGTTAGGTAGTGGTTACGAGGTGATATCTGTTGGGAAGAAAAAACTTGTCCGATCTGTCCCAACTGAATTGAACAAGGACCATAATGAGATTATAGAGCTTGCTCAGGTATTGATCTTTATTTCTCTTTCAAGCTTTAGTCCATTTCTATATCATCCAATCCAAAAATAGATCTTACGCATTTGATGACTTTATGATGCCCTTCATTGCATATCTGCAATCCTTTATGTTAATTTCTTTTTCTGCGGACAATGGTTCAGCATTACATAGGATCCCAATTTTTTTTTTTTTTTTTTAATCTTAACCAAGGAACTAGTGTCATAAGATTTCATAGTTATTTTTATTAATTGATAAGGGAAAGCACATTCTGGACATTTGCCTTCTTCTGTTGCTATAATTTTGAGTAAGGTGAATATTGATATTCTATCTCATTGATGCGCTTTCTGTGGTCTTAGGCTCAAGGATTTGTGACTGTAGATGAGTTGGAGAAACGGTTATCGTGGACATCTGGTCGCGCTATGGATGCCCTTGATACTTTGTTAAAGGTGACTTCATTTCTCCATATAAGCTGTTCTGCATTTTCTATTTACAAAAGTGATGAAGTCTTTGGGCTCATAATCCATGTTGACTCTGGCAGGAAGGATTTGCAATGATTGATGATGGGCATAGAGATGGAAGGCGAAGGTACTGGTTCCCCTGTGTATCCTCCATTTCTTCTTCGGTAGGAATCGATTCTTGAGAGGACAGCTTTACTGGTTAAACAAAGTTGAAACACTGTATCTTTCATTTAAAATAATTCGAACGGCTGTTACATTCAGCAAGATAGAATTCATCAACAAACGATGGGTGGATCATGAATTTTGCACAATCCCTTATTTAATGGGGACTTGTTATCAATTTCCTAATTGAAACTGAAACACCCAAGCTCGTGTTTCTGAACCTCGCCTTTCATTTTGAGTGATAAAAGTTTCTCATTCAGCAGTGTCTTAAGGAAGATCCGTTGCTTGTTTTAAATGAATTTGTTATATCCATTGTGTGAAGTGCGCGAACAGTGTTTTGTGCATGTGTTTTAATTTGTGTGTTGTGATGGATAAAAGCTAGGACGTGTGTCCGTCATACAAAGGTCAACTGTTAGAAAAAAATTATATATGTTTGTTATGTGTAATAATACGAAAAAAATTAGGGACTTTGCAGTTAGTTTTGATAATTGTATTACTTATGTAATTATATATATATGTAACCAGATAAAGGGAATAGAGATAAGTCATATTTATCAGCAAAAATTTCAAAACTTTTGAGTTCAAAAGATCCTAGGTTCTCTCTCGAATTGAACCTTTAATCATAAGATCGTGGGGTTGTTTCTAACGAGCCCTAAATAAGAGATGGTTGAATTCTCTCTTAACAAGCTAGAAACTTGTATATTAAATATTGATCCTGTAACAGAATTCTAGCACAAGACATGCGATGCCGATCCAGTACAATATATTTGAAATTCTTGGGTGGTATTCGGGTTTAAAAACTATCGTAAGGGCTCAGGATGGCTATCTTTTCATAATGCCATGTCTGTGGGTCATTCTAGAAATGTGATAACATAAATTCTTTAAGCTTTAAGTAATACCAAGAGCTGCAGCTTTCAGGAATAATGGAATACTTCAAATCTCCATCGAAATTAGAAATTAAAATTAGATAGTTTAAATGATGCAAGTAAAATAGGTGATGAATTATGATTAGATAAATTAATGTAATTAATTTGATAAATAGACTGAGGTTGAAATTTGAGATTTTAAATCTCTAAACTCTTGAACATGTTATTTAAATATTTAGTGGATTTCTAACTCTTAAACTTTAATCCAAATCCCAGTTCACAAATTTTGAGTTCAACTACTTGTCTAAAAATATTAGTTTTATATCCGAACTCAAATTAAATATCAATTTTCTATAAAATCATCTGAAAGATTTAATCTCAAAACTTCTATCCTAAATTATTTTTAACTTTATCCCTTATATTTTTCCATTTGACTTTGGCTGCCCTCAATTCCTCCTATCCTTCTTTTTCTTTCTTCTTTTCAGTTCTATCACCTCCTCCTTCTTCTTCTCTTCACTCCTCTTTTCTTTCTCAAATTTTAACCTTAAAATCTCAACTTCAAGAAGATCATAGATTAAATGAAGCTAGAAAACAAGGTAGAACATGGAGATCATGCATGTAATAGCTTCAAAAACTTAGGAGAAGTGGTAGTAAAAAAGATCAAGAAGTTTGAATTACTTTAAAAGATAAATTGTTATTTCCTATGCTTTAGTTGTTTTTTACATATCTATAAGTTTAAGTTGATGCTAAATACAAGTTGGGTTTGTGATAAAATATGTAACTAAAGAATTAATTTGCTTGTGCATTAATGGAGCAGGGATTTGATGAAGTAATTTGGAGATGTATGATAAAGTAGTATGAATATAGAAGTGTTAAAAGTTGTAAAAATGAGTTGTATGCTGCTTTTATGATATTTTGGTTGATGTAGAATGTGTATAAGTTGATAAAATGCAATAAGAAAAATTGGAGAATTCATAACCCCTTGTAATCCATTAATCACGAGTAGGTAATGGCCCTTACAGGCTTTTGTTTGAATGAACTTTGTGATGAACGAGCATGCAATATCCTTTATTGGCCTAGGGTCTAGGAACCCCTACAACGATACTGTTTTGTAATTTGACCATAACATTTTCATCAGAGCTCAGATTGAGGTGATTAGAATGCTACGAAAAGCTTAAAAAAAGCTCTACAACTTTTATGCTTTAAGTTTTGGAAAATTCTAAAAGTATCAATGTCTAAATTTTATTTGTTTCAAGCTATAATATATCCAAGTCAAGTTAAAAACTTGTGTTTACTAGTTAAGTGTCTATAGCTAAGTATAAAATGAACTTAATTAATAAACCTAATTTTAACTTGACTAAATGAACTTGAATGAGTTAAAATAAATTATGTTGGTACCATTTTAATAATCAAGAAGGGGGATTGAATTGATTATTAATAAAAACATAAAATTTTGCCTTTTAAAAATTATTCCCCTTCAGTTACAAATATGAGAACAAGTTAAACAATTTAAACAATTATAAAAATAAATTGTAGAAATTTAAAAGATAAAAGATAGGGAATCAAGTAGCAATGTATAATGGTTCCGTCTTGTGCGTCAGTCCACTCTTCCAGCTTCGTACCCGGTACCCCATAATCCCCACCGGTTTGTTCCACTATATCCAATCAAATCAAATTACAAGATAGTATAATCCTCTCTACTCGATTCTCATAGCATTCCTTAGGCTAACAATTAATACTATAGAGTCTAATCTTATAATCAAGCTAACAAATAAGAAGACAACTATACGCTCCTTCTTTTTACAAAGAAATGGGTTAAAAAGAAAAAGTTACGGTAAGGCAATAAAAAGCATAAGTCAGTTCGAAAGTTCTTTTTGGAAACAAAGGTTCTCCTTTTCTCTCTCTCTTTTTTTTTTCTTTTAGTGTAATAGTAAGTGTTTCTTCTATTCTGTCTCGTAAAATGATATTCACTGTCATCAACGTTCAAAAATTCTTGCTATGAAATGTGGATAAGCTTTCCCTTGTATTTCTCAAATAATATCTTGCATAACATCTTATGAGACTTATCCTTCTTTGAAGAATTACCGATAGAAGATAAGATAGAAATATTTTTTCCGTTTCTTATAAATTAACTTCCAGATATTGTGGTGAAATTTTTCTTAATTTGAAATTTGAAAATCAATAAGTGAATCATCATCATCTAATCTTCTTCTTTATCCAATCTAAAAGCTAGATAACGCTTATCCTCTTTTTGGATTCTCGACAAAATCCTATAAATATAGGTAAGAGATAGACTTGTTCTTATCTTGTAAATTATAGATATCGATAATCTGCTTGTCTTGAAAGAGAATTTCGTGTAACATTTACTTAAACTAAATCTGATATTTTTCTTGAAATTTTTATCGTTGATGAGAGAGAAACTTTGAGAAAAACTTTAAATCCCCTTGGATATCAACCAACCTAAGTGGACTAAATGAGTATATTACCTAAATAAACTCATTTTCTCAGAGCTATACCTTCAAGATACTTATTTGTACTAATTTGAAATGAATTAGATCGAAAATGGACTAATGAATAGTAAAACCGCGTTAGTATTGTTTGCTGTAAAAAATTATAGATGACCTTTTGGATAATCCTCTAGACAGTCCTTTAGATAACTATTAAAACTTCCATTCTTTATCTTTCTAATATTTTTACCCTCTTAAATATCTTTTGGATAGTCTTCTATATATCAGATGATAACTCCTATTCTTGCTTTTCATTAATACAACATTCTGTAATAACTTTTAGACATCCCTCTGGATAATTTGATATTGTTCATTTTTCTTCTTTCTCTTTAACTTAAAACTGCACACTTGATAAAATAATTAGTAATCTCTTTACACTTTTGTTATCATCAAAACCTATTTTAAGAGAACCTAACAAATTAGATTGATTAACTTTAATCAACTTGGCTAAGATTAAAGATAATATAGTTTTAACTTGGAATTAACTTAGAATAATATGTTAGTATAAACCAAGGATAATATGGGGAATATGTTGTTTCAAATGTATGCTTTGCTTGGGAAATGAATGTTTTGATAATGTTTTTGTAATAAATGAGTATTGTGTAAGTATGATTCCGAATGCAACAATCATGTACGTGCCGTGTGACTATAGCGCTATGTATGACTTAGGGAAACAGCATGTGCAAGGGTGATCAGGAGAGAATCATGTAGGGAGAAGGAGTAAGCAAGCTCAATAGGCTCTAACACACGCGTGACAAGCGAGGGAGTTAGAAAGCACCAACCTTACTAGTTAGCACGAATGTCATATGCGTTCTTAAGTGAGTTAAGTAATTGATTTACAAAAATGAAAATCCGACAACACGATGGCATTTGTCTAAGATTTCGCTTATCTAAATGAGGTAAGAACTAAGAGTATTTATAGAGAATCTAACCGTCAATATCGTCCGTCAGATGTGATAGGCGACCAACGGCTAAGATGAGTCTCTCTTATAGTGGACATGGATGTAGGCTTCCTTGTGAACCAAGGCCCATTAAGGCATTTATTTGTAATGTGTGTGAGCCAATTTGAGAAAGGTTGGAATTGGGTAGACCATTCTACAGGCCCTACTCCAAGCCTACCATGTCAATTCTCTCATGATCATCCCAATTAAATCAAGCTTGACTCTCTAAGCTTTGTCACAATAGCCCATAAAGTTAAACCCAGATAAAAATTAGACTCAAGACCTTTATAACAACATCAGTATATCTACAACTATAAACAAAGAGAAAAGAAATAATTCGACAGACAATGAAAAACTATTCGTATCTTGATGGAGTGATCTTCACAGCCATGGCGGGATTCCTAATTAGTGTATGATCAATAGGATTTTAAAATAAGTTTGATGTAAATGATTAATTAATTTAAATACTTATATAAATTTAATTCCGTTAACAGATATTTGCCTCTAATTTATCCTCCAAGATGGCCTTACATATATCCTCTATCTCTATTTGGATTTCAAATATGAAAGGTAGACAGTAATTTGCATGTTATTTGTTGGGATAGGCATTCGTAATGAACTAATACTTAAAGACGGCTTAATTAATAAGTGTTGCTAGTGTTTGTATCTTTTAATCTGGTCCAGGTTATGATAACCTTATTCGAAGCCGCATACGGTATTTAGGCGCTTAAGCCATCCTCTATCATGATGCAATGGCAATTTATAAGTGGCTTAGTGGGTAGCCAATGTGGTAAATAGTATCGGCATAATGTTTGCTTAAGCTTGGGGTGAAGTAACATGGTTTAGTTCACGTTTATGGGATTAGTTGAACTAAATGATGTTATAAACTAAGATAAGTAAAGCTATGTAACAGCTGTGAACCTTAGATGAGGCTATTTTCTCTTTTTCGGTTAGATATAGAAAATATAAGTATCCAGACTGCTTATTTTAACCGAGCAGCTGTGTTACTCAAGACGTCCAGATTCTCCGAGCTTGCAATTGGAGTATGAGTACTCTGTGTTATTCATTTTACTTTAATCAAAGATAATAACCTATTGTTGTTGTATTACATTAATTAAGAATGTGTGACATCTCGCATGTGGTTATGTTACTGTGTATTTAGCTTTGGCTCATTATTGTTGTTATTGTCTTCTTTCCATGTGTTGTTTTATTGATGATGATGTTGATTCGATTATGGGTGATCCTGGCGATTTAAAGGAGGAGGAGTGAAGTGAGATAAGGTCGATGGATTATTTGTAATTATTTTTATTTTGTTTTGTATAAGAAGCCATATTTATCTTTTGAAATTTGTACATTTTTCAAGGGCTTGTTATGAAGCCCATGTTTGTAATAAGCTTCAAAAGCTTTATTTTTGAAAAAGTTGATCCACTTTGTATGAGTGGAAGTTAGAAATGTTTTTTTCAAATTATTTTCCCGTACAATCTAGTTATTTTCATAATCTAATTAAACGATTTCATAATTTAAAATTGGCTAATAATGTTCAACATAAACATATTTTTTGAGAATACCTGTGTGTAATACTTAAGATATTATACGTGGCTGAGATTTGACTTGCTTGATTTTTTTTTTTTTTTTATGTAGGGTAAGCTGGATCCTTATAGATAATGTAAATGAAATCACTCTAGTAACTGGCATTTCATACATATTAAATATACCATTTTATAATTTAGATAATATTAATATAAATTTATTATTTTTATAAATATGCATATATGATATGTATGTATGTTTTGAAATATGCCCATGAAGAGGGACTTTGGTTGCCATTCAAAAGAGGCATCCCAATTCCCAACATGGGTCAAGTTCCAAATGAACCTCGGAATTAAATTTGGTTCATAGGATAATCCGTGCACATTTTTGAGTTTGTGGCGGGATTAAAGGCGTAACAAAGTTAACTTAAGTTTGAGTAAGTCGTGATGTTACAAATTTGAGTCAAAGTTTGAATTTCGTAATATATAATTTGACTAGTTGCAAATTTAATTAATCTTCAGTAAATTTAGTTGAATTTGGATCTAATTTGAATATTGATATTATTATAACTAGAATATTTTTAAGACAAAATCAAATTTAAGCAAATTGGATTTGGGTTTACCAACTACCACTTAAAACAAAGTTGACTTTCAAATTTCTAAACACAATTAAATTTAAGTCAAATTGGGGTTTTGAAAGTTTGAGTTAGAAATTGAGCTTGACATATCCTACCATTCTAACATGACTTAGAACTTTTTGCCCTTTTCTTCCGGTGATAACTTAGAAATTTTTCCTTTTTGAGAAGGAATTTTGGTAGAGAAAAGAAAAAATTATTTAGAAATTATAGCTCTTTATCCAACCATATCGAACTTAATCCGTCGATTAAAAATGTCAAAACAAATGCGCAAATTCAATACTTATTATTTTTTTTTTCAAATGTAGAACTTTCGTGCCACAATTGGGGAAGAATTCTTTATTAAAATGAAATCATTGAAAGAAAATGAGAGGCACTATGAAAATTTATTCAATGCATCACAATTTTTACATTAAACAATATTTTATGGGGATACTTGAATTAAGTCACTTACAACCTATAACTTTTATACATGACATACAACCTACTTGGATCAAGTCACTTATAGAAAGATATAAGATCACCATTAGATTTTGCACAAAGTTATAAGTGTGGTAGATTATGTATAAAAGTTATAGGTTATAGGTTAGTTGAAAAAGTGGTAGATATGATAGGTAAGAGAATTTTTGTTCGTAAATAATTAATTCCACCATTTTTTTCTTTAAAGATATCATTTGTCAGATAAAAAAAGAGAAAAAATTTAATGATTCTCATTTTTGCTACAGTCGATCATATATTACAATTGGGAAAAAAGATTCAATAATACATGTCATGTGTATATATACGCATAAACAATTGATGGTTTTTTAAATAATTACCACTTGTATTTTACGAATATGATTATGTGTTAAACGACAATTTTTAAAATAACAAACCTATATTATATGTGGCAATTTTTTTTCCACCAAAGCTTTTCGCCTGCAACTAGGGCTGTAATTAAATCAAATCGAGATGGTATAGTACCGAGTTAGAATTCGAGTTTGATGCTAAATTTCAAAGTTTGAGTTCGATCGAGCTTCATATTTTAAGCTCGAGTTTGGTTCAAAATAAAATTATATAATCTCAAGTTTGACCTCATTAAGTTTGTTAAGACTTTATTTATTAAAAAATATATTTTAAATTCTAATTAAAATAACATTAATATCTAAATTCGTTGTGAATTCAATTAATATTTATGTTCAAAAAGCTCAATGGCTCTCGAGTCTAAATGAGCCAAACATATAAATTTCGAGTTCGTTCGATAAACCATTTGAATATTTTGAATGTGATTTTGATTCAACTAGTTTTAAATCAAACTCGAATAAATATCAATCCAAACTCGAGTAGTTTATGAATCGGTTTAGTTTATTTGTGCTCCTAGCTGCAACTGATGCAGTAGATATCAAAAGTCAAAAGCACCACAAATTTTCTCTAAATTTACTAGGATCATTTATGTTGCAATACGTAATGTCAGTTTCGCTTCATGCTTGAACAAGCAGTTTCTTCATTCTTTTTTGTTTTGTTTTCCTTTTTAACTTCTTCTTCTTGATTAATTTGTGCTAACTCTTCTGTTTCTTCTGCATCTTCATGATAAAAACAGCCATGAGTTGGTCCAGGACTCTGGCAGGAATTAGAAAGAAAACGAAGGAAAAGACCATGAATCTTTTAGTCTCATCAAATCCTGTTTTATCAATTCTACTTTTATGTTTCTTTCAGCCACACACCCTTGCGATCAAAAAGGTGAATTCGCAGTTTTGGTTTTTCTGGGGAAAAAAACAAAAAGGTCAAATGATTCATGCTTTTCATTTTTGCTACAGCCATACATAGTATACTTGGGATCACATTCACATGGTCTGCAACCAACATCATCGGATATAGAAAGCGTCACAAATTCGCACTATGATTTACTAGAATCATTCCTAGGAAGGTATGTTTATGTTACAATATATAAATTATCAGTTTCCATCTATATTCCATGGTCAAACATGCAGTTTTCTTCATGGTGGAAACAGCAATGAGTTAGCCCAGGAATCCATCTTCTATTCATACTCAATCCATTAATGGTTTCGCTGCAAATCTTGAAGAAGACAAGGCCGCCGAGATTGCAAGTATGCGCTTGAAACACTTTTCCTAAAGATTCAGTAGGCAATACACACCATGTATATATTAGGTGGTGGGTACTGGATAATTACGTGTTATTATATCATACGTGATGTGTCACCTGCTGAAACTTTCATTCCATGGCAACTTTGGTGAAAATTATTAGATTTTATTCATCTAATTTTTTGGAATATGTAGGGCATCCGGTGTTGTATCTATTTTTGTTAGCAAAGGAAGAAAACTGCATACAACACATTCATGGGAATTTCTGAGATTAGAAAGAGATGGCCATGTTCCTAAAAAATCTCTCTGGACTAAAGCAAGATTTGGTGAAGATGTAATTATTGGTAATTTAGATACTGGTAGTGTTTTTTTATTTTTGTTTTGTTTATGATTATTCTTATGTTTCCATTTGATTTGTGATTTTCTGCACGAATTATCCATTTTTTTGCTGAGTAAATCACTATAACAATCATTCATCTGAAGAAAATTCCATAGTTACACGAGCTTTTGTAACATGATTTGATGTTGTGCATGTTTGAGAAAAAAATTAACATTATGTGCATTACAATTTTGACAAAAAAATATATATATTTTCCAAAGTGGTGGATTTTTCGGATCAGCTAAAATTGAACATTTTCCACGGGATTAATTATATTAATCAAACCCGTTTTATTTATTTATTTATTTTCTTCCCTTTATATTACTGTGCTTCAGTTGATTATATTTTATGTACCTTTAATTAAAATTCTAATAACATCATGTTAATCAAATGAAATATGGAAGAGTTTCTAGATTCCTTTTTTTTTTTTTTTAACTTAGGCTTTATTTCCCACTACATGTCTGCTTTTGTTGGTTATATCTACTGGACAGATTCATTTTATGTTCTTTTGAATGATTTGCATTATTACATTAGAAAGTTTGAAATTGGTAGGACACTAAGAATGAAATATTGACAACACAGCCATTGGCCATATGGCCTAATAACATTCAACTTTAGTCATTATACTTAAGTTACTGAGTTCGATTCTCTACTTTGTAACCACTAAAAAAAATACTAACAACACAGATTATACTTTAGTTCTCTTTTGTATTTATTAACGCATGTATGTTGTAATAGTTGTTTAAAACCATTAGTTAACTCATACAATTTTTTGGGATTATGATTTTGTAAATTTTCTTTAATTGAAACAAATGCAAACTTTTAGATGTGAACTCTTAATGAAAAATGACATTATTAGGTGTAGAATTTTATATCATTACCATCCTACAGTTTCCATACTTTATATGATTTGATTAGAATAGTAAGTTTGAGAACCTTGCTGTTTACTGTGATAGCTTTTGATAATTTCTTTTGCCCTTTTATGGTAGGTGTTTGGCCAGAATCAAAGAGCTTCAATGATGAAGGAATGGGTCCAATTCCATCAAAATGGAGAGGAATATGTCAAAATGGGATAAAAGATAAAATTTCATGCAATAGGTTCAATTCTCTTCTCATTTAATTTTTTTTCTTTGCAATGATTGTTAAGACCCAAAATCACATCCATCCTTTTGTGTATGATAATAATATGATTATGTTACAATCGTTCATGGTTTTGAAGTTAAACTTCTAGTTACAAATGGTGGATGACCTCGAATGCCACCTCTCTATCTACTTTCCTGTTTTCCCAATCTACCTACACAATGTAAGGTGTAGTCAGTATTTGTTGTTTCAAAGGAACATTAATAAGTTTTTGCTTTAAAAGTTAAGGTTTATACTGTAATTTTAAACTTGTAATCCCATGTAGGAAGCTGATAGGAGCAAGGTATTTCGTCAAGGGTTATGAAGCACATGGGGCAAAGTAAATGCATCTCATTATACCCCGCGAGATAAGGATGGTCATGGAACCCATACTTTATCGACAGCAGGGGGTGCTTTTGTTCCAGGAGCAAATGTTTTTGGTCATGGAAATGGTACTGCAAAAGGAGGATGTCCTAAAGCCCGTGTTGCTGCCTACAAGGTCTGCTGGCCACCGATCAAAGGCAGTCAATGTTTTGATGCAGACATCCTTGCTGCATATGATGCTGCAGTTGCAGATGGTGTAGATGTGCTCTCAATGTCGCTTGGCGGTGATCCTATTGAATATCTTAATGATGGGGTCTCAATTGGAGCTTTCCATGCTATTAAAGAGGGAATTCCAGTCATTTCTTCGGCTGGTAATATGGGTCCTGGTGCAGGTACGGTGTCTAATGTTGCACCCTGGTTGCTTACTGTTGCTGCAAGCACAACAGATCGTGAGTTTTCTACTGTTGTTTCTCTTGGCAACAAGATGCACCTCAAGGTACCTTGTGTATTAGACAAATTACCTGAATCTTTCATGATCTTTTTCTATTCAACATGGATAATCAAGATTTGCCCTTCTGGGCATTAGTACCACTACTAACTTATCAAAAGTGTGTGTTATGGATTTTATTGGTATATGCATTATTATATTACAGGGTGTATAAGTGTAAAATTAAGAAAACAGTGTGCGTTGGTGTAGTTTCAAAAGCTTTGAGGGTAGTCGGCGGTGTGTACCTATTGCTCTTTGAAAACACTAATTTGTGTGAGTTTGTTTCCTTAACAGGGTGAAAGCCTCTCAGCCAAGGGCCTTCCTGCTGAGAAATTCTATCCCTTAATCTATGGTCAGGATGCGGGCTTTCCTTATGCGGTCCCAAGCAAAGCGTAAGTTTATCAATAATATTCTCTTGTGATTACATGTTAAGAAACTTGGATGATTTTGCCAGCCTCATGAATTCGCTTACAATATTACAGCATACTTTGCAAATCTGGGGCACTTGATCCGAAGAAGGTTAAGGGAAAGATTGTGGTCTGCCTTCGTGGTGAAAATGGTAGAGTTGACAAGGGTCAGCAGGCTCTTCTTGCAGGCGCGGTTGGGATGATTCTAGCTAATGATGAATCCACTGGCAATGATCTCATTGCAGATGCTCATGTTCTTCCAGCTGCACATATTTCCTACAAGGATGGGCAAATCCTACTTGCATATATTGACTCCAACAAGTAATAACCTCTCCTTTTTCACGTATAGTTTACAAGGTCGAAGAACTGATTTTGACAAAGAATTACTTCCTTAGAACTCCTTATGCCCACCTAACGTCTGAAAGAACGGTACTGGATTTAAAGCCAGCTCCATTCATGGCCTCATTCTCATCCAGGGGACCAAACACAATTGATCCATACATTCCAAAGGTAATTATACAGCTATATTGGGTTGGTGGTTTATGTTGGTCACTTGTTGGCACTAAGGGATTGTTTTCTCTCCCTGTATCCAAGATGAAGTTGATACCGGATGATATAAAACCGATACTAAAAATTACATAAACCTTTTGTTTTATATAGCCTGATGTTACGGCGCCTGGGGTGAGCATAATTGCTGCATTCAGTGAAGCGATTGGACCAACTGAACAAGCTTTTGATCACAGAAGAATACCATATAGCACGCTGTCAGGAACATCGATGGCATGTCCTCATGTTGCTGGAATTGTTGGCCTTCTCAAGACTATTCACCCCGAGTGGAGCCCTGCTGCGATTAGATCCGCAATCATGACTACTGGTATCAACATTTGTTTCTTACATCCCCCCCCAACTTCTTACCCGCATGTGACACCGATTTGAAACAGGAAAAAAATATCAATTTTCACTTTTCAAAACCTGAAAAGTGATTCCATATGTGTTTTCCATGTGCAGCAAGAACACAGGATAACACAAGGAAACCAATACTAGCAGCATCATTCGGAAGGCCGATCCATTTTACTATGGGTCTGGTCATGTGCAGCCTAACCGTGCAATGGATCCTGGTCTGGTATATGACTTAACTGTCAATGACCACTTGAACTACCTATGTGCTCGAGGATATAATGAATCCTTGCTTCAACTCTTCACAAAATACCCTTATAGGTGTGCGAAAAATTTCAATTTAGCAAGTTTTAACTACCCTTCAATATCAGTTCTTCAACTAGAGGAGAATGTCACCATTACTAGAAGGCTTAAAAACGTTGGCACCCCTGGAACATATGTAGCACATGTAAGGGCTCCAGCAGGAGTATCCGTTATGGTTCAACCTACAAGGCTAAGGTTTGATAAAATTGGTGAAGAGAAGGAGTTTACAATGGTGATTGCGTCCGAGGAAGATGGTATGTTGGATGAGTTTGTGTTTGGAAGTTTGGTTTGGTCAGATGGGAAGCATTATGTGAGGAGTCCTATTGCAGTGAAAAACTACTAAGCTTGATAAATAAGTTATCAAAAGAAAAACATGGGAAAATGACCTTTTGTTTTTAATTTTTATGAGTTCATATGGATAGATATATTTTTAGAGATTTTTTTTTTTCCATGAATTTAAGGATTGAAACGTTTCCTTTTACTACTTCTTTTTGACGGGGTGGAAGGAGGGAATGAGAATATTGAATTGGTGTTTTCTTTATTTCTTGTTGATAATACAAGAGAAAAAGAATGTAATTTTTTTTTTAATCTCATCTATTCAATTTTTCTTTCTTCTATACTCCGTAATTGTAAGCAATGCTATAAGATATAATTAGGGTAAATTACATAGAAATGTATCATCGTTTGGTGTAAGTTCATTTAAGATATCAACATTTTGAGTGATTAACAAGAGAAATCAACGTTTAGAGATTAATTTACTTAAAGTACCAACGTTTTGTAAAGTGAGTCAAATAAGATATTAATATATGACTATTAATGAAAATTAAGGAAACTAAATTAAAAACTAATCTAAGCGTTACTTAAATAAACTTTATAAAATGTTGATACCTCATTTGAATCACTTTGCCGAATATTGATTCTTCTTTTTAACCACTTAAAACATTGATACCTTCTAACGTAATTTACCTGATATAATTATACCAAAAGACGCTGCATAACCAAGGAGATTCTATCGTCTTATATATTTAAATAATAAATAAAATCAAGAGAGGCAAGTTATAAGGATAGTTTTATGGAGATATACAACCAATGTTACTTAGTAAATTAAATATATATATATATATATCACATATAAAATGCATTTTTTTCCTTTAAGCTCAAACGTAATTATGGGTCTATTTCTTTAGCTTTTTTGAGTAGATACAGACTTTTTTTCAAATTTTTTTCTAACAAACTGTTTATCAAGAAATAGATATAAATAAAAAAAATTGACAATTCTCATGAAAATATCAAATGGATTAAATATAAATAAAATATAAATGCAAATCAAATATACTTATACATATCATTTTGATAGATCAGATAAAAAACAGACCATTCAAACAGACCCATATATTAATTAATTATCCCTTTTTAGCATGTGCAACGTTTGTGTGATGTCTAGTAATAGACATAAGGCGATGGGCCACAATATGGAAAAAATTTAGAGAGAGAGAATATGATAAATTGATTGCTTGATATAACCCATGTAAATATACAATATCTAATATTTCAATATATTCTAGATAGTTATGGCACTATTAGTTAAGATTATTGTTGAACCTAAAGGGTATTATGATAATCTTGAAGGGACAAGAATAATTTGACTTTGCCAAACCATAATTCATGTAAGCGTATACGATACATGCAAATCTTAATATTTTACAATTGCAATTTCATTTAAATATTACTTAGCCAGGTTGAAATAATGAACAGACAGAGGCTAATGGCACCATTATGATCTAGTTACAGCACTTTTAGCAAACTAACTTTGTATCACGATAATTAACTAATCAATAGCTCATCTATGGATCATGGAAGATTTAATACTTAATTCAATGCCACATCACCTTGGTTAGCTATCCCTAACAAACGATGGAAGTATGGGTCCATGACTGCCACCCTCAATCCAATCAACATAAGTGCAAGCCAAAGCAGTAAATTAACTTACCCATCTATTTATCATCAAATCATACGGGTATTATAACGCCCTAAATTTAAGGTCATTTTTAACTTACCATGTGTTCATACTTCATAATGAGTATGGACATACCAAGACTTAAAACTTGCTAGAAGTTCACAAGTTATTTCATAAACCAAAATTACTCATATAATTATAATTCTAAATAATGTAAGATTACATACTTGTCATCATAAATAACCACATAAATCTCATCTATATTCTATATGAATTCCATTGGTAGATGGCTTAGAGAGTTCATTTTAACAATGTTACAAGATTTATACATTATGACTAGAATATTACTCAATAAACACTAAACACCTATTACCATTCAAATCAATTACACATGACTAAAGTATTTGTTTTTTTTTTTTTTTTCATAAATCATCCAGTGTCCTCTATTCCACAGCTGGAGAAACTTAATGTTAGTAATATTCTTAAACCCACCAATTGGTTGCAACTAGCAATACAAAAGTATACACATTCACCACCTGTACCTAAGTTGTTCCTATAAAAGATAAAAAAAAAAAAAAAAAGAACTAGAACCCAAACAATATATGATAAGTGTATTTTTGTCTTTATTTAAGAAGGAAAATTATGATGTCACTGATAGATTTTATGATTATTGATAAGAATTTGATGCTTGATTTGGTTAATTTTTTATGTTAGGATGTTGAAAAGGATATATGAGTTAAAGAAGAATAATTAATAAGATTAATCAAATTTCGGAAGAAAATGAAGAACTTTTGAAAAAGAAAAAAAGGCAGAAGAACAAAAGCAATTATAATATCCCGTGCATATCTCGTGTTTCCGTTGAAGTGTTTCCGTTGAAGAGGGTCCATGGCTAAAGAAGATATTGTGCTCTCATTTTGTGAAGACCTAAGAGCTACACGACTAACTACAATACCCCATGTTTCACCTGGGTTGTTCTATAGATGCTGAAGGAATGAATAAAAGAGACCTACAAGGTAATTAAACATCCCATATTTGTGTCGTGCTTTTGTCTGTTTGGAGAACTATAAAGTAGTCAGAGCGAAACATGAGAGAATACTTGATCCTGTGTATATCCATACTATATTTTGATTGCAGACGTTAAAAGAGGTTAAAAAGATACACGATTCATACCAGTTGCCCCTACATTGCCCGTGGAGTTGAGATATTATACAGAGCTTATTTAACTTTTTGGATATCTTTTTAGATTGATTCCTATCTGAAAATTACGGGATTGACTAAGATTCTTATATATGTAAATAGGTCCTAAAATAGAGATTAGACATTATTGACACAAATTACAAAATTTACTTACAATTGTATACTTAGATTTTTGTCTAAGGGTTTAGAGAAAGATAAGCAAGTCAAGAAGAGAGAAAGGAGGTTACAAGTTTAGTCTTTTCAAGAGGTACTCTTTCTTCACTTTAATGTTTTTATTAATGTATATTGTACTTCATAGTTCTATGATGGAGGAGTAGAGATTTTAGTTTAGGTATTAAAGAACCATGGGAATTGCTATGTAATCCCAACTGACGTCTATTTAATGAAGCCATTAGTTTTCTTAATTCTAATTATGTGGACTTGATTGTAATTGATATTGGTTAATCGAAAGATTGCTTTTATAAAGAGATCAAACATATTTAGAACGATTTGGTTGTAACCCTAGATATGGGATGACATAAGTCTTTTGTATTAGATTGAATTAAAGTTTAGTCTAATGTAAGATTCATAGATCTTTAATGTGGTTCTTGAATTGATATTAGTTAGAGGGATATTTCAACAGATAGATTCAAGAATTAGGAATTGGTAATCTTGAAAGAGATATCAATTTAATAAAGGAATTTTGCGGATTAAGAAATTAATAATTGACATTAAATTATCTTTAAAAAATAAACATAGTAATTCTTAGAGGTGATTTAATATCTAGATGGTTTTAATGATCTTGTGATTAATATACAATTGTTTTGACTTGTGATTGCGATAAAAGTAATTAAATTATGATAATAGTAGAGTAAATAGTGAAATCAATAGTTAATACATTGAATTGATTTTTATGTTAGATAGTAGAAAAAGAAGTAAATAATAGTAATTCAAGATCCCCGTGAGAACGATATCTGTGCGTATTGGCTATACTATAAATTGATAGTTATACATATCTAAAACGTGACCGTAGATATAGTTTAATAGTATAGATTTTATTGAGTGATTACAATCATATTAGTATACCATAAACACATGTGCGTAAACAAGTAGTCACTCAATCACATGTATACATATAAATCTAATGCAACAAGCATTTCATTTATTATCTTTAACCTTCAAGCAGAACAAGCATCAAAGAGATAACTCAGTAACTTGCCACACATACATATAGTAATATATGAATATTATGTTAGGTACTCCCCAACATCCATGCATCCATGAGTCGAAAACATTGGATATTAGTACTCCTTAATAATGATGACACTAAAAATCCTCACTCCGCAGTTAATAACTTAAAACTTTGCAAAAGTCTTACAATTGTTCTTAGCACAAAAAAGATGTTTGAAAGGGTAGAGCAATAGGTTTTATGGCTTTCTCTCCATTTAAATTGTCAATGTTACAAATGATGTGCCTTACCTTCTGAGCCTACAGTGGAGAAAATTTTGTTGGAGAGGAAAAGTATTGTGTATAGAAAGAAATATTCTAAGAAATAAACGATGTTTCATTTGTTTTTTTTTAAAAAAACAATGATATTTATATAATAGTAGATTGTGGTACAATAACTTCTTTACCTCTGTATATTTTATTTTTGGGATAATATCACAAATGGTACTTAAACTTTAGAAAAATATGTAATTATGTACCTAAAATTTGAAATTAATCAATTTAGTATCTGAACTTTAAAATTAATTAATTTAATACATGGAAAAAATTGAAATTAATTAATTTAAAACCTGAAAAAACTTATTAGAGGTATCTTTGGCGTGCGCGAAATTTTTTTTTTTTTTTTTAGGTATTGAATTAATAAATTCCAAAATTCATGTACTAAATTGATTAATTTCAAAGTTTAGATGCCTAATTACACATTTTGTCAAAGTTCTAGTTCTACCCGTGACATTAACCTTTTATTTTTTATAAGATTGCCCTTCTTTATGGATCCTTTATTGAAGTTATTTCAGGCTCAAGCAACAAGTAAATGTAAGTCACTCACCTTACTTTGCTTGAAAATATCTTTTATATGTTTGTCTTTAGTTCAAATCCAGTAGAGGATGAACTAATTATTGGGACTAGATTTTTAGGCTTCTACATGAGGCCTGCAAAACAAAACACCACTAGTGTTGTGTTGAAAGGTTGATCAGCATACCACTTCGACGTTTAAGTCAAGTTGCATCTCAAATGTGAAAAGATCAAAAAGAATATGAGTTATCAAATAACATACTTGTTTTATGGAATGTATAGGGGAGATATTTATAGGAGACAAGCTCTTAGCAGTTATGCATGTTGCATGATTATGGAGTAGTGGGAGTTGATGGCAGTTATTTAAAGGTAAGGACTAGACCACTAATCCATGTTTAATCATCCTTCTCAATGATACTAGTTGCAATTGCAAAGAGCATACCGGGTAACTTGACTCGAGGTTTACCTAACACATGATTTCGGTGATCAATTTTCCTAAGCCAAGGGAAGTGGTGCTCTCAAAGGCTTAGAATGAGTCAAATAGGTAGGACCTAGTCTAGTGTGTCAGCCTTAACACGTGATAGGTTGAACCGGTCTTGAGGAGCCCATTGTCCATAATTGACCATTGAAAACCTCTTTTTCCAATCTATTGCTATCCTATAGAAATTTTAGTATTAATAAAATTATTAAATGGCCTAAGTTTTAGGATAAATAATATGAAATTTATTTCTTTTTATGCCACATTTATAAGATATTTCTCTTACTTAGTACATAATTAAAGTATAACATCCTAATCAACAGAGCTTACATAGCAGTGGACCAAGGGGTATTATTTAATTTTTACTTTATACTACAGCAAGGAGTACACTTTTGAATTGTTGGATTTTTATCTATATCGTATTTGTGTTTGATTTGCATTTATAACTTATTTATATTATATTTATATTGTATTTGTTTGATCAGCTTATGAATAAAATTGTTAGTTTTTTATTGACATCTATTTCTTCACAAACATCTGTTTACAAAAATGACAAAAATACAATATCAAAATAATTAAAATATTATGAAATAAACAAACCTTAATTGGAAAAGAAAATTGTGAAATGGTGGCTAAAACATGGATTTTGAAAAAGAAAAATCTTTATATTCTTTTTTTTTTTTTTTGTTTTGTATTTGAAACCGAAACAACCAAGCTTTTATTTCTCAATCTTGTCTTACGTTTGATGGTACAAATTTCTCTGTTCAGCAGTTTCAATAGGAAAATTCCTTGTTTGTTTTGAGTGAATTCAATTTGAGACCATCTTTGATTGTTATTCTTGTGTGGAATGTGCGGGTTTCGGAACCATTGGCAGTCTTCGTGCAGTCTTTTTCTCACCTTCTCCCCTCTCTCTTTCTCACTCTCTCACTCTCTGTTTGTATCTCTCTCATAATGTGATGACATAAGAGAGTTTTTGTGGTTTAGTTTGCTTACAAAATGAAGAATTTCATTTTATAATGTAATATTCTATTTTCTATAAATATTTGTTTACAGTATATATATACATTATATATAATTCTGTTAAAGAGTGTAAATTGAGTTAAATTTGGTTTGAAATTTACTAAGTTTAACTACAGAATCATTGTGTTGAATTTGAATTTAAGTTACTCAAATAGTTTATCAAGAAGACTCCAAACTTGATAGTTAGTTCAATTAATTTCCAAACCCACTTAAATTCCAATCAAGTTTAAAGTCTAGTTTGGTATTAATATCATTTAATTTTAAAAAAAAAATATTTTTTAAATAAATGGGGTTTAAATGAGAACCTTATTTAATGTCACTATGAAACAAGCTTAAACTTAAAATTTTATTTGATTCATTTACAACATAATTTAAGTTATGTACTATACATTTTTATAATTTATATATCATGTATGTCTTATTATATATACATATGTGTACATATATATCCTAAAACATTCATCACTCAGTTACCCTTTATCCCCAACCTCCTCCTTTGATATAAAACAACCGGATTTAGCAAATTTATTGCTAAAAGATCTGTCAAATCATTTATTATCTTAACGTAACAATCTTTTAAAGTGGCTTTAACAGTAAAACCTCAACTAGATGATAGACTATGGGGAAAAATTTTTCCTTTAAGAAAATAGCTACTCATTCTCTCTTTATTCTACTTAAAACTGTTATTATGGTATTTAATAGATATGAATGATAATTAATAATGAATTATTATTATTATTATTATTATAAAATAATGAATAGTAATTCATGTATCATCAATATGAATTGTTACTTAATAGTTTTATTTTCAATTTTTATTATAATTCACATGTTTTGAAATAATAAAGATAAGAGGTTCAATAATTACTTATTTTATTTTTTTATACAAAGTGAATATTGTAATAGTGATTACTCATCTGTTACACTCCTATTAAATCAGAAATTCAATTTTCTTCTTCTCTCATATGGTGAAGTAGACAAGTAGTACATGGTATCACTAGTAATTCTTTTACTTTTAATAATATATCGAAAACACAAATTCTTAATTCGACTGTCGCTACATGATATCGTGCTTCGCAATTTCAAGAGCTAATACATTATATTTTCATATAAACTAGGTAAAACCACACAACATATAGGGATTTTGATTTTGAATTTGAATATAATGATTTGTAAATATAAGGAATTCACCCAAAAAATTACACAATTGACATGCTAATTAAGCGCATAAGTTTATAAATCGTTACAAATATAATATCACTTTTCTTATGTTATAAAATGTTTATGCATTACAATTTTATGAAGCATTAAACTGTTCACCGTTAACAATCTGCTATCTAAAAAAAGTTAAATTTTAAAATATAGGAGTGAAGTATAAAAGTGAAATATCACGAAGAAGAAGAGTTATGTAGTTTTATGACAATTTATTGAAGGTTGCAATCCTTATTGCATCTCTTGTATTAAATAACGTGTTTCTAGAACAAAAACTTATGACATTATATCAATAAATAATAGATAAAAAATGTAAAAAAAAATAATCATACAATATATAATATACTTATTTTATCAAACAATAGTATGTATGCAATAATTAAGATAATAGACAAGCATATGTTGTTAATATAGTTATTCCGTTGAATTTTTCAAGTATGTCATCTTTTCTTTTGTAAATGAAATTTAATAAAAAATCTAATCCATCGGGCGATACATTAACTAGTTAGAAAGACTCTTTTATCTTGTAATCAAAAGGATGATTCAGCGATTTTTTTTTTTCCAGTGATTATAATGAAGAACGGATTCGAACCAATATATCTCACTTGAATGATTATGATTATTGTCATTAGATTACAAGATTATTTACAAAAAAAATTATTTTTTCTAAAGGTACAAGCAAATTACATTTGGTTAAACAGACCAGAGAAAGCTAAAAATCAATGCAAAAGTAAGTTATGATATACTCATTAAAAATCTAATCTCTAATTTTAACTTCTTAATTTTCATCAATTTAAAAATTAATCATTAAAATTATTTATTTTTTATTAATCTTATAATATTATCTTTTTTTATCACAACTGTTGATTGCACATGATAATATTTAAAACAGTATATTTATAAAAATTGAGGGACTATAAATAATGAAGATCCAAATCCACAGTATATTTATAATGTATTCCGCTTAGAGTGCCGTTAGGAAGTGGCACACTGACGTGGGGTCTAGCTCGAAAAGGAACCTAATAATTCATTCTTTTGTGCATGTAGTTCATTATTTGTATACACGGGACAACCCGTGCACATCTTTCAATTTTGTGGCGGAAAAGGCACTAATCATCTACATCAACTCTATCGTACGTGGGAGCAGATATGTGGTAGCAAGAAGAAAAGGAAAATCTTAATTATTGATTCTATTTTAATTTTGTACTTTGAGACTTAAAATTAATGAATATAGGCGGGATTCCACTTATATCATGTTTGATACGCCCAAATGATTTATAATCTTATGGATTGGAATGAATTAGAATGGGATTGGGATTGGGATTAGGATTGGCTCTAAAATAATAAATTCATTCTTATATTTGGAATGACTATAGGATGTATTTGTTGGAAATGTCTAAGTAAAAGAATATAAGTTATGAATATGCAATAGGCCAAAAGAGTCATTATATTATATGCAATTAATAAACAGAATCAAATTTCCTTTTAAAGCCTTACTCTAGCTTCTAAAGATGTATCTAAATATGGAAATGAAATGGAATCCTGATTTCAAGTTTCATTCATGCATACCAAACATGACATGACAAAAGTGAAAGAGGGATTTAAACCTGATAATATTTCACATAAGAAAATCAAGTAAGGCTAAAAATAGAAAGAACTAACTAGCGATTTCTATTCTAAATTTATTAGTCAGATTTTTCTAAGTTATCTTTAGTTGGATACCGTTCTTTAGATCTTATTGCTGAAGGACATGTACATGGCATTAAATTTAGATTTGTTCATCAAATCGAATCGACTCAAAAAATGTAGTTTTTTGTATATTGTTTTAGTTCCAAGAGGTTATAAATATTTCACAATTCAATCAAAATGTCAAACCAAAATAAACCACTTTAACTCAAACCAAAATATAAGTGATATTTGTCATTATACTATATTTACCCTTTCTTTCTCATCTCTCAATCTATTTTTTAATTTAATCTTTTTATTTTACATTTGTCTCTTATCTCTTAAGTAGACCCGCATACCTTAACTGTTACCTAAAGTATAATATTATTGCGATATTATATTATATGACTTTATTTTATATAATATTTCTTAATTTAAACATCAACTTTTAAGTAGAAACTCCATAAAATTATTAGTAATATTAATTATAATATGATATTTTTAAAATCAATTTAAATCAAACTAAACTGTATCTAAAACAATTTAGTTCATGACCTTGAAGCCTTAGAAGCTCTTTCATCCATTAAGGGTATGAATCCATTTTTAATACGATTTGATTCGACCATTCACGCCGTGATTCCTCAACCCAATCGTGGAACTGGCCGATAATTGATAAGATTAAAAAATAAAAATTCAAAATTTTTAATTTTTTAAGTTTAAGAAATATACAAAATCTCTCCAGAAATTCATAGATAATCATTTACAAATATTTCAAGAAAACAAAAATGGAAAAATTCAAAAAAAAAAAAAAAAAAAAGGGTTTCTCTCGCTATCTCGACACTTCCTCCTGTTCCGGTTTGCCTGAAAAAATGGTAACTGTAGTTATGTCCTAAAATGGCTTCCAAGTAATTCCAAATTCCAATTCCTCATTGCATGTACATACACATATACATACAATCCAACCCTCATCCATATCCATCCATCTCTCTCTCTCTCTCTCCAATGGCTTCACTTCCTTCCTTCTCCTTCTTGCTCTCCATCTTCTTCTTCTCCTCTCTCACACACACTTCTTCTTCGTCTCCAAAACTACCATTCCACCCTCAGGACGTCCTTCCTCTCCTTCCACGCCAACTCTCATGGCCTATCCTCAACTACCTCAACAACGGTCCCGTCGATTCTCCCTACTTTTGTAGGTGCCGCTTCTTCTTCTCCCAATCGCACCCTTGGTTGGAAAGGCGCCTGCTTTTACAACAACACGGCTTGGATGGAGTTCCATAATAATTCCGGTAGTGAATTCGGTGGCGGTACGCTTCATATCAAGGTATGGTGGACAGAAAGATTTTTGAAAAAAATTTGAATTTTCATATGCTAGGGTTTGGAATTTTCATTCGTTTGGGTTTTGGGAGTGATTTAGGTGTTTGCAAGTATGAATTCACGCACTTCGGAGCTCTGAAGTTAATTGATTACATTTATTATTCTCGTGTAATCCTTGTAGGATTTTATTGAATTTGTTTGGTTTTCTGTTAAGTAGTTATTAGTTCAGTTTAGTTTAGTTAGTTTGCTAAATAACCAATTCTCAATGCACTTGCTCGCGGTTAAAGTTGATGTATCCTTTTTTTTAGCTATTCTTTTCAGATAAGTAGTTATTACTTAAGTTGATTAGTTTCTTATGGTTGCAACGAACTTTTGATGTCATGACACGTTATTAGCTAAGCTGGAAATTCTATATTATATGAGTAAGTTATTGAAGGATCGAATTTATACACAACTGTGATCCGACCAATGAAATGCTTAATATGTTCAAATGGTTAAATGATGGGCACAGGACCATAGAAGGTCCCTAATTAATCTCAAACGCTCAAAGGTTTCAATAGTGTCTGAACTTCCCTCCGTGCTATCTTTTAGTGTGTGTCTCTTTTGCTTCATAGGAGCTCCAGAACAGCTTGAGATATTGTTTTGTAGGTAATTTTATCATTTTGTTATGCAGTTCTTTGTCCATAATTTTTTTTTTCCTCCCCTTTTAATCTTCTTTAATTTACATTCAATGAGATTCTATTGTAGAGTATTTTGTAAGCCTAATCTTTGTCTTTGGTTTAGCTGGTAATGAGATTTCTCAGATAGTGCTGTTTCTATTTGCTGAGGCTTTATTCTTGAGCTTAATTGCTAGTTTGTCTTTTGTCTCTTGAGAGGTTTTCATGGTCTCTGACGTGCAGTTTTCTAAATTGTTTTCATGAGATCTTGTGTTTCCCTCATGCATAAATCTGATGTATCCGAGTAAAAAATAATCTCCTTGCTCATGCTTTCCCTCCAGGTCAACAAAGCCCACAGTTGGACCTGTATGGATCTTTATGTCTTTGCAACCCCATACCGAGTTACATGGGATTACTATTTTCTATCGCGGGAGCACACACTTGAATTCAAGGAGTGGGAAGGAAAAGCAGAATATGAATATGTAACTTTCTGCTCATTTTGTCACTTATCACGAGTCTTTTGATGAATATTTATGCTCTATAATTACTGTTAATTTGTTAATTTAGGTGAAAAACAGGGGAGTTTCAATCTTCCTCATGCAAGCAGGTATGCTGGGAACACTGGAGGCATTGTGGGATGTCTTCCCTTTGTTTACGAATACAGGATGGGGAGAGAATGCTAACCTAGGCTTTCTTGAGAAGCACATGGGAGCTACTTTTAAAAAACGTCCCGAACCATGGGTAACGAATATCAGCGTTGATGATATTCACTCTGGTGATCTCCTTGCAGTATCAAAGATTCGTGGACGCTGGGGTGGTTTTGAGACTCTAGAGAAGTGGGTTAGCGGATCTTATGCTGGTCATTCGGCAGTTTGTTTAAGGGATTCTGAAGGAAAGCTCTGGGTTGGTGAATCAGGACATGAGAATGAACAGGTATGATTCCTGCACTTCAGTTTGTGAAAGCCTTACAGTAGTTGACATGAATCTTTGGCAAGGATAACTCTTTTGCCTATTTCCTTCTGAGGCATTTCATTTTTTGTATTTGTTTATTTCCCTTTCACGTCATCAAAAATTTGTGCAAAAGCCTTGTTCATGAGTTTGAATTCCCAGTTATGCTGGTCAAAATAGTTGAACATAGAAGAAAATAGCTAAACATGCATGGTTGTGGAGCATCCTAAATTGAAACCATATACAGGCTATAGTGTCGTTCATCGAAGAACCACTTTAGTTTGTGTGAAATTGTGGCCATGGGATGGGCACATGTTGGTCGATTTTACTGTTAGTTGTTTTGTGTGTGTTGGTTGCAAATTGTTTCCTTGATCAGATTAATTTGTATTATTTAATCCGTCAATTTTTCAACTCTGTGGATGGTTCATGTCTTTCTAAGTGGTATTCTTTCTTCTGTAGGGCGAAGATATTATTGCTATTTTGCCTTGGGATGAATGGTGGGACTTTGAGCTGAACAAAGATAACTCTGATCCCCACATTGCATTACTCCCTTTGCATCCTGATATGCGAGCCAAGTTCAATGAAACTGCTGCCTGGGAATATGCAAAAACCATGGATGGAAAACCATATGGTTATCATAACATGATATTCAGCTGGATTGATACCCTTGATGGAAACTATCCACCTCCCTTGGATGCTCATCTGGTATTCACGTCACATGCTTCTTCTTGTCTTCATTAGCAAATTACCCAATATCCCATTTTTTGTTTAATGGGCAATGTTTTTAGTGTATATGAGATTATTTGACAGCATGTAGTTATTCATGATTTTAACTTGAATTCCCACGTCAATTTGACTGATCATGCATGTTCATATAAGAAGCTTTAGCTAGTCTCACTTTGAACTTTTGCGTCAAATTAGGGTTCGTCTTGTAATTTCTAGGATTTTTCCCTAAATACAATTTCGCAGATTGTATTTCCCATACCCTGTTTCCGCTCATTATGTATGTGTTTTTGGGTAAAGTAAAAAATTTTTTGAGTATAGAGGATCCTTATGTTGGTGTGTGAAATAGAATAATTGTGCACATGAAATAAGCCAGCTAGCTTCCAATTTAAAATTTAGAATTCTCGATTTACAGGTTATTAATTCATGGAACTATAATGACTATTATCTCAGGTTTTCTTTTTGTTATACATCTTAGATCTGGGATATTTCAGGTTGCTTCTTTTATGACTGTGTGGAATCAACTACAACCTGCCTATGCTGCTAATTTATGGAATGAAGCCTTGAATAAGAGACTTGGCACTGAGGTAATTGCTAATATTCTATATTTTGTGAGAGCAAGTGCAATGCGTCTTGAACTCATGACAAATTTTGTGAGTTCAACAACACAAATTTCCTGTAGGATTATTACTTTCTGGTATGATCCCATGGTTACATGAAGATTTTAGTTTCTGCATTGTTGGTTTTTATTGTTTATTGAGACAAGATATCCTTCTGAGAGGGACATGTTCATATCAAGGGTAGGAGGCAGAATATGGGGAGTGTATGAGACAGTGAGCAGATGTTTTCATCTATAGAATGGCAACCATTGTTGCATGCAAATTTATTCATTTGTGGCATTTCACTAGCCATTAAAGTTAATCTTTTATAGTAACATTTGGTTGTGCAATTTTTCATGGTACTGCATTGGAAAAAAGTCATTATACCATATTTGGTTTGCAAAATGTACTTAAGATTGAACAAAACTCTCTTCATGGTACTGGTCAATGCCCAAAATTTTTGTCCCATTTATTTAATGGTACAAAATTCTTGGAACTGGACAAAAATAAAATATCTTAACAACAATTTTGTCTAATATCATGCATACAAAACATGGTATAAGAAAATTGTATTGTCTATTATTCTCTGTACCATGCTGTCCATTTCTTCTTTTTTTTTTTTCTGTTTTTTTCTTTTTTTGGGTTTCTTATAATCAAATGCTACCTATATTTCACTATCTCACTTAAACTTTGGGCCTCTAGCACGATTCCTTTTCTCAACATTTTCCTGTGGGTAAATTAAACACTTAAAAACTTGGACCTCTAGGTGTAAATATACAAATGCATCTACTGAGGATTATCCATTATATGAAAATTATCTGCACTTACTTGATGCAGGGTCTGGATCTCCCAGATATCTTGGTAGAAACTGAAAAGAGAGGATCCTCTTTTGATGAATTGCTAACTATTCCAGAGCAGGATGACTGGCTGTATACTGATGGGAAGTCAGTATCATGCATTGCTTTTATTCTTGAAATGTATAAAGAGGCAGGTCTGTTTGATCCATTTGCTAGCTCAATTCAAGTCACGGAATTCACGGTAAGCATACCAGATGCTGATATCAAAGTCAATGAAGCATTATCTTTCTTGTTGAAGTAAAGTTTTAGGTTATTAATGTATGTTTTGTATATTTGAGATGATCTGTGCTGTTGATAAAAAGAATTGGAAATTCTGTCATTTTATCAAATTGACAGGACTCAGTGCATTAAATATAATGAGGCCTGTCTTGATTATGATGCTAACATTTTATTAATGCTTATGGGATTGAAGTAGTTATGCTTGATCTTTGACATTCTGGTTTGTAATGATGTGATTGCTATTAATCTAACTGTGTATCAATGTGCAGATAAGAGATGCATATATGCTGAGGTTTTTTGAGAATAACTCAAGTCGGTTACCCAAGTGGTGCAATGGTGCAGATGATGTGAAACTCCCCTTTTGTCAAATCCGTGGGATGTATCGGATGGAATTACCAGGGTATAACACCTTGGATCCATACCCTCATATGAACGAAAGGTGCCCATCTCTGCCTCCAAAGTACTGGAGGCCAAGAAATTGCTGAAGTTTTTTCAGTTTCAAGCCTCTTTTGGATCTTGTATATATTTAGGTGATTCTACCTGGTGGATATGGTTAAATACATGGGGGACACAAAATAATATCATGGTCCCAAAGAAGAGACGGTTCTTCCGCTGTTGGTGAAACAAGATTAGACAGAAAATGGTAGTAAGTCATCTTTGGTGCTGTAGAGTGTAATATAGAAGGTTTGTTCATTTTAATTAAGTGAGAAAAGTTCAGAGAGTCCTTTTCCAATTCAAGTGATTCGCCTAATTAGCAGCACGAGTCACAGTTGTTTTTATGTTATAGTGAATTGCCTATTCTTTATTTGATTGTATGAGGATTAGATATGATTCTTAAATGCATGGATCATCAAGCATTTTCGGAGGAACAAGCATCTGCTGGTGATGGAAGCCTAGGCATTCTGTGTGGCTTACTTTTCCTAAAGTTGCATCTGTGTACTGATCTGGCTAGGATTATTATTCAAACATGATCTCCGTGCAAATCAAGTTATTACAGGATGTTGGAACTTGGAAGTTTGAATGGATGGCTGCGGGAGTAAGATATTATTCTGCATCTTCAATTGTCTTGACTTTTACTTCAACACGTGAAGCTCCATCGTGAGAGGAAGCAGAGAGGACATCGCTTGTGTTAGTTTTTTAGCTTATTCTTGGGTTTCAGTGTTTGAAGTCGAGTTGTTCTGTTGATACAATAAGCTCTAGTGTTTTATATGAAATTGGCAGTCGCATTGTACCAGTTCATTTTGAATGTAATGCAGACACACGGAAGGGTGATATTCTTATATTCTTGGTTGTCGTTGCGGGATAGGCATGAAATACAATGCTTGCTATGTGATGGTTTGTATCTATTCTGAGCAGTCCTACTTGCTTGAGTTGCTGGCTTCATGTAAAGTACCAATCCAAGTAAACATTTCCATGGTTGCGATATTCATCACCTGTTGGTATGGTGTATATGGTAAAAGAGAGAGAGAGAGAGAGAGACCGGTCTTAAATTACCATCCTATCATCTTTTTCACTATTTGATGGGATGATGCTAAAATTAGTCTGAAAAAAAAGTTTAATTTATACCTGTAGTAAAGAATTCTTGCGTATCATGTTAATCACTCAGAACTCAGTATTTTTTTCCCTCTTTATGAATTTCATGCACTAAGTATCGTTAAGAAATAATATCAAAATAATTATCTCTTTATTTTATTTTACTCTAAAAGCTTACAATTGCTGAATACCAATCACCCAAATTAACATGTGTTAGTCAAAATTATTGCCTCTGGTATTTGAAAATATAACATGACAAATACTCATTGATTAAAGAATATAATTATAAATACAAATTATAAGACATAATATGGTAAATGTAACTGAGTAAAATTTAGATCTGATATAACATTTAGCAAATTTAAAAACTAAGATGAAAATTTTGAAATAAAACTAATGTACAAGTGGTGATTTTATTATTGTCCTGATGTTAAATGTCACTTTCACTGAAACTTCCATTACTCCATATCTCGTTGATAATCTTCAGCCATAAAATCTATTAACAAATCATTCAATTGAGAATGAAATTTGGAATTTCCAAACGAAAAGTGATTGAAATTGAAAAACCACCAAATATGAAAGGGGTTGACATTATTTGTAAAATAACACCAATATTGGTGGCACTACACTTTATCGTTTAAAATACAACAAGGAAGTGCAGGCCCTAAGAAGTACCATTGGGATAGCAACCAATTTCAGTTCCATTAGTAAGCCAGTAAAAATGCTCAGATAATCCCAGCACAACAAACAGCATTGTAAACAGCCAGAAGTACCTATAACCAACACCACATCAATGTGGCGATGTTTTCAGTCAAGTTTCTTGCTAGAAATCCTACAAAGGATTAGCCGGTGACTTTAATCAGAATGTCGTAGAATACACAGAGAATAAGGAGCACAAGGAATCTGATATCGTCTCGCAACCATACAATGGTAGTCGTACAGTGCAAATGTCTATAAAAACCTGCCAGAGTAGTCCATATCCTTAGTTGGAATTTAAGCCAGAACAAAGAGAGACCACGCCATCATTCAGCTTTAGCAGGAATATGGTTGCCACCAGTTGCAAGTTTGTAAAGATAAAACCCCGTCATTAGAGCACTGAAAAGAAAACAAGACAGCATTTGTTACCTCCATGAACAAAAGAGATTTAACTCCAGTTTAACTAACAAGTTGTTTCCAACAATTTGGTTTTGACAATTTTCTACCAAGTATACTGTGGTTTTAGACAGCTAATGCAGGTTAACAGAATGGATGCGTTCCCATACGCCAAAGTCAAACAGGGTTTTGATAAAACCTGCTCTTTTGTCCACTAAATTCATCCCTTTTCCTCATTATACAAGGAAGTTTTTTCAAATCACACATCATTGCAGCTAATCATGATAGCATTCATCCCTAAAAGATTAAAGAACAACAATAGGAACAAGTGTACTAAGGTTAGCAGCTGTGACACAATGAAAAATTAAACCGAGATTTATTTAAATCTTTTGTTTTCCCATGCTTCAAGCACTGCCCAAAAATGCATTTATATTGTATACAGAATAAACCCGTATTTTGAGCTTTGATGATTGGAAACTGAGTGTTTGGCCAAATAAGGTACTAAAAGAATAAGTAACAAATACAGATATACACATATCAAATGCATTATAAATACAAATCAGAAATGGATTACCCACATGACAAATGTTAATTAGATATGAATAAGCTACAAACAAAAGACAGAAAAAACAAATAGGCACTGTTTTCAGATTAGTACGAGACCAATAACACCTAACAACAATGTGTGTGTGCATTGTGTGAATTTATGTATATTATATCCATGAAGCCCGAGAGCCATCATTAAAAGGACAACTACAAGAATAGCTCTTCTGTTGCACAAGCCCTGTGAACAAGAACGTAGGCCGTGAAGCTCACACTTAAGGTTTCTAATTACTTTCCTTTGAAGAACTAAATGAGAGGAAAGTAACATGAAGGTTTGACAATAATAAGTTCATGAAATGGAAGGAGCCATGGGAAATATTCACATCTTGATTATCAAGTATTTCGATAGAATAATATGAAGGTTTAGCATCAGCATAATCATTCTTTCACGTAACTAAAATACATTCTTCATCTATCAATTAAATAATTATAAAAAAAAATTCAGATTAGCAGACAAAATTATCATAGATATACTTATATCTTTTATGTACAAATATGAATAAGTGGCATTTATTAAATTATACATTTCTTGCACTTGTTATATATACTCAATATAATATAATTATATAGGAAATGCCAAGCAGCCAGTCCTTACTTGCCCTGCCAAAGACTCCCATGGCTTTCTTGGTTGACCAAGCCAACCAATGATCTCCAACAAGGTGTTTGTTTTTAGAGTAAGAATGGAACTGCAAGAAAGCTTCGATACCAACATGAACAACCCACTTCAATTGTCGTGCTTTCTAGAGTGGCATACATATGCAACGGATCAAATTCTGATCATTGTATACATAAGAAAGTCTTTCTTGTTGATGTTTTAAGAGTATATCCCTCTCTAAATTTTCAATTTTCAGTATAAGATTAAAATACTTCGTTTAATAATTATTCCAACCACATTTGTAATAATATAAACTTATAAACCATAGACCTCCATTTCTGCCATTACTCATTAAGAAAAATAGACGTTATCATAAAGGACATACAACAAGCCAGAACCAAATGCATCACAACCCCATACCTATAACTTGGCCCAGATCGATTATATGCATTGACGGAGACCACATGCATGAAAGATCTACTTGAATGACCAAAACAGAAATACTGGCAACGCTTGCAACAGAGTTTTATATTTACCTTATTCCAGCAACAATACCAGCTGGCATAATCTTTGAGGTTTGCATGTAGCGCTGCCCCATGACAAATGTAAGCACTGCAGCCAAAACTGTTATAAAAGGGCAAAAGAAAAGAATAATTAATTATCCAGAGATTTGCAATTACTTGACGAGTAAATGATCAAACAGGAAAACAGAAAGCGAAGAAAGAACACAAATGGAGAAGTGCACGTAATATTCAGAGAACAAACAAGCAATGCATATTCTTACGATGTGAACTTACACGTGTCTTTGTGGAGCTGCATAATTATTTAGGGACCCTTTTTTCTACCATTGATGGCTAAATGGTGCTACTTGCAGCATGAGTTGTATAAAGGTGTGAAGCTGTTATAAGTTTATAAGAGGAAAATCCAAAAATTCACAGGATATTTTTTTACCAGACTGCCTACTGTCAAAAAATGAAGATCCAAATTTGCCAATTGCATTAGTGCTAGGAGCTTTCTTTTGTATTCAAAAGCACTCATATATTCCACCCCCAGTTAACAACTAAAATATAGTGAAATTAGATATAATGAAAAAACTTATTAAAGTTTTCACTGAAAAGGTGCCCTTCTAGGCCTCTGGGCTGCTAATTATTATACGGGGCTGGCCATTACCCAAGACAGACCCTGAGAAGTGACATCTGAGAAGTACAAATTACATGAGCAAAGTGAAAGGAAATTAGAAAGAGGTAGAGTAAACCTTCTATGCAGCACTAACTCAGTAAATGTAAGCAAATTTCAGCAAGCTGACCTTGTGTCACAGGTAATGTTTCTGTGGTCCTACTTAACTGACCACTGCCAGCTTACTTGCTACCAGTCATAAGAACACATCTGGCAAATTAGGGTGTGTTTATTTTGCAGAAAACGTTTCCGCAGCTTTTCTAGACATTCATATAACTAGAACTCTCTAGTGGTCAAATATCACTTTAATATCCTCAAGATGTCGAAGATGACTGCAGCTGCCAGTCTCCATTGCTAGTAAATACCAAGGAAAATACAAATGAAAAATGAGAAAATCGATTTCCGATATTTAAAAATGAAAATCATTTCCCCTATTTTCCATCCACATTTTTCATGATGGACCATCACTACCTATCAAAGGCTACTATTTGCATCTCTCACAATCACTTTTACAGTTAAAGGCAACAGCTTTCACAACCTCCTGAAAATTAAGCATTGGTAACAACAAGTACCTCGAAAATTTTGAATAAAATTTCCCAAAAGACAGACAGATCCATTACTTGCCCTATTATGGACAGACGGTATGAATATCATTCAGACAGGAAAATGGGGACAGTGGATATCTATGCCTGATTCACAAACAAACATCTCCTGACATTACACAAGTACACATCTAATGGTTAGAATAAACTAAAAAACAGATCTTTTCTGCAAAACAGATCATTTTCATGACATCAACACATAAACCATCAAAATCCAATCTTTCAACAACCCAACACTCAATTCAGTCGTAATTCAAATACGCAATAAAATATTCACGTAAAAACAACATAAATCAAGCTAGAAAAGAAGGGGGTTCACTGAAGAGATAAAAAAGTTAAATTACCAGTCTCAAGGATCAAAGCAAAGTAAGAATTTTTCTTCTTCTCAAAAGCTTTAAGACTCAAATAACCAGCGAGAAGAAGCAAGCATCCAGTCCCAACACCACCACCCAAAGAAGCAACACTTCTCTTTTTTATATACCCAATAATGCCTCCAACTACAAGGAGGAAACCATAAGGGATTGTGAAACAAAAATCATGCATTTTGTTTTGGGAAAAATTAAAAATTGGGTTTCGGGTGTTTTTGTGTGTAGATCAAAGATAAAGAGGAAAGATGTGAACTTGTCGTGGTGATTGGGTGGTTTTAATTCTGTTGAATGGGAAGAAGACCTTTCAGGTTCGGTATGGTTTGCTGGTGGGCGTGTGGAAGGAGTAAGTACCTGCGTCATGTTTCGGCTAAAAAAATACAAGTACAGACATCGTTTGGTCAACTCTTGTTTTTTATGATTTTGGGGGTACAATTAAATAATTGTTTATCATTTTTTTTATTGTTTTGCATATTTGTCTGATGGACATTTACTCAATAGATATCTAAGAGTTTGGGGCAAGTTGGAAAAAAAAAATAAAATAAGAATATCAAAATTAAAAAGAAAATCTAAAAACTAAGAGCATCACATCCCAAAATAGTTTTATTGTCCAATCATTGTATCTCAATCTTATTCCAAACAATAATAACACAAAATTTATATATGTGATAATAGTTGTTTACTTTATTTTAGAAGTATTTTAATTTTTTTAGTTCATTTAACACGTGATAAGTGTCAATTGGTTGAGATAAGATGGGTACAACATTTTCAAGACAACAAATATTTTCCCTCCACATCCATGAGGTCATTTACGAGGTCCTTTAGATGCCATCTAAATTAACTCTTTTTTCAAAATATCTTATCATTTTATCTCTAAGGTCTTTCACATAAATTCCTTCACTTTTTTTTTAATACTTTTATGGGTCTTATTTATTTTTATATAATATTTATTTTTATAAAATAATAATAAAATATTCCAAAGAAACTCACTTTTTAAAATCATTCACAAACCCAAAAAGTTGAAAACCCTCCATATCCATAAGGATCTCAAAAAGTCAAATATGGATGCTTTAACTCACTTAAGACATGATATGAATTTATTAAGAAATTATTTATTGAATACATGATTTCAAGTAGTCTTTCAACATAGAAAGTGAAGATGTGATTTTTTTTTTTTTTACACCATTTCAAGTGTCATAAACTTTCTAATTGAAATGCAACATTTTTCTAGAATTATTATTAAAAATATTTCAATTTTAGGATTTCTTTTTTGAAAAATACTTTTTCTTTTCCTTATCCTTCTTAGTTTTGATGAAGAACGTAAATGCCTTTTCCATTTGGTCTCAGGAATTATAAAATAAAAAGAAAAATAATTAATATATTTTGCAAAATAAAAGATAAATATTCTAAAGTTTTTAGTGGGATGAGTGAGTACAAGGTAATAGGCTATTTAAAAACACCATGTACTTATAGAAATAGTAAATCTGTTTTATCTTATTTTTAATTTTATAGCTTCAAAGTAAATCTTTGACAACTTGAACCTATTAATGTTTTTATGAGAAATTCTAGTACAAAATTTAAGGTGAAGAACATGATTACAGTTATTTCTAAAAAAATTACCAAGATATTAATTGTATAAAAACTAATTACCAAAATATTAATGCTATGTTCGCACCATTAGAATGCATTACAAGTAATTACATATGTATTACATATAAAAGCCGCCATATAGCAATATACTATACAAAATTTTAAAAAGTGCATATCACAATAACCATTGCAATATAAGTGTATCTTACTTTGGTGGTTTGATATAAGACCCGAAAAACTTAAAAAAAGTAGTCAAAGTACTTGTAAGGTCTCGGATTTACCCCTATATTTAAAATAGGCAAACTCAGTTCCCCAACCACATATAATCTGCAGTATTATATGTAAGGTTGTAATCCAGGATTAATTTGTATAGTTATTTGCCTCAATGTCTTATAAGAATAAACTTTTTACTAATAGTATATAATACAACCATATACATACATACATACATACATACATACATACATACATACATACATACATTACAAACAAGACTCGTAAACAAGCCATTTACAAAAGAAATCAAAAGATAACAAAAATCCTATTAACTAATACATAAGTTTTCAAAGCATATAAGTACATGTAACTATTCTATTACATAAGGGTTCCATCAACGTCAAGTTCGTCTCTACTCCTCCCAATCATCTAAGAACTCCTCAAAATCCGATCCAAATCCCATACTTGTATAGGATTCGTCATCTATACCTGAAAATGATAAAATATGAGCCAGAAGCCTAGTACACAAGTAACAAAACAAATGCGTAATGGCTCATACGATCTTAAACTATAATGCAATGTGACAATCATTCATTTATTAGATAATCTTTAATTAGTCAATATCACTGGAGTATTCAAACTCCGAACAATAAGGATATTTGGGGTCCTGAGTAACGATCACGACGCTCAGGGGGTTGATATAAGCAGCTCAGATACTTATATCTCCTAGATGATATATCCATAAAAGAGAAAATAACTTCATCTAGGGTTAACAGCCGTTACACAACTTCACTTATCTTAGTCCATAACATCACTTAGTCCAACTGTTCCCATAAACATTTGAACTAAATCATATTATTTCATTCTAAGCTTAAGCAAATGTTACACCGATACCATTTTCCCCATCAGTTACTGGCCGTACCACTTAGGAAAGTCTTATCAAAAGACAGGGATGGCCTAAGTGCCTAATCTGCCGTGCCCCCAATCTGAGCAAGGTGCTACTCCTCGAACCGGATACCGATATGCCATCTAGGCCAGATACGAATTTAAATAGCATAAGAGACATCCAATTCAAACAAAGGTTTAAGTTTTTCCATATTAAAATTTATTAAAGATATGTCTATCCTAAGCAAAGAACAAACATGTTACTGCGTACCTGTACTAGCTCGAGAATCAATGGGAATAACCGAAAGGGGATCACTCACTGTAAAAAGAAGTAATTACAAACTCACACTTAGTTCAAATATATATATTCATCAAATCTCAAGTATAATCATCCAAAGAAATTCAAATAAATCATTAAAACATCATCACATAGCATTTAGATATCATATATTATCATACAATACTCAACAAATACTTAAATGATCATTTATCAAGCTTGGGAGAACTTTTAACAACCAATAATAAGTTTTAAACCTTGTTTGAAAAGTGTATCAGTTGAAAAGAACTAAAATTCAAGCATTGTTACTTTTAAAATTTGTGAAAACTTAAAACATAAAAGTTGTATATCTCTTTTTAAGGTTTCCAACTCAATTTGAATCACCTCAATCGAAGGTTAGATGAAAAAGTTATGACTAATTTACAAAACAACGTCGCAACAGGAAAAAAAATCCGAGAGTGAAACGCCTTGCAAACGGGGCCGTTTGGGAGACCGTTTGCACTCAGGGAAAATGAAATTTTGATTTGAGAGCTCAACACCCTTGCAAATGGGGCCATTTGGAAGACCGTTTGTATTCAAGGAAAATGAAATTTTAATCCGAGAGCGCAACACCCTTGCAAATGGGGCCGTTTGCGAGGCCGTTTGCTCTAAACACCTCCCCCCCACCAAATGGGGCCGTTTGACAAGTATTTGATAGTTTTACGAAATTTTTTCAAACTTTAACACTTTTAACTTCAACCAAAACACTTTCTTAGCTCTCTATAACTTGATATATGAACTCCATATCATCTATTATACATTTCCAACTCATTAAACAACATCATTTCACTTTAATCTCCACCCCCAATCAATACAACTTTCAACAAGCTCAACTTCACTTAACCCTTACTACACCACTCATACATCATTCCATTTTCATTCTCACACTTCAACTACTACACATGCATATATTATACTTCATTTGGTAGACCAAACCTTCATCAACACATCACTAACACATATATACATATCAAATTCACACTCAACAAACTCTACACTATGAAACTTACATCAAATGTAACTCAAACTTACCTCAAATCTTTGGGCTTGGTTTTCAAGGCTTTAAAATGATCTTTTGGTGGCCAACTTGCAAGAATTTGGATGTGGACTTTGGTCTCGAAGTTGGGGTGGCTTTGGGAGAGCAAATAATGGGTTTTATGCTTGTTTGGGAGGTTGTTTTGAGGGTGGTCTGATTTTGGACGAAAATTGGGGTATTTTTGGCTTAATGTTTATCCAAAGATTGACTTTTAAGGCAGCTCACATATAGTCATAAAGTAGCTTTTAATTATAATTAATTAATGTTATTAATTTAAGTAAAATAAAAGCATTTATTTAGCTTTTGGTTTCCCCAAAAAAACTGCTACACTATACTTGAAATATATATATATATCTAATATTACTCATTTCATATATAACCTCAATATGTAAATTAATATTAAGTATTTATTATACTAATGCAAACATAATTATTCTACACTACTCAAATATATACATGTTATTTATTTATTTTAATAAGCAATTATAATCACTTATATATAATATGATATTGGGAATAAAAGCATGGCTATTACAGTACTCTACTACGGCCTTCTTTGAAAAGTCAATACCAATCCATTACTTTGTTGACATGTTCCCAAGCTTTTGAACTAGTAGATTTGAATTGTTCCTTCACTTACTACTTCAGTTTAAAAATGGTGTGCTTTGAAGCATTGCATTTGTTATCTTTAGGCTAAGAGTTCGTTGAAAACTATAATTATAGTCTCGGTGTTGTCCTCTCAAAATTAAAACCAAACACACATATCACCACATTTCAAAGCCAAAACAACGATAAATTTTTTCTCTGAAATGTGTAATTTAAGTATCACATGTTTACAATTAGGACTGCAAATGAGCCAAGTTACTTATGTTTGGCTCAACTCAAGCTTAATTAGTAAACGAACAGAGTTCAAACTTCGATTCATACTCCCAAGCCAACTTATGAATAGGCTAGTGTTAGGCTCGTTATAGGCTTGTGAGTTAACTCATTAACAAGCTCATGAACAAACTCATTAGCAAATTTATAAGTTTTATGTTTATAATATATTGTATATATTTAAATAATTAAAACAAAAAAAAAATAGTTTCTATTTAATATATATATGTATATATATTTAATGACTCTCTTATATTATTTTTTTTTTTTTGAAAAAAAAAAATACAGACTATCTAAATAAGTTGAGCTCAAGTTTAAGTTCCAACTTAATAAAAAGCTCTTCTTAGCTTAAACTCAATTTATAAATAAGTCAGGCTCAAACTTAAAATAAAACCCATTTAAATAAAAGAGTTAAGCCTGAGTTTAAATTTCAAATTCAAAAGATCTCGACTCAAGGTTGGGCTTGATAATCTTTAAAAAAGCCAAGCCTGAACCTTCAAGAACTCAACTCGTTCACAGCCCTATTCACAATGTACTATAGAGTTGGTGTTTATGTAATTTTTTTATCCAATTTATATTTTTGTTTTTTTTTAAATAAGAAATGGTAGACAAGAATTTATCTCCAAAAATTAATAGGTGATGATATGTTTATACTTTTAAGTGTTAACCAAACTTCTAATTTTATATACATACTCTTATTGTAAAGACCCGACATGCTATATCCCAAAAGCCAAGCATGCCAAGTCCCCAACCACAAATAATACATAAAAGTATTACACATAAGATTATCTAAAAAGAAATATATTTATGCTAATTGCTTGATTAACCTGTTAAGATGCAAAACTTTAACTACTCATTTAAGAGTAGATAACTTTACATAAACTAATATAAGAGTATCATCAATCTAGTACCTCAAGTGTTACAAAACCATACTTTTTACGTACATAATATAAACACGTAGGTACTTTATTTTACAAAATATAAGCTTATGAGTACGTCCTTAGTCTACACTATTACATCTCAAAAACAAAGTCTTGTATGAGTCTCTTTCCGAGAAAAACAACATGGGATAGTCTGGGAATCCCGTTCATCTCATCCATCAAGGAACTATTCAAAATCGGTACCATATCCCAAAGAATCATAAAACTCGTCTTCATTGACACCTGTAAAGAAAAAAGTGAGTCAGGGGCACAATATACAACAACATATACAAATACAAAGTGGCATACATTCCCAAGCTAATGTAATGCAGAAAGCAATAAAATTATTTATCTTTATTTGAGTAAAACAAATCAACATTGGGATGTTCAAACTCCGATTACAATATTTAGGAAACTTGGAGGTCATGAGTAACAGTAGTTACTTAGGGGGTTGATATAAGCAGCCTAAATACTTACATCTCTTACATAACTTTACGGTTAATAATCTCGTATAGAATTCACAGTCATTACTCATCTTTACTTAACTTAATTCATAATATTACCTAATTCAACTGTGCCTAAAACATAAACTAAATCATATTATTTTCTCTTAAGAATAAGTAAATGTTACACCGATACTATTTCTCCTATTGATTACCTACTAAGCCACTTATAAATTATCATTGCATCATGACAGGAGTAGCCCAAGCATCTAAAATGCCATGCTTAGCTCTAAGCAAGGTTGTCGCTCCCAGACTAGATTAAACGACACAAGCACAACCAATCTAATCATCATAAAGTCAATCTTTGATTATAGTCGGTTTAAGAATACTCTATCATCCAACAGACAAGTTACTGCATACTTAGATAAACAAAATTATTGGACAAAAGACCAGTGTTCAAACACAACTAGGTTTGGGAATCTATCAAGGAAAATCATTTCATATAGAACATATTAATCCATAATTGAACACCAAATTACTAGACCTTCATCAAACTTAAGTAAAACTCAAATTATCACATAGCTTCATATTCATACACATACAAATATACACATCACATTCCACTATTCATTCATATATATTTTTTTTTTATGAACAGTACCAAAGGATCAGTCACACCCGTGATAAGGGTCGTGATCGTCATCACCAGCACCATCACAACCTTGATCGTGGGCTGTGATTGGAGATCACATGCCCTTATCACGGCCGTAATATAGGCCGTATTAAGATTAACATAGCCGCATAAAAATTTTACCAAAACCTTCCAAGGAGATAACGTCTGGTGTAGTCGTAGTCTAAGTCGTATCGTTTGTAAAAGAATGAATAGAAGGGATCACGCCCTGTGTAACGGCTGTGATCTCAACTGTATCAAGTTATATAAACACACAAAGGAGATCATAATTTAGGTCACTACCGTAATCAATAGTGAAATTTGGATCCGAGGAGATAAAGGCCTTGAACACGCCCGTGATGAACAGGATCTATGATGTTTATTTCAAAATTTTTGAAGTCTTACATGCTTTAACTTCTTATTAAGATCTTGTTTTTAATAAAAACATATTAAGACCTACTTATAAATAAAATATCAAACATCATCAAGTTCATTTATACTCATATATCCATTACACATGCATATACATTACAATATCTTAAGCTAAGAATCCAAGTCTATTATATTTGCTTTTTAGAGCTCTATTAGCAACTTCATTAGAGTTGTACTTATCTACCACTACCAACATCAATACACACACCATATCACCATAAGTTTCATATATCATTTCATCAAACACTTAGACCATACATGTATATTTGCATATCTATTCTAACATATATGTTAGTATATCATCAATTTGTCTAAAACATCAAAATTTTACTTCTACTCTGCATCAACATTAACTAGAACTGATATTTAAACAAAATATTGAAGAAATCAACTTTACTTACTTATTTAACTACTACTATCAACCAAAGCTTCTCTTTCCTCTTTCTTGGCACAATTCTTACTCCTACTTGTCTCTTAACTCGATTCTTTACTTACGATCCTGTGTGTTAAGGTTTAGAAAATATTTTGAGATGTGAAATTTGAGCTTGTCTGTGTTTGGAAAGGTAATGGAGGGAGTCCTTCCTTGGGTTTGTTGTAGATTTGAAATTTTTATAAATTTTCCTTTATAATTGGATATTTTGGTGCCTTTTGACTTTTGTGGCATTAGAAAATAAAATAAGATGCTTTAAAAACATGGGCTTAGGCTTGGGTTGATTTATTAAAGATAGGCTTGGACTTTAACATAAAAAAAATTGCAGCAAAAAGAGATTTTCTAACTTTAGGAAACAACACATCATGTTATAACACAATTAAATTCAACATATATATATATATATATATTACTACAATTACATAATTACACCAACACATATATAATTCGATTTTTAACTCATTCCATTACTAATAATTTTATAATGTCATCAATTAAAATTATTATAACTTAAATTATCACAATTAATTTATAAAATCAACAAACAAACATATATGCCAATTAATTTAATATATTTAGTTAGGTCATTTCACTTATACTAATGATATAACTAATTATTTAAAATTATTTAGCCATTCACATTAGCATGTGTCTTATTTGAAGTTGTTTGCATATTTATTACCTTTTAATTTTGATAAAACTTGGACATTAAAGTAGAAATGTAATATTATTTTTCATTCATTATTGTTTTTTAATAATTTCATAAGGTAGCTATAGGTATGGCTATTTATAGAGCTGGATCGAATTAAGAACACAACTAAATCAAATCGAACAATTTCAATCAGATTCACGGTTTTGTTTGAAAAGCATCCAAATAGTTTGTGGTTTGTTTGGGGCTCAAACCAAACTGCATTTCTTTTAATTGAAAAACATATATAAAAAAGAAGAAGAACAAGAAAAGAACTAGCATTTCCTCTTTTAATTTTAGATTGTCTAAAATGCTTTGATATTTGAAATTGAATCCAGTGTACAATCTAAGTTAAACGCTTGAAATTTAATCGCGAGTTTAAACTTTGAATAAAATATTAGACCCTCTCCATAAATTGTTTGAGTTTTATATTTTATATGTAGACTTAGAAATTCCTTTTATCATATTTTTAATTTAAAAACTATTAATATTATGTTATAGGTCTAACAACCTATTAGGCAACAAGAAGCAACCAAACAGGTTTACTAGTATTCTATTTTTAAAAAATTAGGTATTTGCTAACATGTTTATATTGTAACATGGATGAATTATAAGAGAATTCGCAAGAAAATCTTAAGTAGCAAGTTAAACTTGTCTACAAAGATTTATTGTCCATGAAATTTCTTTTTGATATGTATATTTGTAAGTATAGTCCAGTAGTGAATTTTACATCATGGTGACTGATGTAAACCTTTTATAATGAAATATGAGCCAACAACTAAACGTTCTTTTAGAGCGATTCAAACCAAACCAAACCAAACTAGACTGAGTTTCATTTGAAATAGTTCAATTCAGAGCTTGAGACCATTTAAAGCAATTCATTTTACAAAGGATCTGAGCTGAATTGATTTAAGATGCAATTTGGTTCGATGTGAGGCTCTTAATTGATATGAAATGAACCGCCAATACTCTTAACCATAAACATATACCTTGTGTTCTTGAAGCATAGATTCTAAGGTGGACATAGAGTATGGACATATTGTATCTCTCTCTCTCTCTCCTATCCTATAGCTAGAAACATATTCTCATAAATGTCAAAACCTACCATGTAATTTATAATACTAATCTCAAATTTATCTAGTCGAATAGAATTCATATGCAATAGAATAGAATTATCTGCTCATCCCTAGTTTTTAGTTTTCTATTTGAACTACTCCTTTCCCTGGTACAACTGAGCATTTAAGGATATATATGGCAATTAACTACTCCATTAAGGCTTTCAATTGACCTCATCTTTGAACTAGCACCATTGTTATTTTTATCCCTGAGAAAGAAAATGCTTCAAGTTAGAGGGAGTGCAACCAATGTGTCCATGCGATGTTCTTTCTAAAGTTTCATCAACAACTTTGGTTGGTTGATTATTTTTCACCCTTCTTCCTTTATGTTTGGTGAAAAATCAGACCGACTTAGTAAAAGTTAGAAACAATCTTGAGAACATTTTGATCACCTCAAGAATTAATTCATTCTTAACCGTAAATTTCAAGAGGTGATATAATGGAAAATCTTAATATACAAAAAGCTTATGATCAAATTGATTGCATTTTTTCTTATGAATACACTCAATCTCTTAAATTTATATCAGACTATTACTATTGGGTTAGGAGTCTCTTTTTCAATTATTGGTATACATTATATGTGAATAGAAGAGTTTTTTATATTTTCAAGTATTTAAAGGGATCAAGGTAAAAGCATCCTCCATCTCCCTTATTTTATTTTATTTTTATTTTCTTCTTCTTCTTCTTCTTCTTCTTTTTTACATGGATTAAATCATTTGATGAAAAATCACTCCCTTATGTAATTTAATTGGGTAGTATTTTGATGACCAACATCTTGCATTTTCTTATAATTGTATTGTGTTTCTTAATGGCTGTACAAACTCCAATGAAGTTCTTTATTATATGGGAGGATTTTTCTTTTTTTTTTTTTTTTGGCCACATATGAGAGGTTTTTTAATAACGTTTTACATAAGATGAAATGAGGGTCAATTCAGAAGAAGATAAGATTGCTTTCATAAAAAGCATTCTGTATTCAATTCATTGCACTTTTTTCAAGCACGGAATCATTTAAAGTTAAAGCGTCTTTGATTTTCGATTGAGAAGGGAGGGGAGGGCTAGGTATAAGGAAGTTTGAAGGTTTTTATAGAAGTGTAAAATATGAGTTGTTATGGTGGTTAATATTGAATGATTCTTTGTTCTCAATATATTTTCAAGCCACATACGTACGAGAATTTTCAATATTTTTTATTTTTGTCGAAGACTCGAGATTACATCGTAGTTTATTGTCCACTAATGAAATTTTAATAACTAAGGGTTGTGTATTGGTGTCTAGATGTTATTTGTGCTGCATAGATCAAGATGGAGATTCGAATTCTTTTGTTTTAACAAATGATTGATGTCTCAGTTGTTATAAAACAAAATGGTTATGGAGTCATGATTTCCTTGCTTGTATACTACTGTACGTATTTATCAGCTTTTAAAACCGATGGTCGACAAAGCTTCTATTAGGATTGTCGGATTTTTATCTATATCGAATTAATATCGGTTTGGTATCAATCCAGTATCAATATCGATTTTTTTTCTACCAAAATTTAGATCTAATTTTTTGGTTCAATATCAGTTTGGTTTGATCAGTTTATGAGTAAAACTGTCGGTTTTTCATTAGTATTATATCCGAATTAGTACAGTATCAGTTCAGCATCGATTTAGTTTTAAAACAATACCAAAACGATACTTCAAACTAAAATTAAATCTAAATTTCACAGTAATTAGCAAATCAATAATGTCCGGTTATTTCTTTATGATACTAGAGGAGAGATTTATTGTATGATAACATTGTCATTCAAATATTATTATATGATTTGTGTTAAGCAGATTTGGCTCTTAAGCTCTAAAAAAGACAACAGCATTTAGATGTGATAGGATCAGCTCATAGACAACAAATCGTAAGGTCGGGTTTTGTACCAAAGTACCTTTAGTTTTGAAAATAAATCCTAAAATGCCCATATTTGAAAAGATATTCTGAATATAACCCAGCAAAAACGCATTCAAAGTGTACGTTCGAAGTGCTACTGTGAATAATAGGAAAATCAAATGCATATAGTAAATGCGTTCAAAAATTTTGCAATGGGCGCTATTTGGAGCGAGCGTCGGGCGCGCAGGAGAGTGAGCATCAGGCATAGGGAAACCTTGCGCTAGTGAACGAGCGAGCGAAGGGAGATGCACGAGCGAAGGGAGATGAGCGAGAGATATAGGGAGAACCAAACGCATTCTCCACATGCGTTCGTCAGGCAACTTGAATGCATATAGAGAATGCGTTTGAAGATTTTTCAAAATTTTTGACTGCATTCCCTATATGTGTTCGACTTTGATACACCATTTTCGTTCATTTTTTAAGTTACACTTCAAAGGCACGCTTTGAATGTATTTTTATTGGGTTATATTCGAAATATCTTTTCAAAAATGTCCATTGTAGGATTTATTTTCAAAACTAAAGGTATTTTTGTACAAAGCCCTCGTAAGGCTTCACTGTGGAGCTGATCACTAGATTACATCGTTTGCTTGCTATTCAGCAGATGCCTTGATGCAGAGCATACACTAAAGGTGGACGTTACCGGTGGGTTAGCGAAGGCACAGGTCGTACCTATGCTTTAGATATAGATTTATATCAGCACGAAATGTGAACTACAGCCTGCGCCTTTCAATGATAATTTAGTCATGATGTTGAACGCTCTCTCTTCAAACGTCAAAATGCATCGGAAAAACACCCAAAACCCCATTTAGCTTGTACCTTAACGAACACCCCCAAAAACCCATCTTTAATTCCTTAGTTCACTCAGAAATCAAAACTAATTATCAAGGTCTTTGCAACAAAGATCGTTGAACATGTAAAAAATCGATCTTTCTCGAGGATTGCATGAGCCTCCTTGCTCGGTTCTGGTTCGAAAGATTTCTTACTTCCTTCTTGCAGGAAATTACTTGCACGAGTGAAACGGATGATTTGCGAAGGAAAAATAATAAAAAAAATGGGTGTTCATGTAAGAAAAATGCACAAGCACGAGCATGAGCGAAACAACCTGAGAGAGGGCAAGAAACTGTTTTGTGAAGAGAGTAGAGTCTATAGTTCTGGCCAATTTGATTTTATCAAGGAGGGAAGCACAGGTGAATTTTAGATTTCAAACGAAGTGCCTACGCCTTCAGCATTAATAGCCATTCCCAGAGAAGGTATGGTTATGGCTTGCACCTTTTTTTTAATTTTGCTACATTGAAAGAGCATCCCATACCTACACCTTCACTAACCCATTTTTTGAATTAATTTCAAATAAAGCCTATTCTCAGATTAAATTTGAAAGAGAGCCCTATATCCAAACAAAAGCCGAAAAAAAGGGCACGACATGTATGACAGCTTCCCACTATTTGAACTTGTCTGAAACTTATGCAGTGTTTAGATCCCCTTTCAAGTGTGGAAGCAAGCGGAAAGCAACATAAAGGAAAAGAAAAATTGTGTTTGACAATTTAAGTTTGGATGGAAAGGTGCAGAAAATAAAGGAAATGGCTGGAAAGTTTTCCGCATTCTAAGCCAATTCTTTTCTCTTCAATTGTGGAGAGAAATGGGTGTAAAGTGTTGGAAAATAAATATAATTACCAAATTTTCTCTTTACTAATATTTTATAAAAATGATACAGAGAAAATTTTATTAATTACTAATTTTATTTCTTAATGAAACACATATCTATCATTGTTTCAAAAAAAATTACACAAATATAAATTATACAAAAATAATTATCAAATTAGAATTGTTATATCGCATTGACAAATTGAGATACCATAATTTATATATGTGCCACACATTCAAGCATCGATACAGCGACCTAGGTAAGCAAACTTTTTAAAAACCGTTGTACCATATACCCAAATGGCGATACATCATTTCTTGTATCGCTCTTTCTTTATGCTATACCCCTACTTATTATTTCTTCTCCATCATTCGCATCTCGCATATATTGCTCCCACGGTTCATTATTTCACCTTGTTTCCTCACAAATCTTTCACTGAAATTTATTCATTATACCAAACAAACCGTTAAGTGCTCTAACTTCGGATCTTTAATGATTCAAAAAATAGCTATGTCATGAGTGATGTTGAAGTTACCTGATTCAAAATATCACGAGCTAGAAATCCTCCATCTCTCTCTCTTTTTCTCTTGATTCCCCCCTGGGTAGAGTAAAAGTGAAGAGGAAAAAGCAGACAATGATATGACACCATGTCACCAGCTTTGTATGGTATTTGCCATTTTACTCTCTTAATCCCCTACATCAATATACCAATGCATACACACAATACACCTATAAGGAAATCATTAATTAAGATTCCAATAAATCCTCCTCTATCTCTCTTTCTCTCTCTACCCCATACTATCGCACATGCAAAACACAAAACAACACAACAACGCTATTCTTTGAAAACAAGTGCAAACAATAGGAAATTTATGTTTTTTTTTTAATAGTTTTAGCGATACCCAGATAAGAAAATAGAGAAAGGAAGCACCTTTAGTGAGGGAATCACCGTTTGGAAGAAGAAGGAATCATGGGTATCTTACGTGATAATGCTGTGAGAAAATCAGAAAATAGATGTTTGATTTATAGGTACATGTTAAGATTAGACAAAAGAATGAGGAAAAAAATTGAAGGTGGAATGGTTAGACCTTGTATCGCATAGGAGTATACAAATACAGGCCAACACAAGTATCGTAACTTAGCGATGCAATACATATATTATTACATAAAAAGTTATATCACACTATCATTATATGATATAACGATACTGTTCATAAAATATTTTTTTTATAATTTCGTTTTACGGTTTTTTTTTTTTTTGAAGAAATGTTAAACATATAATATTATTTCTATTTCTCTTCTTTTCCTTCCATTTCCTTCATGAATTACCATACATAAAATAAACATTCTATACATTTTCATTTTCACTTCTACTCTTTTGTTTTAATCCATTAGCGTGGGTTTCCACTTTTAAAAAACTCGTCAAACACAGCATTAATGCTGATGAAAGTTTGACCAAGGACGGCGCGCAAATCGGCGATTGTTCCGGTCTTGGAATGGAACTCTATTGTTTGCTTTTAGTAGCGAAGTAAGCCGCTCCATTGAAATGATTGAACTTGAGGTATCCTATAACCTCGAATATAGATCCTGAAAAATAAATATACAAACGAGGTAATTTTTCCTTTGATGAAGCTCAAAATCTTAATTTGTACAACAGCTTGTCTCAATCATACTCCTTTCCCATTCAAATAAACCCGAATTCTCTACATCTTCAGGTGATAGAAGCGGCAAATCCGATTTCTGTCCCAGCAGTTTTGAGAACGATACTAATAGGGTTTGACAAGCATGAAATTCTTCAATCTCCTGCAGGGTCGTCTGTTCCAGTGACAAATCCTTCCATGGCTGATAATAGGACCTGAAGGGAAAAATGAAAAGAGAAGGCAACTTCTTGATAAGAGACAGCTAAAAAATTTCAACATGAGAGGAAATCCAGCAAAGTTCTTTGACGATGATAACACCAAAAGAAACTGGATTTGTTTCTAAACAGGAAGTTGTTGAGAATCGCATCAATTAAGCAATAGCAAGAATCTTGGCATTCTCCATCATAACAACTTAGAAATTAGATAAATATAAATGCAGCCAATGATGTAGCACATAATCATTGTTGTTGCAAGAAAGGAAGAAAAACAACAAATGTTAAAAAGAAAGGAAAAAAGACTTACCACCTCCAGGCAGGATAAGCTTCAGGGGGGCAACGGATCTTAGATAATACTGAAGCACTGTCAGTAACACCTAGCGGAGACTTTGTTCCTGAAGCTGTATGAATCATGTTGCACGGAAAATGAATATTACATACATTGGACATATGACAAATGAATTTATAAAAAAAATTTAAAAAAAGACAAAAATATACCGCCAGGACAAAACATTTGGAGGAAACCAGCATACAGAACTCAAAAAGGTTTAAATTTGAACATACTGCAATTTTCAACAGGGCTACAGGAAAAACTTCAACTACTATATTCTTTCACAAGCATAAACCAGAAAGTTTCGTGATATATTAAGATAGACAGAAATAGGTGTCCTTGAGAGGTGCAGGATAAAGGCTGGATTGCCCAAAACTATCAATCTGATACAACAATTTTTTTGGAAAAGTGCAAACAAAGATTTCTGTACATACACTAGATCCAGCTCATAAGCAGTATTTTAAAATTTTTTGGGGGCCAGACCCATGTATAGTGTTTACACAGCCAATTGCCTCTTTTTGACAAATCGAAGACACTTTTGGCACCTAGCCTTTCAGAATGTACACCTATGTCCCCATTGTCTAGTTCAAACCGGCTATGCATTAATATCTTTCACAGAAACTTGTGAAAAGAAGCTAAATCTTTTCATATTATTGTCATAAACAAAGTTAGTAAGCACACTAATTTTACAAGTTCAGCAGATAATATGCTTAGCATAATGTTTCCGTTTCATAAAATAGACTGAAATATAATCTCTAGCATTCTATGGAAGATTAAAGTTAATGCCATCTTAATCCCTCAACTCAAAAAATCTCATTACACCATAGAAACAGTGAGACAAATTACCTGTACTACTAGAAGAACTGAATAGCAGGAGACAAAGCGCTGATATAGCCGAAGGCAGCACTTTGTAATTTATGCCTAAAAGCTGCTGAAGATGAAATATTGCACTGGCTAACACCTCTTCATTTTCACATGTATCTAAACCACTAGGATTACATGTTTCCAGCAATGACTGCAAAGATTCCAAGCATAATCTTTGTGAATTTTTGGTATCAGTACTCATGAATTTGTTGTGAAAGATTTTCCCATGTATCACAGATGCAGTAAGCCAGCGAAGAAGTTTTGATGTCAAAGAATCTTCAGATGTTTCTTCAGAAGAAACTGATCCGTTATTGTACTCTCCTGAAGAGTCTGATGTGAGAGCAGCAGGTATTGCCCACATGAAAAAATTAGAAAGCTTCCTTCGATCCTATAAGTTGGAGGAAAAACAGAACATCATTCCAGCGATTACAAGAAGATAAAGATATCAATCTAAATGACAGTAAAATATATTGAGAATGGTAAAAGTACGATATTTATCTGTGTATGGATATGGTTATAATTATACAATTGATTGAGAAGATCAACATGCAGGTTGACCTGAAGAAAATTAGATTTAGTTGTTTTCAATAAGGTTACTCTAGTTAGAGAACAGTTTGACTTTTGAATAATAGGTAACAGGAGACAAACTGATCATTTGTATCCTAGACACATATATTGTATGGCATTTTTCCAATAGAATCTAAAATTATATATAATCAATCTAAACCTTCAGATTTGACAAATAAATGACTGCAATATGAGCAGGAACAAGAGCCATACTTCACATCCAAATAAACTACACCTACAGAAGTAATGATTTTGCCTTTCTTGGGGAGAGATATACCATGCTAACTATGTGTGTAGGAGGTGAACTCATTAGTATTGCTCTAAGCCCAATTTCCAGATTTGGAATCAAATTGCTACTTCCACTCAAATTAACAGCTTCATAAACATGAAATAATCCATCAATTGCAATGGTAAAATGTGGCTGATATATCTTCCTCTTTAATGATATATTCTGTGTGGATATCAGTATCTTCAAGATCAAATCAATCACCAAAACATTTTGGCATATGATTCTTGAACCGCTCAGTAAAAACTTGTAAAGACAAGATGATATTTCCGCCAGCTGCTCAAGGGCATTCTTCAGCAACCACTCAGAGATGTTTCTGGACAAAATAACCTCACTGACAATCTGTGTTCAATCACATAAAAGATTTAGCTAATAATACATCAATAATAATTACATCTTCAGCACCAGTTAAAAAATATGTAACCTAAGTTGCAGCATATTAATATTGGCTTCTGTTCTTTCACTAGGAGAGGACTGTGACAACAATTGGACTAGCTACTTCCTGAAGTATAGAGAAAATTACGGGACTCGAATACAGATTAGCTCAGCTTATACTGTGTAGTAAACTCAATAAATGGCCTAAACCTCTTAGATATGCATGCCAATGTCTGCTTTCCACTAGACCAAGGGTTGGGAATACTTGGGAAAGAATGTTAAGATGCACTTGAAAAAGAAATGCTGACAAGAATTTTGATCCTTAAAACATTTTCAAGAAAGAAAATTTGCAATTGATTTTGGATGTAAGAGCTGCCACTCGTGTAACTTATTAGGTACGCATTCAATCTTCTAGATGCTTCCACATCCCCTATCCTGACAAAGCGGAAGTACTAGAAAGAGCAAAAAGCTCTGGAAACAGAGAAACAGCAGTTAAATAAATAAAATTAAAAGAGCAACCAAGTTAAATATGATATATACATATCTATATATATGAATGCATAAAACAGGAAGAAGTAAAATTACCTCTAACATTACAATCAACTGAGCACTATAGAGACCACTTTCATCTGCAAATTGCTTTTTGCTTACTGCCATGATACCAGATGATATCCAAGACAACAGACCACAGTTCTCCACCAAATGCCGAGCTATCTTATGCAAATTTGCTGACTTCTTTATTGTCTGATCCAGATAAAATATTAATTTCTTCGATCTAGATAAACTATGAAAAAAAAAATTCATCCAATTATAATAGTGATACAACATGAGCTTTTTGTTTTTTTCAATTGCCTATTAATATATTGGACCTATTTCCCTTTTTTGAAAAAAAAAAAAAAATTTACATGAGGGATAGACGTCAACAGAAAGATAATAATAAAAGAGAGAAAGATGCTACAAAAAGAAGACATATAAGTGAAGCCTGGAAGCTGGATGGAAGGTACGTAAAATGAAACAAAGAATGAGCACTCTGATCACTCATCGTAATGTCTGCTCGGTCCACTTATTCCATATAGTTAAAGAGGTCAGTGTCTCCATTGTTGAATATTATTTTTTTAGGAGTTCCTATATATAGCCTCTACAAAGAGGTGGCAGTTCATGCATGAGACACCAATGCATTATGCCTCTATAACACTTTCTCCCTCCAAGACCATGAACAGAAGAGCGGAAGCATCTATTTAAACCATTTTTCAGTACAATGAGGTTGTCTAGAATTGAAGATCCCATATTTTTCTGGGCTTGACAACAACATATAAGGAGGTGTTCCATATACCCTCAAGAGTTCTACCACATAAGATACAACACCATTTCTTATTAATGAATGGAGATGAATTAGCAGAAACATATTTGCCTGTAGTTTCAAAAAGATATAGTTAATTCGCAGCAGAAAGGACCATTTTCATCACTCACATCTACATATTTTCACCCTGAAATTTCTTCACTTGCATATGCAAAAATGAAGACCTTACTTTTCTTTTTATTATAAGTAATTACTTTTTTAATTACTATGGGTTATCTCACTTAGACAATCTATCAAACAATAGAATAATATACAAGCAAGGGATGGCATTTCAGTATAGTTGAATCATCAAGTGCTTGAAAATTACCTGAAGAATCAGTTCCTTTGACTCATCATCAGAAAGAGGAGAAGTGTAGAAACTCAACAAATTTTCAAAGACACAACACTTGATGTATATCTGGACATCATCATCTAAGTTAAGCCCTACATATATTAGTCGAAGCATCCACATTCTCTCGCTTTGGAAATTAGTAGAGCTACTCCATAGGAAATCTTGAAATAGTGGTATCATCTACAAGATGATTAGATCAAGTATGAGCATATACGAATAACCATATAAATGAAGAGACATCTGCAAAATCAAGTGACACAATAATCAAAGCTAGAAAGTGTAGCCAACAGACTTTGTACCTTCATATTCATCTTGGATGTACGCATCAAATGCTTACTCAAAGTTGCATAATGCTCATGTGAAGAATCCAACAATATGAGAGAGGACTCTGCCGCAAAAGTAGCAAGAATAGATGGGACTCTTTGCCATGGTTCTTGAATGGCATTTTGCACGTAATTCAACAGAAGACGAAGATGAATAACATCCTTCTTCTTTTGGAAATTCTGAAAAAATTAGATTATGGAATGGTTAATAAGAACAATATCAACCAACAAAATTATCACAAAGAATGGCAAATGATCCCATTAGTCGAAAATAAAAAGTAAAGGAATGAAATATTGAATGTAACCCTGAGTAATTAGAGATAGACTCAGTTATTCGTATGTAAATTTGTATTGATGGGATAGATATTTACAAATGACTTTTTATGAAGCAAAATTATATGCCAGTAAGCACCAAATAGTACAGCCCCTAAAACAGTTATTACAGGACAATTCGGAGAGGTACAAATATACAAGCTGATAAAACCTAGAACTAAAGAAAACCAAGCAACATAGAGATTGATTTTTTTCTACATCACTAATTTTCACCTAGCTGGCAATATTTGCCTTTGATTAGGTCTGCCCTGGTCTTCATTGATAAAATGTAAATTACAAGATTGCACAAATGGGAACCTCTTAAGAATAAAAATGAATTCTGATTTTTCAGTGACTAAGGACTGTGCCATTTGCTACATCACATGTTCTGCAAGTATGAATATAAAAATTGCCTGCTTAATCAGACACAAATAACCCCAAGTAATTATCCAAAAAAAAGTAGGTTATATCTACAAACAATTTTGATTTTTTTTAACATCTGCAGATAATTACCTCCAACACGTTCTTGAATCTTGCCAGAGTTTCATAACCAAGTTTTCTAATAGGACAGTCAGTAGACGATAAGGAAGAAAAAGCAATTGCAAGCAACCCCAGGCCAGCGAATTCCACAGGTTCAAGGAAGCCCAATGATATTACACGAAGTGACAATTGCAGCATGAAAACAGGATCATATCTCTGTGTGTTTTCAATAAATGGTACCTGTGTCTGCATGGAAGTCCAAATAGCATTATTCTAACGTCAAATATTAAACAAGAATCGCCACCTGACTATTTTATTAATCTTTTAAAACAACTTGACATACCTTACATGTAGCTTTACCATCATCTATTTGAATCGAAGACAGAGATCCAGCATCTGCTCTTCTATCATAAGGAAAATGTAAAACTGTCATTGCACATAATTTAGGATCAACAGGAAGGTTTTCTCTGAACTGGGTTTTCCACCTCTCTCTAACCTCTTCAACATCAGCTGTTAAAGAAGAAAAATTTTGCTCCAGATCTTGTTCTTTCCTTACTTTAAGGACAGCACTTCCCCACAAACAATTTGTTTCATGAAGGTTTAGTTGTTCAAGTCCATCCACATGTTCCAATTCTTGCATGATGCCATACAACTCCATATCAATTTCACTAAGTGTTCCACCATAATAAGATAGAAGTAACAAACGCAGTTCTCGAAAATTTATGCCCTCAGCTTCCAATCCGCAGCCATTAGTACATTTAACGTGAAGCAGTATCCTTAGTAGCTTAAGAACTTCAATCTTTGTTTGGAGCTGCTTGTCCCTTTCTGGATCATTCTCAGTGTCAAGAGCAAATTGATGTGTGAAGGGGATCACAACTGATCTCAAGATGCTGGACATAGGTTTCGAAAATGCTCCAATCTCTGAAGAGTAGGATAAATTGGAAATGGATTGTATTATGGAACCAAATTGAGAGTGGGCAAGCAACAGCTGCAGATATGAAATGGATGAAAACTCTCCGTGGTGCAACGAATTTAGTATACACCAAAGCACCTTCAAAGTTTTCGGGTCCTCAAACCTATATAGAAGGGACGATTTTACTAACTTTCCCAGAAAAGGAATGGCCTTTAGCTGAATAAGGCTATCATGTGCCTTTCTCGTCAACTCGTGGATGCTCCTTAGTAGGAAACCTTCCAAATAATTGTACAGAATAAAATGTTCCTTCATTGTCCCCTTTCCAGAACCATCAGAAACTAAAGGAAAAATTTTAACAATCTGATGCCATGTATCTACCAGGATGCCTATTAATCTTATCCTTAAGGTATCACAGCCCTCATATTCCACTTGCAGAGAATCGTTCACATTTGATCTCAATTTACTTTGTAAGAACAGCATTCTATTGTCATCAGGAAACAACAAAACTCCACACAAAGATACCTTTGCAACAATTCTATTAATAAGATTTAATGCCTCCTTATTTGAATAAATATTTAGGTCCCTAATATCACAGTCAAGCAGTTCAGAGCCAGAAGCACCTGACAATGTAGATTCGTACAGTTCCAACTGCTCCTTTCTTCTTGATGGATCTGTGTTCAGAAGAAAGTGGTAACGCAACATGTCAATGGACTTCCCAAGAAGACTACCATTAGCAAAGCTCAGAATCTCTTCGCCTGAAGATGGGAAAAAATCATCACATTCTTCTTCAAATACATGGCTGGATACAAAGTGTTTCCACTGATGAAAACCATTTGAAAGAATCCTATAATACAACAAAGGAATGCTTTGAAGTTCCAATAAAACTGCTTTCCATACCTCAGTGACATGGAATCTAAGAACAGTAAGGCAGTAGGAAGAAGCTTCAGAAAATCCACTTCTGAGACTGCAGAGTTGCAGTTCTTCATCACTGAGTTGCCATCTGGACCAGCAATACCTGAGAATTGTTTTCCAAAAATTGACAAGTGTAGCGGACTTAACTCACAAAGAAGAAACAACATTCTAGCTTTTGTTGAGCTTGTCCTAGTGATGCAAGAAGAAACTATCTCCAGTGGAGTGCTTATTATGACCCTCAACATTGCAAAACTCATAGGAAGTAAAACAAGTTGTTGCGCAGATTTCTGTGTGTGAACGGTCAAAATAGCTTTCAGTAAACTTATATCAGCAAACTCTACTTCAGAGTAAGTGGCCAATTGAAATGCTCTAAGATAGACTTCTTGGACAATGTTCATATCAAAATGTTGCTCCTCATTTCCCCACAATGTATCATATTGCGCCCTCCTATCATTTGGCTGCTGTAAATAAAGGGCAAATGCTTCAAAACCAACAGTGGCAACACAGCATCCAACAGAGAGAACAGATTTTCTGCAGAGCTCAGGAAATTCAGTGTATATCTTGGTGATCTTATCAAACATCCAATGCACGAGCTTGAAAATCTTGAAAGGAGAGATAAAGCGGTTGAGAGCATGTATGGCATAGAATGTTTGCAAAAGAGGCATGAGATTATTACTCTTGACACATGTGTCAACCATACTTCTAAATTTCAGAAGAAGCCTTTCTAGCATGAAGTCGAGAGCTCTGGCAAATTTTGAAATGAAGTCCTTTACTGCCTGCTTGTGGCTAATCAATGATAGGAAATAACTGGTGGCAGTTTTCAGTACCATCAAAATATCATGATCTATGACATGAAGACTTTGCCTAGATAAACTAAAGAGGGCATCAACATTTTCTATGATATTTTGGTGAAATGACTCCTCATAGGGGTCCAAGGGACAAGCCAGCGATTCTACAATTGCTGGATGACAATAGATACTTTCGGCCAATTCTTGGAGGTCGTCTCCAAATGAAAGAACACCGGTTTTTTGTAAGCAAACGGTATTCTGTTCTAAAGCTAGAGCCAAGATATAAAATAGAAGATTAATGCAAATTTTAGAAAGCTTTGTGAGGTCAAATGGTGATGTATTTCCCCAAGATGAACGTATTTGATAAAGCCAAAACAACACAAGGTGTAAATATGAAATAAGGCACTCAAAAGTTGACTCAGAGATTTTCCTCAGGAGCAAAATTTCTATTTCAGAACATTCTAATAAGGGATGCCACTAAAGCCCATAATTGCAGGAAACAGCACATGGAAAGGAGCCTGCTTCAAGAAAATGCTAAAAGGCTCAGCAGCAGCAGTAGCATTTTCATCAAGTTCACATTTCATACTATTGGCGTGCAAAAGATAGTCAGAAAAGTCCGTAGTGCCATCTTCTCTACCTATCTCGTGCTTTGAAACAACTAATTTGACAGCAGTGAAGAACATCTTAGGCCATACCCGAGACACACTTGCAAGCAGACCATGTTCCAAAAATGACAGTGATAATAGAATTGAGATAGGAACTCCCTGTAAATGATGTGATAAAGTCAAAATCGAACGGAAGCTTTTCAATACTGCATCTGGTGATGCACATATAAGCGAAGAACATAAAGCTTTGGTCATTCCAACTATTCATCGGGCTGTCTCCCTAGTGAAATTTCTGCTTGATATAGTATACTTTCAAAGGAGCTACCAGATGGTGTAAACTGCTCATTGGTGGCAAAAAGGTGGCAGTATTGATGATTCGACACACACTCAGCAAAATTCAGTAAGTTCCTCAATGGTCTCCATTCACACAATGAATCACCAGAAGATTCAATGCAAGAGCAACCACTGTCAGATTTAGACAGAAGGGACACAATCATTGAAGATATCAATCTCACATCCACCTGGCAAAAATTTATGTCTATTATCATGATAGAGAGAAATATCACCATGCTAAAAAGCTAGTATAAAAATGTACCTGCGTTTGCATAATATATTTCAATGTATTGCAGACATACAATGAAATCATAGTTTTCTCAGGCAACGAGAAAGAGCTTGAATCTGACTTGAGCACCCTTAGGCACTTCTGCAAGATGCATATAGTAAGAGGGCTGAATTCTGGGGAAAAATCTGGCATGAAAACAATGTAAGAATCAGAAAACAGGTTGGACAAAGACTCCAAAACAACACGCAGTGAGCAAAAAATGAAAGCCATTACAACAGTTTCTACTTTTTACTTGAATAACACATACTGCAATGTTTATGGAATTTTGCCAATATATATATTTTTATAAGTTCAAAAGGCAGAAATTCCATCCCCTTAAAAGGCGTTACCTAACAGGGTGTATCACCATTAAGCAAGAAAGAAACTCCAAAACATACATCCCAGCATGTAAGGAGGCAAAAGACTTTGAAACAGTATGATCATCTAGACTGACAATATGCTGAAGTACATCCCAACACCAGAACAAGTTATTAAGTAAGAAAAGTGTGACCAAAGTTATTAACAATGTGTATCACCATTACGCATAAAAGAAAACTCCCTAACAAATATCCCACCATAAAAAGGACGTTATAAAAAAAAAAAAATAAATAAATAAATAAAACCTTTAAAGTAGCACAAATATTTAGTTCAAGAGACTGTCACTATGTTGAAGAAGTATTTCGATACTTGAACAAATTATTAACAACAGATACGTATTAAACCATGGAAAAATAAAATAATAGTATAATAATAAAAAATTAAAAAAAATGAAATAGCATACCCTTTTTATCATGTTGACTGTCAACATGCCGAAGAAGAACATCCCAATACTTGAACAAATTATTCCCTACTGTTGAATGGCATCACAAAGGAATGATATAACCACTTGAGACAAACCCTTCAAAACTTCCATTAGTTGGATGTGCCCTGAACATTGGTTGTCGCTATGACAGGGAAGAAACTGGAACCAGGCATGAACCTCTGATGGATTCCTATCAAAAGCACCTGTGCTTACAATAGCTGCAACTGACAGACGATGCCCTTGATCCCTTACGCTAGCAAGGGATGAATACAGTTGCACGTTAATAAACAGCTGCAAATGCTTGTACATTGATGGCGGGGTTTTAAGTGGTATTCCACTCCTTGGGGACCACTTGACATATTCCGACAGCAATTTTAGTAGTATATCTAGGATTTCATTGGGCAATTCTGAAGCATTTCCAAGAAGACTCACAAAGAAATCAAATGATCCATCCAGTACAGTATGTAGTGTATGCTGAAAAAAAAAACAGATAAAAGGCAGAATCACATTGGGGTACAGAGATGAATGAAGACAATTCCATAACAAAGTATAATAGCATATCGCCAATGTGAACAATGAATAAATCCTTGCATTTTTAGTATAATTTAATTCGCCAAAAGAAAAATAAAAGAATTTGTCAAAGGAATAATCTAGCTATCAAAGTCAAATGCAATCACAACCAACTTGTCTAAAGTACAAAGTTATAGATTATTGTACTGTAAAATATTTACCTCAACACTTCATATTGTATTGAGGTTCGAAATACGGACATAAGTCACATTGGAACAGAATCAACAAGATGGCAAATGACAACGTCCTGCTCAGATTTAGGTCCATGGGTTCTCAAATTATGTGCAAGTATTGAGAAACTACATTCATGTAATCTTATAACTCAACATATAAATCATGTCATGGTATGATTACTGAACAGAAATGTTTACCAACAAGTACCTCAGAAAATAGTATGATTGTCTTTTGATATGGGGAATCAACTTACAAGATATAGCTGAAGAGTATGGAGGAGCTTGGAGAAAAAATATATTTCCACATCCCTAAGACTATAATCAAGGAATGAAGAGTGTTGAGAACCCCATATGTTAGCAAAGGCAACTGTAAAATTCTTTCGATCATCATCTTCATCTCTTGCTTCATCAATTTCCAATTTATTATTGGGCAACTCGATGTCGTGATGAGATGCGATTCCCATTACTATAATATCAGTATCGTCATCAACAGCAGATGTTTTCCTCCTCTTGACAGTATGACCACTGTGCTCTTGAAAATTCTCTGAATTTGCTGTCCCCTTCAGATTTGAGTGTCTATTTTGGAAATTGCCATGTAGTGAAGAAAGCACAGTCATCAGGACCTGTGGATCAGGAAGCAAAGCATGGACTTCATCCTGAAGTTCACTTTTAAGAGCCTCCCAACTTTGCAAGTTTTTACTGCTATCATGGGAAGCCTGATCTAAGGCAACCATAAAAGATTCCAACAACTTCAATGCCTCCCACAGAAGCCGTAAGCTTCCATTCTTCACGAGAAAATCAGAATGAAGTAACCCCTTGTTCATAACCGTCCGGCTGAATGGACGAGGACATACACATCTTATGACTGCTTGCACATCCACACCATCAAAAGGAGGACAATGTGATGACAACTCAAGGAAATGGAAAGGTCTCTCCGACCGCACTGAGGAAATCACATCTGCTGCCAAAGAAACAACAGAAAACCTGCTAGTGTTTTAGCATCCACTAAAATGACCAAAAACATATATACTAAAAGGAAAGATCCAACAAGTGCTAAAAATAAGCAAAGCTGATGAGCAGAATCTTACCAGGCAGGTGACTTATGATCATCGACATTGTAAGGAAACTCATCCAAGTACGCGGAGCCAAAGAAAGGTTTTCCACGAACAATAGATAAAAGAAGGTCTCTATGATACCCAATTTCTGATGCCCTGAGCTTCTTCATGAGATCTAAAATTCGCCTCGGATTACCCCTTAATCTTCTCTTTACATCCGGCACCAATCCATTGGAAGGATCAGTACACACCATAACAAGAACAGTGTGTGCCAATTCTGCAACAATACCTCCACTCTCTCTCCCTGAAATGCTTACCAACTGTTCCAAGGTAACACTTCCAAACAAAACACTCCGAAGACTAGGAGGAACCAAGGATTCCTCTATCAAAACTCTATCACGCAGTGCCAACAAAACATAACTAGCAGTCTCATCATCATCATTCCCAATCCCGCGAAGGACACCTGAATACATATCCTTCTGCTGCAAAACCCACCTCAACAATCCTGGCTTTCCAACCTCCAGAAAAGATATCGCAAACCTAACAAAATATTTCCTAGTGGATTGCTTCCTCTTATAATCTGCAAGCCTACGAAACGCCTCGAGTTTAAAGTCAAACTTCTTCGCAACCTCAGAAGCCAAATCCGAGCCCCGTCCAACAACCGAAGCCATCAGCTGCAATGCAGCTTTCTGGCGCTTCGGCTCCCTACTACTCAACTCCTTACAAACATCCTCTATCTTTTCATCGAGAATCAACCTAGCGAACCTATCAAGAACCCTAGAAATTGAACTCCTCGCCCTATCCCCACCCGACCTTCTTCTTCCCGCCTCATGACTCAATATAACAGAGATCAACTTTAACACGTATCGCATCCCAGCTTTTCCACGACGAAGCTTCCAAGCATCGAGAAGCTCGGAAAGCTTCGAAGACACACCGACATAAATCCTCAGCAATTCGCCTCCCTCCTTTCCTTAAGAACTTAATGAACTCCTTACTAGCATCAGCACATAGCTTAATCTCTAAGGAAGTAAGGTAGTGCAAAATCTCTTTAAGTTTCGCATCGAGTGACGCTTTACTACTACATTGGAAACAACTTCTCCTCCTCCTCCTTCATTTACATTATTGTGACCCATAACCAATGGAAGAGAGAGTCCAAAATCAGTAGGAGTCTAGTTAAAGTAAAGCATCAGTTACACTTAGAGTTAGGGCACATAATCTCTTTATAGGTATGCGACGGCGGCTGCCGCGGAAGCTCGTGGCTTTGCAAGGATACGACTTGGGAAGAAAACAGAGGAAGGAAGTAAACTGAAACTCAAAACACTAGGTCGTAACAGAAAATATATATATATGTATAAATGTATGTACTATCGGCCAAATAACATATTATGTATTATGTATTAAAAAAAAAAAAAGTGAAAAGTCTAGTTGAAAGAAGAAAAAGATATGCCAATAACATCATAGTCCAAGTTTTTATTTTTGAGGTATTGAATTTGATTCTTTATATCAGCGTGTCATAAAAACTTTTATGGCCCATAAAAAAGAAAAAGATAAAAAAATAATAAGGATGATGATATAATACTTGAATTTATTTTAAATTGGCTTGATAAAAAGTTTAGAGTAGTTGAATTTTTTAGTTTAATTAAGGAGTTTGAGTTTAATTGTAACACTAATAGATGCTACATTCGTGTGTGCAAATTAGATAATATTAAGTTTGTTAAAAATTGGTTATAAAACATTATGGTTAATTTTATAAAGCATATTATTAGAGTTCAATACATGTCTAAGGTTTTTATACGAAATAATTACTAATATAATGTTTGGATGAAATTAATTATCAATTTTCAGTTGTAAAATCACGTTTAAAAAACGGGATATTTAATTTTACACAAAAATCACATGAAATAATGTCGATTTAATTTGTGACTACGGTCGTAATATAGCGATATAAGTATTTCTTCTAATGTCCCAATTAATAATCGCGATATAGCTCCATACGTTCAAATATATATCACAGGTTATAATCGTGATATGCATGCATATATTGTGAAATGACCTAAATTTAATTTCTATTTAACTTCCATGTATATTTTTATTTGTCTTAATTATTGAACTAAATGAGCATGTTGATTTATGAGAGTTATGTTTAGTAATATTAATATTTGAGTAGATGAGTTGGTAATAGTTTAAATGTGTCTAAGTTAGTATAATTTGAACATTTCATATGTGTTTTTTGCATATGTAATGAAATCAATGTCATTGTTTTATATATATTAATGTGTGTATAGTATAATTAATATTTGTTTTTTTATACATTAATATGTTTATGTTATGTTTAAATTTATAAAATCAACTTTTGATTTGTTTAAGGAATAGTTGACAGAAAATTTACTTAATTAAGCCCAATTTTCATGGCTAAATTGCACTCAAATGAGCCCCAAATTCAACCCAAAGTCTATTATGCCTTAAAAGTCAAACTTAAGATAATAATAAGTTCAAAATTTGCTTAATTAAGCCCTGTTTTGGCAGCCCTCTCATTCCATACGAATTTCCATTTTCTTTCTTTCTTTTTCTCTTTTTCTTTCACTCCAAGTTCCAAGCCTTAAACCAAAAAGTAACACCAAGCTTATTGAATCAAAACTCTCTCCAAGACAAGGCTTACTTATGTAAGTTAATATAAGTATAGCTTTTGTTTTATTTTCCTTTCTTATAGTATCTTTGTAAGATTTTAGATAGAATGAGTTTAATGTCATATAAGTTGTTTTGTTCATGCATTGAAATAGGTTGGATTGTGTTTTGTTATTGTGTGAATTTGTTTATGTGTTGTGGTAGTTATGTGAAGTGTTGGGAAGGAATAATGTTAATTTGAGTAGTTAAAGTTGAGGATGAGTGGAAATGGGATTTGAAGTGGTTTAATGTGTTGTTATAATGTTCTAAGTTACTAAGATTGATTAATATAAATAGGAAATAGTATATGAAGCTAAAAATGAACTTGAAGAAGGATTAAAAGTGTTATAGGTTAGAAATTTGCAATGTGCAAAACAGAGGAAATGATTTCTTTACAAATAGATATGTTTTTTAATGTAAGCCGGCATCTAGCATTTCAACGCCTCCGGCGTAGAGGTGGTGTTGGAAGTAAACAGAATCGATTTTTTTAAAGCCACTTTAAACGTCACCGGCTTTTGCAAGAAAATTTTGCCAGCGTTTATTTTTCAAAATATACACCGGCCATTAGGGCTTCAAAGCAGTCTGTGTATGGGCGGTGTTAGATTGGAACAGAATCAAAATATTTAACGCCAGGTGAAACGCCGCCGGCGTATATTTCCCACGCTGCCCGACGTTCATTCAAATTGCAAGTGTAGAAAGGCTGCGTATCCCCTGAGTTTTTCAAATTCAAACTTCTTCAATCTTCAATCTTCAATATTTACTTCATATCGATCTCCTAATGAATAATAAGCTAGTAAAACATGTTTTATGCATGAATTAGATATTAAAACTATATGCAAAGCTTATTGAATCCCCTTGTATAATTAATCTAGGATTGTGATATATATATATATATATATGATATGAAATCTATATTCAATTATTGATTGTTCTGATATTCTTATTTAGTTAAAGGTTCTTCGGTTAGTTCCTCACCGAGTGACTATAGTGATACTATCGGGTTCAGGTACGCAATAGCTTGTTTGATGTTTGTTAGGACTAGGCATTCCTAATTTGATTTAATTCGATTCGGCTTAATGTTTTGATGAACTGGATGTCTATTACGTTGTTTAATCTGGTCCAAGGAACAGTAAACCTGTCATGATGCAATGACATGTTAGTTAGGCGCTTAACCTAAGTCATGATGCAATGGTACAAGCATCCCAGCTTTTCCACGACGAAGCTTCCAAGCATCGAGAAGCTCGGAAAGCTTCGAAGACACACCGACATAAATCCTCAGCGATTCGCCTCCCTCCTTTCCTTTTAAGAACTTAATGAACTCCTTACTAGCATCAGCACATAGCTTAATCTCTAAGGAAGTAAGATAGTGCAAAATTTCTTTAAGTTTTGCATCGAGTGACACTTTTACTACTACATTGGAAACAACTTCTCCTCCTCCTCCTTCATTTACATTATTGTGACCCATAACCAATGGAAGAGAGAATCCAAAATCAGTAGGAGTCTAGTTAAAGTAAAGCATCAGTTAGACTTACAGTTAGGGTACATAATCGCTTTATAGGGTATGCGACGGCGGCTGCCGGCGGAAGCTCAGGGCTTTGCAAGGATACGACTTAGGGAAGAAAACAGGAGGGAAGGAAGTAAACTGAAACTCAAAACACTAGGGTAGTAACAGAAAAGAAAAATATAAATGTATATATATGTGTGTGTGTGTGTGTGTAAGTGTATGTATCATCGGCCAAAAAAAATATGTAGTATTAAAAAAAATGTGTGTGAAAAGTCTAGCTGAAATAAGAAAAAGAAGAGCCAATAACGTTATAGTTTAGCTTCAAATTTTTATTTTTGAGGTACTTAATTTGATTTTTTATATTAGCGTGTCATAAAAACTTCCGTGACCCACCAAAAGAGAAAAAGATCAAAAAATAATAAGGATGATGATATAATGCTTGAATTTATTTAAAATTGGCTTGATAAAAAGTTTAGAGCAGTCAAATTTTTTAGTTTAATTAAGGAGTTTGAGTTTAATTGTAACACTAATAGATGCTACATCCGTGTGTGTGTGCAAATTCGATAATATTAAGTTTGTTAAAGATTGGTTTTAAAATATCATGGTTAATTTTATAAAGTATATTGTTAGAGTTCAATACATGTTTAAGATTTCTATACAAACTAATTACTAATGTAATGTTTGGATGAAATTAATTATCAATTTTCAGTTGTAAAATCACGTTTAAAAAATGGGATATTCGATTTTACACAAAAATCACATGAAATAATGTCGATTTAATATGTGACTACGGTTGTAATATCGTGATTATTAATCACAATATAAGTATTTCTTCGAATATTGTGATTAATAATTGCGACATTACTCCATACGTTCAAATATGTATCGTAGGTTATAATCGCAATATGCATGCATATATTGCGTTTTAAAAATGCAATATACATGCATTTATTGTTCACTCATATATTATGTGATAAAAATACGATTTTAGTATGGTAAATTGATAATTATTTTTATTTTGACCTTATTTATAGAATTAATTCTAATTAGTGTTGAAATTAATTCCATATTGTTATTATCTTTTTCATAACCAACTGTAAAATGCGGGGACAATAGAGGATCTTCGAAGGAAAAAGGAAAAGATAATTGCTTAATTACAATTAATATGGCAAATTTGCTCCTCATATTTGTCAAAAATAGCATCCTCAATGGAATTTTCCATTGCAATTGAGTAATTTAGAACACTATGTTTTCCTATTTCTTTAATAATTCATATCCCAATATATGTGTGTGTGTATTCTCCTAAATACACTTTATCTTTATATTTCTTCCATTGGTAAATGGATTTAAGAAAAATCATATAATCAAATCATATAATGCATGAACACATTCTCTTATATGTAATCAAACCAATAAACTTATGGCTAGAATTGACTTCATGTGATCTTATAAAAGCATCTAAAATGATTTGAATTTCACTTTAACGGAAAATGAACAATGACCTTCAAACCTCGTAAAATTGAACCAATCATCAGTCGAACATATGATATTCTGGTAACGTTAAAGACCTTATAAAGTTGAATCAATCAATCAATCATCCATCAAGCACATTCTTACAAGAAAAATAAGAGTCTAATACATGTCTAAGGTTTTTATACAAAATAATTACTAATATACTATTTGGATGAAATTAATTATCAATTTTCAATTATAAAATCACGTTTAAGAAACAAGATATGCTATTTTATACAAAAACCTCATGAAAGAATCGCGATTTAATATTTGACTACGATCGCAATATCGTGATTATTAATCGTGATATAAGTATTTTATATAGATATCCCGATTAATGATCGCGATATTGCTCCGTATGTCAAATGTATATCGCGTTTTATAGTCGCGATATGCATATGTATATCGCGTTTTAAAGACACGATATACGTGTATTTACTATTCACTCGTATATCTTGTGATAAAAACGCGATTTTAGTGTACCAAATTGGTAATTATTTTTATTTTGATCTTATTTAAGAAATTAATTTCAATTAGTGTACTAAACAAAAAATTAATTCAGAAAAACAATCACCCCAAGTCGTTAAGTGAAATTTACATTATTTGTTCTCGTAGACTCTTCCTCTGAGTCATATGAACTCCACGTCCGCTGCTGAGGAACATCGGAACTTCTTCAACACTTAATCTGACATTGGCTTGGATGAAAAATAAAATTGAATGCAAAGTTGAATTAGATTGTTGGATTTTTATCTATATCAGATATGTATAAGTAACTTATCGGTATCAATTCGCATTAATCAATTTATAAGTAAAACTGTCAGTTTTTCATTAGTATCATATCAGTATCGGTTCGATTTAAAAAGAAACCAAATCGAATATCCAAACACACCAATATAAACGTAGAAAAGGTGTGCATCATTATATTCTTTAGAAGATTAACCATCTTTTATCAGCTCGGAATGGACTGCCTACAAATGTTGTACTCACCATGTGTAAAAGACCCAACACCCTATACAAGATCATCACAATTCAACTATAAAATATTGCATTTGATCATTTTGGTGAGTGGATATCATGTGTAATGTTTGTGAGAAGAGAAAATAAAATAAAAGCAATATCTCATTATCAAGCTACAAAATTTTTTTTCCCTGTCGTATATTAACAATATGACTTATGCTAATGGAAAGCAAATGACCAACATTGTGGAGATATGGGAAAATCGTATATGAAAAGTGGATTGGAAAGACAAGAGAATGGCCTTCAAAATAACTTAGTAGTCTATGTGACTAGCAAAAAGAAAATGCAAAAAAGGAAATTGCAAATAAAACTGTTCTCTTGGATGTAGGCATTATGGAAACAACCATTTTAACCATATTACCTTGTTTCCAATTCCTTATATTTTAAATAAATCATATTATGAGCCATTGAAGTTGAATACTAAGTTTTCACTTAAATAATAAATTCAATGATCTATTCAACTATAATCAGTTATTTCAAAAATCAAAACATGCTTAATATGCAAAATTTCAAATTCGACTACTTTAGTGCAATAGCATGCTTGCTTCAATTAAGGAATTAATTATAAGATAATGTGTTCATATTTATCATTTTCATGACAATGTAACTGAAAACTCAAAAATAGGCTTTTTTCCATTTTTTACCTTGTTAAATGCCATATTTAATTGGATTTTTACACTTATAATACTCTGTTTTTTAATTTGAAGTAGGAGTAAAAATGATTTTATAATTGAAATGTTTTTACCATTTTCCTTGAGAGAAAAAATCTATTCACTATAGAACTAAAAGAAATATCCTATAATTTATACATAATTGTGATTTATTAAGTCGACAAAATAAGGATAGAAATAAACAAGACTAAACTTGTGTTATATGCCCATGAGAATATCATGCAAGGGAATAATAGGGTGTTTTATAACAAGCGACTGGTGCCTATAGTTATATGTGGAGATATTCAAAAAGGCGTTGCCAGTTTGTGATTGAGGCTGATATTGTAGAGATATTGAGTTTGGTGGCATGTGTATGAACCTCAAAGCCTTCTTGTTAAATAGGAAACAAGCAACAGGCGGTAGCTAGACCTAGTACTTTACCTTTGAACTAAGTGCACTCAATAAGTACAATGGCTTTGATCCTAGTGTGGCTAAAAACACACTAGTTGATGAATCAAGTGATGAGTTCAGTTAGCAGTGGTGTAGGATGGCTCCAGTCGTTCCTAGAGCCTCATGGCTCGTAGAGGAGGAATGATTTGTATCATTTTCTGGTTCCAACAGTTGTGGATGCAATTGGGAGTTCATAGCAGAGGTGGGTGATAAGTGTTAAAAGATCCTTATTTTTGTATTGATTTGATATTATTTATATGTATTTTACATAATTTATTAAAGAAAATGATGTTTATTGAGTGCAAATGTTAATTTCAGGAATAAGAGGAGATAATAAGCTTAATGAAGACATTTAGATGACCTAAAGGGGGTTTTGATGTTAAATTGTACAAATTGAAGATTTACAATATACATGAAATATTTGCACAAACTACATAGAATACTAGTACGAAACAAGAATTTTGACTAGAACGCAACTTTAGATATGCACCAGGAAGCTACATAGGTCATGCACGAAGCTTGTGTAAAGCGAAGAAAATGGTTAGAATGATGATTGAAGTCTGCATGGGCTCCCTATACAATTATGTCCAAGGTCATGCAGACCTATTTTCACATAAATCTTCAATTTTAATCTATAAGGCCTCGAACATAGGTCATATAGGATGGTCATGTAGGATTAATTTGATCCTACCTATAAATAGCCTCCTTTATTCGTTATTTTGACGATATATCTTCATTCCTACGATCCTAGAGAGAAAAATAGAAACTTTTGAGTGGAGAAATGCAGGAGCCTATCTAAGATTGCAAGAAATCGATTCAAAGGGGTTTTCATTCTATTTTTCTATAAACTATCTTTGTATATTTATAACTATGTAAAAATAGATCTCTATGCCTTAGATCTTAAGAAACCCTAACCCTAATAAAAAAACTTAATTATTTTATTAATGGAAGTCTATGTGCTTCAATCTATTCATGTGTTATTAATGTTCTTTGATTTAATATGTGTGTATTATTAAGTCATTGCATGATTCTTCTTAATTAGGTCGAAAGATCAATTAATGAGATAGATCCTACATGGATAGAGAAGTTTGAATGTGATTTAGACATGAGAATGTGAACTTTTTGCATAAAGATTTAATTGTCATAGGAATTAAGAACTTTAATGCAATCATGTATGTCTCTAATGATGAAAGGTATTTCCATTAGTCATATATGGTTACAATTCAATTCTTTTAAAAAAGTATTTGATAAATTTAGGTATTCCTGAAATTCCAGAATCTAAATAAACTAATATTGAATATTTTATAAAGATTGAAAAATAGGGTTAGTGGTGAATCAAGATAAGGAATATGTTTTGTGATTAATATTTCTAGTAGTGTGACACTCACTTGTTAAGGCTTGTTGATCAATTAATTGTTAGACGTTTTTAACATCATAAGGCCATATTAGCTAAATAGTGGAGATAAGGCAATTACTGTTTACTTGTAGTTGTAGGTCCTGGTGGAGTACCCATGTGCTAATCTATACTATAATCAATCGGTACGCTTGCCTAAAATTAATCATCGAGCAAGTATAGGGTTTTTAATTGATTGATTGTGATTAATCAACATCATTAAGGTAGTGAATATGCAACATATGAGGATGAGTAGGAAACAAATGCTAATAACTAGAGATTTAGTGATAAATTTAAAATATGAATGTAGTTTAAGAATGAATATTACCTCATACAAGTAATTAAGATGTGGCACAAAACAAACCACTAGTAAATTTAGGTCTAAGGTTATGGATAATTAAATGTAGTAAGTGCTAATATTAATAATAGGGGTTCTACGTGGAGACTCAAAGCATGCTACAAGAAACACAATTAGAGATGCAACTAGAGGGGGCCGTTGTTGGGTACCAAACCTGCTAAAAACCCTATAGGGTTATGGGATGGGTTTAGTTAAAAATTTTGCGACCTTATAAGGTTGCAAGTTAGGGTCTGGCTATAATTATGACCTTATAGGGTCAACCCGATTTGCTAAAATTACTATAAAAAAATACAATTCAAATTTTAAATTAAAAAAAAAATAACAAACATGAGCGTTTGTCATTACTCACATTTTACTAGGTTGATATAGGTAAGTGGATTATTTTTGCTTTGTTTACTTATATATAATGGCAGAGGGGTAAGTAATATTGTAGTTACCAACTTATTATCAATGCTAACGATTAAATATTAGATAATATGTCAAATGAATATTTTCCTTATTTTTTAATTGTCATAGTTTACGACTTAATATAATATTAAAGTGTGTATTTTATTAATTAAAAATATTATTAACCACACATTTTCCATTGTTGTCATTATTTTGACATTAATGTCAAAATTTTTCAATTAGATAAATGAAAATGAAGAAAATTCGATGGTCCCGTCATTAATTTTGATGAGACCGGTCCCGTCAACATTACTAAAATAATTAATATTCCATTTACTATATTTATTCTAACGGTTAGATTAATGGTGGGACAATTCTGTTGATGGGACCATAGAAGCTCCTTGAAAATGAAATACAATAGTTAACTTTGTAAATTTTGTATTACAAAGTTTGAAATACAATTTTCCTTATCCAGAATTGCATCAGTATTACAATTAATTGCATATTTCAATATATGAACATAAATGCAAAAGAATCTCATATTGTCCCACACCAAAATTAAACAAAAAAAAGTATATATAAAAAAATTTGCAAAAAAAGAAATATCCATCACACATATACAAACACTTTTAATATTGGATAAATTACATCAGAAGATCACAACGTTTGGGGGTAAGTTCATTTTAAATCACAACATTTCAAAAAGTTCAAAGAAAGTCACAACGTTTAGTGAATAAGTTTATTTTAGATCACAACATTTTTTAGTGGTTCAAAAAGAAGTCACAATGTACATAAATAGATCAATTTAGGTCACCATTGGCACGTGTCAACAGGATCAATATTTAATTAAAACTCTAAACTTTAAAGGTTCTATTGACATGTATCAATAGGAAAACTATTTAATTAAATCTTAGAAGATATTTTTCTAAACATTGTAACATTTTTTGAACTTTTCGAAATATTGTGCCTATAATGAACTTAGCCCCAAAAGTTATGGTTTTTCGATGTAATATACTATTTTAATATTACATTGTCTTATTATTACATTTTTTTGAAGGTATTGATATAGAGTATGCAATGCGGAGCTGATATTATACTATTTTTTTTTTTGTTCACTTTACAAGAACCTCTACATAGAGAATGAAAAAGGGAGAAAAAAGGAGTAAAAATGAAATTGAGTCAAATGGGCGAATTGGGTCAAGACTAGAACCCTATAGGGATGGATTTGGGCATTGCATAGAAAATCCTATAAGATCACAGGTCAAGTAAGGCGACCCTATATGAAACTTGGTCGAGTTCAGGTCTTATATGACCCATTCCAAACCAGCATCGGTTGCATCCCTAGACACGATGAATGCTTCTATATTACAAAATTCATAGGCTCACTCACGTTATATTTAATTGTAGTCCTACTAGCTTCTTGATGAACAAGTCATGTGTGAGCTTTACTTATGTTATTTTTTTTCGAGGCCAGGTGTAACTCCTAAGATTTTTTTTTTTACCTGGAGTTTAGTAATTAGAAATTGAGTTTCACACTATGGATAAAGATGCAATACTCACATGAATGCTACAAACAAAATCGTATGTAGAAATGTGCTCATTACGAGTTATGATCAGGTTAATAAATATCTTGATTAGTAAAAAATATCAAAAACAAGATTCCTAGTTGCGAGTCAATAACTGAATAATTACACACATACGATTCTGGATATCTAGCATAAAATGAACAATAAGTTTTTAGAGTCTATTGGTTAGCAAGTGATAGTTTAGTGATAAATCGCTAGGGATGAAATATATGCGATGGATTAATAACTGATCAAAATCTACAAATCTAGAGCCCAAATAAAAATTTCGATTTCATAAACATGAAAATTAGAATATTTTAAGCTTATATAGTGTAAAACTTTAATTTGGCCTATCATGCCTAGAAACTTTCATTGCATAAGTGCAAATCCTAAAATTAATAAACACGTAGACTTAAAATTTCAATTTTGAAATTGAAAGCATTTTTACAAATAACGTAGAAGCCTTGGACCTAATTTAAAAGATATTGTCTTAACTTAACTGATACAATTATACGCGTACCACTTGATATCTTATGTGATTACTAAGCCAATCACCTTATATTTAGTACGAGTTATTTTTATCAAATCAATATGTGATATTTTTTTTCACATTTTCTCCATGCTACCATCCAAGACTAGGAACCTAAGGGGGAGGCATCTCGTGTTATCCATATTCTTGTCATAAATATTTGACAATGACACTTTCTCCAAAAGAAAATCTTAGTTAAATCTATGCATTTATGATGATAACGACACATAATGAACTTGAATCTTGCATTTTACTCCCCCATAAAAGCATGTACAAGCTTCTCAATTTGGCAAGTTATTTTTATCTTCATGACATAAGCACCATCATTATACATCCTCATCATAACCTAAGTTCATTCTACAATTGTATTCACACTATCATATCATCCTCATCATAACCTAAGCTCATTCTACAATTGTATTCACATTTAGCTCACAATCTTTCTTCTCTATTGCAATCGTAAACCTCACACATGCACACGGTCTCACACTTTAACATTAAAATATCTCTTCATCATGACCTCACCTTGTCATTTAATGCATGGAAAGCTCAACACACTTTATTCAATGCATGAAATCATCTCAATTTTACTAATTCTCACCGTGAAATTCACTCATGCACCAAGGAATGAGATATCAAATCACATCATCTCCAATTATACTTGAGGAATGAGTCATTTTGAGTAATTATTACCTAGATACATAACACCTATAAACCCCCTAATTTTGCACAACCTAAATATGATAATTACCAAGAATATAACATAAAATTTTGGGAAAAAAGCCACAAAGATCACTCCCAATATTCGCAATTTAAGAATAATAAAACGTGAATGATTTGATTACAGTTTAAAGATTAAAATCTTTACTAATAAAATTCCAAAACACAATATATGACTTTTGTAACTTTTGGCAATTGATGATTGATAATAAATCAATTATTATGGATCTAAAAAACTTAAAAGAAATTACAACATCATCTTTACCAAAGAAAAGTCTAAGGGCTATAAGTAAGAAGTTATAAGAATACGAGGATTACGTTAAGGATGATTCCTTTTAGCAGTAAGTGATTTTAACCCTCTTTAAGTATTGATTTTAGTTGGATAGGATAATGTTTGGTTGAAAACTGGAGAATAATAAATTTTACACTTATGATTATGAAGAGAAAGTAGGATGCCATGTGTAAATTTATCCATGCTTTGAAGATTGTAATGTAATTGTTTGATTTAGAAGAAATATCAAGTTGATGAAATGATTAATATTCTTTAAAATTGGATTTCCCAACTAAGAGATGATTATGTAAGTATCTTCTGTCGATGGGTATGGGAATTTCGTTTAAAGTTAATGTTCGAATAGTATGAACAACAGAAAACCTAGGAAGTTATGATTGCAGATAAATAAAAGTTTTGAATGGATATCAATCATCCCATGTTGTAATATTGGCATGCATGATCAAAGATTACTTCTCAGAGAAAATTATCAAATGAGGCGATAATCAATTCACCCATAAAAGGGAAATTAAACTAGGCTTGGATTTAATTAGTAGTCGCTTTAGAAGTTACCAAAATTTGAGTTAATGATTAAGTGTTGATCATCAAAATATAGTTAGATCAATAGTTATTAGCTAATGAAAACGATTGGCTAAGTGAATGGAAGATACCAGGTCTATTTAGACATATTTGAACTATGATCTTGATGGTATAAATAAAAAATTGTTGAATGAACAATAAAGTTAAGATAGAATGAAGAATGAGGTAAACCTTTGAGATCTTCAATAGTCAACTAATAAGGATATTGAGAGTGTAGGTTGGAGTTAAACCATAAAACCCCAAAATCAATAAAGGCAAAACCCTTGTTACTAAAGTTCGGACCTTACTCAAGAGACTCTAAATTCTAAAATCTTTTAGGAGACCTTAAGAAAAAATCTATGGACATGACCCTAAAAGTTTCGATAAGTTTAAAAAGAAGCCTTGAATTAGTGACAAGATCAAAACCCTAATTGGTTGATTCAAGTTGGAATCCTAAGAATCCTTAACATAAACCAATAATATACTTAGAATATGAGTCGTATAAAATTAGCTAACAAGACCCTAAAGTCAAATACCTAGGGAAGCATGTAATTAACAATGCAAACTAATGGGCTGTTCACTTGAGTAGAATTTTGATTCCATTACATGTTTATTACCCACTGGATCTCTATTACATTGTTTAGTTTGTTTTTAGGCCCGTAATAGGTATTCAGTCTTGAATCCACATTCTTTATTTTACGTAATTGGGATTCCATTCATGGACTTAAGAATCACAATTCAATACCTACTTATATTATCCAATTCCAAAAATAACCCTACTATAATCAAATAATCACATCAATTAACCACACTTTTATCCAATCTGCTCTTTCAATTTTCAAAGCTACTCATCCATTTTTTCTTAAACCCTAGCTCCATCGCTGTCAACTTGGCTTCAATGTGTGGTAAGAAATCTCTCTCTCTCTCTCTCTCTTCATCGTTTTCTTCTCTGTCTCTATTGGATTCGATGTTTGAATCTAACAATCGCAAGCTTATATGCGAAGTAGAAATCATCATTTGGGCTGTTGTTGTTTAATGTTTTACCAAATTTGGTTACGTGAATGTGAGAAAGTGAGATGAGAAAGTAGAATCAGTAATGAAGATTTGTTTCGATCGGTGTTTGATGTGTAATTTGCATTTTCTGTTTGGTAGTTGAAGCAGTTGGGGTAGAAGTTAGCAAAATTTGCGTTGCAGTTGTGTGACCGAGCAAATTGCTCAGGTAATCTTCTTGTAAAATCCTAGCTATCTTGTGGTTTCATTTTTCTGCTGCATTTCTGAAATCAAATCTCCACCAATGGATGTTTGATTTGAGAATATAACATAATTCAGAGCTGGTTGTTAATGATTGCAAAATGAATTTGCTTTGCCGATCTTGGTTAATGAGTAAACGGATTGATAACTCTGACGAAAATTTATAGTATACTTGTTAGGGTTCTGTTTTAAGAAAGCTTTTATAGTGGAAAAGGATACGGTATCGTTTTAAGAGTGAAGGAAGGAAGATAATATATAAGGTCCTGTTACGCCATTTCTGGGACTCGCTCAACTCTCTAACTAACCCCATTGGAACAGTCCTGGACAAACTCTTAATTGGTTTAACAAGGATCCAACTACTGAGCAAAGCAAACCAGGAAAATTTTAGCCATTTGCTTATTTTAGTCCTAAAAAATTAACTATGGAGAATACAATGGAATTTTAACCATTTTGTATTTTAACAGAGCTATACCGGTTATGTTCACATTTAAAACTTCCAATTATCATGGTATTGATGCCGTTGTTGTTATTATTATGATGATTATTGATGCCGTTGTTGTTATTATCAAAAGAATGACCCCTCTGCTCGGAGTTGAATTGTGGATGTAAATTAATAGCAGTAAGTTGGTACATGTCACAAGGTGATGATTCCATTTGGGTGATTGTGGTTTGGTGTTGATTTCCTTTTTTTTTTTTTAGTATAGTGTGATTATTGGTTCCATATATGGGAAATGTAGTTCCCTAGGATTGTATCCTCTGATTATTTGAAAATGCGGGTTGGTTTCGCAGTTTGTACTTGTGGGGGGTCTGTATTGGCTCTAATTGTCTTTTGATATATTGGAAACTTCTGGTTTAAACCGATGGTGGATGATTCCTATTTTGTACCAGTCATCTTCCTACTTGTCTTGCACTGTTGTGCTGGTTGCTTGTAGCCTTGTACTGCACAGCTTGGATGAATTGTGTTCTACATCATATTTGAATTTTGATGGCATTCTGCTTCTAATGTTCTGCCGGTATGATATTGCTAGCTTTTATTATTACGACAGTAGGGACTAAGAGTGAAGGATACATGGCAAAAAAAACAGGGAAGAGATATTACAATTTTTGTTTTTTTGATTATTTATGCATCTTATGTTGCAGCTAGTTTTGTAGCTCAAGGACTTTGAAATCTTGAGATCAAGGACATCGACAAATTGGTTTTCGCTTTGGTAAGTAATTTCTCTTCAGGACACACTATTTTCATTTCCCTTAGGAAAGATTAAACTGAAATTTATGTATAGACACACACACATATATAAAAGAAAAAAAAAGGGATGATCGAGAATTTTCAAGCATTAACTGGGAACTGGTCAACTCAAATCCATGTCATTCAATGAAATGAAATTGGAAACATAACATATATCCCCAAGAAACCGCGTTTTAGTAAAAGTGAGTTTGCTCAGTTAGGAATTGGTCCAACATTTTGAATGTCACGTATCAAAAACTGAAACATTATTATAACTTTTCCATGTTGGTTGGTCTACTTAGGAGTTGGAACCTACGTTACTGGGCATTTACCTTCAAGGTTGTTTGCTTCCCTTCTCTTTAATTCTGTTTCTTGTGACTTGGGCTTTCTCTTTATCTTTAAGCTGTATATATGGAATGGAATGGACCAATTCAGGGTACTTTTCACAACCGATAAGGATTTGATGTATATATAAACTATTGAATTAAGCTTCATTACGTTTGCCAGCCCAAAACCAAACTAAGGGTATAACATTATTCAATATGGTTCAGCTAACCCCAACTGAAAATTATTCTTTAGTTACGTATGCTTGCTTTGAATTATAAATAAACCAAGTAAGGCCTCTCGTTTAAAGTCTAAGTGGCAATTTAAAGGCATGGATATGTAGTTCTAAAAAGCTTATGATTTGACTCTGTTTCAGCGACAACGTATGAAAGTAATCTGCTCTAGCCATTAAAAAGTGATGGGTTGATTCAGATGTGTGATGGTCTACTGATATTATATATATATATATATAATAGATTTTTGTATATAGAAGTTTGGGCACATGGTTATATTAGTTTGTTACTCTCTCTGATTAGGTATAGGAATTTAACAGTGAACTAGAATTCATATCATGCCTATTTTTGGTAAGTAAACCAAAATCAAACCTGATAGGTTCTGTTGATATTATATCATGCCTATTTTTAATGTTAAATTTGGATGTACACGTTTTCCGATTTGCATGATAAAAGGAAACATTAAAAGGCTTATTTGTCATTTTTGCAGTGATGGATAAAGTTTGTTTACATGTTGATGATCGACGGAGGAAAAAGAAAATCGTTTGTTTTCTTTTAGCTTTAGGTGTGGAATATTGTAATGTTGCTTGCCACATAATTTCCTTTTTATATGCTTTGGTCTTACATTCCTACCGACCTCGTGTATGGTCTTATAGTTTGAATTCCTATCAACAGCGTGAATATATTAGGAGACTTGTTCATAGTGATAATGTGACATGTATTGAACAATTGAGATTAGATAGGCATGCTTTTTTCAAACTTTGTGAGATGTTAAAGGCCATAGGAGGGCTAAAATCAACAAGAAATATGCATGTAGATGAACAAGTAGCAATGTTCTTGCATATACTTGCTCACTATGTGAAGAATAGGGTGATCAAGTATAATTTTAGGAGGTCTGGAGCAACTGTAAGTAAATATTTTCAGTGTATTGAATGCCACTCTCCGATTGAGCAATCACCTATTGAAAGGCCTGAACCCATTCCTGAGAATTGTATCGATGAGCGATGGAAATTTTAAGGTAAAAAATCCCATATTGATCATTAAATTCATACAAATTTAATGAAAAATCATTCTAAATTTTACCATATTTTTGTCTTATCTAGAAATGCTTAGGTGCTTTGGATGGAACACATATCCCAATTAAAGTGCCAATGAAAGATAAGCCTCGCTATAGAACTAGAAAAAATGAGATTGCAACTAATGTGTTGGGTGTTTGTACACCAAATATGCTTTTTGTTTTGTGTTTGCCTGGGTGGGGGCTCTGCTGCTGATAGTAGAATACTTCGGGATGCAATCACTAGGAGAAATGGCCTTAAAGTACCACAGGGTATGATTTGATGTAACTCACAAAATTTTGAATTTAGTTTTCTTTAAGTAGTGTCGTTGTTAAAACATTATTCACTTCTTCTTTCACTCATATAGGATGTTATCATCTGGTTGATGGAGGCTATCCCAATTGTGAGGGATTCTTGGCACCATTTAGGGGTCAAAGGTATCATTTAAATGAATGGCGCCAAGGTCATCAACCAAGATCTCCTGAGGAATTGTTTAATTTGAGGCATGCATCTGCCCGAATGTGATTGAGAGGTGCTTCGGCTTGCTTAAAATGAGATGGAGCATTCTAAGAAGTCCGTCATTTTATCCAGGAAAAATTCATAATCGTGTGATACTTGCCCGTTGTTTACTCCACAACTTCATTAAGACAGAGATGGCCTTTGACCCTCTTGAGGATGGCATGAATTCCATAGAAGAAAACAATGTAGATAATGAAGATGAACTTATTGCAAACTTAGGGAGTAATGATGCCTGGACAACTTAGAGACAACAATTGGCAACTCAAATGTTCAATGATTGGAGTGGAGGGAATCATAATTAGAATAGATACAAGTGAAATTCTAAGCTATGTTTAATTTCATTGTACATTCTTTTTGGTGTATTTTTGTTCTGTATAACTTTTATGATTTGTCAATTGAAAGTATGAAATTCAAATCTTCGTATTATATTGTTTTCTTTTATTGCAATTTATTATATTGTTATTCTTATATTATCATGTTTTTTTGTGGATATCTAATTTATATTGAAGACAATGGAAGCTAAAGTAACAAAGGGTATAAAAAGAAAGTGGACAGTTATTGAAGACAATGCACTGGTTGATTGTATGGTGGAATTGTACAATAATGGAACACATAATGCTGACACTGGCTTTAGGAGTGGATATCTCAATGAATTAGAGAGGACGCTTCTCATCAAGTTACCCAATTGTGGTTTGAAAGCAAAACCACATATTGAATCACGCATTAGAACCTTGAAGAAAGATTGGAGTATAGTTTATGACATGGTCTATGGGAAAACAACTAGTGGGTTTGGATAGGATCCGGTCCGGAAGATGGCGACTGCTGAGAAAGCAAGTATGGGATGCATACTTATTGGTATGTAAACTCATTTCTTTAATATTATATTATGTAGAGATGGTGAGGATTTGATGATGTCTTGTAATGATCTTCTTAATGTTTTTAATATATTTTTTTTAATTTGCAGAGCCATAGAGATGCTGCTGTTTTTATGAATAGGAGCTTCCCTTACCTAGAAGAGCTCTCTATGATATATGGAAAAGATCGGGCCACGGGTCAAGATGCACAAACTGCTGAAGATGTCATTGAAGAGCTGAATAGAGAAGAAGCAACAATACAAGATGTTGCAGATGAGTTGTCAATGAGAGATGAAGAAGATGATCACTCATCTCATCATAGTGTTACTCATTCTAGTACAAAAAGGAAGTGAAGCTTGTTTAGAGATGGAGCAATATCTGAGCTATCATCTGTTATTAAAAGCTTTGAGACTGGCATGAGGGATATGAAGAAGAGTATTGATTGTGCTGTGAAGCGTTTGTCAGTTGATGAAGGAAGAAGGGAAGTGAAAAGATTAAACAAATTTCTTCGAACAATTGAGGGTCTAACACAACAAGAGTTGGAAGCTGCTTTGATCAAGTTGCCTAGGCAGAAGGACAATTTAGCTGTGCTTTATGAACTTAAATCAAAAGATCGTTTGGATTATGTTAGGGACATTTTGGAGTCCGCATAATATCAATTGGATTACATTAGGTTACTTTTGATCACCTTAGTCACATTTTAGAGTCCACATAGTGTGGGAACTCATGAATTGGATTATGTTGGGTTGCTTTTGGATACTTACTCTTATCGATCCTTTTTTGATATGTTGATGCTTTTGGATACATTTTATGATATGCTATAGCGAATGAAGTTGCACTATTGTATAAATCATTTTTCATCGTATTATTGATGAGATTAAATTTTTAGCTTATTGGAATTAAAATTTAGGTCTTTTTTAATATTCCCGTGTCTTTATATTGATAACATCATTTTTAACTTTGTACTTTCCTTTGTTTCATGTAATATCTATACCATATATAATATAATATTCTATTAATATAATAATGAAATTAAATTTTCTATTAATATATATAGAATTTATTTTACATATAATAATATATTATATATTTATAAATATATCAATATTAAAATATATATTAATATATATTAAATATATAAATATATGTTTAATTATATATCTTGTAAAATATAAATTAATACATATATTAAAGACAAGGGCATTTTTGGTATTTGTCTTATCAATTAATGAGCTATTCATTGCTTTAATTCAATCAAGTGAACAATGTATTAGCAATTCATTACATCCAAGTGAACAACATCATACATATTCACAACATATTACATCCTTATGCAATTCATTAGGAATGGCTATTCATTACATTGCTATTCCATTCAATGAAGTGAACGGGCCGTAAATATCTAATAAATCATTTAGTACAACAAACACTATACCAAATGATTGTAATATCAAATAACAAACATATAAATCAAGAAATGTAATATTTTAATTAAATAATGTAAACCAAAGTCATGTCAAAAAATCAATTAGGACTTTACTTGGAAAAAAGTGAACGTATTGTGACCCCTAGATTTTTCGGTTCATTTAGATGTGAACCCTAGAGTTAGTACCAGAACTAAAACCTTAGAACCGATGTGAATCAATCATAAAACTAAGACAAAATCAGATGAATTAGATAACCATAGAATGTCAAATAAAGTGAGGTAGGACCTGAAACCTTAATATCGATTGCATAAGGAAATGTGTTACCAAAAACCAAATGAAAAATTCGATGAAACGTCCAATATAGAAATCCTACAATAGTCGTTTCTATTAGTCGATTTCTGACGCGCAAATCAAGATAACACATCCAATTAGTAATTACAAATAAAATAATATTAAATAATTTTCTATAATGACATACTGATTTATCAAGTTCGAATTTCGTTAGTTAAACAAATCGTTTTGCATAATTGAATTCTTACTAGTAAAAATTTGTCATTTTCACAACATTATTCATCACTATTCACTACTATTCACATCAAGTCAACTTTATGTCACATCTATCTTCTCTTTCTCTCTTTCTTCTCTCTCTCCTCCTAAACTTTCTCAAGAAAAAATCCCCTCTCTTACTTCACATTCCACTCTATAAATATCCCTCTCATGCTACACTTTACTATCTTTACAACTATACTCTTCACACTCTCAAAACTCTCTCCTCTTTCCCCCTCTCCACCTATCACTCTCTCTCTCTCTATCTCACCTCTCAACCCTCTCTCTTTATTACACACAAACACACTTCCTCATCAAGTTCTTTAGGTAAACAACCTTAAGCACCCATCCACGTCATGTTTATGTCATTTAGTATGTGCCATATATCATTTTCAAGAGACATTACCAATGATGCATCATGTTAGGGATGAAAATGTGTGGTATTAAACTTATTTCAAGTTTATATTTATATTTATGATCTTACTTTATGCATGTTAACTCTAACAAAATATAAATATAAGTATAAGTACGTATGTATATCAACTAGAGCATATTGCTCATAAACATAATATGCAATTTATTTATTTTCAAGTATCTTATTTTCACTCACTTTAAATTCAAGTACTTTACTTTCTTGTAAATTTATTTTCATACTCTTGAAACTTGTCATATGAAAGTCTTGAAGACTTGTCCTAATTCAAGTATTGTGGAGACTTGTCTTAACTCAAGACTCCCACTTTACTTTGCTTTTATATTTCATTGGTCAATAGACTACTTTATCTTTTATGTACATGTTGGAAAGTTCTCAACGTTGTCTTGTATGTGTATATTGCAATTCTCTAGCTTTTGGTGTCATGATGGCCAAAAAGTCTCTAAATCAAAAGTAGGGAAAAGACGATGATCACAGAATCATCACAACACCCTTTTTCTTTTATTTGAGGGTCCAGCACAAGAAGTGAAAAGTTTATATTGTTATGAACTAGTTCACTAGGAAAATTCTTTATTATATGAAACATTTTCAAAACTTTGGTTTTAATATATGGAAAATCATTTTGAGTAAGAGGGAAGTTTGAAAGAAAACTCTACCCCTCCATTTTCTAAATGTCAAAACTATAATTAAGCAATTGGGGTATGAAACCTTATTATTCTTTCTCATAAACACTTTATTTTGATGTTTTAAAGATGAATAAACAAAGAAAGTTGCATTCCTTTATTTTCTTGAAAATGCCAAGACTTTAAAGGCTTGAGTGGGGTATGAAACTACATTTTTTTTTTAATCTTGGTTTACTTGTTTCAAAGCTTTTAAGTTAATCAAACAAAAAGGTTTTGCTTTCCTTTTCATTTTCTTAATGTCGTGACCTTTGAGTGAGTTTTTTCCTTAATATTTCATTACCTTTTTGTGCTTGTAGTTTAATTACACCAAATAAGGTAAGAGAATGGTAAAATGAATATGTATGGGGTTCGCGGGGATTGCTTGTGTTTATTTGCATGTGATGCATATGTTTGCTTATTTGTGTGATGAAATGGATTCCAAGCATATCGCAACCTTGGAATATTTGTTTGAGTCTATTTGTTTTGTTATTTGTATGGTTGCTATGTGTTGATTAATTGTTTGATAGCCCCTCTTAATGAGCCATAATACGGTTTGGTACAAAAGAAATAAATGGACATGCATTGCATTATCGAGTCACATTTTTCAAAGGATTACCACTCCTATGCGAACGACTGAGTAGACTGCTAACTAACAGCACAATCTTGTTCCAAGCATAAGGAACTAAATCATTTGGGGAATATGGCCTAACGGAGGAGCCATGTTGAATCAATCACCATGGGTGGATACCCAGGGACAAGTAATAGAGGTCACAGAGAGCTGGAAGGCATTTACTAACCCTTGTCATGGTAGGCGTAAATCCATTCTATATATGATTTCTAGATAATTGTATATCCTAGCTTATATCACGTGCTTGTTGCATAGCATGCATTACATATACATGTAATTAATAAACTTGCTTGTCTATGGTTGTTATAATATGTTTTAAGGAAATATCTCACTAAGTTTGATATAGCTTACCCCTCAATAGTTTGCATTTGCAGGACATTCGAAAGTCAGAATTGGGATTGAATCCAAGTGCAAAGTGTCACGTCTCGAATTGGTTCAAGGCACATATAATGCACCATGTATAACACTTAGGCTAATTTAATCTACAATTTATCATGATAGTTGCTAAACAAATTTTAGATTTTGAAATCATTGAATTAGATTCTGGAAATAATTAAATGTGCAGTGGAAAATAAATTTCTAGAAACATTTTCCAAATAGGCTACTATAGAGAGTAGACCAATAATATATAAATAAGTTCCATACCATCAGGTTTTTCAAAATAAAGTATACTAAGTAATAGGGGTAGGCACAGATTAGTTTGGTTCAATTTTTTCTAAAACCAAACCAAACCATAATTTACAGTTTTTTTTTCCATCCCAAACCAAACCATTAAATGACAGTTTGGTTCAAATTATAATTTTTTTAAACTATTAAATAATTATTTGGTTCGGTTTGGATTACGGATTAAATTAAAATTCTAATTAAAAAATTTCTTTGTTCTAGTTTTTTTACATTTGTGTAAATACTTAAATATTTATATCATTTTACAAACTTTACATTATAAACTACAACAAAATACTTTATAAATTCATCATATTTTTAATCTATAGCTCTCTATAAAATTAGTTATCCATCGATAAAATACATTCATCAACTAATAGATAGTAAGTCATAATTTTTAATTTTTATATAGAATCATCAAGTTAATTATCTACCAATAAAATTAGCTAAAATAAAAAATTATCTATCAACAAAATTCATCAACGAATAAAATGTTTCGCTGACAAAACGTATTAAACAATTAATAGATAATAAGAGTTTATAACTAAATAAATAAATTTAATATTTTATAAAGTTAAAAGCTATTAAAAAAGTTCATCATCAACAAAAAACTACATATCATAAGCCTTAAAAAAAATTTAAAAATGAACAAGTGATTTTAATCAATGCTCACCAAATAATAAATATCAAATGAAATCATATGAACTTATAGTAAAATATTATTATATTTTTCTAAAACGGTTTGGTTCGGTTTCACGGATTGGTTTGGTTTTCCTTCTAAACAATTGAAAAAAACCATATTTTCGGTTTAGATTGGTTCGGTTCGATTGGTTTGGTTTTTTTGCCCACCCCTACTAAGTAATACAAACTATGGGCAAACAGATAGATCCTCATTAAAATATAAGTTTGATAATAACATTTTATATTATAAAATAAATATAATAATCCAATAGTCCCAGTCACTCCATTCTTTGAGTATCTCATCAAAGTCCGTGTCATACCCTAATAGTCATAAGCAGTATCATCAAAATCATCAACACCTAAAAAGAAAGGAATGAGTGAAAGCCTAATATGATAGCAACACAAGCACACATGAGGTGTGACACACACTTGTTTTAAATGCAATGCAACAATCAATGGTTTATATCTTTAAATTAAAGTGTAGCATAACAATAATAGAATACCCACACTTTGGTAACATGCTGAGAAGCTGAGAGTCCCCGAATAGCAGCAACTACTTAGAGGATTGGTATAGGCAGTCTGGATACCTATATCACCTGCCTCTACAAGTAGTAGCCTTATCTAAGGGTTACAGTCTTTACGCATCTTTACCTTTTATAGTCCATAAATGTAGTGCAGCTCAATCGACACCTATAGTCATGAACCACACTATACTATTTCTCTCTAATCTAGGTAGACATTATCCCGCTACTGTTTCCCCTATCAACTATCCCTGAGCCACCCATGATGGCTTAAAAGCCTAATTATCGTGTTGGCACTGCCTAATAAGGTCGTCACCCCTCAAACCAGGTTAAATGAGCACACATAAGCAACAGACAATTATTAAGGTCATCTTTAAGTATTATTCAATTAAGATCTCTATCCTAGCACGCAATACACAAGTCACTACATACCCAGACTCAAGTAATAATCCTGCCTTAAAATAGATGATAAGTAATATCGAGAATAAGAATCTGTATAAGGAAATTTTCAAATGAGATTTAGGTCATTAATTCAATCATTCATTCTAATTAGATTAATTCATGGTTGTCAAACTCAACTTTCTACCTAGAATCGCTAAGGAGTCCGTAGAATCTGAACGTAAAATCAAAACGTAGAATCTTAGTCCTATCTCTATTTCGATACTTTTCTTAAAACTTGGACTCCTTAGAGACTTTCTAGCTTGCATGTGACTTATTCCTATATGTGATCATTGGTAAATAATGAAAAATGAAAGTAAAATTAACTTTGTCTTAGTGGCGTTTATGTTGACTTAACTATAAGCATTTTTTAAAAGATAATTAGTCATGTAAAAGTGAAAGTGAAAATGAAAAGGATGCAAGTTAATATTATGGTTTACCATTGATCCTTCTAGGGTTTGGCCACTTTAGAAAATAAATGAAATAAATAAAAGCTAGAAACTCAAAATAACTTAGCCTTAGTTTGTGTCGAGTCTAACGTGTTACTAAACATTAATCACACCTAAGATGCCTTTATGGTATCATGGAGCATGGATGGCAGGAACCTTGTCAGTTTTCCTTTGTCTCAACTACCATGGCCCATATCCATTACCTAGGCTTACTTACATGATCATTTTAAGAATAGATGAAGTTAAAATAATTCAAACATAAGCCTTAAGCTTTCAAGTAAAAGGAAAAAAGGGAAATACAGTAGTTTTCATGTTCATAGAGTTTTTTTTTTTTTTTTTTTGCTTTATTTCAAGGGATATGAAATCATATCCTTGTGTTCATTTGCTAACATTCCAGGACTCATCATGGAATATTTAGAAATGTACTTACTAAACTAATAAAAATTTAAATAAATTATAAAAATAAGTAATTTAGTATTAAATTAGTTTCATACAACCAAAATTTAAGTTTTACCAATCGTAATCCACATACTGTCATTAATATATTTAGTGCAATTTTATAGTTAAAATAATTATTTTTATTTAATGAGATTCATTATCTACAATTATTAAGATGTACTACAAATCATTTAAATTATCATGTGCGAGTAGCTAGTTTTGTGCAATAATGAACATTTTCATGTGTACCATATATTTGTACAAAAAATCATTGCATTTATGGCAAATAAATTATATATAGAAAATTATTAAAAAAGGAAAATATATATAGCACTATATATATTATGATCAAAATATATCAGAGTATAAAACCTAAAAGAAAATAACTCTCTGAAAAAACAAAAAAAAAAAGGAAATAAAAGAAAAAAATATTAAAAACTAAAATTAAGTTAGATTAAGATTAATATCAAGAACCAAAACCCCAAAAATGCTAAATTTAAATATATTAAATTGATTGCATTTTTTAAAGTTCAAATAGAAAAAAAAGTATAAAATTATAACTTTACAATTTTACTATTATTCTACTACCGATTCTACCACCGATTCTACTTACAGTTCTACTTACGAGTTTACTCAAAAAACGATTTTATGTGTGGGTTGAATCGAAATCTCATCATCAACTCGTAAAAACGTACAAGTAGACTCGCGAGTTTGACAACCATGAATTAATTATTAATCAATTTGAAGTTATATGTATATATATTTCCTATTCTAATTGAGATCTCGTGATATTCCTTTTTGCTAATATTGATTAATTTCAAATTCTAAAGCAAATTTAGTTTTAAAAAAAATTATATTAAAGTTAATTCTATGCGCAACTTGGACTACTAAACTCATTTTATGGTAATTAAGTCCTTAAAATAGTATTTTCAATAACATATCCCATGTTAAATCTAATAAGTTTTTATTAAGTAAAACAACTCATTTTAAAATATGATTATTCTATTTATATCATTCACAATCTATTTTTACCTCTAAATGTGCTAAGGAATCTAAACTAGTTTCATATTATGTTTATACCATCTTATAATATCATATTAATACCCATTTTATTAAACAAATTCCTAAAATTATAATAATTAATTATTCATCTTAAAACTCATATTTTAATATAAAAACTCATTATTTACATTTTTCCATATTTATTTGATTTTATGCTATTTACCTTCATTTTTTATAGAAAACAGTGCACCATAACTTTAATTAATCAGTTCATCCCCTTAAACACTGATTCTTAAGCTCAAATTCTTATGTAAACTTCCCGACACAATTTTTTTTTACATGCTCATAAGTTCAATTGACCTAAAATAATTAGTTAATTATGGTTTAAATTTTAATTAACACAAAACTGTTTAGAATAGAGCATACGCAGGGACGACCGATCAGTTCAATCCAATTTGACCCTCAGACAACCGGTTCTTGACCAATTCTTTACATCATATACATTCTTGCCACTGCTACTAGCCAAAACACTGTTTTACCATATTTTGCTATTTTATAATTTAATTTTTTAAAAAATATTAAATGTATTTCTAAAGTCAAAAAATTTCAATTTATATATAGACATCTTAAACTATCAATTTTATATATATCATTCAAAAATAAATTTATTTAATATTTTATTTAAATTTAATTGCTCAAGCCGTCCAATTGCATATATATGCATACAAATTGATTTTCTAGCATATTTAAATCATCTAAAACATGTTTATTTTATGTTATTTTATCTAGTATATATATATATATAGGTTTATATTTTACAAATTAAATCATAACTCAAATCATCATTGTCACACTAATTTACCAAATTTTCCAGTATATGTCAACATTACATACATATTTATATTTCAACAGAATTTATATTTAATATATATACATACATTTCTGTGATGATCTTTTTTCAATAAAACATATCAATTCAACATAATCATTATATATATATATTTTAGCACGCATATTTATACATACAATAATTTCACTAAATCAACAACTATTATAACATATTATATAATATTCATTTTAGTTTTTCATGCATATAGATACGTGTATTTATCAATATTTAAATCTAAGTTAGCATTTAATAATTTATATGAAATTATATGTCTTTAGGAATTGTTATAGTATAGGATTTTTGGTGTGTTTGAGCAAGGTTTCTTGAGCAATGTAGGGATTGGGGCTATTGAAAATGAAGAGGGAATTAAGATTCTCTGGGACATATTTATAGCATTTCATGTATTGTAATTTCCTTTAGGGTTAAGGACTTTTTAGTATTTTTACCTAATTAGATTGGAGGCATTTTTATCCATTCACATGGGTAGAATTCTCTAGAATTGGAAAGGGGCATTCTTGCCTTTTACACATGATGAATTCTCTAGAATTTAGGGTATTATATGGTGTGTGATGGAGTATGTTAGTTGTGTGGTCTTATAGGCTTAAATTCATGGGCTTATAGGCTTTCTTGAATATGGCCTTGGACTTAGGTTAATGGACATGGACTTTTATGACATTAATTAAACCTTTAGGTTATGGACTTTGGGTATTTAAAATTGGATTTAAGAAGTAAGAAAAGAAAGTTTACTAATTGCATTACAAATTAAATCCAGGAAATCTAATTAAAAAAAATTAATATCTCACTTGAATTTAGGATTTTAGGGGCTTAGAATTGTTATCTGAAAGCAAATATTCAGTTTTAAACTTTTAGAATTTAAGGAGTTGGAATTTAGGCTAAAATGGCTAAATTAAATGCTTAGGGGTTTAAGTGATTGAACTTGACGAATTGGATTTAAGTTGATAGTTGGAAAGTATTAAATAATTCGAATATGTTGAAATAAGTAATTGAAGTGATTTAATAAGTCAAATTGGGTATTTACAGTATTAAAATCTCTATTTTCAATTAAATCCTTTTATTAGTTCAGTTTATATCTGTAAACTCTAAAAATTTTCATAGTTTAGAAATCGATTATAAATAGTAACTCAAGAATATAATAGTTATAAGTAATTACAAATTATAATAAAGATAAAAAATTTAATAATAAAATGAACTTTTATAATATAATATGATAAGACTATAATTCAAGGGTATAGCTAGAACCAATATTTTAATATTATAATCATAAATTAGAAATGTATACAGGGAATAGAGTTGATAAATTCTAAGTTAAACATTAAAGCCCTAAAACTTTGTGCGCATAAGTTTAAATCATAATATTTAACTATATAAACTTAAATTTTAATCGTGTAAGTTTAAAACTTAATTTTTCTCAATTGTGTGAGATTAAAACATTATATAATAATTAAAAACTATAAATGATGTATCATAAATAATCTAAAAGTTTAATTTTCAAAATGAACATTTTCACTTTTATTTATAATTAATAAATTTGATCTTTTAAACCATAAAAAACCCCAATTGGTAAATAAAACCATAGAAATTTTCAATTGCGTAACCTTAAAGTTTAATATATTGACTAAGAATGATAAATAGAATATTGTATGGAATCAAAAAACCAAGTTTTCTACAAAATGCACCGAAATTGATATATACTTCATAAATTTCCTCTTTTCTTCCTCATATAACAAACTCATCATTGTTTTTATCTTATATTCATTAAGGAAATTTGAAAAATTCTTCCTCCTCGAGTTTGGAATGCCGTGGGACTCAAGTGGGAAAGGGTCATCATTACAATCCTATCACATAAGCTTAAATAATAAAAAAAATCAAGAAGAAGACCAAGACTTTTCTCATAAATATCACCTTATCTCCTTTAGCTTATAGGAGTAAACTAGGATAAAGACAAAAATGTAAAATCTAATGATTCACTTGCTTATAATTTTCTTTGCTTCCCTTCTCATTTCCCTTGAAATGTCATAAGAGATAAGTGTCCCCATCCATCTCACTTTCTTTCATTTTCAAAAAAAGATAAACCACTCACAACAAATAAAAAATAAAAAACAACTCACAACTTTTCCTTTTGAATGTTGTGAACCCCATGTCTTAGTCCATTCATCTCCTTTTTCCTTTCACTTTCAAAATAGAAGGAACAAAACCTTCTAGACTTCAAGATCATCCCTAAAGAACATATTGCATAAGTCAATAGGAAGATTGTCTATTAAAAAATCAAGTACGAAAGGTAAGTAAGTCTTGCTAACTTTCATTGTCAATAGAAGATTCTTCAAAGTTTAAGATTAACTATCTATCTTTTTCTTCTGTAAGTGGTGGTTTGAAATATAGAAAGGAAATCCAACTCCTTTTTCCCTACAAAGTCAAGGTAACGTATTCTAACTTTATGATCATGGTAGATGATAAGGAGAAAATCAATTGTGAAAAATGACTTGATACTATTAATAATAACCTTAGAGTTTTGGCTATATGAAAAAAAGCAATATCACAATGAAAAATTAATTTATTTGTTAGTATCTTGATGATTAGAATAATAAAACTTATAAATGTAACCATGAAAGAAACAAAGAGAAAATCTTTATTGATAACTTATATATTCGACCTAACAAAAAGAATAGAGCTATACTATTGATTTGTTCATAAAAGATAGTTGAATTTAGTAAAGTTATTAATTAGGATTATTATTAAATTTAAACAAAGAAATGAGAAACAAACAAGGATACATGCTATTTGTGTGCATGTGTTTATTTAGCCAAAAGGAAGAAAATAGACATCCATGATGATTTAATTTCAAACTCTATGATTATTACTTTATATAGCTTGATAAGAATGATTAAAAGATCAATTAGTTAATAACGAAGATAAATCATTTAAATATTATATATATATATACCTTTCAATATTATTAAGGAAATAAATGACAAATCAAACTTATTTAATATATAATAATTGATATCACAATATATGATGTCATATGTAATGGATTAGACAAGTAAATGCGTATAAATATATTATATATACATATATATGTGCCCTGCGGTCCCTAAGGAAAAAGAAAGAAAAATATTTAGTTTATGAAATTTCAGTGAATTATTAAAAAGTAGATGAAAAAAGCTTTCCAACGCCTATTTATATGCTTAAAATAGAATTAAAATGAATATATACATTTATCTTAAAATTAAGTGGTTAAAATTGGAATTTAATATCATTAGGACACTTTTACTAACAATTTAAATTTTATGTGAATCAAATTGATTAAATAGAAGAAATATGAGAAATAGCAATAAGTTTAGTAAAACTTAAATTAGACACATAGGCACAAATAAGAAATATATTTAATTATCTCTATCATGATATGGTTATTATCAATTTTAGGGACAATGTCACGATTGCTACCTAGATTTTACCTAAATCTTTGATTAAGTACCTCAACTTTAATTTAATCAATTTGCTATCTCACTTAACTTTTTGCTATAAAAAATGCTACCTCATTAAACTCTGTTAACTCCGTTTGTCCAGTTGGCATGAATGATCAATAGACACATGCATGACCCACACAAATGATTTTCCATGTTTGTATTTCATGTTAATTAAAAAAAATCATTTTCGACTCAAAACCATTAAACATTGCCGACCATGAATACTCTATCGGTGCATAGACTTTAGCTATCACTAGCTTTCCAATAAGCATTAAGGATGATGCTCCTGCAAGGAACATAGTAAGGAGTCCAACGGCATTGATGTTCTTCTTACAAACTTCTCCGTCGAGGTAATCTTCTTCACTGGTGGTTATCCAAGCGCCACAGCTAGACGTACAATCAAAGAATCAATTTCTTTGATAAACTTACTATGAGTCAATGCATCAAATCCTTTTACACATGCTGATAGTGTCTCTATACGTCTTGGATTTTCTTTGGCAACATGTCACCTTCACAAAAGGGCAAATGTGAGCTTGAGAAGGCAACGCCTGCTAGCATCATGATCTCGAATGAAAAGATGGTGCATAGATCGATAACCTTCACACTATCATCCAAATATCAATTGAAGATGGATTCATATCACCATGGAGGTTGAGGTTCGAAATTAGGGTTCTAGCTTTGGTTTGAGTGAAGGAGAGAAATCTATCAACGAAGCAAACCACGAGAAGCTCAAGCATGGGGGATTCAACACCTTAGATGTGAAAGCATTAATTTATTGAAGGAATCATTTCTGACCCTCATTCGTGAAGAGTTTTATTTATTTATTTATTTTTATTAACATGAAATACAGATGTGAAAATCATTTTTGTGGGCTAGGTACACGTTACATGTGTTATTGGTCATTCATGCCAACTGGATACATAGAGTTAATAGAGTTTAATAAGGTAGCATTTTTTACAGTAGAAAGATGAGTGAGTGGCAAATTGATTAAATCAAAGTTAAGGTAGTTAATTGGAGATTTGGGCAAAGTTCGGGTAGCAACCATGACATTGTCCCTTGATTTTATTTTAGAGAAATATATTAGTATTCTAACCTACCAAAAGATTACACAACGAGTAATCCAAAAATGAACATAAGTAATTCAATTCTATCTCACTATATGTGTTTGTAGTATAATGGAACTAAATATAAAGATAATAATAACAATTGTATTATGTATGGGGATATGGGATTATGTACTGCTTAGTAGCTGTATTGATTATTGAATTACTATAATAAAAGTGAAAATCTTCTAATGGTAATAATTGTATTGATATTTTGTCAAGTGCTTGTGAGTGAAGTGACATCTCAATAATCGGATCTAAAATTATTAGACGTTATATCATGCATTGTACTATTTGCATATCTTACATTATTAAGTTACATACGTGTTACACTTCAAATCTATGGGTTTGCTGGGTATTCCTAGATATAAAATTTTCTATTTTATCAGGTTTTTCCAGTAGTTTGTTTTGGTTCCGTTAGAACTACTTGCACCAAAGAAACGCCACCTATGGTTGATATGAAGTTTGTTAACACTTAGTGGAGTTTCTAAGTTCCAAGGTAGGTTGAAATGAATTAATTGTTTAAAAAGTAAATGCATGCATATATTATTTCTTTCCTTGGTTCTTAGTCTTTTCTAAGCTCAGTTAATCGTGCTGGTTCCTGATAACTCTAGTGAGAGGGTGTAAATCTATAACTTGTTTAAATTCTAGTTATTTAAACTTATACGTGTTACATATGGTCAGTGTTGCATTACATATGCTTGCTAATCAAATTTCACGTGGTTGCTTGATGTGAGATATGGTTTGATTACTTCACCGGGCCGTGGATTTGCCCACACCCTTATACACATTTCATGTTTGAAAGAAGTCCATGGCTTATGTCGTTTAGGGCTTTTGTAAGGGTACAAGTCATAAAGCTAAGGATTAGAGCTTGGAGGGAAAAGCTTAAGGAATATAATAAGATCACTAAGTTTAAATATCTTCTATTATCTTTGTCATCGTAATACTTGGTTTGTAATAAATGGTAACTAATAGTGATGCATGGTACTACTTTACTTGCAATGTGACTTATAAATATCCATATTTTTTATCGAAGCAACCTTGATGATGTTTTCATGTCATTTTCCTTGAAGTAATTTAGTATACCAAGTGATTGTCATCTATATTGATGTTCATTAAGTAAATCTTGGCTTATTAAGGACGTCAGTTGGATTCATGATGACTTAATGCTATTAAGGTACCCCTCAGGGTGTGATAATATCAAACTATCTAATTATATTCTATAGTTTGCGTAATTCTACTAACTAAATTATTTAAAATCAATCTCTAAACTAAATTTAAATTAAGGTTCAAAATCACCCCTATCTTCATACTAATTATCTAATAATACTTAATTAACAAAACATGAAAATTTAGGGTATTTCACCGAGTGTACTGAAAATCAAGTTAAGTTAGTTGGAGGATTTAGAAGCTTATAGACTAAACATAGTTGAGAGAAGTTGAGAGAAAGATTTAAAACGCGATTTCTCTTTCATAAACCATCTTTTCCCTTTAATAATTTCTATGTCGTTAGAAGGTAAACTTAAGCTTGCCTTATCTTGTCTTTTGGTAGGGTATCAGATGCTCTATAATCCTTGAGATATGTGAAATTTTCGATATCCAAAACTATTTTCACAAGAAATATATATATGTATAACAATGAGAATATAATTAACTAAAGTCTTACGAGCTTTAACTTGCTAGGCGATCCTTATACTACGAGTGCACAAGTAATATGACCACTTTAGGGCAATTCTTCTAACCTCCTACTAGGGTCATTACAACACCGCTTATATTCACATACATAAGCATAAATGTGCCTACATATGGACCTAAATTTCCTTTCTATTCTCTTCTAATTACGAGCTTCTTTCCCACATGCTCGAAACATTATTGTCTATATCAATCATTACATGATCTTCATATTTAATGCCATTTATACATAAGAGACAAATGAAGTCAACTTGACGTAAGCCTACTTTATTAGGAATAACTCATAATCTCTTATTCTTCTGAACTTCTTAATCCCGAATCATCTATGCCCCACTAATGATAGCTACAACGTCTTAATTTGATGAAATATTTCCATAATTTTCTATCAATGATTGCACGACCTTTGCATTAAATATCATTCATGCATATGAGACAAATTGTGTTCCCTATGCCTTAGCGCTTGCCATGAACTTGCCTTCCCATGCAAAACATCAACATCGCAACAATTTCCTTACTACATAAATTGAAAATGACATGTAAGAAATCTTTCTCACATGACTTCTATTCCCAACTGTAGAGCTTCAAGGACAAAATATTCCACACTTAGAAAACATACTTTCAAACATACCACAAACTCTTCTAAGACCTTAGTTAAGAAACCATAGAAAACTCAAAACTATTACGCTCTATCCTAGACAAAACCTTAAAATTATCAAAAGAAGTTTCCATCATTAAATCTCTAAGGTAAGAATCTAAATCAATCAATTTCTTTCCTTATAGAAAATTAAATTACTCATATCCTATTTTTTCCCTAAGGTTTTGGTTGTCACCAGGAAAGGAAGATATCCTCTCCAATTTCTACTAAGTTAAGCTTTTCTTATAGAAAATTAAGTTACTCATATCCTATTCTTTTCCCTAAGGTTTTGGTCATCACTAGGAAAGGAATATATCCTCTCCAATTTCTACTAAGTTAAGGTAAATTCTATACCACTTCATTATGTACATGTATAGAATTTAAGAAAATTCAACTTGATAAATTAATATAAGCACACATAGATTTCGACCGCTCTAATGGATGAAGCAAATAATGTGTTTTATAGTGTTCCATATGATGTGTTCTTGGCCCTACAGTTGTTCTAAAGAGAAACTCATGTTTAAATTACTAATTAACCCATACATAGTTAAATAAGGAATTAAGAAGGTTCATTTTGGGATTAAACTTGAATATGTTTATATATGAACAAGTGCATTTTGACACACTGTCAGAGAAATTAGAGTTTTAAAATCCAATTAGTCATAATCTAAGTTTGATTAAAATAATGATTTAACTGAGAACCGAGAGCATAAACTCAAGAACTACTCCTACAAGTTAGGATATATATCTTGGCACTCATAGGAAGTTAGGTTTACGAAGCATAGATTGATGCAAACCATAGAAATTTTAGTTAGAATGATCAAGTTAATTAAAGATATATATTTTGATTGAAATCGAGAAAAGCACAATGAAAATAAAACCTAAGTATATGCTTGGGTCAAGTAAAGATCATTTAGTGAAAAATGAGTTTGATTACTAAAATTTGATGAAAGATACTTGAAACAATGGAACAAACTTGAAATGAGAATCATAAACACAAAACAAGCGGATTAGGCATCATGAGATACCTTTCGGCCCCTTGAGAAACATGAAGCAAATATGCAAATCCATTAATCTAACTTAACAATTGAAAGTATATTCAATAAGCTTCTAATGCATATTCAATCCAAGGTCACATGAGTATAATAGGCCTAGTTTAAGATTACATGATTAAAAATGGTGTTTGGAATCATTTATGGTATTTTTCCTAAGAAAATTAGTTTACATGCACTTTGAAGAGTGATTTTAGGAAAATAACTTTGCGAGCTTTAAAACGATTAACTAATAACTATATGATAAAATCATATTATGAATGTGAAAATAGTGTTAGAAACACTAGAACTTGAATTTAGGACACTTAGACCAATATGAGTTATTATATAGCTATATTTATAGTGACGAATGCTTGTTGTTTCATTTCAGAGGAGATTCGAATCAAAACACAAACTTTCCAATAGATTACTATAATTGACCAAGAATGGGCAAGTGAGTAACTTTGATCTATCACATTGATTGTGCTTGTAATTTAGTTGCATATGTAATAATATGATTTAAATTGTAACATATGCAGGTTAGGTATAATGCATGTTCTATGGTGTTTGATTGATTGATAATTCGTAATAATGAAAGTGACAATTAATTATGTGCCGACAATTGCAAGATACATGCTAATGAATGTCTCTGATGTTGTATGATCACCTAATAATCGAATTAAGTTCTATTGGACTATTAAATGAAATGGTCATATTGCATTATTGTATTTGTGGCATTTGAAATGGTAACCCAATCTAGCTATGTATTAGCATTTAGGTTCTCTAATAATGCTTGGTTTTTCTATATGAAACTTTTCTGTTTCTATGCAAGGGTTACCTTTGTTTTGTTTGGTTCCATAGGAACTAATGACACACTCGAATAAATATCGCCCGTGACATCGACATGAAATTGACTGATACTTAATGGCGTTTTTAAGTTATAAGGTTAATTGAGTTACTAAGATATCTAGATGAAGAAAGAGGCAATTAATGTGAAAGATAATTACCATTTCCTTAGTTCTTAGTCCTTCCTAGGTGTAGTTGACTTGTTGACTTGGTTCCTAAAACCCTAGTAAGAAGGCGTAAATCTTCACTCTATATGGATTCTGGTTGTCTAAGCTTGTATACGTCTCATATGATTTATTGTAGCATTGCATAGGATTGATAATTATACTTGTTTGATATTTAATTGTTTGAGATATGAACTGGTTACATCGTTGAGTCGTGGTTTTGCTCACACTCCTATAGATTTTCTAGGGTCCTTCTTTAAACCCTAAAATGAACTAAAACTTAAACTTTACTTAATAATCAATGAGTATTGGTTGTGCGTGTGCTGTTGAATCTAATTTGGGGAGCGACAACCTTGTTTGAGTGGACACTTTATTTAGGTGCTAAGATGTCATAATGCAATGGTATGCCATGATGTAATGATTGTTTTATATGTGACTCGGTGGGTAGCTAATAGGGCAAGCAGTATCAAGGTAACATCTACTTAGGCTCGGAATGAAGTAACATGTTTTAGTTCATGTTTAGAGACCGGTTGAACTAACTGATGTTATGTACTGGGATAAGTAGAGTGTGTGTAACGGATGTGAACCCTAGATAAGGCTATTTTCACTTTCTCTATTGGATATAGAATATATAAGTATCCGGGCTACCTATATCAACCCACTGAGCAGCTGTTGTTACTTAGAACCCATAGATTCGCTGGATTGTTCTAGAGTGTAAGTGCTTCAATGTTGATTTGTTGCCTTTAAATTAAAGATAATAAATTGTTGTTGTTGCATTACATATAGTTAAGCTCGTATGCCACTTCGTATGTGATTTCGTTGCTATGTACTGAGCTTCGGCTCATTATTGTTATTGTTATTGTCTTTTTCAAGTATCGTTGATTGACATTGATGATGATTAGATGAAGATAAATGATGTTGTTGATGGTGGAGTTATTGTTATTGGATGATGTTGGTGATGATGACGGTGATTGATGGTGATGATGATTCTTAGCTTGGGTTTTGGGTGATGTTGGATAAGTGAAGTGGGTTAAGACCGTGAATTTATTTTTATTTTGTTTTAAGAGCTAGATGTATTTTTCTAAAAATATATTTTGTTTTCTTTAAGGGGCTAATAATGAAGCCCATATGTTTGTAATAATCTTTTAAAGCTTTGTTTTGTAAGAGTTTTGTTTTACCGCTACCAAATCCAATTATCTCCAAATCTAATCAAACGATTTTAGTAATCTAAAATCAGTTAGCAAATGTTCAAAATAAACATATCATTCTAGGAAACCTGAGCGTATAATACTTAAGTATTATACGTGGTAATAATGCATTGATTAAATTTAGGGCGTTGCATTAATTATGTACTCAATTCATTACATGTATGATTCTTATTAGATATAAAGAGATTTCATCTAATAAGATAGATTCTAGTGAATAGAGAAATTGCATAGGAAAACTTCGCTTTTCTACCTAGGGGTAGGAAAACTTTGATTTTTTGCATAAATATTAAATATTTGTTTGGGAATTACGAACTTTAATGCAATCTTATATCGTTTTACTGAGGAAGAGGTCTTTGCTATCTCATGTAGAGTTAGGAATTAATTAACTTGGAGAATAATTAGTCTAGTTGAGAATTCATGTAGTGTAAAGCATAAACAATCTGTTAATTGATATTTTATTATAAGAGAACCCAAGTCTATGGTGGATCGAGATGAATTGTATGTTTTGTGATTGAATACATCTCGTGAAAGCACTCATAATTAATTATAGGGTTTGCTAAATTAATTAGCTAGTAGTTTAAATAATTAATTATCATATTAAGAGTGGTCAAATAGTAGAAAATTGATAATACTAGTACTTGCTTTCAAGATCTTAGAGGACGGCATCCATAGTAATTATATTCTACAATCGATAGGTACGCTTCCTTAGAGCTTGTCGTATGATTTCTATTGGGTTTTATTATTTATTATTTATTATTTGATACAATGAACACACTCTCATCAACCCTATCTCATATCATCAAAGCCCTCACTATAACCCACTGGACGAAGATTGAAATGGTATCTAAATTACATAAGTCGATACAACATTCATGGAGTATTCCCAGCAACATCCACAACTTGAATTTAGTGTTGGACTGCAAACATTCATTCGAGCAAGGAGGAGCCAAAGGCAGCATTAGTAGTTTTTTCCAGTTATTCTTTTCATGTATTAGTTCTTTATATATCTTTCTTGTACTTTTGTTTTACTATAGACATATGAAGGATTACTAGTGTAGAGTAATATCTTACGTTGTATTCTTTTTTCAGTTTACTTGTGTTTGGTCAGATTGATTGAAATGTTGCCTAGATGTGTTGAGGTTTGTTGGTCTCTATGGAGATTGGGTAGATTTTATCAAAAATGGTGTATGAGAAAGTGGCATATGTGTGATGTACATTGCACTTTTTATCTTTGTATTAGCAAGTGTTGGAAATCGTTTATATATAGGTAATGACAAACGAAGTAGGTGCTGCAATTTTTAGTGAGCTAAGAGATGAGTTTGACACAAAAGGCTAAACTTGTTTCCTACCAATTCATGGTCAATGCAATTATATCAATCTCATATCTTAAAGAGACAAGTTTAACCACTAATAAACAAGTTGCCTAAAACTAGGATTAATTTTATCCCAATAGATTTTCATATCCATAGATAAATAACTAGATCATTCATAATAATAATCCATGACATTTAAGTTAATGCAACAAATTTAATATCTTATACATTATATTATCATTGTGATCTCGTCATCGTGTATATTAAGCGAATATTCCCCCAATAACAAAAAATTTCATAATTTGTGTCATATAGTTAAATTATATATAGTTTTTAAAATATGCATGGTAGGTTTATGCTTGCTAGATATTATATTAAGCAAATATAATTTAGGGAAAATTGCAGACCACTACCTTGAATCTTTACCAAGATGTAAATTCAACTCCTAAACTTTCAAAGTACATTACATTTTGCTTTTTTTTTTCTTTGGTGGGAGGAAGGGTGTAATTTGCACATAGATAAAAGTTTAAGGGGTGAATCCATATATAAGTGAAAGTTTGGAGGGGTTATTTACAACTCCTCCATTTTGCATGTCCTTAATTATGACAATTTTTTAAAATTTAAAGAGTAAAAAAGTACACTTTGAAAGTTCAAAAGATGAATCCACATATAAGAAAAAGTTTAAGAGGGCAATTTGCAATTTTCCGTACAATTTATTTATAAACTTTAAACATCTCCCATGCATAAAATAAAAATTTTCAAGCTTGTTCTTTTTTTTTTTTTAGTTATTCATTCACAATTCACCACTAGCAATTTTCTACCTTTTTTTAAAGGAATACACTTCTATACTTCCATATTTTTCTATCATTCCACAAATAAACCAATATTTTTATCAGTGAAATAAATATAGGAGGAGGAGAAGTCTCAATATTCAATACTTTTCAATAGTTTTTTTTTCGACCTTCGATAGTGCCTAAATTAGGGTTGTAAATGAGTTGGGACAGCTTGTGAGCTACTCGAGTTGGACTCGATAAAAGCTCAAATTTAACTAGCTTAAAATCAAGTCGAGTTCGAGTTGAGCTACTCAAGTAGTTATCAAGCTTAAGCTCGAGCTTTAAAATACTAGGCTCGGTGAGCTTGCGAGCTCAATCGAGTACTAAATCCAGTCAAGTCGAGTCGAGTTATTACTTATCTAGTAGTAAATACTCATTATAGTTAAATCAATATTTAAAAGAATGATTAAGCTTAATTGAGTTGAGTTCGAGCTTATCAGGTATTAAATCAAGTTAAGTTCGAGTTTAAAAGTCAAAGCTCAATTGAGTTCGAGTTAGAGTTCGAGCTTCGAGTTTTTAATTCAAGTCGAGCTCAAGCTTGGTACTGTATCAACTCGTTTACAGCCTCAACCTAAACACTTTATTTAGAAATTAAGTGTTTATAGAATTTTTAGGGTATTATTTTAAAGGGAATTTGCAAATTCGGCCCCTAAACTTTGATCTATGTGCGGATTCACCTCATAAACTTTTAAGGTGGGGTTTTTAACCTCTTAAACTATCGTAAATGTGTGCAGTTAATGACAAGTCACATTTTTCGATAAAATAAATGGAAAAGGGTGTGGATTCGCCCATTAAATTTTTCGTTTATCTGTAAACTTTCATCAGTATGCAGATTTACCCCCTTTCCCTTTTCCTTCTCAAAACAAGCGATTGTCCTTACGGTACTAATTTTTTTTAAAGTTTAAGATTAAAAACATCGTTTTCAAAGTTCAAGAGGTAAATTTGCATACGGGTCAAAGTTTAGATGGGTGAATTTGCACGTATTCCTAATCTTAAATATGCATGAGCATTGTGGTGCTTGAACGGAATTTCACTAAAAGATATTTCCCATATCTACATATATAATGGATATGAGTGTAAACACTTGAGTTCAACTTGTTTCTTATTATTTATTGATTAAAAAAAGTTTGATTGTTTTTATAAAATCATATGCCTACTTGCTTTTTATAAATAACATTTACCATGTAAAATTAAGTTAATTCCTTAAGTTTTTAACACTCACAACAAGGTTATACACAAGTTAAAAGTTGAAACTTAACCCTATATCATAGGTTTACTAGAGTTGATTAATCGCAAACAATAGGTGGCACGCCAATTTAGGGGTTTTTAAAGATGATGACATGTTATCAAGATTGAAGAGGTGTAGAGCAAGTAATAAACAAACCTAATCTTTTAAGTGCATGCATGTGATAATATATTAAATTTGGTGTTTTTGGATCATCCTTAAACCATTCATAAATAAGTCATTGCTTTCATCTTTAGTGGAGCTATTTCAATAAAAACTTTTGTGCTACTGTTAATCTTAGTTACATATAAAATGTCTAAAATGAGGAAAGAAAACTCATATTTAAATATTTTGACGTTAATATTCACTATTAGATGGTTTTGCAATAGGTAATTGACATCAAGCGTTGCTAGTGCTAGTACGTTGGATCACTCTTAAAGATCTTATCGTTAATATATATTCATTCTCTTTTTTGCATGGTGTAGCTTTGGATGTGAACAGGGAAGAACCCAATGCTCTTGAGATCTATATAGAGGCTTGATCTCTTTTATAATAAAATGTATTTATATAAAAACAAAGAGTCTGACAAAGTCTGCATCAACCTCAAAAGATAAATCTTTAAGTCCACTTTTTATGTGTGAGAGAATTGAATGTGGCTAGTAATCCTTGCTTTAAGCTTATTAATACAATTTTTTTAAGACATATCTTAATTGGCTTAATCTCTCGACCTAATCACCAGTCAAGAGATTGATTGAGATTGTACCAAAACAACTAAAATAATTTTCTGTTTAAGGTCATTATTTAAAATATTTACTTAAATAAGGTCAAATTAAAAGTAATTATGAAATTACTGTTATAAAATCACATGTCTAAAACAGAATATAGTAACAATAAATATCGCGATATAAAAAAAGCTATTTACGTTATACATATCCGAAAAGATGAAGAGAAAGAGATAGAGAAGAAGGAAAAGTTGGGTTACTATTAAAAAGTAAATGAGTGGAGAAGAGGAGGAGATAGAAGGAGAAAGAGAGTTAGAGAAGAAGGAAAAGTTAGTTTTGTGTCAGAAAGTAAATACTAAATAGCGAAAATAGTACATCGTTTCTCACAATTGCGATATAAGAACGGTATCTAAACATGATGTCGCATTTAATACTCAAGATTTGTATATAAATTTTTTTGTCCTGTTTCATAGATTTGATTTGGCAGCTGTATATTTGTAATTAATTTCATCCAACTTCTCTAAGAACGGTAGACACCTATTAGATTTAAAACAACTCTTTACAAACTCAACATTCCAAATTATTTTACCTAATCATCCTACAACGTTTATTAAGTATAAACTTCGATGATTAACCTCATTTTTCTAATACTTTAATATCTTTATTTTCAAATTATATTTATATTGTTAATACTAATTTTAAAATATCAAACTTAAGAAACATATTTATTGATGTTTATGTTAGATTGTGACAATACTATCACATTCAAAACCGTGTGACTGCAATCGAATAGAGTCAAAACAATACATTACTGAAATCGCGTTGGAATTCGATATTGAAATTTCAAAGTTTGAGCTAGATTCAAACTTGATGGGACTCGAATCAAAGTAACATTATGAATAAATTCAATTTAATTAAGGTTGTCTGGTCTCCATTTGTTAAAATGATATTTTTAATTATAATTAAAATAAAACTGATATCTAAATTCAATTAAAATTTGTATTTAAATTAAGCTTGAATATGTCTGCAAACTAATCGAACTGAATATTATAAAGTTACAGCTTAACTTAATAAACTATTCAAATATTTTCAACTTGAGCTTGACTCGATGATACTTAAATTGAGTTAGAATAAAATTTTAATCGAGGTGGGTTTGTTTATGCTTTTATTGAGAAAATATATTTTAGTAAAGATATAAAGGTTAATGACGAATTTGATACTTGAACATTTCAAAAAAAAATTAGGTACCTCAGCTTTTAAAATAAACAATTCCATACCTGGTGAAACCTTTTGAAGATATTTTCATAACCTAAGTTAATACTGTCATACCGACTGCACACATGGAACAACAGACATAATGGAAAGAGGACACATGGCAGTATTAATTTTACCCAGTGAGTGTTATGCCGATATTTTAAATCAATCATGTATTCGAAAACAATAGTTAACCCAAGTTTAGCATGGGAATGAGTTATATCAAACCAAACCGAAAAAAAATTGAAGGAAAAAAAAAGTCAATTGTGTCCAAAATTTTCAAAACCTAAACCTGAAGAAATAATAGATCTGATAGTAGAAGTATGAGGTAAGCACCACGAACTCGATCAAAACATGTGTGATGCAGGGGATTTCAATTTAATGTGCATGGTTGGTTTGTGATTTGATTACTTGTTTTTATTATTTGCTTGTCTAATACGAATCTTAGTGAAGAAGCATCCTATGCGGCTTGATTTGGGACAAGCCCTAACTTATTACGTATTTGATTAAAAGATGTTTTCTATAAGCTTATTTGATTATAACAGTCCTTTAACTTTATTTTGTTGATCTGTTTGGATTATAATTATGTCAATGTTGATTTGTGTGAAGAATGCTGTTGCGATGCCTAAAGCTGTATTAGTTGACTCTTTTCGTTAGAGTATCCCAATCGCTTAGTCATGTAGCTTTAATGAATTTGCTTTTCACATCTTGAGTATTATATTTGTCAGAGAGACTCTATATGCCTTTGTGTAGATAGAATGTCATATGAGTATATTGCTCATAAGTTTGAACATTGTCTTATATGCTTTGGAATTGACCTTGTCTGAAGTAACATCCCTTTGTTTTACAACGTCAACATCGACAGGATGGAAAGGTCTAGTGAAGTTTCAGAGAATTCATCCGGTTGCTCAATGAACAATTCTAATGGCCCTTTGTCATGTAAGTGCAGCTTAAAGGCTAGGCTTACTGTTGCAATGATAGAGATGAATCATAGTCGTCTATTCTCTAGTTGTCCAAGATATAATATGGTGCATTGGTCCCCTTCCTTAAGTTCTTCACCCGCGACCGTATTTATGTACGGACATTTCATTTGTCCTATGGTTATGCTTTGGCATTTGCAAGAGGACCATTGCAACTTCTTCCACTGGGTGCATTACAATTGAGTCAATGATAAACCAGGTAATAGGTCTCTTAACTTGGAAAAAAAGACCTTTATGTACCTGAAAGAGAAGTTTAACGAGTTGAGAGTAGATAGGGTAAGATGGAGAGGAGAGATGAACATTCTTTGTAGGTTGATAGAGGTAAAAGGAGTTAAAGGGCATCCTGGTTGTTCGGAATGTAGCAACAAAAGAAATCATAGAACTATACTAACATCCGCGACGATGAATGTTTATAAGTGCCTATTCATCTGCAGATGGTTGGGGATTGACGCATGTTGGTTGCTCGGCCGTATGACAAGCTGGTGAATTTTAAGTGGCCGTTGTTTAGTTTTTAGGAAATTTATCATAACACTAGTTGGTTGACATTTTTTGTATGTATATATGTATATTTTTTGTCATGTTAAACACATGTTCGTATGTCAATGTTGTGCGGAATAACCTTTGCTAAGCTATGTTAGGGTACTAGTGGGTACATATCTTAGGAAGACGATTTAGTTCAAACATTCTTCTTACTATTGTGGACATGAACAATTGAATCAACTACCCTCCATCTTCTATAACATATTTGCAATGCTATTTTATGCCATGGTCAATACAATCAATGGTATAAATAAACTACCACTAACATGGTGTTGTGCCATCATAATGCTAGCTTCGCAACGTTAACACAAACAACGAAATGATCACCTTTTGCATTGTCATTTTCTCTATGTTTAGATGATAATGGTATGTTGTTATTTAATAATAAACGATGTTGCAATTAACTAATAAATTTTTATATTTCCTAATGTCTGAGTACTAAATTCATTCAATAATAAACGATGTGGCAATCAGGCAGTAAATTGGTGTACTCCTTAATGTCTAAGTGCTAAATTCATTATAAAAATAAATGCTATTGCAATCAAGCAATATATTAGTATATTCCCTAATGTCTAAGTAATAAATTCATTTAATAATAAATGGTATTATGATGAAGCAATAAATTTGTCTACTTCCTAATGTCCACATACTAAATTTGTTTAATAATAAACACTATTACAATCAAGTAATAAATTTATGAATCTACTCAACTAAATGAATTACCATTCATGAATCCAAGCAAGTCTTTAATCATTGAGGTAGTTGTTGAACAAAATGCACAGATTGCACATGCCTACTAATGATCTATATATTACATCCAAAGAAAATACAATTGAGGTTGTCAACAATTTGATTTCGTGAACAATGACAAACATTTCCATTTACTATGCTAAGTTCGTTCATATAAATTGTCCATTCACTCATGGAAATGAACATATGGTTCTATCAAAAGTGGGTATTGAAGTCCCCCACATGAACCTCTTCCTCTATACAAAACACCATCTTCGCATTGTACTTAAACAAACTACCATTAACATGTCCAAGGAGCATCCAATAACGACATCCTTTTGATATCATAATGGACACCCATCAAAACAAAATTTGTTAGATGCTTCTACTATCGGTTTATTGTCCATCACAATGATGACTTACATCAGTGGAAATTAATGAAAATATAACTTATACATGAGTTCATAAAAAAAAAAAAACATTGCATTTCACAGCTAATACTCAAAATTAGAATAAGTCAATCAACGCTTCCAAGTGCTTTCTTGAGTCACTACACACCCCCAACCTTGGTCATCATCCGAGTCATCAATCCATAGGTAAACTGGTCCCGTTTCCTTTCTTCGACAGATTTTGGCCATCATAATTCGATCACTATGCCTGATAGGTAGCTTATCCCTGATCTTATTCACTGCTAACTTGTTTGCTCTCTTTGATGCATCAAATCGTGCTTCAAGTTGAGCTTGTCTCTAGGTTATTGGTGTCTGCTTAGTCTTTCTAGTTTTTTCTTTAACATAAGCATGCTTCTAATGGACTCCACATGGAGACACCCTCACGGCGATGTTACAAGGCTACAATTTAATGTCTAAATAAACCATATGTTATAAATTTCTATTGAAGTCATTGCATACTTATCAAAGTGCCAGTATGAATTGATGCATGAAGACTATTAAACGATATCACAACAAATGTATTGAGATCAATGGCACTGATCGGACATGGGGCTTACCAATATAGGTTTCACACTGTTTTGTGTGTTTTAAGGGTTGCCTACAATAATGTCTGCAAATGGTGGTACAAGTGTTGTATTTCATGGTTGTTCGACTTGCTCATTTAACATAGGTACTAAAATATCCTCTGATTGCCTGGTTGGTAGACGAAAGCAGCTAAAGCTAAGTGACATCCATGCAAATGTAACATTTTCATTAATAAGGCGCTTAGGTTGAGATTCATCCATTTGTTTTCTCTGAATTACATTGAGATGACCATTAAAATAGTTGACATTGTAGCAACACTAAACATTATTATGTGAAGTTGGAAACTAGGATCAAGCAGAGGATAAGTGTCATACTTATGAATTTCCCAGAGTAAATTGCTTTACCTTGGGCATCAATGGTACCTACTATGATGGATCAATGGTACCTTCACAGTTTCAATTGTCTACTGCATTTGTACTAGTCTGAGTAACACTGGGTTGTTGATGGGGCCCCTCCATTGTCATACTACTTGTTGATTGGTTGCTTCCACTTTACTCGTCACAATAGTGTTAGAAAACATGTTAATGAACGACTATTACAATTACATTCGGATTGAATGCAAAATATAAACACAAAAAAAGGGACATGATAACAAGAAAGTAAGTTACACAATCTGACCTTGCTGGACACTTTGGATGGGCAGCCCTTAACATTGTGATTCCTGTTACCATACTTATTGCAAGTCATCGAATGGTTTTGATGCCTTTGTGATGTGCTTGGCTCTCTGTCCTTTTTCTTGCATGGGTCTTCTTGTCATCTTCCTAAGAGTCGGTGCTACAATCTTCTCTTGGTTTGTACACTCTCAAAACTTTGCACTTAGGACTGGCTACATAGCGTAGGAATAAGTTGTTCGATGCCTTTCAACGATGTACTAGTTGCTGACATAATCATCTATGCTCCGCTTAATATATAAATTACATGAGATGACATGAGCACATAGAATGCCGCTCAAGCCCCAAGCATTGCATGAGCACGTCCATTTCTCAATATCCACAGCCAGGGCATCCCGATTGTGAATGACTTTAAATTTAAGTCGATTGTTAGATAGTGGGTGGCATGTCACACTTAATGTCTTTGCCTTTTTTATTCGAGAATGAATCTGCATTGTGAACTAATCTGTCCACTTAGAGCTCTGTTCCAACTTCATTGCAATCTTGGTCATTACTTACATGGTTCGTTCATATGGTGTAAGGTGAGTTTGTCATACTTAACCATTTAAATTGCAACAAATTTTTAGTATGTTATATGTTGCTCACTCGCTTCTTGATGCACTCTATCATTGATATGATGGACATATGTTTGGCTTCGATGATTACGGTATTAAAGCACTCTGACATATTGTTGTCGACAACATCACACTTAGGGTTGTGCCTAAAATACACCTTACACCAATGTTTCAGGTGCTTCTTCAAGATGTCTTCCATCGCACTAGGCGTAAGTTTCTTTAGTCTTTACACGGCTTGTGGAAACTCTCCGTGTGTAGATGATTTGCAATATTGCCAGAATAAACGTTGAAGCTCACTTCCCCTGTGTCTTTTTGGCCAATTGGTAAAAAAACATTGAGCACAATACTTATGATTCACTTGAGGGTACTCTTTCGATAGCATTGACTCTAATCCCTGCATAAAAGACATGATTATGACTAGTAAAACAAGGTGAAATGATACGAGTGTGCTGAAAATAATCAATGTAATAATATGTACCTTCTGCACTGCATATCACTTATAATAGTGAATGATGCGGAGTTTCTTATCCCGACAATTGGATCAAGGTTGTTGAGGACCATCCTTAGCTATTTGCATTCTTACCCTTTACATAGGCCCATGCGATAGGGTACTTCTTATCTTTCGTGTCCTTGGCAACAATGGCAAGCACCTCACCTTTTAGATCTCCTCTCAGAAAACATCCATCTAAACCTGTATTTGGGTGATAACCCTCAACAAACCTTAATCGACATGAATCTAAGCATATAAACATGTGCTTAAAGTGAAGTGGACGTGCAGGACTAGCACGTTTTGCCACAATGTTAACCTCGTTTAAAAGTCACCGACTAGCTTTTTCCAATGCTTTCACATAATCCTAAAGCCGATTAACCTCCATCACAGCATGGCCATTTATACATTAAAGAGCCTATTCCTTTGCTCTGCGACATTGGGGATGTGTTACTTCGACTAGAAGCTCCTCATTGGCTAGGTGTTTTATGTCCACCGCTATCATTATGGGCATTATCCTAAGCTTCGACATAAAATGTCTCCCCAACACTTTGTAAGTGACTTGCCTATTTAAGAACATTGGATGACAAAACTCCGAGTGCCTATCCTTGAATGTCCTCATAACCCACTCCCTTAATTGATCTTGCACATAAGTAAAAAAACAAAATCGCACCCTTCATATGTGCATTTTTATTGAACCCATCTGTTGTCATTCAATGTCATCTTCATCTCCTGTCTATCCGCCACCAAATACTTAGTCATGCAATCCTTAAATTGTTCCTTGCTCTCAAATACCATTCCAATTGCAATATGTAAGATGTCTATACTTGGGTTGTAATGCTCCTTAGTCCTCTTCTTTCATGATGGCCTAACCTCACCATCCTCCTCCTCACTCGATCTAGTATAAAAATTGCCTTCATCATCGGTGAAAGTCATGTTATTCTCTTTTGACCTTGAATCACCTTCATTAGTATTCCCATTTGTCCTGCATTAGTCTCCCCTAAATCTATCAAATAACGTCTCCACATCAACCTCAAAACCTTGAATTCGATAGCTTTCCTTGTTTGCTATGTACTCTTTCTTCTTAGACCTTGCAGCAAGCACCTCATCATCATTGTCATCTGACAGGTAGTTAACCTTGACCACCTTTTCCTCTTTAGATTGATCTATTGACTCTACCATACTTGGCTCAACCGTTGATTATAACGTGTGGTTACATGGAGGGCACTGCACGTAAATATGTCCACTGCCATGAATATTGACAATAGCAGTCATCGCACTATAAGGGGCCTCCTCGCCTTTTGCTAGATGCAGTAATCCATCCGCAATTGTTTTCCCTAGAATTAGAAAGAACATCCTCTCAACATTCACACGCCTGAAGTCTATCAAGAAGGAGAAAAGTGCTTCCTCATTGATTGCCTCAAAGTCTATTGTCTACCTAAGTAGCTACCTCCGGCATATTGATTGGTTGCCCTATCACCATCAAACTTCCCATTAGCATGAAGCATCGCATTGACCCTGCAATAAATTGATGTGGGTGCTATGTTAGGAATCTAAATTGTGAAATCATTTTCAAGCGGTAATGTTAATATACATTTGCATCATTACATTATGATAAATACATGTTCAAGACCATATCAATTTATCAGATCAAGCAATGACAATGTGAAAAAATACACAGTAAATGATAGTGTTGAAATTGCAACGAGATATACAAATGTTTCATCAATTATCAGGTGAAATTTCATTGAAGACACCCTAATTGGAATGTGTTTTAAATCCTTATTAAAATAACATTAGCCATTGAAAACTAAGAATACCAGTTCACTCTGTAATATTGACGGTATGAAATGATGATAATAAACTATTAAATTAGATCATTACAATCATCTGTTGAGAAGCGATGTAACAAAATTGCACAATTAATGGATAAGCAACGTGATAAAGAAGACAAAAGTCACATCTCCTAAATCGCAAATGCCTTTGCCAATCAAGTACCATTTCGAATTTGTTTAGTATATACACATTATAGCCTAGCAATGGTTAAACCGTTATAATGCAATAGGAACTCATGTATACTTTGCAAAATATCATGTTAATGTACAAGGACCTTTTTATCCTCAGTATATCAAATGTTTAGTAGTTCACAATAAAAACTTACACACATGCAAGGATTTCCTAAAACAGGTACCGGTTCCATTTTATTTAAAGTGAACAAATTGTAGCTCAACATTGATCAAACCAGAACAATTCAATCTAAACCCAAGGCCAAGTTACAGCAGGTTATCGAAATCAACAGGTACAACATTAACCTAACATATGAAATATTCAGTGGTTCATATAAAACAAATTACGCATGTAGGATGTAAAATGCTTGACGTGTTAACATCACTATCACAGCAATATGAGAAGGAAAAAAAAAAAGGAGGTACATAACTTTATCAGCCTAAAAGGTTCAAACTTTTACCTCCGGTCACGGCTTCGATGTGTATTGAGCTCCTTAGAATTGCTGCTCACGAGTCAAAACCACACATAATATTTTACTTTTATAAGATAATGATGACGAAACTTTAGCAATTACATGTTTTTCCATGGTCTTCGAATTAAGGTTTCTTCATGGACTTCAACTTTGGGTTTAGGGTTTCACTTACATGGGGTTTGTCGCTTATAGTCTTTGGGATTAAGGTTTGTTTCTACCTAATTATTTAGAGAGAGCGGATTAGGGTTTCACTAATTTAGAGACTCTCGCTTTTGCATGGTTGGATAAGGCTTTGTTGCTATTTGAGTTGGAAGCATGATACAGTACAACTTGTTTAATTAAACTTGGCTATAACTATTCTAACTTGTGGCTGTACACTGTTCACACTATGTTTACTCGACTTTAATTCAGTGTGAGTACAGTACATCTTAATTCAAATTCAAATCTTATCCACTTGACGCTTATAAGATGGAATTAATATTTCCACGTGTCCTCCTTTCATTGGATTTGTCGTTCCATGTAAGCAGCCGTTATGACAATGTTAAATCACGTACAAAAAATACCTTCGAAAAGTTACACTAGAAATGAAATTGTTCATTTTAAAAGTTAAGGTACCTTTAAGTACATTAATTCAAAGATATAACCTCACTATTTTTGGAAACTGCCAAATTTTAATATCCACGAGTAAATAACACCTATCCCATGGAAAGCAATTAAAATCTTACAAGTTTAGCATAATAACAAAAAGTGAAAATTAATGAACCAAGAATCACTTTTCGTGCCGTAATTAAACGCCACTCTCCCTAATTAAATCCGAACACGTCCCTATAAATATCTCTAGACGCTCTCTTCGCTCTTTCACTCTCTTACCCTTCTTTTTGGGTAAAAATAGGAATCCGTTTAGGGTTTTACTTTTCCAAATTAGGGTTAGGGTTTAAGTCCTTCTGAACTTCCTTTACCACGATGCAGCAACCCGGTCCCGGAGCATTTCCCGACCGCCACGTGCCACCAATGTACTCGCAGCCTCCGATTGCTGCCGCTTCACTGCTGCCCCAGCAGCAACAGCAGCAGCAGTGGATGATGCCTCCGGCGCCGCAGCAACAGCAGCCGCAGCCTATTCCTCCACCCGTTGGATGGACTCCTCAGCCTGTTCCGCCTCCGATTTCGCAGTATCAGTCGGCGACGATTCAGGGTGCCGGTGGCTCCAACGAGATCAAGTCGCTTTGGATCGGTGATTTGCAGCCTCATATGGATGAGAACTATCTTCTATCTTGTTTCGCGAATACTGGAGAGGTAAAAGATGGGCCATTTATGTGTGTTTGCTTGTGGTTTTGTGTTGTGTTTATTGTAATTGATGCTTGGAGTTGAGAGATGAAAGTTGAAAGCAAGAAATTGATGGTTAGAACACAAAGGGCGTGATTTTTCTCATGTTTCTTTTGGAGTCAACACGTGGTATGCTATTATGAGTGAATAGAAAGTAAAAAAGGGGACTGGGTTAGATATTTATTTTAGGTGATGGCAGCATGTGATCATGAGGACATTGGATTAACCTGTTGTTACTTTTGAACCGGTCATTACGTATATTAGTTCATGATTCATTACCTGGCTCTGTTGTATATTGTAAGAACAACTATGCTCACCCTTTTTTATTTTTTTAAATTCTGTACCCAATTTAAGCTGGTATAACGTTTAGCGTTATTTCTGCATCTTTTTTGTCTAGTGCAGAGACTGTTGAATGAAAAGGGCTTGACTTAACAAAGAGCAAAAGAAAACGATGCATATATATTAGTTGATCTGTTGAGTGAGATTGTTATGGATCTGGAATAAATGAAAGGGAGCATTGTGCTTGTTTATCCAGTCTGACTTTGGATTGCTTTCATATGTAGGGACTTCACCGTGTGTGTGTGTGTGTGAAGATTGACATGTAATATTTGCTTGTTTTATGTGATATGATATTCAGCATACGATATTTAAATGCTTTCAGGCACTTCCGCTGATTTCCTTTTGAATATCAGGGTAGATGGTACCTCCTTGTTCTCTTCCCTGACCTTGAACCTTTTTGCTTGATGTGTTATTTGTGTTTCCAGGTTCTTTCTGCTAAGGTCATTAGAAATAAGCAAACTGGCCTACCTGAGGGTTATGGTTTTATCGAGTTTACAACCCGTGGTGCAGCTGAGAGGATTCTTCAAACATACAATGGCTCCTTGATGCCTAATTCTGACCAGAATTTTCGCATGAACTGGGCCACACTAGGTCCTGGTGAGAAGCGTCAGGATGATGGTTCTGATTACACAATTTTCGTGGGAGACCTGGCTGCTGATGTTACAGATTATGTGTTGCAAGAAACATTTAGAGCTCACTACCAGTCTGTGAAAGGGGCCAAAGTAGTGACTGACAAGGCAACTGGACGTTCCAAGGGCTATGGGTTTGTTAGATTTGGTGATGAAATTGAACAAACACGTGCCATGACTGAAATGAATGGTGCTTACATCTCTTCTCGTCCAATGAGAATAGGACCTGCAGCTAACAAGAAGGGAGTATCTGGACAGCAGTATCAAAATGGTACGATTGGCAGATTGTGCCATTACATAATGGTTTAGTGCTACTATTGAATATGTTATTTTTACTTTTACCGAAAAAATAAAAGAAGAAAAAAATGAATATCTTATTTTACGTGTTAATCTTGAATTCCTAAAAACTTAGTATATCTGCACCCTGCTTTTTAGTGGAACTGCAAATTGCAAAGTTTAGCAAACGAGCCATGTCAGTTTCCCTTCAGTATCCTTCGGGGAATTTCACCACTGTCCTTTTCTTCCAGTACTTACCTACTTAGAATTCGGCAGATTTACTTTAAGTTTGTTAAAAGATTGTGGAACTTATATAAGACTCATGTTGTCTTAAAGCAGGACGCCACCATCTCCTCTTCAGAGGGCCCGCATCTGATTTCAGCTGAAATGATTCCACTTTAATCCATGGCCTCATTTAGGTCAGTTATCTGTTTTATGAAGCGAGTTCATCAGTTACCTTGTGGCATTTGCCATGCTACAATTCAGATTACTTCAGTTTCATTAAAGCTTCAGTTAGACTGAATTTATTTCTTTCCAGCCGCAATATAATTTTGTTATTATTATTTTTTCTTTTGGTTTATTTCTGTCAATAAGATTTCTCTCCTGCCTTTTTAGTTTTTACCTTTCATTACTCTTTGAATTATCTTTTAGTTAGATGAGGCTAAATTTTCCATTCTAATCATAAAAACATAGGATGATTCATCCCATGTTGCTTCAATCCTTGTTCTTTAGAAAGCAGTTGAATGCTTTTATTTGTTAAAGGTGTGTACTTGTTAGTGCTTAACCTACTCTCTTTTCTTCTTTCCTATCTTATGGCCAGATGAAATTATGGGCATTCGGCCTTTTAGATAACGATTTCATTAAACTGTAAAACCAATTTGTGTTTTGCAAGTGAGTGTCATTTCTCATCTACAGTACCTTTATTCATCTGTTGCTTGTCTTAGGTTCAGTGGAGAGTATCAATTCTAGAGAGTTGATTGATTAATCCTTTACTTGATCTTGCATAGACTTGAAGTGAAATAACTTTGAAGTTCGTGGACTATGTTTTATTCATATGTTGAAAACATACCAGGAGTCCACATTCTATGTTCTTAATTTGATTAAATGTAAAGTTCCTAAATGCCCATGTAGTGGACAGGGTAATTTACTGATGATCACTTATGTGTTCCCAAAAGCTAAACTCTCTATTAACAATCAACTAGTTGATTCCCTATTAAACGAGGGTGAGATATGCCAGCTTTCAAAAAGATGAAATGGAGCATTTAGTAGCTAACATTGTTAACAGCAGGGTTCAAGCTATCCTTGAGCAATCCAAGCTTGACACGATAGAGTTACTCGAGTTCAAATTAATAATAGTCGAGTCATAGTTGAGCTCTAGTTATTCACTTGTTTTCAAGTTGAGCTTGATTTTCATAATGTTTATATTGATTAGCTAGCTAGCCTGATTGAGCCCGAATTAAATTCATATGTTAATTGAGTTTGAGCTGGGTATTAATACTATATTAATTTGAATTAAAAAAAATATTTTTTAGCTCGATCAGGGTTGAGCTTTGAATTTTCAAGTTAAGGTTTAGCTCATTCAAACTCAGTGCTATATTGTTTCTGACTTTACTTGTTTGCAGTCTTATTATACACTATACCTGTCATTTTGGTTAACAAGAGAGAGAGCTCTTGGAGATTTTATGTGTATTGTATAGCCTCTTAAACAATGATACCATACAATGTTACTATACCCCGTGAATGATTGAACATCCCTAAACAATTTTACCATACCTCATGAATATTCCATTCCTTTTATGAAGGAGATTTGGAGCAGTTTTCTTTAAGATTGAGTGTAGAGCAGGATCTAATCAGATCAGAGTTTCTCAAGCTGACATTCCTAGCTCACCTAAGATAGCTTTTTGTACTCTCTTAGGGCACTATCAATTTCTTGTGATGCCTTTTGGATTCATAATGCTCCAGCTGCTTTTTGAGCTACTATGAATAAGTTATTTCGATCTTATCTGTGTTGTTTTGTGCTTGTATTTTTTTGATGATATTTTCATTTATAGCAAGCCTTGCTTAGAGCATTTGCAACATTTGGAAGTGATGTCATGCACAAACCAGTATCACTTTATAGCTAATCAAGAAGAGATGTGTTTTTGGAAAATTTTCTTTGGAATAATCAGGGCATATGATCTTTGTAGGTAGAGCATGCATGGATCTTGTAAGTGTGTGTTTTGGAATGGGAATTACCACATTCACTAAGGGAGCGTGTGGATTCTTGTGCTTGATGGGCTATTATCGTGAGCTCATTTAAGAATTATTGTAAGCCTACTTGATCATTGACTCACTTCTTGAAAAAAGATGGACCTAAGTGGAGTATGGAAGCTGTGATGCCTTTCATTTGCTCCAAAATGCTACCATATGAGTTCCAGTCTTAGCTAGCCCATTTTTCTAAGGAGTTTGTGATCGATTTTGATGCATTAGGCGGGGTTTTTGAGCTATGTTAACCGAAGCTAATACTTATGGCAATAGTGCTTTCTACTCATTGGTGTCCTTGCTTGTTGGGCTGCAAGTTAGGTGAGAATTTATTGTCTGGTGGCTCAAGTCACTTCATCTTACCTATTGTATTTATACCATCTTTCATGTGTCCCTTCTTAAAAGGTCTATTGGTATGCTTCCTGTCGTCTACTCTCTCCATTGAGCTTGATGCTGCTTTAGATGCGTCCTTCACGTGTTTTAGGTCGTTGCTTTTGTCTCCGTGCTGGCTCCAAGATTCTCCCATTGCTTATGCAGTGGGAAGGCTCTTTGATGATATGATGCTATGTGGATGGACAAGGCTTCCTTTTTCTTACAGTTTCCTCAACTTGACAGTTTCAATCGTTCGGACTAGTTCAATGCTAGCCAGGGGGGACTGATGTGTTTCCTACTATTGAGCTGCTTATTTTGCGCCTTATACTAAGGAAACAAGGGGTAGCTGAGTTAGTTGGATTTGTTAGTTGGTTAGAACTGGAAATTGCTAGAAGATTTGAGAAAACTCAACAATGGCCTCGAATATTTAGTTTTTGCCATGTTTGTGGCAGCTGGCATATGTTAGTTAATAGCTTCAGCATTTAGTATAAATACTTAAACTATAACTATTGTTTTCTTCAACTCAAGTTAAGTGCAGTACCTTTCTTGCTGTTGCTAAAAAACTTTCTGCTCTAATCGTCTACAAGTTAATGTAACTTGTCCGTGTTGATTTGATGATTTCTTATGGTATTTTCAGCTTCCTACCAGAATACTCAAGGTCTCCAAGGGGAGAATGATCCAAACAATACCACGGTGGGTAGCTTTTCCCGCACTAATCTTTACTATTGGTTTTGAAACATTACCGAATTCATTGTTTCGACTATAACAGATATTTGTTGGGGACTGGATCCAAGTGTCTCGGATGAACTCCTGAGACAAGTGTTCAGCCAGTTTGGAGAATTGCATCATGTGAAAATACCTCCAGGCAAACGTTGTGGATTTGTTCAATTTGCTAACAGGCATGTTCTGGTAATTATTTCTCTGTCCTATTTATGATGCTTGTGTGCTGATATTATTTTCAACTGCAGAACTTGTGCTGAGCAAGCTTTGCAGCATCTGAATGGCACACAGTTAGGAGGACAGAATATACGACTTTCATGGGGCCGCAGTCCATCGATCAAGCAGGTTTTGTGATTCATGCCTTTTTGCAGTTGTAATATATTGTTTCTGGGACTGAGATACTGCTTTTGTTACATGAGAGCTGGTGATATGTATGGTAGAAACTAACTGGAAATTTTTCTTACCAATTCAGCCTCAGGCGGACCAGACCCAGTGGAATGGCGGATATTATGGCTATCCACAAGGATATGAGACTTATGGGTATGTACCTCCTCCACAAGACCCTAACATGTATTATGGAGGCTATGCGGGATACAATTATCAGCAGCCTGTAACTTATCAGCAACCACAGCAGGTAATTGAAATTCTCAGCCTTTATTTTGTGTAGTTTCTGCTTTTCTTTTTTAAAAGTAGGTGATTTACTTTCCATGGGGCTGGTGGTTATAGCCTTTTCAAGTATGAGAAAATTGGTTAATGCCAGTAAAAACATCAATATATCTGATCAAACTTTGATATTATAAATCAACAATCTATCTTTTCTATACGGACAGAAGTGAAACAATTGTAAAGGCCATCCAAGTCATTATTTTGGTACACTTCTTGCATGGGATTTTGTATATTCTTTGTCCTTGACCTCTCTTTCCTCCAACTTCTTGTTAATATCTCAACTTTCGACAGCACATCCAAAGAAGAATTTAATGCTCAACTAAATTATGTGGAAGCTCAAGGTTCCATAGAAAAAAAAAAAATGTATTCCATTTCAACGGGTAGTAGTGTTTTTGTCATAATAGACTACAGACTACATGTTTAGAGGGTTGCATTTTTTATTTTTATGATTCTTCCTTTGCACCTTGTGGTTTTTAAAAATGCTTCTAATTTTTCATTGTACCATGTAATATTAGTTTATTATGTTTTTGATGTGCTTATTCTTGTCTTGTTGCAGTGAGCTCTCCCTGCGGATGGAATTTCATATGGACTAAAATATTCAGAAACTAGTGCTGTGATTAGCGTCATGTAGTTTGTATTTTATTGCGGTTTTGAAGTTTTTTTTCCCTTTTTTTTTTTTTTTTTTTACTCTAGACTCGGTTGTTTAAATACCGCTGCTTAAACGTATTTTGGTTATTACTTGTGCTACAGATGCTTAGCATAAAGTTTTTACTATGTAGGTGTTCTGCTTATGGTTTTAACTAGGTCGCGACTTGTGCAGATCTGTTTACTGTCGGGCTAAAATAACAAATTGGTTTATGTTATGCGAGGATCAATTTTAAATCCTAAATTTTGGCATGGTGAAATCATAGACTTGAAATGTGAGTGAATTATATCCTTATCTCAGAGCAACAGAAGACGCGAATCGATACCTAGTTAAATGACGGCAGTATGTCCGTTTATATTGATGCAAGTTTGTGTGTTCGTTCCATTTTACATCATCCTTGTAAGAGTATGAAGACTTTATTTAGGATTTGTAGGTGTTAAATTAGCTCTTTAAAGACCTTTTCTGAGGCCTCCTAACTTTATTTGGGTTTTTTTTTTTTTTTAATATTTCGGGTTCTTAGGTGTAATATAACACCTTAAAATATTATTTGTTTTTTTTTTCCTATTGGTTTATTTCCATTTTTATTAAAAAAAATTTGGAAAGATAAATTACAATGGTGGAGGATCTCAAGGATTAGGTCCTTATTATAGAAATAGTGTCAAGGAACTTCATCATGCATAGTGTAAGCACTCTCTTAACACAACCACGCACACACGAATGGAGGCTACGTTATAGTTTCTCTTAGAAAGCCTGATACGATGTGCCTACAATGGAAAAATGTATGGAAAAGTTTTCTAATAAGAACATGTCTACTATACAATCATATTAACTACCACTTTGAGGGGAGCATTAGTGTAAGCTGTCGAGATCCTCATATAAGGCAGTGAAGTATGTACTACCTAATTAAACACGGTGACTTACGAGCATCTATACTAGTAAGATTCCATTGATGATGAAATTGAGCAAGATCCTTAGTTGTAATTGGTTGGGTAACAGATCATTGCCGTTCGAGAAGACTCACGTGACCATTGGAACTGGCATGTCTCAAATTGACACAGAAAATATTAGCGGAGTCATCCTCTTTATCTTTCTGTAATCGTTGAACTTTATATTGCTCTTCCATTCTATCACTTCAACATTTTAAGATTTGAACCATGGACGATGATTGTCTGTTTGGTTTGTTTTATTCTGATTGTTTTGATATCATGATTTTGTCCTTTTTAAACAGATTATTTATTAAGAAACAAATACAAATAAAAAAGTAGACATTTTTACTTATAAATGGATTAGATATAGATGCCGATCAGATACAAATAAAAATAATTTAAAATAGACCATTTAGTATCTGCTGAAGGGAAAATGTTGATGTTAACAAATAACAACTATGCTGTTGTGTATGTTCCGACCACTTTATTCTATTCTTATATTGTGACTATAATATTTTCTTGTAAAGGGACTTATATTCGTTTCTATCGAAACTATCCAATTGATGATATAAATTGTAAATGAAATTTTTTTGCAGTTTAATAAGATAATCCCAAACAATTGGTTGTATATTTTGATATGTTATGCGATAAGTATGTTTTCAATTCTGGCCACGGATGTAGAAGAAGTAAATCATAAAGGGGAGGAAAAAATGGAAAATTACCACGAGCCGGTTCATATGTCTTGTCATCGGGAGATGAAACTGGATATTTAGGGTATGGTTCTGGCTCAACTAGGCAGGGTGGTACTCTTTCAATTTTTTTATCTTATTAGGTTTAACTCCATGTATTCTTCTATTTTTAGGGTACATTGTGTCAATCCTAATTAATTAATCAAGAAGGAGGTTAAATTGATTATTTTTAAAAAATTTAAAGTACTTTTTCAAACAACTTTTAAAAATCCTTAGATTATTTTTTTATTGTTAGGGTGAGACTTATTTTACAATAATACAATTGAATAACAATATAAATTATACAAAGGTAAACAGATAGGAAAGAGAAAATTGTGATATAACACTTTGTGTTTATATCTACACTTTACGTTCTAAGTCAGGGATCTTGTAATTCACACCAGTATGTTCCATTATATCAAAAATTCTTGATTACAAATAGGACACCAATCACTTGAATTAGTCTCAATTTCCTCTATTTAGCCTCCTTAACTTGTCCTTAAATTAACATTGACTATATAGTATAATCACTAAGTACAGAGGATAGAAACAAGAATTCCTTCTCGAATAAGTACAATATCTAGCAAAATAATAGTAAAAGTTTTTTTGAATAAGCTAGGCTAAACACAAGTAATTTATGGATGATGATGTTATTGGTGTGTACTGCTAATTTGAATTCTTCTTTTATATATATTTGTCTTCAATGTCTAAAAATAGGATAAAGACCGTGCACTAAGTATCTTGAATTTCTTATCCATGTGAAGCATCAAATAATTTAAAATTTAACTGTATAATTAACTTGGTTCCAGGTATTTTTGCTATCGATTCTCTTCTCTTGAAAATATCTCCTTTAAACTGAATTAGATCATGGAGAATTATTTGACCTTATCCAAGTGTAATAGACTAATAGTCCATTCCATATCATTTTTGCTATCTTTAAAAAGTAAGAACCTCTCCTATAGCTTGGAAATTGCTTTAATTCTTCACCCGAGTATCTTCTCAATCATGGCTTGGCTTGACTTTAACTTTATATTCGTGTCTTCATATGAAAATTTAGAAGAACACTAGATAATTCTAAATCTTGAAATTTGGACTTGAAGTTTGTAGTTGTTCAGATGAATTAAAATAATTTTGATTAAACTTGATGAAAAAATTGATCTAAAATCCCCATATATAATAATTCTCTTTAGTGGAACATTTCAATAGATTACCTTAAATATTCGGTCTTTTGGAGCTGAACCTTCAAATCATGCTTAAAATGGAACTTGATCAAATTCTAAACATTTTGCGATCATTATGTAGGTTCTTGAACTTTCCAATTGCATTGTCTATCTAACACTTTGTGCGACTTTTGTTTCTTTTGATCTGTCATACATATGCTTTGAGTAACACTCTAACTATTATCCTTCTTTGCCCGATCACAATTCTATGCTCTATATGATGCTTTTGATAATTTTACTTCTTTAATAGAGCTAATCCATATGGTTTATGTTATACACTATAAGCCTGATACTATTCATGATTTCAAATTATTTACTTAAAAAATTTCTACTCACTCAATAAAGTTATTAGTAATTTTTATACTTTTGTTATTATCAAAACTTACTTAGAGAGAACTTAACACATTGAATGTACAAAAATGGTCATAAGAGCTTATGGAATTTGTACTAATAATGGTCACTAGTATCGTGCTACATGTGGCCTGTAAGGAATGACACATAATGACACTTTAAGAATGATTGATTAAGAAGAAATGAATAGGGAGGAGGAATAGGCAATCCCAATCGTCTCAAATGCCCTTGTGATAGGTGGAGGAGCTATCAAGCATCAAACTCCATTAATAGCAATGAACAAGTGTTTAATCTCTTGAGACTGAGATTCAACAATGCCTTGGTGTATCTATTAGATATATATATATATATATATATATTTTAATGAGGGACTTGGGGTATTTATAAAACTTGATGATCAACATCATTCGTTGAATCATGTTGATAGTCGATAGCGAATATGAGTTTTTTTTAGTGCACGAGCCATAGTGAGAAGTGTTGGATGGTGGATAGACTAGTCCAATGGGCTGTACTCTAAGCTTATCATGCCAAATCTCTCTTGATCATTCCAATAATTAAATTGGACTCACTAGGCCCTATTACTTAACCTACAAATTAAGCCTAAGTATAAATAATAATATTTTAGAATTTAAAGCCTATCTACAATAGCTACTCTTGAGAAATAATTTATTTAGTGCTAATAATTTAACGTCCTTGTAGATGTTTTAGTTTATACTCTTACCAATATCTGGATATATCAAGACTTATGTTATACCATAAAATATTTAGTCATGGATGGGGCAAACTCTTCTACTCTATTTCGTGATTTCTCTTTGGCTACATAGTTTTTTTCAAGGAAGAGATGAGTTTCAAGAAATAATGAATGATCTTACCAATATTCAAGTATATAACTTTCAAAAAATTTCAATCGCACTCATAGTTATCGCCATAGAAATCAAAATTCTAGCTTTCTCGAGCCCCTTCTCAGTAATGGACCCTGACGTCTATAAAAGAGTGTGGATCACTTTATAAATTTCCTCTCTTCATCTATCTCTGAGATGTTTGGCATTTTCATGACTTCTTGGACCATACTCATATATATGTATATACACACAGATGCACTATGCTATCTATATTATTAAGTCCAACTGTCCAAACACCTATATCATCCAAAATTTTTAAAAGCTGTAATTACAGCTATACAAGTGAGTTATAAAGATAATTGGTGCGATACTTTCTTTTTATGCTTACTTTCTTAAAAATAAAAGCTCCAAATGATTTTTTTTTTTTTTTAGGTTATATTAAACTAGAAGGTATCAACATTTTAAGATAAGTTTATTTAATGCATCAACACTGTGGGTGGTTAAAAAGAGTAATGAATATTTCATAAAACAAGTTAAATAATATATCAACATTTCACAAAGTTAGAGTATTAAATATTTTGTAGTTGGTTATTAACTTTTTTTAATCAATATCTTATTTAACTTATTTTGTAAAAAAATTGATTACTCGTTTTAGTCATTCGAAATGTAGATGCTATAAATATACTAATACTTTTAGTACGATGTACCATTTATTAATTTTTTTTAATAAATTTACGTCTTTATTATAACCATGTTATGCGTAGTCAAATTATATAAACATAGCATATTAATATTGAAGGATTCCATCGCTTTTGTTTTAGGGAATTGATGGGTACCTTCTAATCTAAGTCAAAAGTCATTATATGAAAACAGCGTGTGCTATGCTTATCCCTTTCAATTTTAATAAATACCAAACTCATTCTTATCAAAATCCAGAGGTTTCTATTCAAGTCGAGACCAACTTGCATGTTTTTATGGGCAGAAGACACTAGACAAACTGCGACGTCGCTTTTTAATGTTCTGTTTGAATAGGTCCACAGTTTGCACGTTTGTCATTCTCAATTATTATTATTATTATTATTATTTTATAATATTCCCTGGCTATTCTACTGTTCCCGTTACTTGTATTTAGTTCATTTTAATATTATATTTTTATTATTTTATAAACAAATATTTATCAATAAATAAATACAAATAAAAAATAATTATTCATTTTACTTATAAACAAATCGAATAGATGCGACACATCAAATACATATAATCAAAACAATGCCTACTTTAAGAATATCCACCTTGTCTTGACTTCTACACATCGTGCCTCGTGCGTAACAAACTGATAAAGATTCCCTTAATGAATAGTCTCAATTCCGACCTTCACTAGGAGATTCCCTGTATTATTATCAAAATTTATTAAATACACAAAACTCAAGAGCTTAAAATCTATACACATCACAATTTTAAAAATACACACACATTTTTTTTAATATGTTTAAATTATCAGAATCTGTTTAAAATAGTCGGTATTTTATTTATATCTGATTCATATTTAATCTCTATATAAGTAATTACATCTCTTTTTTTTTTTTTCATCATTGTTTTATCATTATGAAACACCATATGAGAAATAACTCTTAACTAATGCTAGATCAACGAGCCAAATGCATTTTATTTATAATCCGAAACCATACACCAATCCTTACACTAATATATTATTAGTAATTGCATTGTATTGTTGGAACACGATTGCTCTTCCATTACTTCTAACATATCAGAGCCACAAAACATTGCTAATCTCATTAACGTTGTTGTAAAGGAATTCCATATGATCTCACCTATCGGGAAAAGGAATAAAATATTAATATTTTTAAAAATAATTACTGAAATGCCATCGGGAGAAAATTATTCTCGATTTTAGGCAACATGGCCTCGTCTCTTGAAGAGACGAGGTCAATCACTAATGACCTTGTCTCTTGAAGAGACGAGGCCTCATTCTATAGTGACCTCGTCTCTTCAAGAGACGAGGCTGCACCGCATATGACCTCGTCTCTTCAGTTGTTCCCCCTCCAACTCAATCTATTACTCAAGAAACCCAAAAAATTATATATAAAACCTGTCAAGTAGAAATATAAATGGCTATACGAGCCATTAAACAAATTCAACACGGCTATAATACCATTCAGCCTAAAAATACATGCTGAATCCCAATTTGAATCATTCAATCACAGCGGTATTGTGATTGTTTGTCAGCACAGTGCAATGAAAATATGGGAATTTGTTGGCTCGCAACAGATAATATGAAACGAAATGCTGATTCATTGTTCTTTTAAAATGTACAAGAGAAAAGGAGTACAATATACATACAAAAAACAATACAATAAAATAAGAAGCTGTATGCAACAATGAAAATAAAGAAAATCTATCATCTACTACTGCTGCTGATGTGTGTCCCTCCTATGTTGTCCTCGGCCTCTACCCCGCCTCACGTACGTCCTGGGTAACGGGGTACGCAGATGTGGATGCTGTGTAGGTCGAACAATATCTGTAACTGTAGTATCCTCATGTCCAGTAGCAGCACTGTACTGGTGGAACGGGACAGGGTCTGGCTCGACCTGTGTGAGCCCCTCCCCCATATCATGTGATGGCGATGGTCGTCTCTTCTGTGGAGCCAAGGGGGTATGGAACTCTGAGTATGACGGGTCTGGCATGGGGGTGTCCCCCATATAGTAAGATGTCGATGACGGGCCAGCCTCGTCCTGAATGACCTGGGAAGGACCAGGCTCATCATGTGAAGGTAGATCGGACGGCTCAGGCTCATCTCTGATCTGTATACCCGGTGCTCGAGCTCGTCCTCGACCCCTGCCTCGTCCCTCCGCCCACGCCTCTCTCTAGGAGTCTGTCGTCTCTGTAAGGTATGAGACTGTGGGTCACCCTGTGCTGCAGGTGTGATGAAGCTGGTGGCACTGGATCATTGAAATTCAACCCCATAAACTCTTCCACCACACGACAGACATCTCGTGCAGTGGATGGAGTGAGCTCTGGGGCATGTCTGGGATGCTATAAATGAAATCAGCCTGCGAATAATAGCAAAAAATTATATCGGTAAGTAGCTGCCAAGCCAGTACAACTCCATATAAAAGCTTGAAGAGACAGTTATCTTACCATGTATCGTATGATAGCTCCCGTGCGTCCGATCCAGCTCGGGTGATCGCATGATACCACTGGAAGTAATCGTCAGATGTCCCAGCAGGCAAATCGGGCAGTCAACTATGCAATCACGCCGAGCATCCCACTCAGCTATCCACCTGGCATGCTCCACCTGCCAGTTCCACTCGGAACGTCCTCTCATGTCAATCTCATGGAGGGGTCTCATGTCGGCAGGGGAGCTGGAATCCCCTGGAAGCCACCAAACTGTCTGAGCACTCTGTCAGGGTAGTAGTGCTCGACAAGGTAGAAGCATACCAGGGGACCCGTGCACGCCACACATCGCTCCCGCTAGGCAGTATGGCGGCAGGGAGGGCAAGATCGAACTATATGGGTCCCACACCACCTGATGCAGTAGGAAAAGTAAAATATTGCGTTAACAAACCATCGTACTATAGCAAAGTAACAACAGAAGTCATTGCAAAACAATTGAGGTATAGGAGGGAACCGATGTCATACCTGATGCGCCGTCTGTCGATCGAAAGATGCGCGGTACTCAATCAGCAGATGTGTCGATACTCGGTCACGTCAAAGTCGCACCCCAATGGCTGATGAGCGGGCGGCCCGCGGTAACTGATGTGTGCAGGCGACGAACTGGGGCAATGTGGGGGAAGTGCTCCCATGCCCATATCTGCAGGACAACTAACGGTCCTGCCATGTCCCCCGTGTCAATGTGGGAAGCCAAGCATAGCTGCCTGTATAACCATGCCAAACAGGCAGCTCCCCACGCGTGCTGCCCGGCCGTCTCGAAGTCTCGAGCAGCTGTAGGTACATGAGATGAACGTAGTTAGAGGACTTGTCTGCGACAATGAATCCCCCAAGCAGCAGTAAAATGTATGCCCGAGCGTGTCGTCTGATCATCAGATCATCGGCAAAGTCAGGTAGGTCGCCGAAGTGGCTATCCAACCACGACATCTTCAGGCGACCACCATCCATATCAACGCCAGGCTGTGGCCGGAGTCCTAGCAACTCCTCGCATAAATCAGGATAATCAAGCCTAGCGGTGCCCGTCACTGCCAATCCATCTACAGGGAGGCCCGTGAGGACAGAAACATCCTCCAAGGTGACAGACCACTCGCCCGTGGTCATGTGGAACGTATGTGTCTCTGGTCGCCACCTCTCGACCAAAGCTGTAAGCAGATGCCAATCTAGCTGAATGAAAGGCATCTGGGCTGCCCCTATGAACCCTGCCTGAGACAGGAATGGCAACAGCCGCTCGTCAACCTCTGTAGGTACTCCTGCTGGTCGCCTGAGCCTCGCCTCTCGCCCGGCAATGCAAAACCTCATGCTCCTACAATAAAGTTATCGCATTAATTAAAGACCACTCTCACCTTAGCCATCAAATCTGCAATCACTGAATTTGAAAGAATGAACTAACCTGTCCATCCCAGGCTAGAATGGACCTGTGTACGGCTGCTGTGTCAGTAATGAGCTATCGATCGGTCCTGGATCCATCTGCGAAGGAAAAAGAAAGATATGTTGTCAAAGTCCACAATGTTGATTAAACACAAGCATAACAAAAATACGTTAAATCATGACTCATTAGTGCAGTAACAAAAACATATGAGAATAAAGAAATTCCATTACCACCACGACTCGACTGCCCCGTAACTAGTCTACCCGCCGATCCCGTATTTGGACAACTTCTTATGTTGTGGCCCTGCTGCCCACAACAATCGCATGAATAACCTCGGGGGCCCTCTCGAATGTCCATCTCATTTTGGAATCGTTTCTCCCTAGGCCGGCCCCTTTTTCTAATAAGTCCTGGATTAGGGTGCCACTTTGGTAAGTCCAACCGAGTCCAATTTGCCTTATCGGCTGCGGGAATGAAGGAACGACCATACACTCTTAGTTGGTGGTCCCACCTGTACCACTGTCCTACGTAGGCAACACAATCCATGTGCATTGTCCCCATCACTGCCATCGCATGCGAGCATGGAATTCTATATGTCTGCCACTTGTTACACGTACATCTACATGATCTTAACTCCACTTTTTGTATATGGTCCCCCTTCTGACCATACATTGTTGGACGTGGTGCAGTTATAACCTCGTATATCCGTTCTTGGTAATCGAAACAAGTAACTCTATGGGAACTGGATATGTTGTTCCATCGCTCAAACTTATTCGCAGCGTATTCTGTGAGCAACTTACCCATACTCATGGCATCGCTGCTTCACGCCTTTGCTTATTAAATATGGAGTTGCAGTTGTAGAAGGTTTTCTTTACCAATGCTGCCACAGGTAAGCACCTGGCATCTTTTATAACTGAATTGTAACTCTCTGCCATGTTTGTTGTGCCTAGGCCAAATCTGACACCTTCATCGTAAGATAAAGTCCACATGCATGGGGCAACTCACGAAAATATCGTGCTGTCCAAGGATTGCTTTGAAGTGCAGCATTGAAATATCCGTGGAACTTGCGACTCTGGGTTTGATAGGCAGCTCTTTTTACTATTTCCTTACATTCCTTACTTTTGGCCTTCGAATTAAAGTTGCTTGCAACATGACGGATACACCAACGCCAAGGCCACCCCCTAGGCCACACCGCATTCTCACCTTCGACCGCACTCCTGATACCGGCATGCCGGTCCGATATCAAGCAAATATTGATCGGTCTTTGACGACGTGTTCCAGCACTTTTGCAAGGAACCAACTCCATGTATCCGCCTTCTCCTCATCCACAAGGGCATAGGCCAACGGTACTATATGATTGGCCCCATCTATTGCCACTGCAATAAGCAATTTGTGCTTGTACTTGCCATACAGGAAGGTACCATCAACTGTGATCACAGGTCTGCAATGATTTAACATATGTAACTTAGTCAGTGAATATCAATAACCTACAACAAAATTTAACAATGATTACAATACATACCTGCAGTAGTTGAACGCCTCAATGCAAGGACCAAATGCCCAAAAAAGCTTATCTAGGAATACGTGGCAGTATTTGAATCTTGAGTTTGCCACTCAACCTTTGTTGGATTTGCCTCAGTTATTGCATTAAGTAGATGCGGAAGCTCCACATAAGATGACTCCCAACTTCCATACACCTGCTCAATGGCCTTTCTTTTGCCTCACGAATTCTCTTGATATGAACATTATACCCGAATGTTTAATATATTCGTTTGGAGATCCTTCGCCCTCACATCTGGAGAATTGCGGATCTCCAATATTATGGCCCTGGACAAGCTGGTGGAGTCCAACTGAGAGTGATCCTGTCCAGTGATTTCATCCAAGCAAGTGTGAGGTCCTTCATATTTAGTGATGTGAAACCACCCACCATGTTTCTTATAGCTGCCTCTGAGTCTCCACTTACAACCTCTGTTGTGGATATCAGTACACTTAACTGACCATGCTCTTGGGTCCGAATCCACTACCTTGAAGTTGTAATGGTTCGTTATGTGCCACATTTTAACTGCTCGTATAAGATGATCTTTGGTCTCAAAACGCATCCCGACCTTGAATTCATCACTGAAGCTCCAATTCCCAGCACTCATTTCCTGCTCATCATCATATGCTGCGTAAGTACTACCAACTTCAGCATTGAAAAACGGAACTGCCGCTGAGCTCCCTACTGCATCAACGTCAGTAGGAGCAATAAAACGGTCCCAGTTATTTCCCCTTCGTTGTACCTCGGGCAATGCATATTGTTGTGGAATTACTTCAACATTAACATTTTCATCATCGTCATAGTCTTCACTGGATTCACTTGCCGATGAGTCTTGCCCAGCATCCATATCATCACCACCTATTGATGTAGGTACACAAAATTCAAAGTGACCTATTTCTACTTGTGCACTGCCCATTGTCTGAACTGGAGTAGAGTTGGAGTCTACAAACCCCTGGCTTCCAATATTTCTATCATTGCCCATTTCCCCTGCAGGTGCCTGTGACAATTCAATTTCCAAAATCTGCACATAAACAGCCACTGAGCCTTCTGTGTATAGCAACATCTCTTGTGCCGCATCATCATCGGTCACTGGAATAATATCATAACGTAGCGTCCTATCTCCAATAGCTACCCTATGATATAGCTCCACCCGATGTGTACACCTATTTACCTTTAGTCTATTGCAAATAATCTCCACTATTGCTCATATGTTGAATTCCTACTAACATACTGACCATAGCAACGGCCGCTTATCATAACCAAAACCATCATCCCCTTGCACAATATTCCCATGAGCGTACAGTATGAACTTCGCTTTATCCATTTCCTCACAAATCCTGCCATCTCATCAAAATTAGCTTCCACGTATCAAATTCAAAAAATCACACTTATCAATTGCATTCCTCGTAACATTTAACATAACTCCTAAACCTGCACCTCCACTTTCAAAGTTGAAATTTAATTTTATAATCTCTTCTGCTTCTTACAAATATTTGCTTTTTTCATCGCATTTTTCCATGCCATATTAAATCGCCATACCAATGCTAAGGTCCTAAGTACACCCCGTTAACGACAATTGAAATTATTTTCAATTTTTTTCCGCACACTCAATTTCCTAAAATAATTATCCAACAATAACTACTTATGACTTAATTTTTTCCAAAGCAAATATTATACATATACATCTCTATACAACATACGACAAGCAATGTCTTAATTATGGTATTAAACTAAGATTGTATTAATCTAATTACCATTGATACAAGTTGATAACTTATTAAATAACATGTTAGCATCATCACATATTCATATATCTAAGTATGAATGACGCATTTTAGTATTTATTTCATTTAAATCTTATTATATAGAATATGTATTCGATGTATACTTCGGTTTATTAATTATGTATTAAACTAAGATTGTAATTGAAAATGCTATTATGTCTACTTCATTTTTCCTTTATTATTTTTAAGCAAACGCGCCATAATAGTAAAGTAGCAATATACTGTCGGCGTACGAATCATGCTATAAATTATTCTAACAACACATACAATCTTAATTCAACAATTCAGCATGAATGATTAAAAAAAAATACGAAAACACGCAGAAATCCAACCTCAAAGTTCACCGTTCGCCGTCGATGGTCTCGCTTCAAATCTCCTCTTTCGACCCTCGTACCCAACAAACGCTACAATCAACTTTGGATAAATCGGGATGAGAGATTACGGTCGATTTGTGGATTTGGTGCGCCAAAAATCGATGGGAATTCGCGATTTGAGAATTGGGGAATTTGGGGATTTAGGGTTTGCCGTCGAACTGCAATGGGGAAATGGGGAAGAAGACGCGCGGGAATTTTAAGCCGATGACCTCGTCTCTTGAAGAGACGAGGTCATATGCGGTGCAGCCTCGTCTCTTGAAGAGACGAGATCACTATAGAATTGAGGCCTCGTCTCTTCAAGAGACGAGGTCAGTCACTAATGACCTCGTCTCTTGAAGAGACGAGGCCATGTTGCCTAAAATCGGGAATAATTTTTTCCCGATGGCATTTCCGTAATTATTTTTAAAAATCAATATTTTATTCCTTTTCCCCTCACCTATCATATTATTTATTTCTGATTTGTATCTGTATCTAAACTTTAGATATTAAGGTATTTGATTTGCAGTTATATTTTATCTGTATTTGCTCTATTTGATATTTTCATGATAATTGCTATATATTTTTCATTTATATGTATTTCTTGATAGACAATTTATTAGAGAAAGTTTGAACAAAAGTATCTACCATCTGCTGAGCGCTGAATGCCAAATGGATCCACTCTTATAACACAGCAGTATGAACAAACTATTCTTCTAATAAAGGATGGAACAGTCGAGTTCCAACATTTTGCAATAATATAAAATTGAACTGGTCATAATCACAAAATTATATAATACAAAACTCATCTATTCTCATGCGAGATAAGCATGCTTCCACTAAGATTTCCTGCTAAACCTAGTAGAATCTGAAGCCAGGGGCCTTTGGGATTCACCTAGGTTCTCCACATACATGTCATGGACCAGTTTCACATACTCATCGATCCCGTCAGCTGTCCAGTCAACAGTTTTTATAGGAGGAAGAAATTTTACAGAGATGGGCGCCGGACGGACATGTAAACTGCCTTTTCTCCATGCGAGGTGTGTTCCTGTCAGGACCATAGGGATGACTGGCAGGCGTGTCTGCAATGCCAAGTGAACGAAGCCCTGAATAGGAGGCTGAAAGATATAAGGTGTGCTTCTAGGATAAAAAAGAAAGCAAGCCATGTGCATAGAATTAAAATCAGCAATTGTTCTCTTGTGGAGTATAAGATAGGTGCACCAAATACCTACTAATCCTCGATTCAATTGCATTTGACGCACCTATCTTCCTTTCATTAGGGTACCATACGCTTTGTGAGCTCTATATTGACGACTCGTCTATGTACTTAAATAGACTAATAGATAGAGTTGTTTCCACATTGCCAAATCATATTCTTATCTGTATCTGTATTTGTTTTAATCACATCCTTCCACGTAAGCATATTAGTTGATGTCTATCCCATTCTACACTCTTTTGATCATACGATATTATGTGATTATAGGGGCCACAAATGTACACCATCATTTGTCTGGGAGTGAGAAATTTATCAGTATCATCCAAGAAAAAATAGAGGGTCCAGTGCTTAAAACATGATCAAGAATCAAGATTCAGAGATGTCCACAAAGTAGAGTAATTGCCTTTTTAAAGGGACGTAGCCGTCCGTCTTTTGATCGGGTGCCTTCTGGGAAGAGGAGCAATGATAGATTTTTATGAACAACAGTCAGAGCAGCCTGAACCAGAAAACAAAGCTAGCACTTCAGTAAGATGTGAAAGCCTTGAAAATGTAATGCACAAAGTAACGCATGCCTCTTTCATAGACTCAATGGCTGCAGTTGGATTAGAGCGGTCTATGCGAAGATGTTGGGCCAACACATAAATTTGTCCAAACATTGGGTACCATATAATCTGCAATTGGTAATTTTTTAACCAAGAATTAGAATCTTGAAAATTTTACGGTTATCTCCTGTAAACTAGCATGCAGCATGGGAAAACATGATTGGCATAGTAGATAACTGCAATATATGTCTAATTAATTGAGAAGATTCATGACTATCACCAATGCAATGATACATCATAGAGCTAACACAGCATGTTTTCAGCAAATTCATCTAAGTAGATAGGACAACGGCTGAGGAAGGAAAAAAAGGGAAAAAACCAAGCACATAGGACGCACTAAGAAAACTACTAATATAGATATCCTTGAAGAAATTTATTCAGAAAACTAGGTATCACTGCATAAAAAAAATAAATAAAAGTCTGGCAAAACCAATGTACAGGATGGAGAGCTTACCTCCTTTTTTGCAACGCCAACAGTTCCAGTAGGTGCCAACCACATCATTAAAAAAATATCTATTGGAGATGCATGATTGCTAATATAAATAGCCTTTTCATTAGCATACTCAAGCCCTTCAATATTCACAGGGTTCCCTAAGATCCACATCTGCAACAAATGGTCTGAGATTTAACATCCAGTGCATTGGTGTGAAAAGAAAACTTCAAGCTTTTGTCTGTATGGTGGGATAATAGTAAAAATAGCAATAGCCTACTTCTTCCCTGTGAAGTGTCGAACAACATTAACCCAACAAGGCATACAAGAAAGGGAAAATAATTCAAACACAGTTTCAATAGTAGGGATAAAATCCCAATGGTTGAGGAAGTAGTTACAAACCAAGGAAACCAAGTAAATTAAAAAACACAAACTTCTTTGCTTCATCAATCAACTAGGAAAGTTACATCAAGCTCTCATTACACATTACTGATGCTCCCAATGCACGCCAGCCGAAAAAAAGGCAGGAAAGTTACAACAAGCTCTCATTAAATGTTAGCGATGCTCTCAATGATCTACATTACTCCAGGGCCATGGCTTTAATTAACTTTATACTGCTCAATACATTCATAATCTAAATGCGATATTAGTAAGAAAATGAGCTAACTATTACCAAAGATCATAGACGCATAAGTTATGGAAGTCCTCGGAAGACGTAACATTTATAGCAAGAGCTCAAAGAGACCAGAAAATGCATTAATCTTTTGAGATAAATCAGTATAACCTCAGGGACCTAGATATTGGATCTAGCCATAAGACGAATGCATGGCTGATTAATAACTTACTTCCTGGTGATTGACCCTTGTATGAAATTACACATCCTTGCTTAGGATCTAAAGTTTTTGCATTCTAATATTCGAATTCTTTGAGGACTCGGTGGAAATTCATGTTTTATCTGTATTGTAGTGTCTGAGCTTTCACGTTTATGCAATTTATGACACTAAATTTGTCCAGATCTTACTTCAACTGCATTTTATCTTCTCTTGGTGAAATTCTACGCGAATGTCACCTGTTTAGCTTTTGCCCTGGTGCATTCACGTGATGAAGACAAAATGCATATCCATCTGAAAACAATATCCACTAGTAAGAAACTACAAGTTCAGATTCTGCATTCTAATAAATGTGCGCATTTGTCAGCATTCACACAAAGTGATAGAGTCTGGCATCTTGAGTCATCAAGCCGGCCAGCCAGGTATCTACCAAAGACAAATTAACAGCCTATGGCTGAGTCATAAAGTTCAGTTGACAAGGACTGAGTTGAGAATCATCACGGGTGGGGAAAAAAGGAAAAAAACTAACATTGAATATTTCATTTTCACCAAATTCTAATATACACAATTTCTTCTTCTTCTTCTTCCTTTTTACTGCAGTGAAACATTATTAGTAACTTCTGTTGCCTACACTTTAAGGGTTGAATTTGGTAATCGCGCTCCATTCATATCCAAAATCGAGCCTTGGAAATTCATGGCTTTGAGGCCAAGTAAAGCTCTAAGCATGCATTATACTTAGCGAGTGAACCCAGAACACTAATTGCACAAATTCACAATTGCTAAAAGAGAGACATAAAGGTTCTCCTCATCAATGAAAAGATCAAAACAGTAGAATCATCCAATTTTTTGCAGAAGCAGGTAACCTATTTTTCGATGTAACTTTTACCCACTATTCAATTCACCACACATGCAAAAATTTAAATTACTACTATGGGTCCTATTGTATCAATTTCTACACGCAACCAAGCTACCTAATTTTCACACCTTTCAAGGACCATGTACACATAAATTACAAACTTTAATTAGCAAAGATGACATTTCTAAGCTTGATTAAAGTGGACGTACCAGCATTCTACCAGTAATATGTCCATAAATGCTTCCCTGCCTCAACCTCTGATATGGCCATGGAATCAGCAGAAGCATAATGATTGCCCAAATAATTGTAAGAACCATCATGGACAAGAAACAAACAACAATCTTAATCCATGATATCAACACAGCAAACCACCCGTCATCGTCGACAGAACCATCAATTATCGGCCATTGTTCAACGACTTCTTTTGCCACAGGCCTTGATGACTCAACACTTTTAGCAGAGCTTGTATTGAAAAAGCTCTCTAGTTTTCTATTTCTCAATATAGAACTAACTCCGGTACCTTCCATGGTATCGGTATCACTACCAAATGCTTTTGGCCTTGGAAAACGCACTAAGGCAATTCGTAACAAAGTATTAGTCATTGAAACAGAACTTATAACACAAAATTTATACAGATTCATAATCATTATATATATCAATCCGAATTAACAAAAAAATGACGCACTGAATTCAACAGTCTAAATGATCATAACGTTTAGGAAAGACAACAAATAATTCAAGTTTAACGCTGTTCCTTGACATTAGAACAAGCAAAACATGAAATGCACATTTTCCATGCATTTATCAATATGTCTTCATGAAATAATCAGAACACAACCAAAATATGAAACATTTAGTTGAAAAAAATTCATTCTTCTCAATAAAATTGCTTCTATATATTCAAATGATAGATAGAAAAATAAAAAAATAAGTAAGCTGATCACTGATTTTAGTCCTACCATCATAAATATAAATATCATAGTTTAACCATCTATTTGTCATTAAAAATTTGATAAGTGTTATATGTCGGAGAAATAAAAAAAAAAGTTCAAACCCAAGAATTAGCGAATGACTTTCACAGAAAAGAACCAAGATATCAACTTCAAGTCTTGAGCTTTAAATTTTTCACTCATTATCTCAGCAACCAAACAGACACACAACCATGCACTGAAACCATAATATTAACGCTCTTCAGTGGATACCCAATACAAGCTCTCACCTTAAAACGTCTCCACTTCACTGAAAACACCAAGTTAAACAATCCCAATAGAGTTCATGAAAGTGGTAATGCAATAGCATATAATATAGAGAGAGAGAGAGAGTGTGTGTGTGGTTTTTAAGCTTGTGGATGGAGGAGGGATGGGGTTGTCATTAGGTGTTTATAGATGATGATTAGGAGGATGATGATTATGAAGAGAGGAATGCAAATGACCTCTCAAATTCGTTACTTTGAGGCTTTTTCTTTTCTTTTCTTTTTTTTCATTTGGCTTTTGGTCTTTGTCTTGTCTTGGACTTCTGTTCTGTCTTTGTCTTTGTCTTGTCTCTGTCTGATGGCGAACAACACGTTTTTCACTATGCATTTGCATAGTCCGCACTTAAACGCAAAGGGTAATTTTGCTCATGGCTTATTCAGTGTTAGTGGTGTGTGTTTGGGGAAGGAGGTAGATAATAGATTTGACATTTTGATTATTTTTTTGACTGAGGTTTCTATAAATATATTTTAATATAAGGTGTAATACTTGTCTACCTATAAAGGAATTACTTAAATGTAAGTCACCTTATAAGCACAAATGCAAAATCGCATATTTTTAATTTTTACAAAAAAAAAAAAATCACATTAATGATGTGTGATTTAAGAATTATTTAGTATTTATAATAATTATTTTTATATAATTTGTATTGTGTAATAATTAAGAAGACAAATATCTCTTTTAATAAAACACAGATAATGTAAAATATGATATTTTGTTTGATTTAATATGACCAAAATTGAATTATTTTTCATTTTATTAACCTATTTTGGTCAACAAAATTGCCATTATTTTCCTTCCTACATGATTGCTATTAGGAGAAAATAATGAATTATAATTTTTTTTACTGAATAGAAGAATAACTATTATTTTTATTTTTTCTTTATATTTGCAAATCTATCTATAAAATATTAAAGTAATAGTAAATAAATTTTATTAATTGTTATATCTTATTCTATAAAAATTTGTAGTAAAAGAGAAGTCATTAAATAGAAGAATTCCTTAAGAAAAAGGTATAGTAAGATCAGGCCATTAAATTGTAATGTTGAATTTCAGTTTAAGTTCAATTATAAATTTTAATATTTGAATTTGACTCGATCATGATTGAACTTATGCTTTTCACTTGAACTAGATTGAATCTAGCTCTTAAATAATTTAAACTGGATTAAATGAATCTTGAGTATGCTTAAGATTGTAAATTCTTTAAGCTAGATATTATAATACTTTAGATACATTAATAAAGTATTTACGTGACTTAAGCTTAAACTATCAATCGATCCAATTCAAGTAAATCTTACGTAGTATTAACTTTCATCCAAAAGGCAAAATTTAATAGGTATATGTTGACGCATTCCTTTTATGAATGACATTGGCGATTGATTGGATACGAATGATGACGCCTGACGCGGCGGAACGGAGAATGAAGAAATGGAAGATAAAGGGAAAGAAGGAAAATAAATAAGTAGGCGAGGGTAGATCCTCGGTGAGGATTTATCATACGAAAAAGTGTATTGTAGCCATCCTATGTACAGTATTATATATGGTATAATTTTTTCACATGATAGACCCTCAGGCCTCAATAGAGGATCGACCCAAGATAGATAGGCAAAAGGCCTATCCATTTCTTGCTTGGAAAAAAAATAAAAGAGGATAAAAATAATAAAATTTTTTATAGTTTTGTCATTAATTTTGATGGAATTATCCTATCATCATTCAATAACTTATATCATATCTCATCATAATCAAATTATTAAAATAGTTAATATTTCATTCACTATATTTATTAAGATTACTGATGGAATGGTCTTATCGATGAGACCGTAAAAACTTTCATATTTATTTTGTTTACAAGAGTGAAAGAATATCAAATTATGATAAAAGATCAAAACTACCCTAAATAAAATGAATCTAAAGGAAAATTCTATGTTCACTTATTAATTTTGATAGATTCATCTCATACACTATTTAACGACTCACATAATATTTAATCGTGATCAGAACGCTAAAATAGTTAATATTTTAATTGTTGGATTTATTTTAATGGTCAAATGATATAGACATATGCATGGTTTGGATCCAAATCGGAGACTAAACTAGACTTGTCACTAATGGTTCTAGAACCAGAACCAGATCAGTTGGCCTTTTCCAAAACCAATTAAGGACAACCAATTTTCCTATGTCTAGGCAATTCTATGGCCTAGAATCAGGTGGAACTAGTGGTTCCAATAAAAAAAAGGACATAAGATTTTTTTTTAATAACGTGAGACTATTTTTTGTATTGTAATTTTTCTTTTGTCCTCTAGAATATTTTGCAAGCACATACTCATACTACTAATTACAATTGATATTGGTTGTGTTTGTATAAATAAATGCGCATTCTAAACAAATTTTTAAAAATTTTAGTTAAATGATTTAACACTTCTAGACCTAATAATTAATTATTTTAAGTTTAAAATTTATTTTATTAAAAAATAAAATTCATTTATTTTTTATTTTTAAAAAAGACGGTTCTATTATTTTAAAACAGGAATTGGAACCATGATAGAGTTTTGGTTTTGATTACTTATTTTCAAGATCAAGAACCATAGGTTCTTGATCCAGTTCAATTCTAAAAACAATGCATATGTTTAAATGGTTGATTGAACGATACCATGATAGACTTTGGTAATTAAATACATTTCTCATCCACAGTACCTCTAAAACGAGGGATATTTCTTACCGGATAAGATCTTTTTTGAAATGCAAGAATGCTTATTCAAACCGTTAAACCTTTATGGGAAATTGGATATGAGGAGATTAATTTACTTATGAATCTAAATGGGTTCTACATGTTTATACCGGTAATTATCTAGTCCATTTTTTAACCTTACCATTGAAAAATTAGTAATTAAAAAAAATTGTTGGATTACTATCCCATGTTCCACCAAACACACAAAAAAAAAAAAAAAAAAAAAAACACTTTGAAATCTGTCCCCGGAAGATGATGCTTTCTTAAAATGGCCCAAAACGCAAGCGGATAGGGTGATGATAGATTTTTAAATTTAGCATTCCATTGATGCAACATTGAAACTTATTTACTACCGAAAAAACATTGTATCTTATTTGGGTAAAATGGAAAAAAAAAAGGATGAATCTTTGACCTTTTAGAGAAAATTTCTTATCGATAAAAAATAATTTAAAAATAAATGATTAAGAAAAGATATATTTTCATATGTTTGGTTAAATTTATAAAATCATATTGAAAAATTGTTTGATATTAATTTTATATAGAATATAGTATAGTGTGCAAGTAAAGTATTTATCATAGTAGAAAATATCTGGAGAATGTTTTTTTCCATTTGAAATAAAAGATGATTTTCCTGTTCCATGCCCCTTTAATTAAAATGCTAATCTACACTGTCGTCCCGTGAGAATGCCTTTTAGACAAACATAAATTTCTAAAATAAGAAATCATAGACTATAAATTACAATAGAATAGAAGCAAATTCACTCATAACCTATTCCATTAACTCTTAAATGTCAATAATGTCATGTGGTATATCTAAATGTCTAGATGAGTACATTTTAGCTTTGCTATAGCAATTGATCACAATTAATTTGGATGGTATATATTGTTATCTAAAGGACTTGATGAGTACATATTAGGCTATTAGCTTTGCCATGCCAAATTAATCAATTTGGATGATATTGCTACGGACAATGCCATTGATAATGGGCAAAGGGAAAATGTTTACTTTTTTTCATAAATATACAATCTAGACATCATTATAGATCGGTTTCAAATTGGAAAACGACCCGTCATCAGTGGTTCTTGAACCAGGAACTGAAATGGAGATGCCAGTTTGAACGGCTAACGACTCGCTGGTTTAGCAGGTCCTTAGGGTTCCCCCCCCCCTTAAAATCATCTGGCCAACAGTTTTGGAACCCTCTATTCAAGAACAAGCTAGAAAACCAACAGAACTGGTAGGTCCTACGATTACATGAAAAAAAAAAAAAAAGTAGAGAGAGAGTAAAAGGAAAAAAGAAAAAAAATTATAAAAAAACTTAATTGAAAAGCAAATATTTAAAATGATTTTCACATGAATAGCAAAAATTTGTTTCCTATTTACAACATTTATTGTATTGTCATTAACAATATAAGTAATGAATATATTTAAAATAATGTGTTGATGAGTTTAAATAAACTTCTACCCAAAGTTGACTTTTCTTTCTTAATATTGTGTGGCTTATTTTTGTGTTGTTAAGTTTTATTTGTATTTTGAATATTTTATAATGTCATATTGTTAAAATGACAACTAAAAAAGTGTAAGCAATTGTATATAAATAAATGCATAATTATAAAATTTCTTTAAGCTAATAAGTTATGAACAATTATTATTAGACTCAATGTTATTTTGAATTAAATGTTTGTTTTGCATTTTTTTTCTTATTTAAATTAAGCAAATTATTTAATTGATTTTATTTTTATTTCATGATTCTCGTTCTAAAGGAATCGGAATCTAATTGTGGGAACTGGACTGACTCCCACAGGTTTGGTTCTAGTTCTATCATTTTTGAAAGTGGGAACTGGTGGTAGAGCTATGGTTTCTAGAATCAAACCAACCCATGACAATGTCTTGTCGACATCATTACGAGTCAATTTCTGAACCGAGAACTGATTCGACCTATTTATCAACGATTTTTGAACTAGAAACATGCCCATGGATGGTGGGTCCTTACGATTTTACTCCAAAACCTCTTGACTTGATGATTTTGAAACTACCGATTTAAAGAACTAGTAGAACCGACGGCTATCACGGTTCCACACCACAAAACTAAAAAAAAAAAAGAGGAAAAAAGAAAAATATAAAAATTGTTATTAAAAAAATTTAAACTATTTTCACATAAATGATAAAATTGTATTTTCTCTTCATGACATTTAATGTATTGTTATTAATAATACAAGTAATAAATATATTTGAAATCACGCGTTATTAAGTTTATATAGACTTTTAAACAAAGTAGACCTTTGTTTCTTAATAATAGGATATATTTGTATTTTGAATATTTTATACTGCCACATTACTAACATGACAATTAAAAAAGTGCAAGTAATTATATACAAATAATACACGAGTGTAAAGTTTTTTTTAATTAATAGGCTATAAAAATTATTGTTATACTCAATATTATTTTAATTTAAAAGTTTTTTTGTATTTTTTTTATTGCTTGAATTAATAAAAATGATTCAATTGATGTTTTTTAACTTCTCGATTCCGATTCTAAAGGAACTGAGATCGAACCGTAGGAACTAACCAACTTTTACGAGTTTGATTCTAATTCTACTAATTTTAGAACCAAAAACCGCAATTCAGATCCAACTTTGGACCGAACCGATCCATAACAATGTATACTAGTATGAGAGCAAGACAAAGCAAAAGAGCACGTTCTACAAGTCACGTGAGGTTGTTAGTCTTATTAATAGTGAAAGAAAATAAGACTTGGCCAAAAAAAAAAAGAGAAAAAAAAAAGAAAATAAGAACACGAGGAGCGACTTTTACGAGCGAAGCTGACGGTTTCCAATTATCTAGTTTTACCAGTGCAATACAAATAATACAGTGCAATACCGTTCAATTTTAAAATAATAAAATACATTTTTGGCTTAATTCAGTTTACAAAGCTATCATGTCAATAGCATTTTGAAGTATGGGTAAAGAAAATAAAAAATATTTTTTTGAAAAGAAAAATTCTAAAAGATCTGAAAATTTAATTTTAGGATTTGATCAGGACATTCTAAAAGATCAAGGGTAATTGATAAAACCGTGTTGAACCGATGATTATAACGTAGTTGAACCAGCTTGTTTCTAAAAAAGGGTTAAGTTTAAAAGATCAAGATCTAATAACACTAATCTTTATGGCATTAATTAGGGATGAGTAGATATAGAGTATTAATTCGTCTACTTGGAACTTACTCGATTGCATTCTTGTACCCTGTAAAACCTATATGGTACATAGTATCTAATGGAACTTATAATTTTTTTATGAAACCTTAGATTTTTTTTTCTTTTCTTAAGTTTCAAGTTTATAGTAATATATGCAATTTCATGTAGTAAGTAAAATTACCTTATTTTTATATATTTAGAGTAAATAGCTAGTGGAAAAACTTTAAAAAGCAACTTCTTAATATCACAACTTCTGTAATAGGAAATTTATTTATGCGTGAAAGTTAAAATCTATAACTTTCTTTAATTGAAAGATAATCATAAGGAAAATAATAAAAAACTATAAAAGAATAAATATATTTACAAAAAATTTATTAAAAGATTTGTATTTTAGTTTAATTATCCTTCGATAATACATAAAATGTTTTTTAGGTTAAGCCATTAAGAGTAACTAAATGAACATGGAATTATTAAAAACTAAATAATCAAGAAAACGAAAAAGTATCTCTACTTAAAATAATATTTATGTTAACAAAAGAAAAATAGAAATAAATAATAATATTGTGAAGACTTGAATTCATCCTTATATTTAAAATAGGTGAATTTAGATCCCCAACCACATATAACCTGCAGTATTATATGTAAGGTTGTCCTTAAAGAAGTGTTTGAATAATTGTTTCTCTAAATCTTCAAAAGAACAAACTTGAAAACTATTGACTTTTAAAACTTATAAGAAAAACATAACATCATCATCATCATATTTAATAAAAGATATAAACTTAAAACATATATATTTAAGTATAGATATTACAAACAAAGGCTATTAATAAGCCTTATACAAAAGACTTAAAAGATAAACTAAGCTATAACATCTATTACATATATCCAAAGCTGCATTAAGCTAGTTTATTACAAAAAACCATCAAGGCCTATGGTCAATATTGAATCATCCAAATCATCTAAGAAGTCCTCAAAGTTCATACTATAGCCCATACTCGCATAAAATCCATCACTGTCATCACCACTGAAATTAATAAAACATGAGTCAAAGGCCCAACACAAGTAACCTAAACACAACTTACGCTACATGAAAATGCCACAACCGTTAAGTTATTAGATAATCTTTAATTAGCAAAACAATACTGGAGTATTCAAATTCCTGATAATAGGGTATTTAGGGGAACCTGAGTAACGATCTCGACACTCAGGGGGTTGATATAAGTAGCTTGGGTACTTATATCTCATAGATAAATCTATCTAATAACGAATAAGTAACTTCCTTTAGGGTTTTTAACCGTTTCGCAACTTTAGTTAACTTAATCCATAATATCATCTAATTCAAATGTTCCTACAAACAATTGAATTACATCATATGATTTCTTATTAAGAATAAACAAATGTTCTATCGATGCTAAATACCCTATCGACTACCCGCTGAACCACTTATGAAGGTTATTGCATCATGACAAGGGTGGTCTAAGCGCCTAAACTACCATGTCCCCAATCTAAGTAGGGTGCCGCTCCCCGAACCAGATCAACAACATAAAAGACAATCATACAAACAATTCTTAACTTTTCTTAAATTAAAGTAGACTTAAAGTATGCCTATCCTAAGTAAAGAATCAAGCATGTTACCGCGTACTTGTGTTGTGAATAGAATCAATAGAGGCACTCAAAGGAGTATCCATCACTGTTACAAGGAAATTCAACTCAAATCAATATAAACACTTTAGATCATGCATAAAACATAACTAATTCTAGGCTTAACATTCATGGGAATTCAAATAAATCCAAAGCAAGGTCATAACATATCCTTTATACATCTAACAAACTCATACAAACCCATAAAATGATCACAAGACAAATTAACAAGCTAAAGAAATGGTTTGAAGAAGTTTTAAAAATGGGAAATTGTAGGGGATGCCGGCGGCGTTCAGGCGGTGTAGTATGCACAAAAAATTCTATGCTTGCCAACTTTGGCAGTGTTAACACAAACGCTGACAATATTATGGTCTATGCCGGTTGTGTTGAGCCGTTATAACTGTAATTCAAATTTATCAAAATTTTTTAGAGTTCCACGGGATCGGTCAACACTGGTAGATAGCCCAACATTGGCTGTGTTGCTATGTATGCCGATTATGCTGACCCTTACGCTGGCAGTGTATACTGCAAACGGATTTTTGAAAAAGTTGCAGACCTCCCCTATTTGAAAACACAATATTTACTATATTTTTCACTTTTAAACTTCCTTCAAACTCATTGACAACACCAAACCTTAACTTATATGTATTCTAACTTCTTTTAACACACAAAATGTTCACTTCAACATCATCAAACACTCATATCTATCATTTCAAATACAAATCATCATCCAATCCTCATTAAGACAATCTATTTCTTCTCTAAACCATCTTAACCCTACTCATTTCTAACTTCTAATACTCCAACACTACTTGTACCTATTTAGCACATACCAACAACTCCCATATCATCAAAATCCTACCTTATATACAAATAACACATGCAATTCCTTAAGAACTCATTCCAACATACATATTTATAGTAACATGGAACTCACATGTCTAGAGAAACTTAAACAAGTAATTGAGTTTTCAAACATGGATAAACTTACCTTAGGAAGCTTTGATTTGGATGGAAGACACCGGAGCTTAAGTCTTGGTCTTGATAAGGTTATGGAGTGCAACACAAAGAGGGAAAAGAGAACAAAGTTTGGAAAAGAAGAAGAGGGAAATCGTATGGATTTTGGGTCTATTTTGGAAAGTGCCATTTTAATAAAAAATAAGGGTTATACTTATCCAAAAGTTGACTTTAGGGGCTGCCTAAGTATGGACTTTGATTTTGCATCGGTTTGGGCTCATTTTTGGCCTAGAACAAGTGAGTTTGGGCTTGTTTTCATGGCTCCAAAAATCTGCTATGTTTTTGGGACATTTTAATCAAATTTAAGTCTCTTCATAACACTGACTACATCATAAGCACAACACCACTTACACATAAAAATTAACATAAATTATATCACACATATACCCATACTAACACTAGCACATTCTATGTATTGGCTTTCACATGTTCATTCTATTAATCACATATGCTCCTAAAATTTACTATGTAAAACAAATATAATATATGCATGAGAATTTAATTAGTAGTAAAATTAGGTTATTTCAACTATTTTATTATCACTAACTTAATATTATTTTATCAAATTTTTATAGAGTAAGTATAGGTAGACATAGGCACGGGTCAGTTTGAACTGTCGACCCAGCCCTAACTATCACCGATGGGCCATGGTCGCTGCTCCAGCCTGATTGTAGAGGTCATGACCTGCTAGCTAATTCGTTTGCCTAGTAGGTCCAGGTAGGTTCAAGGCCTCGACCCGGTGAGTAGGGCAAGTTAGAATAAAAAAAATACAAGAAAAAATAAATATTTAAACTCATTTTAATGTAAATAGATAGTATTTATTATGAAATTGTCCTTTTTTTTCCTTCATTTGTTTAAGTATACTTTTTAGCCTAAGTATATGCACTAACTTTCTTATTTAAATGTACTTTCTTTATTAAACTTTGCTTGTTTTGCATAAGTTTGTAATTAAAATTCTCCATGTCTATTGTATGATGATCTAATTATATGTTTTTTTTTTTTTATCAATTTAGTTAAAAAAATTAATGAATTTTTTTTAAAAAAATCATCACGGGTCAAGGGCCATGAACTAACCCTGAGCTGTCAATTTGAATCGGCTTGACTCGGCCCTTCATGGTCATGGGCCGGTTCCAATTCTATCATGGCCTGAGCCATGATCCAGCGGTTTCGAGTTGGTTCAACCCGATGCCGATGACTAGGTATAGAGTACCGTGGAACTTACACCTTATATTTAGTAGAGCTTATGTTATAGGGTGAATGCACGGTATGAAAAGCTGATATCCGTATCCTATCTTATAGGAGCAGGTTGTTGGGATTTAGGGATCAAAGAGCAGGGAAAATATATATATTTTTCAAAAAATACGAACCCTAAATCCTGAATTTCGGATCCATGCGATTCAATCGAATTTATAAGTATAGAATTATCTTTTTTGATGCTTTAGAACTCTGAAAATTCTGATATGAGATGTTGCAAATGCGAACACCCTCTACTATATCCACATGAATGAATTTCCAATCGGATCTGAGTGTGTACTAGCATGTTAGAAAAATTCCAAGTTTTGGGAATCTCTCACAGAGGGGTCTCTCTTGTTTTAGTTACAGAGTTTTTCTATAATTCTAATGTGACGGTAAGCATCTGTTAAACCTTATAGGGAACCATCACCTCCTATTTATAAGAAGATGTGACTGTTGGTTACCTACCCTAATCTTATTAGGGTTTTCTCATTTAATTGACACATATCTTATAAAATAACAATTTTATTTAGTAATTATTTATTATTCTTAATCTAATTATAATTTCCGATATGGTTATCTAAAATAACCCATGATCCAATCAATTCATTCTTTGTGTGTGACCATGTACGTTCGCTTAATGTTGGCAACAGCCTTAAAACACTTTTTAGACCTATAAGACATAATTGGTATCTAGCAAGACATTATGCCTACCCAAATTAAGTGAAGATTTGTAATCCGACTTTATCTATTAATAGTCAATTATATAGTCCTTTTGTTACACGATATCTTATAATTAAATATAAAGTATTGATCAATACACTTTATATTGTTTAATCACATATTTCTTAAATTCAGAGTATGATTGACTTAAACGAATGATATTGATAACTCCTTATCAATTTATTCAAGCACGACCATGCATTTCTCAGTCTTACTCATCAAGACGCCCAAAAGATAGATCTCTCAAATTAATGAGAGGAACAAATCTCATCTTAATCACTAACTTCCTCTACATGATTTATATTATGCCCAATCTCAATCTTTATAATTATCCGGTTAAAGATAACATTTGATTGAGTCAAAACACAATATTTCTCATGTTGAAATCTATGGTGATTTCAGGTTTAAGGACTAAAACAACATTGCAAATGAGAAACTTATCGCATTAATCCATATAACATTCTCATATTTGGTCATTCCAATACAATGTACTTTTACATATATTCATGTGCTAAATTAATATATGATATCCATGATCAATAAAACATGACCATTATTCAACCAACATACTAGTTTTAATTCATTATTATTCCATATAATGAACGACTAGAGATAATTCAGAATAAAATTATTTCTTGCCTCATTATTTTACTATTAAAGTCACATATTTTAATGACATAAGGAACAACTAATTTATTCAAGGAATAATACTTTATCAAAGTAAAAAGGTCAGTAACAACTTTGATAAAGAAAATAACTCATATTATATAGATAATAAACATTCAAATGACATAGAATTCATATGGCCTGGAACACATCACTAGCACGGGGTTCAAAATTTTTTCACTCAAAACCTATCAATCAACACTTAATATCCACTTAGTCAAGTAGGGTCTAAGTTGGTACCATACAATAAGATTACTTACTCACTCTTAGCATTAATATTCGTCTTTCAAGCAAAATATACTAGTTTTGGATCTTCATTTGTAATGACAAAAATTGAAAAATGAGAATCAGATTAAAATTGTACTTTTAAGATATAATTTTAAATATGGTGAAACTGGAATTGTTTTTTTAAATTTTAATTTTAATGATCTTTTTTTTTCTAAACACAAATTTTTTAAGCATTTATGGCTAAAAAATTCATGTGCTTGGCTTGGTTGTAATACTAACGAGTAGAAGATCCGCATAGTGTACAGGCATGGGGGCCGGGTGGATGAGGTCTGGTTATTTTGTACGTCGCCCTATAAATTAAGGGTCGGTTTGGATTGGCTTTTTTCCAACAGATACAGACACTTTTTCAAACTTTTTGCTAATAAATTATTTATCAAGAAATAGATATAGATAAAAAAAAGTTGACAGTTCTCATCAAAAGATCAAATAGAACAAAAATAGATAAAATTTAGATGCAAATCGGATATATTTACACATATCATTTTAAAAAAGATACAGATACAGATAAAATACAGACAATTCAAATAATTATGGCTTATTCCCCAAAAAAAAAAAAGGGTACAGGGATCTAGAATGAGGACGAAGATGTAGTATAGGATTTTAAGGACTAGAGTAGACGGGAGTTGGCCGTTTGAAATCTCTTCCTATAATCTATGTAGATTGAATTAATTATGACCAATTTCCTGTCTTATACGAGCTGTCAGTAGTGTCAGTTTATATTTTAAGGAACAAAACTATTTTACTCAAGCTCCTTTTATAAATGACAAAAATTCAAATTTAAAATAAAATTTATTTAATTAAAGGACTAATAAGCTTGCATCTAGGTTTTATATGGATTATATTATATATTTTTATTTATATTAATTATACTTTATAATATTATTTATTATTAAAATTCTAAAACTAGTTATCACTCAATTATATACCTTAAAAAAATAAATCTAAGAAGTTTATATGGTTGAATGAGTTTGTCTTTGAGAATCTTGAAAAGTATATCTAAAGATGTGGGGTGCTGCCATTTCGATTTAAATTGTTGGTCAAGAAAAATATATAAAAAAAAATATATATAATATAAACAGATTAAACAGATAAGATACAAATCATACATAAACATAAATACAGATCAACTATTGATACATGTGAATATCAAATAATCCAAATAGTATCTAACTCTAAATAGATATCTCTATGAGATAGGGACGGGTCTAACTTGTGACTTGCCCCCAATATGTCTTGTTGGATCTAGGATCCAGACCCGCTTTTGAGTCAATGTCTAAACTGGTTATGGACCCATCAGTGTCCATGTGTTTGAGATGGTTTGTCACGCTTAAATCGTGGATTCGACATGTCAATTCAATTGCCTAATGAATAAAAAAAAAAAAAGAAAAAAACTTGCAACGCAAGGATGAATAGTGGATTGCAAATTGTAGTCTTTACTTGTCCCAAGAGAGAGAAGAAGCATCTATATGAGTCTGATTGGATTGTTTGATTTTCATCGGTATCTTATCTATATTTGATATGTATCCGTATCTTATTTGTATTTAATATATATCTTATATATTTGATGTGTCTATGAAAAAAAATATTTGTTTTTCATCTGTATTTGTTTTTTTGACATATAATTTATTTAAAAATGATAAAAATAAAATATCAAAACGATCAGAATAAGATGAACCAAACGGATCCTTAAATGTAATGAACTTTCTAACAAAGCAATTTTGAACGTAAAATGTTTGCACGCGAGCGTTTTGGCAAAGCAAGAATCTTCTGCATGCTTATGAGGAAGGAATTAAAATTTTGAGTAACATTTTGTTGGGGAACATGCTCCATTATAGATAGCAAGTTCATTTGTTGTTTTTGCACGAAATTTTCTGGGAATTTCTCTCGTCTATCGATTCTAGTATTCTGCATCTGTCTTATTTTCTTTTTTCATCAGAAAAACACTCTAACCTCCTTCTTTCAATTATATTGTCATATTTATTTTGTATTTTTTTATGTCGCCTGGATCTATTTCATACGCCTAAGAAGTAATTTTTCTTTTTCTTTTTCCTTAAAATTAGCAAAAGACGGAAGATGCAGATACTTTTTTCTTGTGAAAGAAAAAAAATACTAATGTCTTTATTAGTTGTCGCTCTTTATATTATGCACATGCTTGATTGTAATTTTTCATGTTAATATTTTCTTCACTCTTCAAATTATCGTCCTCATTTTAGTTATATTAATAGATGTTAATTCAGTACAATCACAATACGCGATAAATTTATGTAAAATACATGTATAATATGTAGGTTAAACATGAAACAATGTAATAAATATATGTAAAATAAATTACAATACATGTATATATTGAATATGGAAAAGAAATTAAAAGAAATCTTCAAGGGTCGGTTTGGATTGAGAACCGGTAGCTTGGGCTCATGGCTCAAGAACTGGTCCAATCTAGATGGGGTTGAATTTGAACTTAACTTGAGCTGAGGGGATGTTTAAGTCTACATGGTTAAATGAGCTCAAGGAATATTGATCGAAACAAGTTTATGAATGGAGCTTAGGTTTGAGAATCTTTAACAAATTTGAACTTAAGCTTGCACTTGTTAGACTTAACAAAAGTTTGACTTTGCTCAAGTTTGATGATATTCTAAATGAGTCAAACCCAGGTTTAAGAACTTGGCTTGATGAGTTTGATTCAACTTGTTTATAGTCAAATAACCTGTTAAAACCAATATTTAAATAGGCATAAAGACCAAATATAGGATGGACGTGGGTAAGCCTTTTTTTTTTTTTCCCTCCTTTATCCCATTCTTCCCCTATAATTTACACATATTAAATAATTATAACCTATTTTCCGCTTCACATGACTTGGGGGTCGTATCTAAACATCAACTTGTGTTGGGTTTGTCCCGTAACCCGACCAAGCCTGGCATCGACGGGCATGAACCATTGCCCTAGTTTGGTTGTATGGGTTATGACTCGGTGGGTTGCTGGGTTAAGGGCGGCTCAAGGCCTTCGACTCATCAACCTACATGTCTGGGCTGGGTCATTATAATAAGAAAAAAAGAAAAAGAAAAAACAAATTTAAAGTGAAAAAAAAGGTTTAAACTAATTTCCATGTGAATTGTAAATATTGATTGCTTATTTAAGAACATTTGATGTGTTGTTGTTATTACGACATAAGTAATAAATGCATTTAAAAGTACACCTTATTGCTTTATCTAGACTTCAAACTAGAGCTAAATCTTATTTCTTAACAATTTGACACTTTCTTTTGCCTTTGTGCGACTTGGTTGTATCTTGACTTTTTAGTCCCACATTACTAAGTTTTACCATAAAAAATGGGTTTGCTTGTGTATAAATAAATGTATACCTTAATAATTTTTTAACTAATGGGCTAGAGACTCTTATTCTTAGACCTAATTTTATTTAAAGTTATAACTTTCTTATAGTCAAATTGATTTTTTTTTCTATTTTCAATTTTATATTTTAAAATAAAATTACTTGTTACAATTATTCTTTAAATTTTTATTATTAAAAAAAATGAGTGGTTTAACGATCATGGACTAGCTTATGAATTGGCGCATGGCTTAGAATCGACCGGGCTTGTTATAGGCCCCAAGACTACACTCATGACTTAGTGGGTCCGCGATTAACTCGTGTTGATGTCTAATTGCACCTATAAAGTATTAAAATCTATAGTATTAGTAAAATACAACAAATTTCAATTACGCGACATAAATAGGGTTGCAAATGAATTTAATCGAGACATATAGTGCTGAGTTTGAATTCAAGTTCGACTCAAAATTTTGAAGTTCGAGTTAGGTTCAAGTTCAACTGAGCTTAAGATTTTAAGTTTGATTTTGGCTCGAAATAAAACTATGTAATCTTGAGTTCAACTCCATTAATCTCGTTTAGACTCGATTTATTAAAAAATATATTTAAATTCTAATTAAAACAACATTAATACGTAAATTTGATTTGAATTTGATTAACGTTTATGCTCGACTCAATCTCAAGAGAGCTCCATTATGCTCGCAAACCAATCAAGCTAAACATATGAAATTCAAGTTTGACTTGATAAACTATTCAAATAGATCAGATTCAAGTTTGATTTGACTATTTTCGAATCAAATTTGAGTAAATATCAAGCTAGCCTCAAGTATTTTGTGAACAGACTTGCTTCATTTATACTCATACTCATAAAATTTTCCCTTATAATACCACTAAATTAAAAATAATATAAATAAACATAATTAGAACAATTTATTCCGGGACTCATTATATTAATTTTATGAAATTAAAAAGACTCATAAAAAATAATAAATTATGTAAATGAGTTCATCCGATTGCAATGATCACGTGTATGTAGCACTGGCTTGTGTTATATGTCGCTTCAAAGTAGCGACTTGATAATGACACATAAGGATGGCTTTGGAAGAAAGGGCAAGGAAGAGGAATAAACAATCAAAGAGAGTTTGAATGAGCATATCAAAGGTGAAAAAGTTATACGACATCAATTCCACAGTTCTTGGGGAGGCAATGTGTTCTTCAAGATTACAATTTGATAGCACGACAATGTTTCTTTAAGTCTCTAAAAATTTCCAAATGAGGTAGACCCTTAGGTATTTATAGAATTTGGTCAATCCATTGGATCATATGGAGTATTAATGGTTGAGATGAGTCTTTTTACTTATGGATCTTTTGGTGGATTCATTTTGAGTTTAGGCCCATGGAGCCTTTTTAAAGTGCATAAGCATTTTTAAGAAAAATATAGAGAGGTTAGACCGGTCGAACGATCCTAATTCTAAATCCACTATACCAAATTTCCCTTGAGTCATGCTGATGCATGGACTAGGGGTGAACGAGTAATCTTGTTGTATAATTTACACATATTAATAATTGTAACCTATTTTCTGCTTCACATGACTTAGGGTTTGCACCTAAACATCAACTTGTGTTGGGCTTGTCTCGTAACCCGGTTAAGCTTGGCATCGACAACCATAAATCATTGCCCTCGTTTGGTTGTATAGGTCATGACTCGGTAGGTTGCTAGGTCAGGGGCGATTCAAGGCTTTCGACCCCCCAGGTTAGGCTGGGTCATTGTAAAAAAAAAAAAAAAAAGAAAAGAAAAAAAATTTAAAGTGAAAAAACAAAGGTTTAAACTAATTTCCATGTGAATAATAAATATTGATTGCCTATTTAGAACATTTGATGTGTTGTTGTTATTACAACACAAGTAATAAATTCATTTAAAAGTATACCTTATAGCTTTATCCAGACTTTGAACTAGAGGTAAATCTGTTTCTTAACAATGTGAGATTTTCTTTTGCCTTTGTGAGACTTGGTTATATCTTGACTTTTTTAGTCCCACATTGCTAAGTTTTACCATTAAAAATAGGTTTGCTTATATATAAATAAATGTATATCTTAAATAATTTTTTTTAACTAATGGGTTAGAGACTCTTATTCTTAGACCTAATTTATTTAAAGTTATAACTTTGTTATAGTTGATTTGATTTTATTTTTATTTTCTATTTTCAATTTTATATTTTAAAATAAAATTACTTGTTACAATTATTTTTTAAATTTTTATTATAAAAAAAAAATAGGTAGCTTAACGATCATGGACTAGCTCATGAATTTGCACATGGCTTAGAATCGACCGGGCTTGTCATAGGCCCCATGACTAGAATCATGACTTAGTGGGTCTGCGATTAACTCGTGTTGATGTCTAGTTGCACCTATAAAGTCTTAAAATCTATAGTATTAGTAAAATACTACAAATTTCAATTACGCATCATAACTAGGGTTGCAAATGAGTTTAATCAAGACATATAGTGATGAGTTTGAATCCAAGTTCGACTTGATTTGAAGCTCGAGTTGGGTGCAAGTTCGACCAAGCTTAAGATTTTAAGTTTGAGTTTGGCTCAAAATAAAACCATGTAATCTTGAGTTTAACTCAATTAAGCTCGTTTAGACTCGATTTATTAAAAAAAATATTTAAATTCCAATTAAAATAACATTAATACCTAAATTTAATTTAAATTCGATTAACATTTATGCTCGACTCAATCTCAATAAAGCTCCATCATGCTCGCAAACCAATCAAGCTAAACATATGAAATTCAAGTTTGACTTGATAAACTATTCAAATAGATCAGATTCAAGTTTGATTTGACTATTTTTGAATCAAATTTGAGTAAATATGAAGCTGCCCTCAAGTATTTTTTGAACAAAATTGCTTCGTTTACACTCGTACTCATAAAATTTTCCTTATAATACCACTAAATTAAAAATGATATAAAATAACCGTAATTAGAACAATTTATTTTGGGACTCATTATTTTAATTTTATGGAATTAAAAAGACTTATAAAAAATAATAAATTTTGTAAATAAGTCCATCTGATTACAATGACCATGTGTATGTAGCACTGCCTTCTGTCATATGTGGCTTCAAAGTAGTGACTTGATAATGACACATAAGGATGGCTTAGGAAGAAAGGGCAAGGAAGAGAAATAAGCAATCTAAGAGAGTTTGAATGAACGTATCATAGGTGAAAAAGTTATATAGCATCAATTCTACAGTTCTTGGGGAGGCAATGTGTTCTTTAGGATTACAATTTGATAGCACGATAATGTTTCTTGAGTCTCTGAAAATTTTCAAATAAGGGAGACTCTTAGGTATTTATAGAACTTGATCAATGACAATGTCTATTGGATAAGATGAAGTATTAATGGTTCAGATGAGTCTTTTTATATATGGATCTTTTGGTGGACTCATATTAAGTTTAGGCCCATGGATCCTTTCTAAAGTGCACAAGCATTTTAAGAAAAATATAGAGCGATTAGACCGGTAGAATGATCCTATTTCTAAATCCACCATATCAAATTTCCATCGAGTCATGCTAATATATGGACTGAACTCTTCAAATCCTGTCCATTTGCTCAAAAGTTAAATGAAGATATTTTATATAATTAAATTTGAATATAAAAGTGCAACATATAATTCCAGGTCACAATATAACCCATGAATTTAACATTAAAACATATTGCTGGAAATAAATAAATAAATAAATAATAAAAAAGTAGAAAAACCGTTATTCTAAAAATGCTGTTTAAAAAAAAAAAAAGGAAAATCCCAGTTGCACTATTTATTGACAAAAACCTCCATGTGACGAGGGCAAGACGGAAGAACATGATAAAAGATTAAATTCAAAATGAAAATGATTGTTTTTTAAAAATAAAAAAGGAAAAAGAAAAAGAAACGGATTGCTACGTGGTCGGCTTTCATGTCACGCGTGTGGTGTTGAAATTTCTTTATTTGGTCTTATCGAAGGCATGTAAAATATTATGGACAAATGTCATGCTCATGCTCATGCAAATGGGTTTTAAGAAAGGAAACTTCCGAAAAAGAAAGCTCATGGCTGTCGGTGTGTTAATGTTTGCCCTCAATCGTGCTAAGAGCAAACAAAATGTTCTGACTCGAGCTTAAACTTAGTGGCATTCATCTTGGAAGAGATATGGGTCGGTTAAGTAGTTTATTATTAATGGTCAATCATCTTAACAGTAAATTATTTTTTTCAGTTAATATTATTAGTTTTTAACTATTTAACATAACGATCAACTACATTTTCAGTTGGTCCATAAATAATTAAAATTTTTTGTTTTATAATTACTCTAAAAAATTACAAATTAACAAGTTAAATATCATAATTATATTAAAAAATTACAAATCAACAAGTTAAATAACTATAAAACCAACAACAAGTTAAAAATATAACTCTAATATAACATTATGTAAATTAAAACTTTATAGTTTTCTCATTCTTTTTTTTTAAATTACAACACAATAACAATATAATAATTAAACATAAATATTTGAATTATTAGTTTTTTAACAGTTAATTATTAACCATCGGTTTTTCATAATTACAAACCAAAACCCAAATCGAAAAAAAAAATCATGATTCTAAATTAAAATTGATGGATCGGTTAATCATTTTTTTCTGATTGGTTTTTCGATTTGGTTTTTTCCCCCACCCCTACCTTTGTCACTAGGTGATTCACATAGCATGTCAAATTTTAGGGTGTATTTACTTCACTACAAATTGAGGTTCTGTGTTCTATAGCCTTAAAAGCTTATATGTTGAAGATGTAGCTGAATTAAGGGTGTAAAATAAACCTAGTTGGTTCATAAATCACTTAAATTCAATTTAATTTTTATTTGAGTTCGATTTAGAAATAATCAAGTTAAGTTTGAACTAGTCAAGTAATTTGCTGAGTCAAGTTCAAGCTTCATATTATTACAAGGCTTAGTAGTGTAAATAAACTAAATCGGTTTATAAATTACTCAAATTTAGTTCCATCATTATTTGAGTTCGATTTGAGAATAGTCGAGTGGAGTTCGAGCTACTTAAATAATTTATCAAGCTTGATTCATATATAAATTTTAATTAAGTTTGGATATTAATATTGCTTCAATTAGAATTAAAGATATTTTTTATTAAATCAAATCTAAATGAGCTTAATCGAGTCAAGTTTAAATTGTTGTATTGCTACATTGAATGAGCTTAAGTTATGAATTTTCAAATTAGTCGCAGTTTTAAAATTTCAATTTGAGATTTAGTTCCCTTCTATATCATCTCTACTTGACTCAATTCAATTTTAGAGCTAATTTGGATGTTATGTAAGTTTTGAAATATGAGTAATTTGGAAAAAAAAAAAAAAGTAAAATGGAAAGGATAATAAGGACAATAGTTGCTGGAAAAGGAAACAAGTAATTTTAGTTTCAAACAATGAGACATATGAAGGAATCATAAAGTATCAGATTCATTATTATCAAACAATATTCTTTTTTTTTTGTTTGGGTAAATACAATATATCAAAGGAAAGTCAGGACATGAAGTCCAGTAAACCCACCGCAAAGATTAGCAGTCCCCATAGGATTATGTACGAAACATATGACAGCAAATGCCATCATAACCAGCCCAACAAAAACCTTCAGCTATAGCTAACTTGCAGCCAAGGAACTTTGCCTAAACCAGAATTGATCACTATCCATTTGCAGATAATGCAAAACAAATCAGAAGGAACAAAAACAATCCATGAATCAACCTCCAAAGTATATATCTTGTTGGCAATCTTATCAGCAACAAAATTGGACTCCCTCGAATATTACAACTCTTACTAGTTCAAAGCTTTGGCAACTTCACCAGCAGATAGACAAAAAAGTTTGCAAGTTTTAACTTTGTTTGTTGCTAAACCTGTTAATAATGATACAGCACATGAAGAATCTGTAGCTAATTCAATGCATTTCAATGACATAGGATATGAGAAGCAAATTGAAGCCCATAATAAATTGCCCATAACTCAGCTTTAAGAACAGCATGACAGCCTAATTTTCTAGCCATACCAGCAATCTACTATCCTATCTCATCTCTAAATACATCTTTACCTCATTATTTGATGGAGGGAATTCACCTAATACAATACACAATTGAGATAGAAGCTTTTTTTTTATCTTTTATGATATGCCCAGTATTGATTGGCCAAATCTTCTTATTTGCTTGTGAAGTGGGAGAGTAGAATTAAAGTTACCATGAATCAAGTTTTTCATGTCTGACCACATCATATATAGTGCAACACCAAATAAGATTGGTTTTAAAGCTTGCAGCGAAGAAAGAATATGCTTTTTTTTTTTTTTTTTTTGCATTGACATCTTGCTTAATCTTAGAATATCCGAATGAGTATGATTTGGTAAAACATTTCCAACCCTAACTCAACCCAAACACTTTCAAGATTGGATAATCTCTTAAGAGCATGAGATACATCCTGCACTTGTAGATAGCCATTTGCGCATCCGAAGTTCTTGTTTAGAATGACATTCATTCTACTCCCCAAAAGGTACAGCGTTTTGAGTAATACTCCATATAAATGTTTTACATTTTAAACTAAGATGTGAAGACCATAACCAAGTAATTTAAACTCATATGCATGTCAAAAAAAATTCTACATAACATTATAGGAGAAGAAAAATTGATTACGAACAGTATATTTATAGGGTCCAAAATATTATCAAACCTTATTCTTGATCGAGTATAATCTCATTATTTCGTGATCGTTGTTTGATCTTCAAAACTAGAGATATCACAGTTCTATATTTTTCTTAAATCTCTAAATTAAAGTTTTAAAAGTTCTCCATGAAAGCATGATTGGGTATTTATAAACTTTTGAACTCCATAAAATCACAATCAACCAGTGAGATTAGCTTTACTCATTTTAGAATTATTCTAAATAGATTTATAATTGGTATAAGGTCAGTTACAATCTTTTCAAGTGTGAACTTGAGAAAGAGTAAGAATAGCCAGATTAGTCTCACAATCTTTATCCCAAACCTACTAAGTAGATTCTCCCAAGCTAAAAATATGACTATTAAAATGGAAGTAGTTAATATTTTAACGTAAAAATTTTATCCTTCTTTATCCTTCTACGATAAAGATCTATAGAGCTAAGTGACTATAGATTATATCGATAGAACCTAGCCACTAATTGTCATGATTAACAACATTAATGATAAATAATAATCTGTGACCTAATTGACCCATCACATGCCTATGTAAGCCTCAAAGCTCATAGAACTCTATCAATCCCACTGGCTTAGTTGCTCCACAAGGAGTCTAACCTGGTCAAGACCTAGGTCTTGACCTCGAGCTCTCCCAAGACCTCGGTCCCTGTAGAGAGCCAAGGTCACAATAGTGATACATTGTGTTTCCTAAACGGAGGCCCATGTCGATGTCCCACGAGACTCCATGACAAGGCACTATTTTCATACGTGCTATGAGGTCCACAATGAGCTATGTTCTTCTGATCTGCTACATGCTTTCAGCATGCTACTCGCCTCTCAACGGGGTCAGGGGATCAATCACCAGGTCAACAATGCTCCATTCTTCGTCAATCCCTCTCCTCAAGTCCAGGTCAACTATCGACCTGGAGTCACCTACACTAATAGAAAATATTCGGTAGACTCCATTCTGGTATGATCTCATCTATAAATAGTCATTCCCTCTAGTAGGTAAAAGAAGCCTAATGCATTTTCCACATATACATACTTTTATAATTACCTTTTAAATTCTCTAGAGAGGACTCACGGTTAGCTTAAGTATCGAAATGGCCACATCAGATCACTCCATTGCACTACTAATTGGCTTCTATGTTTGCAGGTCTTACACTCTACTGGCGGATTGGCACTTGCAACAAAAAATAATTATAAATGCTAATAAAACAATAAGAAAAATGATTTTCCTTTTTTATTTTCAAAATGTGAAAATATTTCAATATTATCTATTGGTGGGTCTTTTTTTCCTTTGTTCGCCTCCCATGGTTTGTTGCAAGGAAGAAATACTAGTAATTACTAATTAGTCTTTTAAAATTATTACAATATTATCTGAATACTTTTAAGTCTTCCATTATAACAATTTTGGGAAAAGTTTGAAAGGGATTTCTCTTAAATTAAAACACCGTCGGCGAGTAAAGACTAAATGGTGTGTCTCTTGCGGAAAAAAGCTTGCCGATTTTTTCTTTCTCAATCGTGTCTTCAGTATAATAATGTAATGCTGAACTTCAGTTTCAAAAAGGACAGAAACATGTGTGTTACACATTAAATTTGATCTTAAATTCCCTATAGTTTCTCGAGAGTCGAGACATTGTAGCTCAACTATAAATTTATAATGGAAATATATATAAGAAAAAAGAAGTTCAATGTATTGAAGAGGAGAAGTATCTTCCTGATAGAATAAAGTATACTCGTCATATTTAATGCTTGAATTTTAGTTATATTTATAATTAATTTTAAGTTAAAAAATTTCAATTTTATACATGAAAATTTTCTGTTTTTAGAATTATCTACCTAAACAATATCTATTTTTTGCATTTCAATACTTAAAATTTATCGATTTTTAAAATTAACAACCTAATTGAGACACTATAAATAAGTACAAAAATTTTGTAGTTAGTTAATTTATGCTTTTAAAGTTTAGATAGTTAATTGTACTTTTAGCAAGTTCGGCCACCAACCATTACAAGATAAGTTTCATTTGCATATCTAAACTTTTTGGTTTGTAACAAAATAATTCCTAAAAATTTTCATACCACGATGGTACTTGAACTTTTTAGTTTTTTATTTGTGGTACTTTTGGCTGGAATTCGACCATTTCTCTGATCAAAAGCTAACGTGGAAAGGGAACCTGAATAAGAATTTTCTCTATCCTAGTTGACATGTCGTTTTATTTTTTGACTCTTCCCCCCTTTCCTTCTCCAACCTATGTTGCTGCTTCTTTTTTTACAATCTTCAAATTAAAAAAACCCCTAAAATCTAGAAACCCATTAAAAAAATCCTTTTTTTTTTTTTTTTTTACTTTCTAACACCTATGCCCTACTATCTGTGCCATTGTCGTCCTGGCCTCCACAACTTGCTTCATTGTAATACACACTGCCTCTCTCTAATTGAAGGTCAGTGTTGCTATGGTACGTCCTAGGAATCAATTCTATGCTTGGTGCATGACTTCCCAAAACTTGGCACATTTGGTTGCCACATTGACCCTTTGATATGAAGGATTTCACGCATTTTGTGTTCAAAGATTGGAAAAATCATACCTTAAATTGAAGAAAAGTCTCAAAATTTAGAACAAATTTGAAAAATGAGAAAGGAGAGAGAGTAGAGGAAGATACAAAGAGAGAGAATGGGATAATTAGGATCATGATGGTGATGGGATTAGGATTTATCAAAATGACATCTTATCCTCCCTCTTTGAGAGCTTTACACACTTGAGTTCCGGAATCGTACTCACACACTTGAGTTCTGGATAAGGATGCTCAAGGATTGTTTTTTGCTATGGAGTAGAAGAATATGCGAAAGGTGTGATAACAAGAGGATGAGGATAAGGAGGAAGGGGAGTTTGATGAAGTGAAGAGAGGATTGGAAGAGAAAGGTTTGCACTTGTTTAACACCGTGTTATTAAGCTAAAGCTGGCAATGGGAAATGAAGTTTAAAAAGAAATGGAAAAAAAAAGTTATAAGGTAAAGGAAGGAATGATTAAGTAGTGCTAAATTTAGGGTTTTTGCTAAGAAGAAGAAGAAGAAGAAGAAGCATAGGGGAGACAGAAAAAGGAGGAAGGAGGGTAGGGGGTGGGGGAAGGGCACGGGGTCGGGGTGCAAAGTCAAAAAATAAAAAAATAGAAGATATGCCAACTAGGATAACGGGAATAATCTTTTATGTTTTCTTTCCTCGTCAAATTTTAGCTGGAGAAGTGGTCGATTGTAGCCAAAGGTACCATGAGTAAAACGATTAAAAAGTTTCAAGTATTGTCATGGTACAATATTTTATTTAGTTATTATTCTATTACAAACCAAAAAATTTAGGTATCGTGAATGAAACTTACCCATCTTTACATGAACCCTCAAATAAAACTTGCTTAGTACTAGATATAATGTAAGAGATAGAATTTATTAACCAAGACTTTGAACTAATGCTACCATTGCTACCACCTCCACCAACCTTACTATCGTCATTATAGTCATCATCACTACTACTGTCTCCACGGCTACCACGTCCCACCACTTCCATTGTTGCTGTGACCACCAAAATCACCACCACTATCAAAACAACACTAACACCAAGTTGTGATCATTATTAATTTATTATTACCACCATATTACTATCATCTTGTACCACTACCACCACTACATCGATACAATAAACAATAACATCAATATTATAACACTATAAAATGCATATAATATTTACGCATGGCAAATAACATAAAATATAAAAGAAAAAAAAATCCTTATACACTACTTGGTGCACCAAATATAAAATAAAACATTTATATAGTATTGCATTTCTTGTGTTATGTGTGCATTATCCTATACGATACCAACAATCAAATACTACATATATATCAATCCATAGTTTATATTAATAATTTGTACCAATGTCGTCTTGTTAAATTGTGGTGCTAACTATTACCTCATTTAACTGGATATGTACAAAATTAACTGAGAAAATAAACTAGATGGAACCTAATGCAGCTTTTTTTTTTTTTTTTTTGGGGTGGGTGGGGGGGAGGGGGTGTGGTGGGGGTTGGGATGCACAGAACAATCCCAAAAGATTAAACAACACAATTTCTACGAAAGCTAAGCTAATCCCAATTACAATTTGTTGCAAAATATAAAAAATACAACTATGGGGGGAATAAAAAAGATGTAGCCCAATAGGAAAATTGTAGGCTTCTTTTGCAAGGTGATTAGCACATCGATTACCTTCCCTGTATATATGTCGAATTTGCACCTCCCAATCACTTTGAAGTAATATATGGGGCTAAGAATATTATCATGTTTTTGGTTTGTAGTATATTTCCTAGGCAGTAGTAGTATTAACAGCTGTCATATTATCCATCTCAAGAATCAATTAATTAACCTCTAACCTTTTATCGAGTTTCAAACCTGCAGAGAACCCTATAACTCAACTGCCATAGCTGTACTCTTACCAATCTTCATCATGAAACTACCCAGATGTTTTCCACTGCTATCTCTAAGAATGCCACTCGCAGTGCTAATGTGCTATGTAAATTTTGATTTGCCGCACCATTTATGTTAAGCATTATCTACCCCTCTTGTGGGAAATACCAACCTATAAAAAAAGAATTTTTGCTATTCATATTCTTACCAAATGTCCAAAAAGAGTTCCTGAATTGAATCTCCTTTACTATGGAAAAAATATATTGGAGTAATGATTGCTCATTAACTTGCTCTTCTGTCAATACTTCTTTATTCCGCCAGTTTCAAAGCAACCAGCACCTAATAGCAAAAAAGATTCTCTAGTCAACTCCATCTACCATCCTCTGATCTTGCAAATTAACTAAAAACGATTGCTCTAGATCACCAAGCATAAACTCAGCAAAATTATTAGCAGAAATTAGTTTACACCACACATTTATAGTGTTACGCCCTAAAGGATATCCTAGTTGTATTGTATTGTAAATAGATCTGATTATTGTACAATAGAACTAATTACTCTAAGAGATATGATTTATAAAATATGATCTTTTGGGTTGCTTGATATTAAATGATGCACATACATAAGTTGTACAATAACAGAGAAAACAAACTAGATACTAGAATAATAATTATTACAAACTGGTTCATCAAACTTAAAGACTAATAACATAAAGTAAATATAAAGTTAATATTACAGTAATTCTATAATTCTCCTGCCTATTCCCTTTCCCTCTAGCTTTATTCCTTACCGGCTCTAACCTCCGGGATGGTACTAGCCATGGCCGTAGGAGGATTCTGAAAAATCTGTTGGAGTATGTGTATATCTACAACTCAGTGAAGTAACCATCACATATTACACATCAAGTATAGCAGACAAGTTTATTAACAAACAAGTGCAATGTATCATTCAAACATATGCTTAAATATAAGTCTCGACAAATGAAATCCAAACATGATGTAGATTTATGCCCTCATATCGAGGTTGAAGAAACCAAGTTAAGGAATACATCCTTATGACCTACCCGCCTAGGAGAAACTAAGAACAACAGGAACAACAATGCTCACTTTATTTATCATTTTATTATATGTATTTTAATCACATAATTTCCTTTGCAAATTAGAGAATCCATTAAGCGGTAGCCATTTCAAGTCAATACCATGGGCAACATTCCTTCTTTTGCTAGGTAGTTCTTGTGGAACCAAACGGAATAAAGATAATCTTGTGAAGAACTAGGAAATTTACATCTAGAAAATCAAACATTATTAGAGAACCGAAACACTAACACATAGTGGGTGGTCATGCCTTTTATGCAATATATCCAAATTATGCAATGCATGATCTTTTAAAATTAGGGGTCTTATAGATTTAGGTTAGCTTTAAAGTGATCAAACAATTCACAGTAGTATTCAACATGCTTCAAACAATTATCCACAATAATTCTATTATCACTTTGAATAAATATGACTTTAGCAGCCAATTCATACATCACTCAACAAGCATTGTTCCCAACCCACAAGCATCATACTTTTATTTTAGTTATTTGATTTTAGATGTAACTAACATTAAAATCACAAGCAATGTAATAGATCAAAATTACTCACCTACTCATGACATTCAATCATAATAATCCTCCGCGAAATCCACAATTGGATCATATTCACCTAACAGATGAGTAAATATTCACCAATCAGATAATTAACTATATAGATGATTCCTAATGAGTGTTCAGTTGTCCTAAGATTGGTTTTGTTCTTTTTAAAACTGTTTTGTTCTTTCTAATTCCACTATAGCTTATAAGTAATTATTTTAAAGCTTACAAAATACTTTATATAGTTACAAAATTTGTGTAAATATATATTTCTCAATAAAAGTGATATAATTACTCTTAAATACATATTTTTAGTGCATAATCTTTAGGTAAACTTATATTACTTATTCTAACTCATATATTTATGTATAAATAGATATTAGAAGGCTTGTTTTGTGTATTATATGTCAGTTACTCAACTTTTTTTCTTTGTAATTTCTCTTACTCTATAAATTCCTATGGTTAGTGTAAGATTTTTTTATGTCTTGTGTTGTTTTAAAATTTTATCATTAAGATTTTGTTAATGATATGAGTTTTTTAGTGTAAATAAAATATTCATTATTATTTATTTTCATTTTGCTTATCTTGGTTCTAAGTTATATTTTTATTTTTGTTTATGATGGTCCCATCATTCTCAATCTTTATAATTTAGCTAGTCTGTTGATGCCTTTCGTAATAATATGCTTTCTATTATTATTTACTTTGTCTGTCAACCTTATCTATTTATGTAGATTAAAATTTCTATTGTTTATAGGGTCTTATCTATATTTTGATCATTGGTATACTGTTCTAGTGATTCTCTAAATTTACCTAAGTTTTATATTGTATTCCAAATTATAGTTTGTTCCTTAGGATTAGTTTAGCTTATTCAAATCCTCTATTTTTATTATACTTTTAGTATGCCTAATGATAGAACTTTTCACTATAGTTCCTTATGTATCCATATGGTTAATATTCCTCATAGATGTCTTAATGTTTATATTGGCTAAGTTCTATTATCTAAAGATTATTATAGACATATTATACTAATCTTTTGAATTAAGTTAAATTGTGAAATGTGTATGGAGGTTCATAATCCTATAGTGACCAAATTAGAATGTAAGGTTTCTAAATTCTAAGTTTGATTCCTTCATAGTTTTCTTTACTAGAGATAGTATCTAACTCAATTAAAATGATCATCACATGCTATTTCATGCTCATGTTACTATCAAACATAAGCTCAAGAATACTACTCATATGTAAGGCTTCTATAATAAGTCTCTATTTTTTAATTTCCTAGTTCCTACATATGTATGAAATATAATTTATAAGACAAGTTAGATATTACCTTGTTTGGCTAGAGAGGAAAATGATAAATCCTCATTCCTATCTGGACTGTGACCTACATACGTTGATAGAGAGATGAGTTTATTATATTCTAGACATAAAACACTAACTAAAAATACTCTTACCTTTGACTATGACTTCTTAGGAGCTTGTAGTGCCATTGGTTGTTTTGTTTTTGTTATTAGTTGTGGCAAGGATACAATAAAAGAAATGGAATTTTGTTTATTCTATTTTTTATAAGACAATTGGAACTCACTGTTGGGACTTGAATTTTAAGAGGATTTGAGCTTGTCAATTTTCATTTGTTGATGTGTGTGTGTTATAGTTGGTCTCATCGAAGGAAATGGGTTTGTTTGTTTGTTTGTGTATTATATATGTGCGTTGGTCCTTTATATAGGAGTTTGACTAGTCTAAATTTTTCTTTGATTTTTTTTCCTAGTCATTTTCGGTGAAACAAGTAGATTTTTAGCTTGTATTTGTTGTTGTTTGTTGCATGGTAAAGAAAAAATTTTGCTACCCGTTATAAGCTTCTTTCCATAAGTCGTCAAGCTTGAATTAATTGTAAGGTTGTTCGGAGAATTATTATTGACTCAAGTGTCTTCCTTGTTAACTTCTTGTACTATTTTTATACTCCCACAAGCAACACATACGTGGAACAAATTCTGAAGAGAGCTGGTCAAGTGTTTCCCATTTTCATTGTGTATTGTAAAATTTTTTATGTGGGACAATTCAAGGATAATTATCTAATTAACTTCGTCAAAATCTAGCTCATACGCGTGTAATTATGTTAGTTATGTGAGAGTTTGATTCTCAAAAATTTATTTAACGTTCTAAAATATTAACAGAGTATTGTTGAGTTCAAATTTTGAGGTTAAAGTTTACGCAATTAAGTATTTTTAAAGTTTTGTCCTATGTGATTAAGGTTTTAAGGCCTAATAGATCAAAATAGAAAATCAATACCTATAGACTCTAAATTTTCTTACTAAAATTATTGTACAGTCTAAATTTTTATTTGAAGTTAGATTAACAGTTATGGATCTGTTTTATAGTTTCTATTAACGTATTTATGACCCTAATGGTTTATCTTTAATTTATCATTTTTATTCTACACATACTATGAGTTACTTGCTTTCTAGTGTACTTGAAATCTAAGACTACTTATACTTGCATTCTAGGTTTTTGATTTTGAGTACAAAATCTTGTCTTTGGTATATTTTAATATCCATAAAATTTTCTATTTAGCGTTTTAGTTATAAACAAACTCATAATACTTTAAAGTTTCTAACTAGGTTTTTGTCGGGTCTCAAATCCAATATCTATCATGCATTTACTATTTTATTGCTTTTTACTAGTCTTAAAAATTCTCGGGGTTTACATATAGCAGTGTGGCATTCACCCATTACATGATGGGCACTTTCAATAATCGACCCATAAAGTGAGCAACTTTTGTCATCAGTCAAATGTTTGGACCTCCTTATCTCATTAGTCAATAGCATCCCAAAATAAAAGCCGTAAAAAAAATCTGAATTCTCTTATGACCCAACCACTTCCACACAACTTCCCATTTTAATTTTTTATCATTCCATTTATTCTTATTTAATAATTCACAGGTAGAAGCTGTAGAGAAATTACTTGAAGAAGAAATACCCTAAATAAAATGGTCTTGATCACCATATGGGTGTGGGGGGTGAATTGTAGCAATATGTAGTACAATCTCTTGGGGCAATAAGGAGTTGATAGACCACCCATCCCAAGAACCATCTAGAGAGCAAAACTTAGCAACCAAAGCTTCGATTAGAACAATGTTGATGGCATAATCTAATAAGGAACCTTCAATATTGAGCCTTTGTCCTTCCAAAACTTCACTCTAAGACCATTACCAATAAGCTAATTCTCTCCCTTAAGAGCTACTTTCCATATTTTACATACATTCCTCCAGAGATGAGATCCTCCATTGTAATTCAAATCCTGCCAAGTAGATAATTCTACTAAATTGTACTTTGCTCTCATAACCTGAGTCCAAAGGGAGTCGATGTCAAATAGTAAACCTCAAGCCACTTTAATCAGTAAAGCACTATTCGTGTTCTTCATGCGCTTAATACTTACTCCACCATTCTTCTTAGGTTGGAAAATATCATCCCATTTAACAAGGTTGATTTAAGCTTTACCATCACTAGACCCCCGGATAAACTGTCTCCTTATTTTACCAATCTCATTAAATAACCCCTTAAGGATAGCTGTAGCTTGCATAGAGTAAATGGGGATAGAGGATAGCATAGATCGATTCAACACTAATTTGCCTACTAAAGAAATATGTCACAGTTCCACTTAGTCAATCTCTCCAAAACCTTAGCAACCACCTGTCTGTATGTAACCTTTGTAACTTTACCATGTATAAGTGGAACACGCAAATAGTTACCTTGATTCTTTGTTGCTTTAATACCTAAAGCACTACTAATTTGCTCCATATCCCTTTAACTCATGTTAGAGGAAAAAAACACCTGCGATTTATCTCCACTAATAGACTAGCCCAAAGTAGCACAAAAATCTTTAAGAACCCTCACAAACATTTTGCTTGATTTTCTAAGCCTTCGCAAAAAAGGAATAAATCGTCGACAAAGAATAAATGGGATATAGGAAACCTGTAAGAATAAAAAACAATAGTTTTCCAATTTTTAATTGAACTTCTTGAATAATAGCATGTGCGAACCTTTCCATGCAAAGAACAAATATGTATGGTGAGACAGAATCCCCTTATCTTACTCCTCTAGTAGGTTTGAAAGGATCACTAACATCTTGGTTAATCATAATTTGCATGGAAGAAGAATACAAACAACTCATCATGACACTAGATAAATAACAAGGAATACCAGCATCATCAAGTGTATCTTTAATGAACTTCCAACTCAGCTGATCATATGCTTTCTCCAGATCTATTTCAATAGCTATCCATCCTATCTTTCCTTTCTTCATTTTCATTAAGTAGAGAACTTCTTATGCAATAATAATGTTGTCAACAATAGTTCTACCGACACAAAACTAGATTCTGTAGGATGAGTCATGTAACCCATGATCAACTTTGGTCTATTTGCAATAACCTTGGTAATCACCTTATAGCTAACATCACAAAGACTGATGGGAAGAAATTGTTTGAAACTTTCTAGATGAATAACCTTAGGCATATCAACATCGTATCAGATTTTTGATGCCAAAGCAAATCTTCCTGCGTCAAAATATGTTGGAATTCTTCTCTGAGTTCTTTCTCAATCCTACGTAGATTGATAGTAGAATGAGATTCCAAAGCTTTTTGAATCTCATCTAGTCCTGTTAGTACTCTTTTTTTCCTTTAAAATGGATTACCAAACATCTCCTTATTCTACGTATCTCCCTTATTATCTAACTTAGAAATCATTTGCACAAATGGGATATGAATATTCGTTCCAATCTAGATGAGTATCCCAGGTTGAGAGATAACGAAATCTCTATATAGGAGGTAGCACCACATCCTTAGGAAAGATTTTGATAAACAAAGGAAAATGGTCAGAACAGAACCCACACGAGGAAGATGACTTACCGAAGGATCTTCAAAACCAAAATTCCAATCTCAATTAATCATAGCATGATCGAGTCTAGCATGCCAAATCCCCTTAGACTTAGTGAATTTAGTTCTTGTGAATCCAATATCCTTTAAATCACTATCATTTACCCGGTTATTGAATTTCTTGCAAAATAAATTCCGTTGTCTCTCATTACTTATCCTTTCTTCCTTATGCATAATGGCATTAAAGTAACCGGCAATAAGCCATGGACCTAAAACATTAGTAGCTAATGACGACAAATTTTCCACAATGTCTTCCTAATAGTAGCAAAACCTAATGCAACTTTAGCTAGATTTGATGGCAAAGAAGCAATAAGACCTATTAAGAATAAGTTGTGGAATCTACAATTTACTTTATCCAATACGATTAAATAAATTTTATGTTAATATAGAAGGTAACACAATAGATTTTAGTTACAACTTTTCAAACCTACTAGAGATACAAATTGCATCATCCCTATATTTATACTAATATTGAAACATGTATATTAAGGTGTATAGGAATAGGTTTCACAATATTTTCATACATAGCTTATAAAAATTCTTAACTAATAATATCAAACAAAGTCAAATATGATATTTTTAATTCAATACATATGTTTAGGATCATTTACTAAATGTAGAAAGTAAAACCATCAAAACATATCAATTCTTTTGTACCTTCCATTCTTTTCTTAAAGTGCTATATTGACCTTACCTCTCAATCTAACATAAGATAAAAAACATTGTAATAGATTTGATGTTGTTATCAGGCTGACCTAGATTTTATGACAAATCATAATTTTGTGATAGCATTTCATCATAAATTATTTAAATTATATCATCAAATTGATGATTATGCTTTGAAGAGAAGTATGTAATTGAAGAATATATGATTAAGTTGTTGAAGATTTACTAAATGATCAACATACTAGTTATAAGTATGTGAAAAACTTGATGGTTACTAGGTAATTTACTTAAAAAAATTATATGTAAAAATATGTTGAAGAATTTCACAAATTCCATATGATAGTCTTTACCTTGTAGATTTTATAAGACACAAATTTCATAACTCATATGTTAAAAAAAAGTTATGATTCAAAAAATTTGAACATTGCTATATACAAAATAGCACATGAATAAAATTTCGTACACACCCACTTTACAATAACGTACTTGTAATCCCTATTATCTAATAGAAAATCCCCTAAATGCAATATCTAAGACAAAAGGCTAAATCATGCCTTAATAGAATGGTCCTTTGCACATACTTCATTATGTTTTGAAAAAATTACAAATAATTCCTCTAAATTCTAACATAGGTATGGGTATTGTAATAATCTAAAATAGTATAACTCAAATATAAAAATCATTAAATAAATAATATGAAGTTTTTGGAAATGTTTTAAAAAGAAATTACAAGAATCACTCCAAATTTTTTGCGTTTTAAAAATATTAAAATACAAACAATTTAATTGTTGTTTAAGAAATTGAATCATTATCAATAAAATTTTGAGATTCAATTTTTTCAAAATTTTCGTTAGTATCCTACAAAAATAAAATGGTAAATTTTGACTCATATGTAAAAAGCAAAAAAATGAAACATCTTGATTTCAATCTCGTCAAGATGATCACGTTAACAAAAATTATATAATATAATATCTGTAATGATTAAAGGAATATGAGCACTGTATATTTTGTATGTACATTGCTATATATACTCAAATAAGAATGGAAAGAAAAGTTTACAACATTCATTTGTTAAGTTTGTTTTATTGTGTGAGCATGTGATGTTCTTGCTTTTTTTTTAGGTCTAGAAATGAGTCAGGCAAGGCTGTTAAACTCACGATTCTATGTAGAATCACTAGAGGGTCCGTAAAATCGAAACAAAGAAACGGAAGTTTCTATAACTTTTGCAAAATAGTTTTGAAAAATTATAGAAATGCTTATAGAAGATGTAGAAAACTTAGAACACATAATTGATGTAAAAAAAATTAACTTATTGTTTTTATAATAACTCTTAATCCATAATATAACATATAAAAAAGAGCGAATAGATTCAAAATTAATTTATTTCTATTGTTTCATTTGAAGTAAATGATAAATTGAAGGAGAATAAAAAGTTTCAACTTATTAAATGCTTAATTATATAAATGAAATAAATAAGATTTTTTTGTAAACTATATAACTCTAACTTTACTTAAATAAATTCTATAAAAGTAGAATAGGGGTTTTTGGGGGGAAGGAGGGAGGGGGGGGAAAAGATTGAGAGAGTGTGTGAAAATCAAATAGAAATTACAAAAAGAAATATACATCATCCTAATTCCTAATAGTTGATGAGCTTATAAACATATAGTTGTATATTTTTTTTTTATATTTTAGCTTATTTTACTCAAGTAGGTAGAATCAATAAATTCGGTTAAAATCATAAGATTCTATCCAGTTTACATATAAACTCGGTTGAAAACGTAAAATTCTACCAAAAAACGATTCTACTCACGAGTCAACTTGGTAGGGCCTCTTGAAATCGTAAAGTCGTAGAATCATATGGGTAAAATCGCAATTTTGACAACTATGAGTCGAGTTAAGTCATGTTAGTCGAGTCGTCTATGGTCTATCGTCTTTATTGAGTTTGAATCTTCTTCAAAAATCGAGTAATGAAGGTTAAAATTGTTAGATTAATTCTTAATGTTTATACATACTATATTGCATGGAATATCAGTTACATGGAGTTAACGAAATATCTAAAAGTTTCAAACTGCTAGATCAGAAATAAATAATGAATAATAAATATTTATGAAAGAACATATTAAACCTAAACAACAGTAAATCTTAACACATTTCCTGAAAATAAAAGTAGCAAAAAATTCAAATAAATATGATAATTGACTAAAACAATGCTACTACTTGTAATATATAAACTTAATAAATATGATTGTTTAACAAATGATTCAAAATTTCTTTAAGAAATAAGATATAATAGCAAAACTTGAAATTGAAATTTAAGCTAGAAGTTGAACTTGGATAATCAAATAGGTCAAGTAAAATGATTAATAAGATAAAAAAAATAGCATAACTTAACCAAATTAATAAATAAATTAACTTGGCTTGAGATTTTAAATGACCCCTCATTTAGCCAATTTGATCTAGCTATCTTTTTCAACAAATCAAAATCTTTTATCTTTTATAAATGTAAATCAAACGTCCTTTCTTTTGATTCTTCAATCTCTAAACTCTTGGATAAAGTCAATTCTTTTTTTATGTTTAGTAAATTTATAAACTCCATAAATTGATTTATTCAATTCCTTACAATTAATAAACTAGACCTTTTCTCTTTTAATTTATAAATGACCCCAAATTTCTCAAATTCATTTATTTAAGATTATAAAATGTTTTAAATTAGATATTTGAAGCAAAAATTCTATGTTCTTAATCCCCACAAATTTTGACTTCAAATGCATATATAAAAATATCAGTTTTGAACTCGAACTCAAATGAAATATAAATTTTTACAAAATTAAATTTCTAAACTTGAGTTTCAATTCAAGCTATTTTACATGTTATACATCTTGAAATTACCTTCTAATTATTTGCGATACTCAAGGAAATCATCTGGAAAGTTTAAACTAAACCCCTTTACCTATAAATATCCTTATTATTTTATCATCATCCTATTTATTCTCTCTTTCTTAGCTGTCATCCTTCTCTTTTCTTTCCCTCTTTTTCTCTTTTGTTTTTCCCTTCCTTTCTACGTTTTCTGTCTCTTCTTTCTTCCTTTCCTTCCTCATCTCATAAATCCCCAATCTAAGAAGGTTAAAAGAGAAATAGAGAGTGAAATCATGAAAGAAAGTAGAGACCATGAACATAAAAAGCTTCAAGATCATGGGAGGAATAGAGATAAAGAAAGTCAAAAAGTTAAAGTTGGATAACAAGATAAGTTTTACTTTTTCCTTGTTTTAGTAATTGTTTATGTTTGTATATGTTGGATTTATGCTTGATATAAGATAGGTTTGTGAGGAAAATGATGAATAGTAGACGTAGGATTTGAAGAAATGGTTTGGAGGTGTTTGATGTTCTTGAATGAGTATAGAAGTGTTAGAAGTATGGAAACTAGCTTGTATGATGATTAAATGATGTTTTGATGGAAGTAAAATATGCAAAAATTGATAAAACGATGTAAGAGAAATAAAGGAAATTTGTGACAGGCGAAAATAGGGCAGCAACATAGCCAGTATTGATGCCCGTGTACATTAGAAATTCGTAGCCATTGTGGGGTTCCTACTTAGTGTCTGATCAAATAGGATTTTAAAATAAGTTTGATATAAATGAAAAATTAATATAATTACTCATATATGAGTTTAATTTCATGAACAAAAGTTGTTTTTGATATATTCTTTAAAATAGCCTTAGCTAATATTCTATTTTTTTTGTTTATATTTCATATATGAAGGATATAATGATTTGATGATGATAATGTTGATGGGGATGATGATTTGGGCTTCTTAGAGGCTTGTTAAGACCTAGCTTGGATGTTAGTGGATAACATTGACTTCATCACCCTGTTTGTGATTGTAACTTAGTTGCACCTATATCAAGATAAAACATAACTGGTTATGTGGGGATTGGGTAATTGTGTGTTGTTTAATGATTGTGTTGTTTGATAAAATATACGAGTAAAAGTGATAACGTATTGCTTGTAATGATTGGATTGTTGTTATTAATGAGTGTTTGCTAATCAATTAGTCACCTAATAAAAAGGAATTAATGTTATTTAACTATTTAATTAAATGAATATACATTACATGATAACATACTTGCATTAGCATGGTATTCGTATTACGTGCTAACATGTCAATTCTATGGTAGTCCTAAGCAAAGTTAGTGGATTTGTTTCTCTAATTGGATACCATAGAGTTGTCAATATCCCAAGAACTAATTGGCAGGAGGATGTTTTCTGTATGGGTATTAGTCGAGAATGTTAGTATTTAAGGAGTTTTTGGGGTTCTAATATGAAGTGGAGGGTATGTTGGTAGTGTATATGTATATACAAAATGAGATTTAAGTTTTAGCTTAAATGAGTTTCAAAATGAAATCCTCCCTCCTTAGTTCTTTCTAAGGAGAAATTAGAGGTTATTTTTGAACAAGTGAATGTCAAAAGAAGTCCTCTCTCCTTAGTGTTTTAAGGGGAAGTTTGAGTTTATGTTTCCATATAAATGAATTTGAAAATGAAATAGTTGGAAACTATGAGTTATGAAAATATGATTTTAAATACAATGGGCTAGGAAAGTCATGAGATGAGTGCTCTAAGTTGAGAAGCGCTCCCTTCCTTAGTTCTCAGTTCTCTTAGGCATGAATGACTTAAATTGTTCTTTTAACCTCTAAGAAAGGGTGTAAATCTTCATGGGTTTGGATTCCAATCATTAAACTATGCATATCATATGGTCGAATGTCGCATTGCATATGTTTGTTAATAACAATTGTTTGGCATTTGTTTGTTGTCTAGTTTGGTCATTGTTATTCACCGAGCTGTAGTTTAGCTTACACCCTCATAGTTTTGTGCAGATATATCTCAAGTTAGGGATGGACTAAGAAAGTGTGAAGTCTTTGAAGACATGAAGATTAGTTTAGAAAGTAATTTATACGTCTAATGTTAAGTTTAAGTTGTGTACGTATGAGATAAGCTTAGAATGAAATAGAGTAGTTGTTTTATTGTTTGAAACTCTGTATTTTGTATTTATCTATTCTATTTTACTGTTTGGTAGAGGATATCGACTTTCTGCGGTTCTTGAGGATTGTGAAGATCCGTATTTCCTTATCTCTAAAAATGTTTTGAAATTAAAAGTTGTTTAGTAAACAATAGGTAGAGTTTTGTAATCTCTGACTTATAAAATGGTTCTCATATCTTTGATACATACTTGTCATGGTAACTTTAGGTTTATCCTCGGGGCATAACAGATATCTTATGAACTTTGAAATGTTGCAAATCACCCTTCTAAAATTTGATAAATTAGCAATACTAAGGACATTTGATTAGCAATACTAAATTTTGATAGATTAGCAATAGTAAGGACATCTAGCAAAAAAAAAAAAAAAAGACATTTGATTTTTTTTTTTTTGGTTTAATAAAAACATACTAATATCAATGTTTAAGAGGTGCTAACGCACACCTTAAATAGTTTGAGAAGAGTTTATACACTAAAATCAAAGTTTAGGAGAGCTATTCTCAACTTTTTAGGCTCATTTGCTAGTTCATCAAATTTAAAAAGGTGATTTGTAGCACTTACAAGTTTAGAGGGTGATTTTGCACTAAAAATTAAAGTTTAAGGGGTCATCTGCATTTTCTCCTTTATATATATACATACATACACACATATATTATATATGGAAAATAGATTAGATTAGCATATAAATCATGTTTTTTAATCAATAAAAATTATATAATACTTCGGTGATTATACAATAAAAATGATTAGACTTTTGGAATATATATATATATATATATATTAAAATGATTAGACAATAATTGTAATTTCAACATTATGCGATTGCCTTGCAACCACGGGTCCAAATGGGCTGATTTGACCATAAGCTGGTGGTACTAGAAGAGCAGAACGTGAGAGGGCCCAATGGACGAATTTGGGCACCAGTCTCCATGAAAGTGGACCTTATAAAGCTGTATATAATCAGAGCTGCTGGAAATATGCATATGGCAATTGGTAGGGATTAGGGATTCGAGAAAAGGGCACATTGGTACTCTCCGGATGGGTGGGAAGGAAGTATTAATATTGTTTTAATTTGTTATGCTGATAATGTGTAGTTGGGAAAATTTAGGTTTCATCACTATGCGATAGCTCACACTATACCCAATCATGATCGAACTATTAAAATAATTAATATTCTAATTATTATATTTATTTTAAAAGTTAGATGGTTGACTAGACGATCCTATCGATAGGACCTTAAAAGCTCTTGTATAGTTTTTTCAAAAACCACACATGTAATAAAATTTTATAAATATCTATAGGTCACTAAATAATTTATGCGATGTATTAATTGGCATGTTTGGTATGCAATATGGTTAAAATGGAATCATGATTTTGATTTTCATTCCCTTTTTCAATGTTTGAAAATGTTTTTAGAAGTCGGAATCGCGATTCTTTGGCATCAATAATTCCAGCTTTTGGAAGAAATTTGATTTCATTTTCTTAAAGATGGAACCGTGATTTTATTTTATCTATATATATGGTTATTTTTTTAAATTAATTTTTTACCCTATATATTATATTTATTATCTACCTTGAATATGAAGGACATTTTTTATAATTCTTATTAAATAATTATTCTATTTTATTCCATTCCGTGAATATATCTAAAGATAGGAATAGATTCATCATTCTTTTTATTCAGTCCATTTCATTATATTCTTATGACTCCAACCTATTCAATTTTAAACGATTCCAGCGTACCAAATATGTAAATTTTTCGACAGAAATTTATATGGTGCTCTTCTTCGGAGTTAACCAATCCACATCATAGAGGATACACACGGACGGTATGGGCTTAAACTACAAGAGAAGAAATGATTAACTGAATTCCATTTTTTTTTTTTTAATCAGCTAATGGTAGTACTTCGGGAGTAATAGTGGGGCGTTGATTGTCGTCTTCCTCCAAAGCTGAATTCACTTCCGAATGGTACCGAGTTAGGATGGTAAACTGAGTCAATCAAGTTTATTTTAGCTTAATTATCTTTAAAATATGTTATTATTATAGTTAAAGTAATATCGATATTTAAACTCGAATCTAATTTAACTAATAGACTTGAACTCAATTAAGTTTTTGAACTAGTCGATTAGAACACTGTAAAGCTGAAATTGGACTAAATAAACTATCCGAATAACCTTTGAACACTCTCATTATCAATTCAAATATTGTACTAAACTTAAATAGTTGCAATATGTGTCACTTTATACTTACATGGTGTTTTTGGTTTTTCCTTCCAACTAGCATGGTAAATATAGTGCTTATTTTATATATACACAAACCAATCCCTAAAATATTATTAATCATGTCATGTGGTTCTGAAAATGATTTTTTTTTCTTTTTATTCTAATGAATCTTTAAATTTTCGAAATTGTTTAATTATGCTCGTTAATTTGTCAAAAGGTGACAAATGACACAAAGTTTATATTAATATATCACTATCAGCACTTCAAATTTCACACACTTATCTTTTTAACGATTACGCGGCTTCCCTCAGGACCATTAACAATGTAATTATTAATTAAGCCTGCCAATTGATTTTCATCATAATAATAAATAATCATATTATATATTTGTAATGAAATTGTTTCGTGTCCTCTGCTTAAACGTGAAAGTGATGCTTGATATAGAAGCATTTCTATGACGCAGAGGGTTGTTTAAAAAATAAAATGAATAAATGAAGAACTTAGTGTTTTTAACTGAGATGCGGTTTTTATGGTTGTAGGTATAGTTTCACCAAAATTTATATATTCGGATAATATATTTAACAGCCTGATTCATGCTAAAAAGTTTAATATTCGAAGATCACCAATAAGTTTGATTTACTTTAGGTCAAAACTTTGGTTAATTGGCTCGAGTTTTCTATAGAAGATCCTGTTACACGCAAGAATAAATTTATATCAACATTTTCTTTGGTAAGGTTTTTAAATATATGTTAGTATCTTAAAGAACTTTCCATTCTTTTGAAAAATTCCTTTATTTTTTAAAATATTTTTTTGACTCTATTTACATTTTACTTTTAAATAATGATAATAAAATATTAAGAAGGAATTTATTTTTCGGGACACTTGATATACGATTTCAAAAAATTAAAAAAAAAAAAAAAAAACTCTCTACATCCCTAGCCATCTCAAATAGAAAAAAAAAATTAATCTGAAAACCTGTGTCGAGAATCTTAAATACTATTATGAATTTCAAAATCAGCTTTAAAGACTATACCATATCTAAGATAAAAAATAACCAAGTATAAAGAATTTAAAATCAGATATTAGCAGTCGAACGGTACCTGTCAACAATTTTATTTTTTCTAGATAAAAAGATTATTAAAAACATTATTTAAAACATTGACATTGTTAAAAGCCTCTTTCTCCCTAAGGTTAAGCCACTTATTTAAATCAAAAGTTTTTTTTCCCAAGATATACATATATATATACACACACACACACGATATTAACATTGACTGGAATAATAAATAATGTACCTAATGCACATGTTTTCTTTTTTTATTTTTTTTTTTTTGGCCATAAGCTAATGCACATGGTTACTGGAACTGAAACGGTCCTTTTTAATACACAGCAACATGTGATGTGGGTAAGTAATTAATTTTCACATAGTTGTCACTGAATTTCACAATCAGTAATATTTTACGTAAATTATCTTGTAATGGTTATATATAATTTACAATATATAGATATATATATTTGTAATTAATCTCCTACTTTTATTTCTTCTCAATTTTTATCCTCATGCACTGGACTCTTCCCTACCTTTAGCAACAAAAATTCTTAAAATCATCCATCAAAAGTCAGAAATTTCATAACTCTTCAATAATCTTCTCTTCTCTTATCTTTTTTTTTAAACTAAAAAAAATCACATACCGAGTTTATTTTGTTAAGAGAAAACCTAATAATAATAATAATAATAATAATAATAATAATTTGATATTTAAATTTATATGAAAATTCAATTTAGTATGTAAACTTTTAAATGGTCAGTTTTAATACCCAATTAAATTTCTGTTTCCATATGCAGAAAAGATCATTGAATTATTGTATAAAATTTAAATACCAAATTTATTGGTATTTTCCATAATAATATTATTATTATTATTAAAGAAACAGATAAAATTAATTGGAAGACATCTTGAATTTTTCACTCTCTATGATTTTATGTTGGACATTGTACCTTTTATTACTACATTAGTATATTCCAAATTTTCAAAACATTAATTAATTTACATCATTCACAAAAATAAATAAATAAAAAGGAAAATCAAATCTAACCTCACTTTCTCTCATTCATGTATAACAAATATCAGTAAAAAAAAAGCCCTAGCTAGTCGCTCTCAGGAATACTCTTCAATAATCTTCTCTTCTCTTATCTTTTTTTTTTTTTTTTAAACTAAAAAAATCACATACCGAGTTCATTTTGTTAAGAGAAAACCTACTACTATTAATAATAACAATAATAATTTAATATTTAAATTTATACAAAAATTCAATTTGGTATGTAAACTTTTGAATGGTCAGTTTTAATACCTAATTAAATTTCTATTTGCATACCCAAAAAAGATCATTGAATTATTGTATAAAATTTAAATACCAAATTTATTGGCGTTTTCCATAATAATATTATTATTATTATTAAAGAAACAAATAAAATTAATTGGAAGACATCCTGAATTTTTCACTCTCTATGATTTTATGTTGGACATTGTACCTTTATTACTACATTAGTATATTCCAAATTTTCAAAACATTAATTAATTTACATCATTCACAAAAAATAAAAATAAAAAGGAAAATCAAATCTAACCTCACTTTCTCATTCATGTATAACAAATATCAGCAAAAGAAAAAAACCCTAGCTAGCCGCTCTCAGGAATGCTCTGTAGCTTAGGCCTCCAAGCTTTTTGATTCGTCTCAAACTCATCTCCCCGTTTCATCATCAACAATGCTATCACTTGATTCACTGACAGCTCCTTCATGTCCACTCTTCCTAACAAATCCTCCAACTGCTTTCTCGTGATCTTTATCTTCACTTCCGTCGAAGTCGACGAAGACGACGACGACGACGATGGAGGCTTTGAATCCTCATCCATAGAAGGTAGAGGTTTCAGGATGGCTCCCCAGTCGTCCCCTCCCCATTGCATGGGTGACTCATGCCTAATGCAGTTTCCCATAAGCAATATAAAAAAAATGATGGATGTATAATTAGGGTTAGGTTTTTTTTTTTTTTTTTTTTTTTTTGTTTGTGATTGAGAAGAAGAGAAAGAGAAAGAAGGACTGGAAATGGAGGGAGAGTTGTTGTATAAATATATATGGATGGAGATTGAAGAAGTCGGGGAGAGAGGTGGGGTCAAACTGTCAAAGTCAAACCTAATTTTGGTTGCCACGTAGGATGAGACATGACATGTCAGCTGAGCTGGCAGATAATTATTAAACTTATAAAAAAGGGGGAGGTTTGACATCATTACCTGCTTCTTTGGGATATGTATTGATTATTGGCTTCGACGGAAAGTGAAAGTTTTATTAACTTCATGTGATATGTACTCCATCTTTTTCCCAGCAGCTTCTCGCAGCTTGTGGCTCGGCTTGGCTACGCGGCATTGCATGCCACAACTCAGAAAATTTTAACTGGTGAAAGTAAGATTTGATAATCCAACTTTATACAAATTATTTGATATTTAAATTTTAAACATTTAATACTCAACTAAATTATTTATAACTATTTTTACTACATTATTAATACTATTTATCTTATTTCCTTAACATGAAAGAAGTAATCTATGAGTGCTGATCAATGTTAAGAGAAATAAAAATTCAATAATAAGTTACCTCTTTTACGTTAACAAACAAGGCAAATAATATTAATGAAATGGTAACAATAGTTAAAAAAACTTGACTATATATCAAATTGATGACTTTAGAGTTTTAATATCAAATCGAATTTTGTGCAAAGTTCAACTATCAAATTTGACATTTACCATTTTCCATTTACCTCTATATATTATTGAAACAAAACTAGATATACTATATAATAATTTGGATAACTCATGAAAAGTAGTGAAAGTGTTCATATAACTATAATTTATTATCAAACAAACATATCGTGAATGATTGTTATTTTAGTATAACCTTTTTTTATGACTTTCTACTACAGGTTTATCTAAGAAATTTTAGAACAATTGTACCAATAATTTGTCTTTACTTATGTGGGTTTTTCTTGATTTGGAATGTAGAGTGGATATGACTCGATTTCCTACGTTCTTAAAAGTTGTTATATATAGTAAATGGATTTAACAGAGTGGATATTATAGAAGGTTGATAATATTAAATTAGTTATCATTTTGTTAAATAATCTTATTAGCAATTTACATTACTCTTAAAGGATTTTAATATATTTTAATGCACCAATCTTTCTTGTGAAAGATGGCTCAATGATTTCTTCACCAAACTTCATCAAAACGTGCTAAGCTAGCCGACGAAAATCATAGGAGCAAGATGTGACCTTTCAGGTGTGAAAGGGGCACGAAATGGAATCAACCAAATGGGAGTTGCAATGTGAACACAAACTAGCAATGGAATCTTTCAATTAGGGATTTTATTCCTTTCACACATAGTGGTTTTGCTTGCACCGTTGATCCATTATGAGTTCACCCACTTCGCCTGCCAACTTCCAACTGGGGATTAACACCTTACCCCACACGCATCTCCTACGAAGTAAGTGCATCTTATCAGTTTGGGATAAGGTGTTATTATATATATCTTGGAAATTTTTTTATCCCCAGCGATTTTATATTACAATGTATAAAGAGTATATTGTGTTTTTTCTCCCTTTTTTTATATATTATTACAAACAACTGTCTTGTGTGATTTATATTTTAACAAATTCTATAATCTATTTTGTCTATTAAACCATTTTTAATCCTGGGGATCTTGTTTAGAGTCCTAGATACTACGTCAATATCTTAAGGAACTTCTATTTCTGATAAACTTTCAATTTTCTTCCCAAAGATATTAAAAAGTAGTCCTTAATATTTATTTATATTATTTAAGGGACTTGTATGATAAACATTAGGATGAATTATAGGGACACTCGTTAAAATATTTTAAAATTGCACGAACACCATATTTTTAATAAGTTAGCACCTAGATCCCCTTAATTATATTCATTTGCTGAAATGGAAAAAAATAAATAAAATACTAAATACATAGTTTTTCAATTTCTTATTATTTAGATTTTAGAGTTTTTTTTTATAGAATTTCTTCCATGCTCTCAATCTACCTTTAAACATCTCTTTCCTTCTCTCAACATATTACAACACAATTGACTGCTCTTTCTCTCTTTTATCTCTTTCCCCTCCTAATCTCATTATTTAGAGTTTTTGCCAATGTATTCCAATCATCAAAACATAATCAACAACAGAAAATTTTCAAAATGCCGAAATTGTACTCCCAAATCAAAATCAAACCCCCTCCTATAGGGTTTTAATATTGAAAAACAAAAATCACAACATGAATTGATTTCAGTGATCCGTTAGATGAAATTGATATCAAAACTCTAAATAATAAGACTAGAAGAGGGAAGGGATAAAGAGAGAAAGAGCAGCCAATTGTGAAAGAAGAAAACAGATGGTGAAAGAGAGACAAGAAACATGAAAAATGTATAGAAAATGTTAGTTTTATAGGGTTCTTGTCTTTTTTTTTTTTTAAATCATTATAACAGAGGAAGGGAGATTTCACCTAAAACCTTTTACTTAAAAGATAAAAAAGATACACTACGCTACAATATCATTGGCTAAAAGATCCTTGGAAAATAATCCTAATTTTGCTAAGTACGGGAGCTCAGTGTTAAAAAAACGCAGCATAGAATCCTTAACTCTCGTTATCAATGCCCAGCAAGTCGTGCTAAAGCTGGTCTTATGTAATCTATCAAGTGCTTTGATAACATGCGAGGTACACCTGGAAAACGAGGAACGGAGTCTTGGAAAACACGCCGCTAACTAACCCTAAGCAAACACGCAAAGATTATAGAATGACACTTGATTCTGTACATCAAATAAAATTATGCGTCATGGCATGGGTTTATTACATATATGAAAAAGCTTAAATTAATTAACTGTAAAGGCATAAAAACAAAATAATGCTTTTATAATTTTCCTTTATGCACACTACAGGAATCAACATGAAGAAGAAAATTAAACTTATGTTAATATCTAATGATTTGCTAAAAGCCTCTTAGTTGTGTTTTTCTTAAAAAAATAAATATCAAATTTAATACTTAAATTTCATTTATTTTTATCCTTAATTACTTGAAAATGACAAATGTAAATTTACTTCCTAGAACCCTTTTAAGATGATTTCCTCATTCATAGTATGTGATCTAATTTCCTTTTGATAATTAATTATAAAAATGAACATCAAACTTGACAAAGTTTGGGCACTAATGGTGCCATTTATCCTTTTCACTTTTTCCAGTGCTTAAAGAGGATTGTACTATTTAGATAGTGTTGCAAAGAAGTGCCCTCATAATTTAGAAAATCCTATTAAGGAGCAAAAAGTTGGTCGATCCATAATCTATTTATTTTTATCAAGACCTCTATTGGGTTGCAATAATTGCTTGTGTGAATTTAAATTCTCTTATAAATCTATTGGGATAATTTTTTAACCTTTTATGAAAAAAAAAAACTCTTAATATCTAAAATTCTTATAGCTTAAGAATGAAGAAGAATAAGGAATATATTAATCATCTTATGACAAGAGTTGGTGAGTAGATAGTTGGCCTCTCAGATGCTCACCTCCATATCATGTTGCCTCCCAAAGGATGACAAAAACAAACGAGACAAGAACTACATCATGGGATAATTAAGATAAATCCAAAGACAACACACGGTACCAAGAAATTTGTTTTGAGACACAACTAAGTAAAAGTATCCCAACACGGTTTGAGAATATCTTTGTTAGACGGTGAAGTATTTTAAAAAATGACTTACAGCAGATTCGCAATATCGCACTTCCTGTGGATTCGTTCACTTTTCTTTTAGTAAGATCTTGTGACAATATTCTGACAATCTGACCTAATGCTAACATAATATGGAAAGTAACGAAAGTTTTAAAACTCTTTCCAGGATTTGGTTTTGCAATATTTACGCTTTCAATTCAGATATTAATATGCATTTAGAGGCAACCCCTTTTAAGTGCTTCTCATCCTAAACCAATAGTGTAATTATGGTAGTGAAAAAACTTCCCTGCATGATAATATGATAGAATCATTTTTTCTCAATGCATCACGCGCATACATGTGTAAAATTTATTAATTATACTATTTTTATAATGCCCTAGGACCTTTGCATCATCACCATTACAGCTCTAACACGCGTGCACAAAGCTTAAAAAACCTATAATAAACCACCAAATTACATATGGAACTCCAAAATATCAGTACTATCTCAATCATCAAATATCATTACATAACTCTTCACATATAAAATTTAACAATTTTAAACCAAAATACTATTGGTCTCATAAATCCATCAAATCTTGACATAAACTCACCAGAACATAAAACTTTACCCAAAATAATCAATAAATAATTTCACTTACACAACCATTACAAGTCTCACCATCAATAGAAAGATTGTCATCCAAACTACTGTAGTGTTCATCAATCATCATTTACTTGAGCTAAAATATAAGGACAGAGTCGGAAGCACTCAATATAGACCATTGTATAATCACACACACACACACACACACACAAAATACCATACGACTTACAACTTAAAGTACCTAATGTAATAAACAATCAAACAACACAATACGGATTAAACTATTTATCAAATGTTATAACCATAAACATAAAACGATGAACGTTCTCATAAATAGGAACTCGAATGAAAATAGAACCCAAAAGATAATTTCCAAAAGAGCATGAATCCATTCACAAAATACAAAAATTTCACCAAAGATTCAAAGATCTCATGACCTTTAAAAAATTTTACGTAAATGGTAGATCTAAAGATCCGAAGGCCTATTGGTTAATGTCAGACATAAGACCTCCTAACTATGTCATTGCTTGACAAATCAAATGATCCCAAGATGTTTTAGTCATACCATAGCCGATAGAACAAAAGTTCCCAAAACTGCTCTTTGAACATTAATAGAAGCCAAAATAGAAAGAAAAATAGGTATAAGAAAATAATGTGGGTTTGAAGAAATACTTTTGAAATAGACCAATCTTTATGATACGAAAAGTTTTTGATATATCATTTAATTTAAGTATTATTTGGTCTGTCAACATTAAACCTATTAAGCAGAGGCAATAAGTATTAGTAACCACATACCTGGTATCCACAAAAACTTCAAAATCCAAATTATATCATAAGATAATTAAATCTTGATTCTACTTTGAATTGGTTCAAGGTTCTTCCAATCTATTGTTGGAATGTTTTTTCGTCACTCTTTTCATAAAATTCAAATCTTTAATCTCTTTGTCATATAATTCATCTTTAAACTCAATTTTTCACAAAATTTTTCATTGCACACCAATTAACTCAAAGTCTTCACAAGTTTGCATCTTTTGATCAATCTCTTAATTCTTTCTAGTTTCTTCTTTGATTATGTTCAAGTTTCGATAAAGCTCACTTATATATGTTATTGTTTGTTTTATAGTAATCAAACACCTCATCATAAATTCTAAATTTTGGATAAAGCTTCACAAATATCATAATAAGATCTTGTATAGGAATCCTACCTCAAAGTGATATTCATTATCCCATTACCATTTTGTATCGCTGTAAAGACCCAACTCACTAAATCCCGAGATTTAGAGTACTGAGTCTCCAACCACATATAACATTTTCACATTATATGTAAGGTTGTCCTAAAATTAATAGTTTATGAAAATTGTTTGATAAAATCTACTAAAACTTTATAAACAACCTTTAACAAAACAAGATTGCTAATAAAAGCAATCTATACACATATAGATATCATATATACAAAGTTTAAAATCAATACAAGACACTACAAAAATTACAAGTTTTTCTTAGTATAAAAGATAATCTAAAGAGAGCTTAGGGTGTATTACACTTAGGCTAATCTAACAAGCCTTCTAAACAGAGAATTTTACTTTAAACAAAAGCTTCTCCAAAATCCAAGGGTAATCGAGTCCTACTCGTCCCACTCATCCATGAATCGCTCAAAATCTGACCGTATCCTAGATCATCATATAGCTCATCTTCATTACCTGTAAAGCAGCAAAAGTGAGTCAAAGGCCTAGTACGCAATGACAAACACAAGAACAATTTATCAAACAAACTTAAATCAAATGAAATGCATCAATAATCAATTCATTATCTTATTAAGTTTTCTTTTACAGAACAACAAGAGGGTATTCAAACTTCGAGATCGCGCTCTAAGAATTTAGGGGTCTTGAGTAACAGCAGCTGCTCAGGGGGTTGATATAAGCAGTCTGAATACTTATATCTCCTATATCTATTCCATAAAGAAATAGCCTCATTTAGGGTTCAAAATCCGTTGCCCGACTCTACTTAAACTCAGTCCACAACATAAGTCTAGTTCACAAGTTCCCATAAACTTTGAACTAAATCATGGTATTTCCTCCTAAGTTTAAGCAAACGTTACTTGGATACTATTCTCCCCATCGGCTACCCACTTAATAAAAAACAAATCACTATTGCATCATAGCATATCATTGCATCATGATAAAGTTATTGCATCATGACTTAGGTTAAGCACCTAACTAACATGTCATTACATCATAACAGGTTTGCTGCTTCTCGGACCAGATTAAACAGCATAATAGACATCCAGTTTATCAAAGTATTAAGTCGAATTGAATTAAATAAATTTAAGAATGCCTAGTCCTAGCATACAACAAACAAGCTATTGCGTACCTATACCCAACGGTGTATTACTATATTCACTCAGAGGGGGAATAACAGAAGAATCTTTAACTGAAATAAAAATATCAAAACAAATCAATAATAGAACATATAATATATATATATATATATATAAAACAACCGTAGGTTAACTATGCATGGAGATTCGATAAACTTAACATATAGTTTTAACATCTAATTCATACATAAAACATGTTTATTTAGCTTATATATTCATTAGAAGATCATATATGAAGTAAAGAATAACAATTAAAGAAGTTTGAATTTGTAAATCTTGGGGGATACGCGACATTTCTACACAGGCAAAATTAGACCGAATGCCGGTAGCGTTGAAATTATACGCCGGCAACGTTAAGTCCGGTGTTAAAAATATTGATTTTATTCGGATTCAACACCGCCTCTACGCCGGTGGCGTTGAAGCCTTAATGGCCGGCATATGATTTGAAAAATAAACACTAGGCAATTTCCTTACAAAAGCCGGTGGCTTAAGAAAAATTAGTTCTGATTACATTCAATACCACCTCTATGCCGGCGACATTGAAGTACCAGATGCCAGCGTACGTTCAAAAACAGACTTATTCGAAAAAAATTTATTTCCCCGGTTTTACCCTTTGCAAATTTATAACATATAACACTTTAATCCTTCTTCAAACTCATATTTAGCTTCATACACTATTTTCTATCCACACTAATCAATTCTAGTATCTTTGAACATTAAAACAACACATTAAACTACTTCATTCACATCAAATTCTCTCCTCCTCTTCACTTCAACTTCAACTACTCAAATCAACTTCATTTCTCACCAACACCCCTCACTACCACCATAACACATAAACAAATTCACACAATAACAAAACACAACTTAACATATATCAATGCATAAACCATACAACTCAAAATACATTAACTCACCCTATCATAGATTTTACACCTATATTACATGAAAGGAAATAAGACAAGAGTTTATACTAGCTTTAACTTACATGTAGAGGCTTTGGCTTGGAGAGATTTTTTAATCCAAAAGCTTGATGTTGGTCTTTGGTTTAGGGTTTATAGTTTGAAGAAAAGGAAAAGACAAAGGAAAGAAAAAAGAGGAAAATTCGTATGGGAAATGAGGGCTGCCAAAAGAGGTAATATTTGATCAAATTTGTGACTCAATATTATTTTAAGTTTGAATTTTGAGGCATATAAGACTTAGGGTTAAATTTGGCTTAATTTGGAGTTCATTTGGGTTTAATTTAGGCTTGAAACATAGGTTTAACTTTGTAAAAACCTGTCAACAATTTCTTAAGCATAACAAAAGTTGTTTTGATAATTTTAAATATAACACATACATATTAATTCATAAAAGACACAAATATTAATTACACTATACACACATTAATATACATAAAATAATAACATTAATTTCATTACACATAATTACTTACATCAATAATTAACATTAATAAACATAATATATCAAACCTATTTCTACACATTCATATTCATAAATCAAAATTACTTCAAATTTAATATCTAAAACTAATATTGTATTTACATGAAATTTTAATTATTGAATAATTTAGACTATTTCAATTGCAAGTTATGCTTATTGATTTCGTTAATATCCGCAATTGTTCTTCTTGGATTAGTTACTACCAACAATTAATTTCCTTACTATCACTTTAGGAAAAACATTAAATTTGAGACATGAACTTTACGCGAAAATTTAATTTTGTATCTTAACTTTGAAATGGCTAATTTAATATATAGTCAAGCTTCTCGTTGTTATTTTTACTAACTCACTTAACATTGTTTCTTTGCTAACCTAAAAAAGAAAATCTATTAATGTTAAATAATACTAGGAGAGTAGTAAAAATTCAATGATACACTACTTTTTCCATGTCACAAAACAAAAGTATGCCAAAAGATATTAAAAATAAGCAAAAGAAAAAAGAAAAAACTGATTAAATATTAAATTAAACACTTTAAAAGTTAGCTGTTAAATTGAATTTTGTGCAAAACACGGATACTAGCTTAGGCATTTACCCATCATTTATGACGGATCCTTTGAAAGCAACAGATAAACGGGTTCATAATCTTCTTACCATTCATGATATGCCGTTCGTCCAACTTGCTACTAACGACTCCAATCAAAAGGCGTCATGGAATTATTAAAGTTTTATTGGAATTAATTTGACGAGAATAGGAGGAAGATTGATGGGTGACCTTTCCACTAAACTCTTGTTTTCCTTAAATTCCAGTGCATTTTCCTTTATTCTTTAAAATCCCTACAAGAAAAAATTATAGGGGTTCATAATAAAGACATAATTGGGTAGGTGTTTCTTAGGGAGTAAATTTTCTTTTAATGAAGGTGGAGATATTATAAACAACGGAGATAATAATTTAGAATTTTGCCTCTTTTTACATAATAATTTCTAAAATATTTCAATTCTTATATCTAAATAGTTGCATAATTAATTCTTAAAGTGCCTTGGATCCTCTAGATTTCTATATTCCATTTTTTAATAATGTCCTCTTATAATATTATCATATATAATTAAAGGTTGAGATTATAGAAATAACCAAATAAATTCATTGCAATGATATAACAAGTATTTTAAAAGTCATGACAACTTCAATAAGAAATTGAGAGGAAAAAAAATGAGGATCCAAGTAAATTTAGAGAAAATAAATTGGTAAAAAATGATGATGTCACAAGTGTTTCCTTTAGCCATTAATTATTGTGAAGTATATTACTTTGTATATTAGGCTTTGCCATGTGGCATCTTTTTATAGGTCCATTTGTCTTTATTTTATTGGACAGGTTGTTAGATATTTTGTTTTCTTTCTGTTTTGTATATATACTTTATTTTCTTGTTGGGTGAACTTAACGAAGATAATAAAGCTTTCTCTCTGTTTCTTTCGTATCCTTAAGCTCACATGGTATCAGAGCAAGGAACTTGAGGTATTTCTTTTCTTTATCTTCGTACATATGTAGATCTTGTGATCCTTTACATTTTTTCGTAAGCTGTTCATTTTTCCAATAGAGTTGTCAAATGAGATGAATAGAAGAAATCAGATGGATGCGTCATTGTCTGATCCGTTGTTTTTGTCGAATTCGGATATGCCTAGTATGGTTATAGGTGGTATTCTTTTTAATGGTTCCAATTTTTTGGCATGGAGTCGATCTATAAAAATTGGATTGGGTGCTAAACTGAAATTAGGGTTTATTGACGGACGGTTGTAAAACCTAATGAAGGTTCAACAGATTTATTCGTTGGATGAGATGTGATAGTATGGTTAGGAGTTGGTTACTTAATTCGATGCAAAATGAAATTGCACAGAATTATTTGTTTGCTCAAACAGCTCTTGATCTTTGGCGTGAGATTAGTGAACAATATGGACAAGGAAGTGGTCCTTTAATTTTTCAAATTCAACATGAAATTAGTACTTGAGGCAAGGAAATCAGTCTGTGGGCGTTTATTATAATAAACTGAAAAGACTTTGGGATGAGCTTCAAGCTTTACACGTTTATCCAACTTGTACTTGTGGTCGTCTTGAGTATTGTACGTGTGATTTGAAAGGGAAGATTCTTGAATTTGAGTCGAATACTAAATTGATGCAGTTTTTAATGGGATTGAATGAGGGTTTTGAATCGGTTAGAAATCATGTTTTGTCCATGGATCCTATGCCAAATGTGAACAGAGCATTCTATTTGGTACAACAAGTAAAGACAGAAGCTTATTACATCTAGTCTTGGGAGTTTAGATTCAGCAGCTTTTCATACTAATAGGGGTGATTATAGTAAAGGAAATATAGATAGGAAGAAGAGGAGTGCTAGTAATAAGCTGTTTTGCAAGTATTGTAAGTCTGAAGGTCATACTGTTGAAACATGTTTTCAACTTGTGGGATATCCTGAGTGGTTTAAGGGAAGACGAGTTCCTCCTAAAGTACAAGGGAAACGAACGTCAGCTTATAATGTTGGTTCATCCATTGTTGCCGCTTGCAATTCTGAAATTTCTAACACATTGCAGAATACTCCTTTGGATGAATTGGTTGAGAATAGTCCCAAGATTCCAGAACACCTGTCCTAGGGGCGGGAACTGATAAGCGTCTTGTACAGGACATCTGTTATGAGTTGATTAAAATGTTCAAAGATAACAAGCAAGTTTCAGATGACAACATTGCTAATTTGGTCAACTATTCAGGTAATACTCTATTCTCATCCTGTTTTAATGTTTTTTCTAACACTTTTGGTTCTTTGTTGACTCTGGGGCTAGTGACCACCTTACTCCTCACAAATCTTTACTTGTAAGGCCTAAAACCTTATCCACACCTATTTTAGTTCGTTTACCAGATGGCACTACCAAGTCTGTTCATATCATTGGTGATATTCATCTTACTGACAAGTTGTTTTTGCACAATGTTCTGTATATTCCAGATTTTAAACAGAACCTTCTTTCTGTTCATAAGCTTCTTGTTAATACTTCACTAATTGCTGTCATTGATTCTCTTTCACTTGTCTTTCAGGACCAGAACACTAAAGAAGTTTTAGTTAAAGCCGAATCGAGTAATGGATTGTATGTGATCAAGTCTACAATTCCAAAAATTTTACATGTTTAGATAATAGTGCACATCAGACAATATCATCTGTCAATTCCTCTTGTAATAAATCTGATTTCTTGCATTTGTTTCATGCAAGATTAGGACACACTTCTTGTTCAAAATTACAGTATATTGATTCATGTAAATCTCTTGATATGAATGACTTTACTTGTGATGTTTGTAATGAGTCAAAGGCACATCGTCTACCTTTTCATCGAAGTGTTAGTCATTCTTCTGACAAATTTGTTTTGTTACATATGGACATTTGGGGCCCATATCATCTTTCATCTATTTCAGGAGCCAATATACTTCCTTACTATTTTAGATGATTTTCAAGAAGTACTTGGACTTATTTGCTTCATAACAAGTCTCAAACTTCTGATGTTGTTTCTAAATTCTTGAACTATCTTTCTAATCATTTTTCAGTCACACCAAAATATATAAGGACTGATAATGGTTCAGAATTTTTGTCTCATACATGTCAACATTTGTTTGATAGCAAAGGAATTTTACATCAACGCACCATGACTTATACACCACAACAAAATGGTCGAATAGAGCGTAAACACCGTCACCTATTAGATACAGCTAGGGCATTGAGAATTCATGCCAATTTACCTAAGGATTTTTGGGGAGAGTGTATTCTTACAGCTACTTACCTCATCAATAAAATGCCTTTATCATCTCTTGGATGGAAAACACCACATGAGTTATTGTTTGGAGAGAAACCTTCTTATGACCATTTGCGTGTTATGGGCTGTCAGTGTTTTGTTACTACTCCTAAACAATTTCGGGATAAATTTGACAGTCGTGGTGTTAAGTGTATTTTCCTTGGCTATGTTGTTGGTCAAAAGGGTTACAAAGTGTTTAATCTACACACTCGAGAGATAATTGTGAGTAGAGATGTTATTTTTCAAGAAAACATCTTTCCTTATAAGTCTATATCAATGTCTGATTCTTCATTCAAACATTCGTCTCATCCAAACACTTCTCTCATGTCTCCATCTAGTGATGATTCTGATGATTTCATTCGTCTCATGTCTGATTCTGATGATTCTTCTTTGTTACCATCTGTTCCAAGTTTGTCTTCCTCAGATGATCATTGTTCTGATACTAATACTTCTTCTGGTGTGCGCAAATCATCTAGGCTACGTAAAACACCTCATTGGTTGAATGGTTTTGTTCACTCTGTTCATTCTGATTCGGTTGATTCTATTGCTTCATCCTATACACCTTATCCTCTTTTTTCTTCTGATACTTTTGCCAATTATCCACCAGATTATATATCTTCTTTAGCCCATGTTTTAACAACCAATGAACCAAACTGTTATAAAGAAGCATCCCAGGATCCGAATTGGGTTTTAGCTATGAATAAGGAGTTAGAAGCTTTGGAGTTAAATGATACTTGGGAACTTACTACCTTACCTTTGGATAAACGAGCTATAGGTTGTAAATGGGTTTATAAGATTAAATATAAACCCGATGGTTCTATTGAGCGTTATAAGGCACGCTTAGTTGCTAAAGGATACACTCAAATTGAAGGGCAAGATTATCATGATACTTTTTCACCTGTAGCTCGTTTAGGAACTGTTCGAGTTTTACTTGCAGTGGCTGTTGCTCGTGGGTGGCCTTTATATCAATTAGATGTTAACAATGCTTTTTTGCATGGTTTTCTCAATGAGGAAATTTATATGAGACCTCCACCAGGATATACTAAGGCATCATCACAACAAGTTTGTAAACTTAAGAGATCACTTTATGGTCTCAAACAAGCTTCTAGGCAGTGGAATGTGGAAATTTCTCAGTTTTTGATTCATCATGGCTTCACTCAATCCAAGGCTGATTACTCTCTTTTTACAAGAGCTGTTGGAGGTGAATTTACTGTGGTTCTTTTATATGTGGATGATTTGCTCTTGACAGGAACAAGTACTGAAGCAATCTCTTTGCTTAAACACCAACTTCATACTGCTTTTACTATTAAAGATCTTGGCCTTGCTCGTTTTTTCTTAGGCCTGGAACTTTGTCGTACTTCAGCTGGTTTACTTGTTCATCAGAGGAAATTTCTTCTTGACCTTCTTTTAGATGCTGGTATGTCTGGTAGTAAACCAGTTTCTCAACCTCTTCCAACTGGTTTCAAACTACAACGTGATGAAGGCACTCTTCTTGAAAATCCTCTTATATATCGTCGCTTGGTTGGTCGACTTTTATACTTAACCATTACTCGGCCAGATATTTCACATTCTGTTCAATACTTAAGTCAGTTTCTTACAAAGCCGTATACAGCTCATCTTGCTGCAGCTCATCAGGTTCTACGCTATTTGAAAGGGACGTCCTCTCTTGGCTTATTTTACTCTGCTACTAATTCTCTTGTTTTACAAGGATTTTCTGATGCTGACTGGGGATCTTCGATGTTAGATAGCGTTCCTTAACTGGATATTGCATTATGTTGGGCTCAGCTTTGGTTTCATGGAAAACAAAAAAACATACAGTTAGTACATCAACGACAGAGGCCGAGTATCGAAGCTTCGCTACTACAACTAAGGAACTTTTATGGCTTTCATATTTGTTGCATGATCTTCGGGTTCCTTTATCTTTACCTATTTCTTTACATTGTGATAATAAATCTGCTCTTCAAATCACTGCTAATCCTTGTCTCCATGGACGATCTAAGCACATCGAAGTTGATTTGCATTTTCTCAGACATCATGTGGATAGTGGTTTTTTGAAACCAGTTTATATTTCCACACATTTGCAGCTAGCGGATATCTTCACGAAGTCTGTTTCTGCTTCTCGTCTTTCTTTTTTTGGTTCCAAGTTGGGCCTTGCATCGGCTCCACCTTGAGGGGGGATGTGAAGTATATTACTTTGTATATTAGGCTTTGCCATGTGGCATCTTTTTATAGGTCCATTTGTCTTTATTTTATTGGACAGGTTGTTAGATATTTTGTTTTCTTTCTGTTTTGTTATATACTTTGTTTTCTTGTTGGGCGAACTTAACGAAGATAATAAAGCTTTCTCTCTGTTTCTTTCGTATCCTCAAGCTCACAATTTATGCTTAGTTTTTAACTGATTCTTATCATTTCTCAATTAGAAAGCTAGCCCCAACTTTAATTGCGTGTATATATATATATATATATATATATATATAAAAGAACATTATAACATATTAGTATGAACATTAGTCTCTTAACAAGATGAACTAATTAAATTCGTTTCCCTTTTATCCCCAATAGTTGTCATTATAGAAATTGACTATATATATGTATATATAATCTATTTTTAAACTCTAATTACAATTATCTCTATGATAACTAACAAAAGCACAGCGTACGTACTCTATATCGTACCCAAATGTTAAATTATTCTAAAAATATATTATTGGTAAATTTTTCTATATTTATGTTTTTAATTGTATTTTTATGGTTTTTTCTTTTTGGTAATAAGTATATAATACTTGTTTTCTTTTGATTTTATACATGGATTAACAAAGTCAATAAAAAAAAAAAGAAAAATGAGAAAAGAAAGAAATTTGAACTTTGTCCGATTTAATAAACTTTTATTCATAGGCATTCTGTGAATATTGAGTTGTCTTTTTTCATAATAGCGTAATCTATTCGGCCAAAATTCTTGTATATTAGTATAAATTAATTATTTATTAATATTTCAATAAAATAGATAAGATTGGATTTTCACGTTGTAAATTGTCGGTTGTACGTGTGTGTGTGTGTATATATATATGTATATTATATACCTGCTTTTTGAAATGAAGCAGAAAGAAAATAGCGGAAATTAAAAAAAAAAACAAAAAAAAAGTTTAGAGTGTAGCCACTGTCACGTGCTCTTCAAGCTACTGCTCGTGGTGCCAATCATTGCATGGCTTGTGGATAAATAATTGATTTCTGATTGGATTCAAAATTTTAATTAATGTCACAATGCACATAGGGTGTCTTTGTCTCACAAAAACGTTTTTCAATTTTCAATTTTTTTTTTCCTTCTGATCTATGTGCAATGATGGATAACTATATAAAGTAAAATTGTAAAATATTATCTAATAATATTAATGGCTCGTTGATTTCACTTTATCTAATAAAAGAGGAGTTTTGATGACTATTGTAATTTTATTGTAATGGTTAGATGGTATAAAAAATAAAATAATTAATTATAAAAGTAAAAGTAAAATGCTTATTATATTCTACTGCGAAAGAAAAAATAATTATATAGTTGATATCTTCAAGGAAGGAGTATTTATTACAAAAATAAAACTGAACCATTGAATAGTGATTTATGTGTGTGTTATTTATTATTTTGTGTAGTAGCAATTTATGATGAATTATAATTCGGTGTTTAAATTATAACTAAACACCTTAACAATGTCATATAAATATTGGGAACATAATAAATAGTTATTCTTTTTAACTAAATTAAAATAAGTAAATGGATGAATAAATAAAAAAGTGATTTTTGTATTATAGGGAAAAAATCTTTTTTTTTTAATTGCATAATCTTTCTTCCCGGAAAAAGAAAGGCATATTCTTCAAATAATTATAGTTATGTTATATAATTATACAATTTTAAGTATAATAAATTGTTGAAAAAAGATTTAAAAAATCCAAACAAATCTATGGCTGTGATTATTGGAAGTAGAGTTGACATCGGGTGGGGTGGGCAGCGTATAAAATTTTACCTATATCCTATATAAAATATAAAATTTTATATTAGAATTTGTTCGGTATTAACTTGTATGTTTATTATACCCCATAAAATCTAAGTGTTTTTAAATATCTTATGAAATCTAAAAAGTTTTTCTTTCCTAAATTTTAAGTTTATAGTAACATATATATTTTTATGGAATATAGAAAACTACCTTATTTTCAAATATCAATATTATAGAATTTGTTTATTTGTAAAAGGTAAATTATCTTTACGTTAAGAGGGAATATAACATCATCCATAGAAGAACAAGTGGAGAGTATGGCGATAAGAAATTAAAAGAAATGCAAAACTAAATAAGTTGGTGAATGCATCTTTGTGTGTGTGTGTGTGTGTGTGACGTTCTAATTTGAAAATCACAATAGATGATGTTTGAAAGTGAAAAAAATAGAATAAGATAAACGTAGGAGAGTTAGAAGAAAAGAGATGCTTTAAATAAAATAACACTTTTGGGCCAAAATAAATAAATAAATAACACTTTATTGTGTTTTCTATAATAAGTTGGCTTAGCTCTTTTTTTTTTTTTATCCCTAAAACATGTTAAAAAACAAATTATTATTACTTATTTGTTATTTATTAATATTATTTTATAATTTTAATAGATGAGTATAAGATATTCAATCTAAACTTCTGTATATTAAAATACAAATTCCAAGTAGATGTGATACCTATACTCTTCCATATAAAAGTAATACAAAGTCCTATGGACCTTATACTTATTCTCTTCCATTCGACCCAAAAAAAAAAAAAAAAATTTACTTATACTCTCCGTATAAAAGTAAATACTGGACCAACGACAGACATAGAATCAAACAGTTCTGGGGGATCCACTACGTCTTTATGTTAGAAGTTTTTTTTTTTTTTAATCTTTTCATTACAGCTTATATATTAATCAATATTTATCTATCAAGTTATTTTCAAAAATATATAAAAATTATATAATTTTTATTTTTAACAAAATAGATTAAAAAAAAAATTCAATGGGAAACTGTAGGTAAAATAAAAGGAGCAAATTGACATGAATATTTATAATCTATATTTTTTTTCATAATAACTTTGCATGTTTATCAAATAAACAATATCAATTTAATAATTCAAATTATAACAATAATTATAAAAGAAAAAATTATTGCCATTCCATGTCATATAATTAGTGATATTTACTAATAATTCATACAATAGGATGGAACATATGTAATTTATGGTACACAGTAACAATCTAGGATAATTATTTAGCTAAATAAAAGTTTTATAATAAATGGATTTAATGTTATTAGTCATTGAAAAAAAAAATTAAAAGAGAGTGGGAAAGAGTATCATTTAAGCAGTAAATATATTTGGAAAATATAAAATGACATTTGCGTAAATTGAACCGATGAGTTCTTGGTTATAAAATAAAGCTTTTTACTACTTAGGTATGTATACCCATATATTTACCAAACCAATCATATATTTGGTAATGTGTACTAATAACTCATGCAATAGGATGGAACATATGTAATTTACAGACACCACTAATAAAGGTAACAATCTAGAATAATTATTTAGCTAAATATAATTTATATAATAAATGAATTTAATGTTATTAGTTACTGTAAAAAAAAAAAAGTAAAGTTACACGAGAGAAGATATCATTTGAGCAATAAATGCATCTTGAAAATACAAAATGACAATTGTGTAATTTAAACCAATGACCTCTTGGTTACAAAACCAAGCTTTTTACTAGTTAGGTATGTATAGGATAATGTCATGGTATACACCTTATTAGGTGTTTAGTTGGCACCTTTTGCACCTCAATTTTTTTTTTCAACAATCATTATCACTATCATGATGAAAATTACAATGTGATATGTAATTTTTATTTTATATTATATACTAATACAATAAACAGTCTAGTCATTTTGCCGAATAATAAAAATATTCCACCTCAGTAATACAATAAAATAAAAAATACACATTAAAACGAGAAAAGAAGGAGACAATTGGGTTATAAGTAATTTTCTTTCGTCAAATTTTCTCTTATTAAACTTTAATTAGTCAAAGATATTAGTGTTATTGATCTATCCATGATAGACCTATACCTATACTCTATCATTTAAAAGCTAGATTAAGAAAATATATATTTATCCTATCTTATAAACTTCAATATTCCATATCATATTATAAAGTGACCAACTCCTTTCTATTAAAAAGGTAAGTCCAAACATGCAATTTGAGCCAATGACCTTTATAAAACCAAGCTTTTTACAATTAGGTATATATATCATTATATTTATGTTTTTTTTAAAATATACAAGTTACGCATTTTTTTTTTAATTTTTTATAAAGCCTAAGAATTGACATTTTCCAAGCTTGAGGTTGGAGGGCCATGGCTGTTTCAACCCCCCTAATTCTCCATCCATGATAAGTCTCATACTTATACTCTATCATATAAAATAGTTAAAGAAAATATATACTCATATTCTATCCTATAACATTAATCAATATTCATATTAATATTGCAAAGTGACGTAGTCCACCCTATTTGAAAAGGTAAGCGCAGATGTGTTTCTTTTTTAATGTTTTAAAGCAACACGATTGTCCATCTGCTACAAATAATTAAACCCAAGATTTGAAGCCCCATAGAAAATGCAAAAAGAAAAAAAGGAAAAATCCCTCAATCTTGCATCACGCTTGCATGGATCTTACGTTGAATCAAACTCACAGTTGTTCCTAGACCATCTTCCTCATCATTTCTACTGGAAATTTCAATAATTATTGGTTTTGTCTTTTGCATCAACATGCTGCATGTTGCTGTTCACTGTACCTTAAGCTGGAAAATGCATATAGGTTTTACAAAGAATTTTTTAGGATATGATATACATAAAATTTGCGATCTTTTATGCATTTATTCTTCCCTAAAATTTTATTATTAGTATTTAAGGACATAAAAATTATATTTTATATTTTAATAAGTGTTTCAAAATATCCCATCATACAATTTTATATTAAATTTATCATCGATTCTTTTAGGCTATTAACCTAGATGGGTTGTATAATTTTCTATAAGATACATTCTAAGTTATTTACTGTATTATATTTTACATAAATAATAATATAATATTATTGATTGCTTATATATATATATGTATGTATATATATATAATATCCAATGGTGCTATGGTACCGTACGTAGAGTTTAACTTAGAGGTGATTGGTTCTAGCCATCTAGAATAGATAGGTATAAAGTTTTATTCATATCCTATCCTACCTTACAAGATATATAGTACTAAATTTTATATCCAATACCTACATGATGAACCCGGTATCTTTTATGCTATACTTTGTAAAACTTATAAAGTACAAGATAGCCTATGAGGGTTGTAAATTATTTTCATTTAACTTGTACATTTTTCCATTTTTAAAATTTTTACTTTATCATATTGTATATGATTTCATATACTATGTAAAACTATCTTATTATCATATATATTCACTATATAATAACATGTGAAAAGAATTTAAAAAGTAATTTTTAATGTTGTAACTCAATATGCAAAATTTATTAATATGTAAAAGTTGTAACCTATTACAAATACTTGTAAAGCATTTTTATGTAAAATTGAATAACTATGTATAACCTATATCAAATTTTAGATTTAAAACTTTGGTGGCACTTTTGTATTTATTTAGTCTCATGAGATTGAAATATTTTCGTATAATTTAGAAATATAAGCACATCAACAAGTTCTTTTAAAATAAAATAGAAAAAAAATTAAAAAATAAAAATTTTAGAAGGTAGTCTATAAAAGATAATCATGATTAAAATTTTTCAGAATGTAGGATATCGAGGAACCTGTGTCTTATATATATTAGAGTATAGATTATAAGATTAGTACACGGTACGAATATTTCATGCCTGTAGCCTGCCCTGTAAGAGCAAGTTTGAAAAACCTACACCCATATCTTACTCTTTAACCCTTGACACCAACTTGGACTTGGTCAAATAGCATACAAGTAGGTACCACATACAATAGTGTTACCTGTTTACCTTTAGTTTAACTTACACAAATAACAAACATGGATTGAAATGCACCAAGGGTAGTCTTAGCACGGGTAATCCAACATTTAAGTTATTGGAGGATTTTTTAGAGTAGAGATTGCAATACCAACGAGATGAAAGAGAATTGATAGAGTTATCTTAAATACCAAAACTAGGATTTCGTTAGTAGCTTCTTAAGGAAGATAAGTGAGATAGTGTGTTGAGGAAGATAGCAGGTCATGGCCTATCCTTCCATGAGGTTAATATAAGCAATTCTAGAAGTAAGATATTGAGATGATTTAAATTCCTAAGCCTTGCAGGCCGGCAATATATGAAGAAGGAGATGGACCAATCTTTGAAGGCAAGTAAATGCCATAATAGATCTTCATAAGGAATAAAGTTATAATAAAATTATTATTACAATCAAGTGAACGAGGATTGAATGATCCATATAGAGCATATTCTTATTGGAAAGCAAAAGCTTAGTCATTTTCAACATCATAGTATCAAAAATTGATTCTAAAGAGTACTTATTTTAGGGAAAAAAAGTTTCAAGAACTTTTGACTTTATTATGACCAATTACTCAAATGGTCAAATTTTATTGTAATGATCTTGGAGATTTACTCTCTATTTGGATTCATGGAAATTGATTGAAGCGGATGAAAGATATGAATTTATGCGTTTGGTTGTTTTTGTTGGGGATGAAAGTGCATGATGTCTAGTCGCTAACAAAAGTGAAGAAAAATTTGAGCCCATATTGTTTTTGTCTAAAACAAGGATGGAATGAGCGGAAACACGGAGAAAATGATTGAAATGGCAAAAATACATTAAAAGTAAAATAAAAATCATAAAGGATATTTTAATCCATTTATATTTTATTCTCTTCATTTCTTTTATCTTACTAATCAAACAATATTAAAATAAAAAATTTCATCTCATTTCCTTTATTTCCTTCTTAATACAAACACAAAATAATGACAATATTTCCTTTCATTTTATTTCCATTCTTTTCCTTTCTCTCCATTTACTTTCAAAAACTTGCTAACATAGTGTTAGTTATTAATATCTTTTGACAGAAACACAAAAAGGTAAGAGATAATAGTACGTTTAGAGGTAATTAGTTATCACCTGTGTGGAAAATATCAATAAAATACAAAAGAAAAAAAGAGAAATAAATCATTTTCATTGGTATTTTTTATGATTGTTAGTTAGCATACCATGATCAACCACTATCTATCATCTTTCATCATCACTTAGTCACTTTACAGCCATGTGCCATTTTTTCCAACATCTCTTGGAGCCATCATGATAATAATCAATAATCGAAAAATTTTGATAGTAACAAAGGGATAAGAATTTGCTGTCTTGAGCGTATTATTCTCTTTATGTCCCAATAAATAAATATCTAATACGGCTTATGAAGTATTCCTTATTTTAGAGATTTTTTTAAATTTTTTGATACATGTTAGATGTTTGTTCACAGAAACACTAGATGAATAATATTTTTGGGACAATAAACTCCCATACCAAATATTAGTAAATATCAACATATTTTACCATGAAACAAACAGATTGTAATATTGCTCTTCTAATTTTTACAGATCGTTAGTGATTTACTACACACCTTTATTTTTATGAACATGGACTTGGCAACAGTTGGATCCATAAAACTAATGGGTCACTCTCACTCTTCACATGAGAGTGTTTTATTAGTTTTAAATTTTTATTCATAGGCATTCTATAAATATTGAGTTGTCTTTTTCGATAATAGCCTAGCTATTCGGCCAAAATTCTTAGTATATTAGTAAAAATTAATTATATACTAATATTTCAATAAAATAGATGAGTTGGATTTTCACGTTGTAAATTGTAGGTTATACGTGTGTGTATGTATGTGTATGTGTGTGTGTATATATATATATTATATGCCTGCTTTTTGAAATGAAGTAGAAAGAAAATGGAGGGAATAAAAAAAAAAAAAAAAGAGTTTAGACAGTAGCCATTGTCATGTGCTCCTCTTCAAAGTACTGCTCGTGGTGCTAATCATTGCATGGTCTGTTGTTAAATAATTGATTTCTGATTGGACTCAAATTTTTAATTAATGTGACAACGCACATGGGGTGTCTGTCTCAAAAAAACGTTTTTCAATTTTTCAGTTTTTTTTTTTCTTCTGATCTATGTGCAATGATGAATAACTGGAGATCCTAAAATTGTAAAATATAATCTAATAATATCAATGGCTTGTTGATTTAGTTTTATCTAATAAAAGTGGAATTGAATTTTAATTTAATAAGAATCTAATAGAGTTTTAACAATTAATAATTTTATTATAATGGTTAGTTGGTATAAAAAATATAACAAGTAATTATTAAAATAAAAATAAAATATTTATTATGTTCTATTATGAAAGAAAATAATTATATGGTTGATATCTTCAAGACATGAATATTTATAACAAAAATAAAAACTAAGTCATTGAATAGTGATTTAGTGTGTGCTATATTATTTTGCATAGTTGTAATTTATGATAAAAATTATAATTCAACTAAACACTTTATAAAAAATGAGGAGAGCATAATAGTTATTCTTCTTAACTAAAATAGTTGATAGTAATAGTCAAAGGTGAAGCTTGAAGGTTGCAACCAATCGTCATATTCGACATCACAAGTATTTTTGGAAAATTAAAATAAGTAAATGGATGAATAAATAAATAAAAAGTGATTTTTGTATTAAAGGAAAATTTTATTTTTTTTTAATTGCCTAGTCTTTCTTCCTGAAAAAAGGAAAGCATAATCTTCAGGTAATTATGATTATATTGTATAATTATATCATTTTAAGTATAATAAATTGTTGAAAAAAGATAAAAAAAAAACCAAACAAATCTTTAGCTCTGATTATTGGAGGTAAAGGTGACATAGGATGGGTAGAGTATAAAATTTTATCCATATCTTATATAAAATATAAAATTTTATATTATAATCTATTCCATAATATGTTGTATGTTTATTATACTTTATACCCTATAAAATCTACATGTTTATGAATATCTTATGAAATTTAAAAAGTTTTCTTTTTGAAATTTTAAGTTTATAATAGCACATATAATTTTATGGAACATAGAAAGCTACCGTATTTTCAAATATCCAATATTATGGAACTTATCTGTAAAAGGTGAAATACCTTTACATTATGATGGAACATAACACCATCCGTCAGAGAACAAGTGGATAATATGAAATAAACTAATTGCCAAATTTTTTTTATTAATTTAATTAACTCAAGTTTCTGTAGCATTTCCAAATAAGTTGGTGAGTGTATCTTTGAGTGTGTGCGCGCATGTGCTGTTCTAATTTGAAAATTACAATGGATTGACCTTTGAAATTGGGAAAAATAAAATAAGGTAAAAATTATACCAAGAGGCATCAATGTTTGAAGACAAGGTCATTTAATATATTAACTTTTTAAGTAGTTAAAAAAATGCATCGTGGTTTACTAAAGTATATCAAATGAGGTATAATCGTTTTGCAAAATTCATTTTAAGTTTGGATTAGTTTTTAATTAAATCTCTTTGTTTTATTAATAGTCAATTATTGATACATTTTTTTGACTCATTTTTCTAAATGTTGAAACTTTTTTTACCACTCAAAATATTAATATCTTAAATAAATTTATCTCCAAACATTGATGTTCTTTGATGTAATTTATCCAGATAAAACAAGATAAACATAGAAGAATTAGAAGAAAAGAGATGCTTTAAATTAAATAACACCTTATTGTGTTTTCTATAATAAGTTGGCTTAGCTCTTTTTTATCCCTAAGACATGTTCAAAAAATAAAGAATTATTATCTATTTCTTATTTGTGAATATCATTTTATAATTATTTTATAGATGAGTATAAAATATTCAATCTAAACTTCTGAATATTAAAATACAAATTCCAAGTAGATGTTATACCTATACTTTACTATATAAAAGCAGATACAAAGTCCTGTAGACCTCATACTTATACTCTTCCATATAAAAGTAAATACAAATTCTACAATGGACCAAGGACGGACACGAATTCAAATGGTTTTGGGGTGGATCCATTATGTCTTATATGTTATAATGTTTATTTATTTTTTTCACCTTTCATTACAACATATATATTAATTAATATTTGTCTATCAAATTATTTAAAAAATACATAAAGTTTATTATAATTTTTATTTTTAATAAAATGGATTAGAAAAAAAAAATTTCCATAGGAAACTGCATGTAAAATAGAAGAGCAAATTAACATGAATATTTTAATCTATAACTTTTTTTCATAATAACTTTGCATGTTTATCAATTAACAATATCGAGTTAATAATTCACATCATAACAATAATTATAAAAAAAATTGTTACCAAGCCAAGTCATATAATTGGTAATGTTTACCGATAATTCATACAATTTGTAGACTACTAATAAAAGTAACAATCTACAATAATTATTAGGCTAAATATAATTTTATAATAAATGAATTTATTATGGGAAAAAAAAGTAAAATTAAAAGAGAGAGGGAAAGAGTATTAATTAAGCAATAAATGCATCTTGAAAATGTAAAATGAGTGCAATTTGAACCCATGTCCTTTTGGTTATAAAGCAAAGCTTTTACTACTTAGATATGCATACCCATATATTTACCAAACTAAGTCATATAATGTGTACTAATAATTCATACAATAGGATGGAACATATGTAATTTATAGTACCTAATAAAAGTAACAATCTAGGATAATTATTTAGCCAAATATAGTTTTATAATAAATAAATTTAATGTTATTAGTTATTGTAGGGAAAAAAGTAAAATTAAAAGAGAGGGAAAGAGTATCATTTGAGTAATAAATGCATCTTGAAAATGTAAAATGACAATTGTGTAATTTGAAGTTTTGATCCAATAACCTCTTGGTTACAAAACCAAGCTTTTTACTAGTTAAGTATGTATAGGTACAATATTATGTTTTACAACTCAACTTTACAAATTTTTGCAATTGGGATAATGGAAAAATGGTATCTGAACTTTTGTAAAAAGAATAATTAGGTACATGAAGTTTTACTTTGAATAATTTGATATCCGAGCAAAGTTTTCGTTAATTTTTTTCATACCTAAAGTTTAGTTTTAACAATTCCGGTACCTGAACAAACTTTTCATGAATTTTTTATACCTCATTGAACTTATTTCAGGTATGAAAAAAGTTAACAAAAACTTTATTCATGTATTAAAATTGTTAAAACTAAACTTCATATATAAAAAAAAGTCAACAAAAATTTTATTTAAGTACCAAATTGTTCAAAACCAAATATTAGGTACTTAATTATTCTTTTTGCGAAAATTCATGTATCATTTTTGTTATTAACCCTTTTACAATTATACACCTCAAGTTTTAAATTGCGAGGTTATACACCTTATTAGATATTTAGTTTTTACCTTTTGCACCTCAATTTTTTTGTCAACAATTATTATTGTTGTTGTCATGATGAGCGAATCACAATGTGACATATGTAATTTTTAATTTATTCTATACATACAATAAATAGTCTAGTCATATCCTATCCTATAACCTTTAATATTAATATTGATATTATAAAGTGACCTGCTCTTCCCTATCTAAAAAAGTAAACTAAGTTGTGTAATTTGAATACGACTTTTTAATTATAAAACTAAGTCTTTTACCAGTTGGGTATTTATACCAATATATTTATATTTATTTTTTAAAATATACCCACCATCTATATATATATATATATATATTTATAAAACCTAAAAATCGACATTTTTCAAACTTAGGGCGAGGCCCATTTTGCTCGTCCACGATAAACCTCGTATTTATGCTCTGTCATGGTAGATTTAAGAAAATATATGCCTATACTCTATCCTACCACGTTCAGTATTCATATCAACATTATAAAATGACCTGCTTCACCCAGTTTGAAATATTATAAAGGGGTTTGCTTTTTTAATGTTTTCATTGTTTAAAGTGACGATTGTCCATCTGCTACAAATAATTAAACCCAAGATTTGAAGCACCATAGAAAATGCAAAAAAGAAAAAAGGAAAAAATCCCTCAATCTTGCATCACGCTTGCATCGATCTTACGTTGAATCAAACCCACAGCTGTTCCTAGACCATCTTCCTCGTCATTTCTTACTGGAAATTTCAATAATTATTGGTTTTGTCTTTTGCATCAATATGCTGTTGCTGTTCCACTGTACCTTAAGCTGGAAAATGCATATAGGTTTTACAAAGAATTTTTAGGATATGATATACAGAAAATTTGCAATCTTTTATGCATTTGTTCTTTCTTAAAATTTTTATTATTAGTATTGAAGAACGTAAAAATTATATTTTATATTTTAATAAGTGTTTCAAAATATCCCATCATACAATTTTATATTAAATTTATCATCGATTCTTTTAGGCTATTAACCTAGATGGGTTGTATAATTTTCTATAAGATACATTCCAAGTTATTTACTGTATTATATTTTTACATAAATAATAATATAATATTATTGATTATTTATATATATGTATGTATATAGTGTATAATATTCAATGGGTGCTATGGTACCTTAAGTAGAGTTTAACTTAGAGGTGATTGGTTTATTCATATCCTACCCTACCTCATAAGATACAAAGTACTAAAATTTTATATCCAAAACCTACGTGATGAGCCTAATATCTTGTATGCTATACTTTGTAAAACTTATAGAGTACAAGATAGCCTATGAGGGTTGTAAATTATTTTCATTTAACTTGTACATTTTTCTTTATTTTTAAAATTTTTAGTTTATAATAATGTATATGATTTCATATACTATGTAAAACTATCTTATTATCATATATATACACTATAAATAACCTACAAAAAGAATTTAAAAAGTAATTTCTAAATGTTATAACCTCCAATATGCAAAATTTATTAATATGTAAAAATTATAACCTATTACAAATACTTGCAAAACATTTTTATGAAAAATTGAATAAATATGCATAACCTATAACAAATTTTGGATTTAAAGACTTTGGTGGCACTTTTGTATTTATTTAGTCTCATGATATGAAAAATACTTTCATATAATTTAGAAATACAAGCACATCAATCAAACTTCTTTTAAAATAAAATAATAAAATATTTTCAAAAAATAAAAATTTTAGAAGGTAGTCTACAAAAGATAATCATAATTAAAATTTTTCAGATCATAAGATATCCTAGAACCTGTGTCTTATATATATTAGAGTATAGATTGTAAGATTGGTACATGGTATGAAAATTTCATGCCTGTACCCTACCCTGTAAGAGCAAGTTTTGAGAAACCTACACCCATACCTTACTCTTTAACATTTAACACCAACTTGGACTTTACTTGGTTGAGTGGGGTACAAGTAGGTACCACATACAAGAGTGTTACTTGTTTACCTTTTGTTTAACTTGCACAAATAACAAACATGGATTGAAATGCACCAAGGGTAGTCTTAGCATGGGTACTCCAACATTTAAGTTATTGGAGGATTTTGGAGAGTAGAGATTGCAATACCAACTAGATGAAAGAGAATTGATAGAGTTATCTTAAATACCAAAACTAAGATTTCATCAATAACTTATTAAGAAAGATAAGTGAGATAGTGTGTTGAGGAAGATAGCAGATAATTGCGTGTCATGGTCTATCCTTCCACAAGGTTAATGTTGAATGAATAAGCCATTCTTGAAGTAAGATGTTGAGATTATTTAAATTCCTAGGCACTTGCAGGCCGAGATATATGAAGAAGGAGATGGACTAATCTTTGAAGGCAAGTAAATGTCATAATAGATCTTCATAAGGAATAAAGTTATAATAAAATTATTATTACAATAAAGTGAACAAAGACTAAGATTAAGTAATCCATATAGAGCATATTCTTATTGGAAAGCAAAAGCCTTAGTCATTTTCAACATTATAGTTTCTAAAATTGATGCTAAGGAGTACTTATTTTGGGGGGAAAAAAATTTCAAGAACTTTTGAATTTTATTATGACCAAATAATGAAAATGGTCAAATTTTGTTGTAATGATCCTTGCAGATTTACGCTCTGTTTAGATTCATGGAAATTGATTGAAGCGGATGGAAAATAGGGGAAATGGAATGAATTTATGTGTTTGGTTGCTTTTGTTGGGGATGAAATTGCATGTTGCCAAGTCGATGATAGAAGTGAAAAGAAATTTGAGTCCATATTGTTTCTGTCTAGAACAAGGATGAAATGAGCGGAAACACGAAGAAAATGATTGAAATGGCAAAAATACCCATAAAGTAAAATAAAAAATTATAAAGTGTATTTTAATCTATTTAATATTTATTTCTCTTCATTTCTTTTATCATACCAATCAAACAATATTAAAATAAAAAATTTCATCTCATTTCCTTCAATTTCCTTCGTATATACAAACAAAAAATAATTAATATTTCCTTTTATTTTATTTTCATTCTTTTCCTTTCTCTTCATTTAAATATGTTTCCACTTTCAAAAACATTGCTAAACACAGTGTTAGGTTATTAATATGTAAGAGATAATGGTCAATTTAGAGGGTAATTAGTTATCACCTGTGTGGAAAATATGAATAGAAAATATAAAATGATTTTCATTTTCTAAAATGAAATAAGAAAAAAAAGAGATAGAAGTCATTTTCATTGATATTTTTCATGATTGTTAATTAGCATAGCATGACCAACCACTATCTATCATCTTTCATCATCACTTAGTCACTTACAACAACGTGCCATTTTTTCCGATAATCTCTTGGAGCCCGTCATAATAATAATCAATAATAATAACCAAAAAATTTATAGTAACAAGAAATAAAAATTCACTGTCTTGAGTTTGCTGTTTTCTTTATGTCTTAACAAATAAACATCTAATATATCTTATGAAATGTTACTTTTTTCATTTGAGAGATTTTTTATTTTTTTTATTTTTTTAATACGTGTTAGATATTTATTCGCAAGAATACAAAATGAATAATATTTTTGAGACAACAAACTCCCCATACCAAATATTAGTAAATATCCAACATATTTTATTATGAAACAAACAGATTGTAATATTTCCCTTTTAATTTTTACGAATTATAAGTGATTTACTATGCACCTTTATATTTATGAACGATGGACTTGGCAACAGGTGGATCCACAAAACTAATGGGGCACTCTCACTCTTCACATGACCATTAAGCAATATTCTCATTCCCCAATTTAAGGACAGCCCACATGAAAACATCATGGTGCCCTAATAATGTCAAGTTTCCATTATTTATTTGGCATGTGAGCGACCAGCTTGTACCGTCAACGCGGATCAAGAAATTTGTAGGCTGTGCCTTATTCCTCGGATTCTGACCCTTTTACAAGGTCAACAACCAAACTAACCTGCTCTCGCTCCTGACTTGAGACTATATGGTTGGGTCGGTGAAGAAATTCCCACTGCCCTAACATACTTACCTCCTGTCACTGTCAAGCTAATCTGTTTTGAGATATGTGAAATCAAGAAAGGTCAAGTTCATGGTCGATGACAATAATATTAGGTTCAATGTCAAGTTGAAATCGGAACCCAACAGCATCGCTATTGAGATAATTTTCTTTTTTTACTTTTCTTTTTTATGAAGTAGTCTCTATTCTACATTTCAAAAAATTCTAGGTCACATAGTATGTTTTAATGAGTCTAGTTCCATCAATTATTTAATCAAATAAGTTCGTATTTAATTATGATCATACCATTAAAAATATTTCGATTAGCATATGTATTTTAATAGTTAATAATTGATTGGATGGTCCATTAACGGGACCATAGAAGTTTCTCTACTTTTTATGTCATTGATTTTATTTTAGTTAGATACAAAAATATAACGTGTATTGGTACTTTTTAACAATTAAGTTTTAATTTTTGATAAATACATTATTTGCATTTTGGTATTTTTATAAACACGTGAGTTGGGTTTTTATTTTTAACACATACATTACATGTGTTTTGATACTTTTACAAATAAATGACTTATGTTTTGATTTTTGAAAAATACAAAACTTATATTTTGTCACTTTGTGTCAAAAAGAAAGGTTATATATTTGTTAAAAATCGAAACTTAGGTCATTGTTTTACAAAAATATTAAAACATAGGTTATGTATTTACAAAAAATAACACCCATAGATCACTTGATTACAAAAATATCAAAAGTCATGTTATATATTTGTGAATAATCAAAGATCACTTACACGTAAAAGTATAAAAACACAGATTATGTTTTTTGTAATTTTCCATTTTATTTTGATTAATTTATTCAACTTTATAGAAGTTAGCATTTATACGCTTGGACCATAGCCATTTTACAGGTTGATGAAAAGTATTTATATTTTGGGAAAAGGACAGTTTCATCTTTAACATTTTATCATTTTTTCTATTTGAGTCTTAAATCTAATTTTTTTTCCATTAGAGTCCTTAACCTTTGTAAACACTTAAAAACGAAGATTTTCTTAACTCCATTAGTTTTTTCTATTAAGTTTTGACACTTTGCACATATTCATTTCATGAAAAATATTAATTCAAATTAATAAAATAACTAAATTAAAGGTATGTTTCGATTGTCTGATTTTATATGTATCTTATTTGTATTTTATCTATCGTATCTATATCTTATCTGTTTGGTCTATTTATAAAAAAAATACCTATTTTGCATTTGTATATGTTTCTTGACAAATATCTGTTTGAAAATGATAAAAATAACATGCTAAAACAACAGGAAAAAGATGAAACAAACAGACCATTTATTATAACAAAATAATTAAAAGCAACTAGAAATTCAAAAGAAAAAAAGTTTAAAACTGTAAAAATAAAAACAAAAAAAAAAAAAAGAAAATTCTGATGCTTACTTAGTGGATTCACATATATAAACATAATATCCAATACTACACAATCTAGAAGTAATGTAACTAATCTTCCTCATGATGGGGATGAAGCCAGACTCCTATCACTCGTTTTTGTTACCACTAATGTAATAACGTCAGAGCTATTTATTAACTGATGTAATAACATCGCAACTAAGGTCTGTTTGTTTGTTGACATATTCTACTAACAAATTATTTATAAAGAATTAGATATAGACAAAAAAAAACGATAATTCTCATTAAAAGATCAAATTGATTAAATATAGATAAAATATAAATATAAATTGAATATATTTATGTATATTATTTTAAAAAAGATACAAATACAAATAAAAAACCAACCATTACACTTTTACTCTGTCCGGTATTCTCTATTAATTAATTCATATAACTCAATATAGCACCATCTATAAATCCATCTTACCAGTTATAATGTAGCAATGTAATAATGCATGATAAAAGACAACAAACTACAAGTAAAAGAACAATCACATAAAATATGAAAGCAACAAAGTTACCTATTGAACTTCGATATCAGGAAATTTCTGCTTAAACCGCTCAACAACCTCCTTACTAGGCGGTGCATCACCATATCCAAGCAACTTCAACGAACTCAAATCATACTTCTTCTTCAGTTTAGACTTCGTAAAAGCCAGGATAAGTGGTATAAAGCTCTTTTTCATCCGATCATAAGGAAGATCAGTTGGATAACATTTAGAATGTGAAATGTTGGGAATCATGCTTGTAAGTGAATCCACTAAGCGAGCATCGAAATTTTCTATTTTTAATAATGACTAGAAAACTTTTTTTTTTGTTTTTTTTTTTGCAGAATTTTTTTGTTTTTTCATTTTAATTTTAATTTTTTTAATTTAATTATTTTGTTTATTTTATTTTAATTTATTTATTTTATTAATTTGAATTAATAATGTCCAGCGAATGAAAATATGCCTAATATCAAAACTTAACATAGAAAACTAATGGCATTAAGAAAGTTCTCGTTTGTAAGCTAAAGACTCGAATAGAAAAAAAAATTAAGTTTAGTACTCGAATAAAAAAACAATAAAATATCGAGGACTAGGAATATATTTTTTACTTATATTTTGTTATAAAGAAAGCATAGTTAGAGAAGTAAAAATGTACTTTGAACACAAATAAAAATAAGACATATAATAATAAAACCACAAAAGAAATGGTAAATAAAAAGAAGATGAATAAAAGAAAAAGAAAACAAATGCTTTGTGAATCATAATTGTTGCAAACTAAATTGTTTATCTATAAAGTAGATATAATTATGATTCAATTTCAAACCAAAAACAGAGTCAGTAATTGTTAATGGCGATACTAAAACTAAAATCAGATAGATTGGCCGATGCTAAAACTAGCTTGAAAACTATTGGATTCCCATCCTGGACTGGTTGGAGCCATCAAATTCTATCCTATACTATCATATTAAATAAATAAAATAAGAAAAAATAAAATTTAATATTATGATATAACTTTTAATATTTGAAATATTTTATGTGAATATTAAAAAATTTTTACTTATTCACAACATTTAATGTATTATTATTAATAACACAATAGATAAATATATCTTAAAACATTTTTTATTTAGTTCATATAGATTTCCCGCTATGGTGCTTCAGTAATGGTCTATATACTAAAGCATAGCTGACAATTTCTTATAATTACAAATATTACATAAGGATGTAACCATACATAATATAGGAATTGGATTATTGTCCTGGAAGTGTCTCCATTTTATTTCATTTTATATGCCAAACATGTCATTAGTAGGGATGAAAATGAACCTAGCTGGTTATAAACTATTTAAACTTGGTTTAATATTTACTCGATAATAAAATTCTTTCGTTAACAACAAGAGGCTTTTTTTAGCTTATTTTGTAGTCTCATTCTCACATTGCTGTCAAGTTGTTTCTATTACTGTAAACAAATAAATACACATTATAGATAAATTTTTAAGAAAATAACTTAAAGATTTTCATGTTGTTAGACCCCCTCATTATTTTGAGTTAAAAATTCATAGTATTTAAAATTATTTTTGTAATCGTAGACCGAAACTACCTCCCTAAGTTTAGATTCTTCGATTTCCAAAATCAAAATCTGTGATTTCGATTCGATATGATTCGAGAACCTTAACCTTGTACACTTTAAAGTAATTTGATTTTGCATCCTGAATTATGTAAGTAACTTGATTTAGCTAAACATGGCCAAGATTCTGAAACCGCCAAAATTTTGCTTTTGGAAATTGAAGAATCATGGCCAGAACTATAGGAAGCAGTTCTAGCCAAGTTCCATAGAACTAGTGATTTTCAGTCTGGTCTAGAACCATAAAAATTGCCAAACTTTTCTTTTTTAAGTTAAAATTTTAAAAATTAATAATAATTTTAATTTTAGATTCAAAATTATAATTGAGTCTAAGAACATTGAAGTCTTTGACCTAAATTTTTAAAATTTGTTTAGAATTTGTATTCATTTAACACATTCAACTTTAATTATAATATTAACAATGTGCGAAAGAGGTTTTGCTTTTAGTAAAAGTATATATAAACTAGACATGTTTTAATGTACATTTATATATATGTTGTATTACAATAATGACACTTTAACAGTAATAAATTTTTGCCATTCACATAAAAAAGTTTAAACATTAAAATCATATTTTTTAACATTTTTTTCTCACATTATAATAGAGCAGCCGAAAGACAGCTTCTACCCAGTACTAAGTTGGAAAACTGGACAAGAATCAAGAAATCAAAGTTTCCTAGCTAGTTCTAAAATTAGCCAATCAGTCCAATTTCTATTCTATCGATCTAATTCAGATTTGAACCATATTGGTATCATTTATACTTTATTATTATTATTACTGAAAAGTCTGAAATAGAGAATCAATACTGCTCCATCTTATTAAGAGATCAAAGCAAAACGTGTTGCTGACTATGTCCTTCATACTTTATGTAGACAGCGGAGGATATTAAGAAGCTTCATTTGTGTAACAAACAACAACCTGGATAGTGTATAGGTTCTTCCTTTCCATCATATAGACACCAAGAAAAGAGAGAGATAAATTATCCCAAACGACGACAATTGAGGAGAAAATAAAAAGAAATGTGCAATAGCTGGATTATCAGGAATATACAAGCTACCAACCTTATTTGGACGATAAGATATATATTTTGTCAACGGATCTATATATATACATAGATATATATATAATTACCAAAACGAAGCCTCCACCCTTTTTTAACAAATGGTAGCAAACAAAGCACGATCTTTCGAGTTGGATAAAAGGAAAAGACTTATCTGATCTATATAGATGGGCTTCTGTAAAAGACCCAAGATCATGACGTTAAAATTTCACTTTCAGTACGCATGTTTCTATACAAGTTTGAACTTTCAATCACTGATAGAAGAACCAATAGGTGATTTACAATGTGCAAAAGATATCCAACTTTTAGATATTAAGGTAAATATGCCAACCGTTTTTAAGAGCTTATGAAACTACTTAGATATCCCAGTTTTTTTTTTTAAATGTACAATGTGCCTCTTGAGTACGGGAAATCAACCACACTAGATTCCTTGTAATTAACCACACTAGTAAAATCATATCATCATCCACCAACTGGATCAACAAAGAATTGTGGTAAAATTCTCATTTAATATACTATCATCATGCACCCCAAAGAACAAAAATCAGGCTTGACAAATATCAAACAGAAGACTAGAGGCCCAAAATGCTGCCATGCACTCATGCTATAATTCAACCATCTAATGGCAATGAGGACGATATTGGAATAATAACCTAAATTTTAACCATCTTTTTAGTGTAATACCTAAAAGAGTAAAGCTTAAAATTGCTAAATGTCATGGCCAGGCTTTTACTTTTCGAATTTACTATTTTACATCTAATTATTAACACTTTAAAAAATAAAATTTCAATTAATATGATATTTAACAACTTCAAACCTTAGGTGTAGAACTTAATGAGCAAAGTTCAGTAAGATATGACATTTAGAAATGAAAATTTTCAAGGTATGAAATTAGAAAAATACCCAAAGTCCCACTGGTGTTTTTAACATCACCTCAAAAACAATGGCGTTGGTCTGATAGGTCAAAGTAGATGGGGCCATTATAGGTAAGTCTGAAATGGTACATACCTGCCCAGTGCTTCAGATAAACTTCACTAAAACTTGAGAACACATTAAAGTCGGGTTAAGAGTGTCCCAAATCTAGAAAGGTAAACAAAACTTGTGATGCAAACTTATGCAAGTAGAAATTCCTGTTTGTTCGTATAACTGGAAAAATAGAATTGTATCAGAAAAATAATAAGAGACAATGGTGGAAGTTCACCGTTTCACTTCATCTTATAAAGATTTAAAATTTAGCTATTATGATAAGTATGATAACTGAAGTCACAAAAGTATATCAACTATGCAAGCCAAACAAGCAAAACATGAACGAGCTAACAGTTTCAAAGGATAGTAGAAGAGAAGAGAAGGGAGGCATTTAAGGAAAGAATTGTTTACACACGTGTATATATATACACAAAATACAACAGCTACAGGCTCAAAATAAAAATGTTGTCAGGCACAAAATTTTGACCACTAAAGCCCAATAAAGTACCATAAGCCAAGTATAATTTTTTTCTTTTCCAAAGAATAGGAAAGGAATATCAAATTATGCATTTTGGTGTTCTGGTAAGCGCTTTAGATCCATCTCCACTTGGTGGATTGTCCACTGCATATTTTCCAGTTTCTGCAAGAAACCAAGACATTAGTGTTGTCTTACAGCTAATCCAACCTAAAAACAACAGCACACACAGGCCCACCCCCACCCCACAGAACCCCCCCGCCAAACTAAAAAAAAAAGGAACAGGGGTTAGAAAAAGGAGTAAGAAACAAGGAAAGACAGAGCACTAGAATTACCTTTACAATATCATGGTACTGCCTTGCTATGGTATCAAAATGAGGATCAACACCCTGATATTCTCGAAGGCGTGTAACCTGATAGGACAGTTTAGAGACGTGCTTATTATGAAGGAGGACCAAATATATGTTAATAGTTTGGTACAGAAATGGAAAAACAATTTTGTCAACAAGACTTAGCAATAACACTCAAAGGTAGCAACAGTTAGGCTTGTATTAAAATTAGCAATGTGCACTTGTGAGAGATCGAACATGAACCCAATCAAACGTTCAATTGTTTGCTTCTGTTTATATCTGGATTTTCCTTATGAGAAAAACTTCTAGAAACCATAAGTTACTTGATCGAGTAATTTTCTACTTTCCTTCTCCACATAGTACAATCATGTGTGCATCACCAAGGAGAACAGAGGAATAAATGTTGCAGCTTCATTGAATCTGTTTTAAAGGTTTAGTGAAGCTTTTGAATTGAATCAAGTGGGAATAAGGCATTGATTGGGAACATATTTGGTGGATTGTGGATCATACACCAGATATAGAATAGTCGTTGGACATGCATGGAAATTTTATAGATAGAATAATCAAATTATGAACGAGTTGAGTACAACTCCCAATATGTAGATAGTCCCAATAGGCACCCTTGCCTGATTTGAAATCAAATCTTCATGCACACTATCGTGTCTTGATCTTAACCACTAAGCCTACCTCTTAAAGTTAAATTTCCTGATAAATAGCAAAACCTAAAGAGTTCTAATTTCATTAAGTTTTTGGATTTGATGTAATAACTGTTGTGTGTTATAGTACATAAGTATGTTTCAAAAGGAATAGTCTCACATTCCTTAGATCTTATTCCTAGCTCTAGTTTATTAACATCCTTCTCTTTGTGGGCTTGTAAAAAGTTGGTGGAAAGGCATGGGCTCACACGCACAAAGCCTAGCCTTATTAGTATAAATTCGTGGATTTGCCCCCCTCCCTAAACATGTAATCATATGTATTGGCCTGGTCCAAAGGAATATTTTTATTTTTCGTGTATATTATATTTTAATAATATTTGAATATAATTATTTACTTGAGCTTATCCAAATATGTCTTTTGACCATTTCAAATGTCGTTTACCATAATATCTAGTTTTCTATCTCCACTGCTCCTACATTTCTGCCACTTTTAAAATTATCTTATCCATCCGTTGTAATTTTTAATTTTTAAAAGGATATTTTAAATTGAACCGTTGCACATATCTCTCTAGATTGTTTCTATCTGTTTTAAGATTATTAATAAACGTTTTTCCAAAAATAATTTATTGGCAAAACTCTCTACTTTACTTCTCTTCCTTTTACTAATTTGCTGGGTTTCGATCATTCTTCTGTTTTTGCTATTCCTTTACCTAGATTATGCTAGAAGGCTTGTTGAATCTTAGGGGATACGCCATTATTTCATCTGTGTTGGCAAACTTCTTAAGGACAGTGCCTAGCACGCCTCAAGTTTTTTTTTTTACCCAATTTTTACAACAATAACTAACTAAACCATTTCAAATGGAAGGCACCCAAACTGCCCATCCCTAAATTTCCAATGACAAAGAGCCCTAATAAACCTCCCACTTGAAAATCTTGACAAAACAAACTAATACTAAAACCACCCACTGTTTTTACCCTTTCCAAAACGTCATTGCCCCAGCAGGACCAGGGAAAGAGGCATATTATCAAAAGAAAGAAGCGAGAAGAAGAAAACAGGCATGAGCATATTTCATGAGCATGTAGGCAAAAAATGTTTAGAATCCATTGGAGAAATAGAGCAAACCGCTTTGTTGTATGCAATAGAAGCTTCTTCTGTCGCTTCAACAAGATATTTCCTGCATGTATGCAGCTCATCAATCCTAATAGCTCAAAAACACTATCTACAATAAATAATGCAGTCAAATTTACCTTATTTTGTGGAGAGCTGGAATAGATTCCGGTGTATATGTTTCATAGAGAAGTATATGCTTTAAAACTCTGGCAGAAACATTGCTCAATCAGAACAATAATAGATATAGGTGTATATATAATATTTAAATTTAAGAAAAGGATTAGCATTAGGTTAGGCTTGTTCTGGTTCGGTAATTCAAGTCATGTAATGGGATCTGATGTGCATGGGCATGGATCAAGGCATCAGACTTCATGTTAGATTAGAGTGAAGGACACATGAAATTTGGCGAAGAAGGATCCATGGGTTAGGGCAGATACACTGAGAGTGATGAATAACAAGTTGCACAATAGGAAAATGTTTTTCACACATAATCATATTCAAGGTTTGTTTGGATGGTCTTTTTTATTTGTATTTAACTTACATCAGTATCTTATCTATATCTAATTTATAAGATTTGTTTTTTATTTGTATCTGTTTTTTACAAATAGTTTGATTGAAAATAACATGAAATAGATGCCAAACCAACGAACCAATCGCACCCTTATTGCATTAGATGTCTAGGTCTATATAAAAAGCCAATAGATAATCTTGATATCTGGATGACTGAGCAAAATCCAAGCATGCACACAAACACACACACAAATAATAACAATCATAACAATAAAAGGGAGGAGGTCAATCCTAAGTACAACCAGGCTGCAAATATGCAACTAAGGAATCAAATGTTTGCTGATAGCAACGACTTGTGATATTTTTTTTTTTTTGTTAAAGAAGGCAGTTTCAGGCAGGTAGTGCAACAAAATTGCATCCCACAACATAGAAGAGTAAGAAGCTGATCAATGATAATGTTGATGTGATTGATCCTTCAGGTGCGACGAATGCTCCCATTTTCAAAATTGCAGATATTAATGCATTTTATGCGTATGACGAACCTTTTCAACTTGATTCTACTAACAACACAAGTATATGCTGTTCTCAGATGACATAGGCTGATTCATAGTTTAGTTGGCCTACTTCATAAATCAGGGTGTTCTTTCAACATTCACTTAATAAAATAGGATTTTATTAGTATAAGTTCAGATTCAAGGAAAGTCTTTGAAGGTTTCTGATAATCAATAATAATTATGCTTTGTAGATAAATTTTTTGCTTGTAGTAAATATACGTAGCATTTTGATTTCATTAAATGACTAACACCGTTTTGCATATATTTATGAATATAATATTTACCAAAGAAAATTATCAAAATTACATTTTCCTGTTGCTTATCAGCAAACCTAAACAATTTGTGTTAAAAACTTTTCCTAGGGACTTAGGACCTTGATGCTTTTTTTTTTTCGGTTGGGGGAGGGGGAGGGGGGTTTAATCACGGTCGACATGTTTGGAATGTAAAACGGCAAAAGCAAGGCTAAAACAATGAAAAATGTGATTAAAAACATAAGAGGCAACAAACCTTAGCTTTGCATTCATTGTCTCACACCGTTTGCATAGCCAAGTCTTTTGTAGTTCATCCTACATGTACCAACACCTTCAAGTAAGAACTTCTGACGAAGACTTTTCTTGAATGCTTAAATCTCAATACAAATAAGATTTACCACGAGAAAAACATTCTCAATTTAGAGAATGCAGAAGATATTTCTAGATACTCATGAAAATTAAATTAATATCAAAACATTACATGTTGGTGCTGATGTTGCAGTTTCAAATCTTTTACCAGCTTGATAAGTACTCCAAGTATCTGCTCTAAGACCTAGCATGCAAGACGACTTAAAGTTTGCAGATCAGGCCAGCTAAGAGATCAAATTTGGATCATTTTCAGAAAAGAAAAAAATAGTAATAACTAGTAATCATGGATGGAGAAAGCAGGATTATTTTGTTTTACATTATAGTACTCTGTAAATTTCCTATCTGCAGAATAAAGGTCTTCCCTCAAAGCTGCTTCTTCTCTATCAATCTCCTCAATAATTAACTTCACCCTGAGAAATGATTATTAGAGAAGAAAAATTATAGGCCATTAAAATAGAAGAGAAAGCTGAACTCTTTTGTTGAAGCGTACAATCTACTGCAATGAGGCAGAGAACCCATTGTAAACTATATTGACACCTAAGAATGAACCAATAAAAGCATTCAAACGATTGCATGCTCATTTTCAAGTGATCCTCAAAGGGTAGCAAATCACTTCAAATAAACGTAAAATTCTTGGAAATTGGAAGATATACTTCAATTGAAAACATTTTCTAGTCTTCTCTAAAATGGTTATAAATTGATTAAAAACAAAAAGTTATCTTTCTCTCATTTCTTCCATTAAGAATCTCATGATGGTGGATGAATTCTATTCCAGTCATATGAATACAAACCAATGATGGTTCATCAAATTATTTGATGGAGACATCATATAATGGACAGCATTTCAGTAGTACATTCTTTAGATCTTCTTACTGCACAGTTACTCTATTGTCAATTTGATATGACAATTTAGGTCTCCAAAAGATAGGAGAAACACAACTTTGTTCATTCAACAAGTCCTGTCCACACCATTTTCAAAAGCACCGGATTCTATGGAGAATGTAAGATGTCCTTCCCCACACAGAATCAAATCTAACTGAATCATCTCTGTGTCAATAAAGCACAGCAAACTGAGTTCCAGAGGTTCCATGCCAAGAATGCCGGCCATTCCAATGCATATAATATCATTTCAAGTTTAGTAAATAGAACTTGACATGTAGAAAACTTTGTGAAATAACCAAACACTCTACCACTCACAAGAAATGAAATTCAAACTAATAAATAGCTTATAATTTGAGTCAATCTTAATAGTACATCTGTCACTAAAAATTGCGACAGAACTACAAAAAATAAATAAATAAATAAATAAAGCAATCCAGACCTTTCTGGAAGACGGGTACTCAAATTTTGATTTCCAGAAGATGAATCTGCAGTAAAAAACCACACAGTAAAGTTGTCAATCGTATCATTCTCAGATGCAACAATTGACTGCAGACTATTTGACCTTCTCACTTTTGGAAAAATATGCAAACAGTCAAAAGGGATCAGACCAAACTTAACTCTGTAATGCTATAAGGAGGTTATCATGTGCAACCATCCTTGCAACAAAACATCCATTTTTCAGAAAACTTCACATAGTCGATCTTGAAAGAGGAATACTTGCATTAAAAGATGTATATGATCATTCAAAATATATCAACTGAACAACTTTTATGTAAAATTTTTTCCCTGACCAAACCATTTTCCAAAATCAAAAATCAATCTCATACTTTCCCAATAAATATAAGTAATTCTCAAAGAAGGTGACAGCATGCAAAAGTTGAATTTAACCTACCGATTTCATCAGAAAATACGTCAGCTAACTTGTCACATTTAGCTTTCAAACGAGCTTCAATCTCATGGGAAAGAGACATCTGGTATTCTGTCATATCCTACATTCAGGTATAAGTTAATCACTGTAAGCTTGTTCTATTCTCCAGCAGCAGATATGTGGCAGAGCCAGATACAAAGGACTTTATGTTACCAAGAACAAGATAATTAGAACCATATGACAAAGTAACATGAGAGATCTATCATAAACTATTCTTATAAGTTATACCATGGATGAAGGTGCCCGATGGAGTTGAGTTTGCCATAAATAAGTGGGCGTAATTCCCAAGAAACGATTAGGGCCACCACCGATTCCAGGTTCAGCACCATCAGTGTTATTCACAACAGAAAGGGAGTTATTTCCTGTCCCAAATGTACTGTTTGCAGAACTATAATTTACTGAGTTAGAGCTTGAGCTGATAGTAACACTGGTAGAAGTACTATCAATGGAGCTTCTTGACATTACACTCCATTTCTCAATTTCTTCCTCATGTATTTCGCCATCTTTAGATATCAAAGGAAGCCTCAATCTTTGAGCTGCTTCTGCAACTACCATCCGATGCTCTAGGGTTTCATAGACCTACATATCAACAATGACAAGTCAAACAGCAAACTTCAATCCTGAAAGAACAAAGAAAGGATATAATGACATAACACCAAGCCATAATCATAGGCTAGGCATCATTTCTTCGCACATTAGGATAAACAAGAGAGATTCTTTCTTTTTCTCAATGAAAAAACTCATCAAATTCGAGCAACGCACTTCTGCAGTCTCCCCATATTCATGACCAACTATACAAGATTATATAAACCAATGTCTTTGAAATTCATGATAGTCCTATATGAATCTAAGATAAATTTTATTTAAAAAGAAAATTAGATATTCCGTCCCCAGAGCTTACATATTGCCACACAGATCACATCCATAATCCAGCTATAATCATGAAGGAAAAATTTGCATGATGCATAAATTTAAAAACCTGAGTAGGATTCTTCAAGCCGAGCTGTGAGTACGAATTTTGAAGATCACGAATTCCTCCAAGATTAGCGACAGAAAGAACCTGTTGAAACTCTTCCACCATTGCAATTGCCTCACAATATATTGCCTAGACATAATTTTATCTTAAGACATCAGGAGGCAAAACAACAACTTTGCACACTATTCTTTTAAATTTTCAAAAACACGTCCAACTTCAATTCAAATAATTAATATATATATATATAATTTTATATATATACATACAACTGCTCAGTCCATAAATAAAAATCTCAAAGCTAAATATCCTTCAATTTCACTAATCCTACAATACTGAAAAGACATCCAATGATAAAATTCACATAACTTTGCAAATTAATCTGCAGTTAGTCCTATTTAATCTATTCTTCTCATGAAATCCTTCCTCATATTACCATGGCTTAAAAGAAACAGCATGATTCTCAACCTTACCATGGCTTCGAGATATCGCAATCTTTCTTTAGACATCTCCTCTCTTGCCTGATAAAAAATAAACATCAATTACAGTCATGTACATTATCTTCTAAACCTAATGAACGAAATTAAACCTTCTGATTTAACGAAATAAATATATAAATAAACCTTCTGCATTCTCATTCAAAAGGTATACAGATCTCAAACTAGGCTAAAATGCTTCCGATTATTGACATAAAACATAATTGATCCACACACACACACAGAGCCTTTTTTTTTTTAATTTCTCAACGATGAATATCCACATAAAACCTAATCGCGGTAGAGACAGAGATTTCATGAGTGAATTTGCTACAACTAATCGCTATTAAGTAGCCTACATAGCTTTAAATTCCTCGAATATCGAACAAATTCAAATCCTATCAATCCAGAGAGACAAAGAGATTTCGCTGTCCGTGACCAGTAGAATTGCTCCGACTTAAAAAACGTAATTAAGCTACAATGCCTTCGATTGCTCGAAAGCAAGATACAATCGGATATGAGAGAGAGAGAGAGAGAGAGAGTACGAGTTGGAGTTCGAGATAAGTAGATTTGGAGACGAGAGATCCATCAGGAGCCAGACAATGGCGTTCGAGCTGATCGATGACTTGAATGACATCTGGAGATAGGTTCTGTGCGGATTGTAATGCCTTCCCCATTGGCGATGTGGTGGTTGCTGATATTAAACCTCCTCCACGACCACGGTTGCTTGAAAGCAAATGAGTGAGAGCGAAGTGTTCTTTTCTTTTTGCCTTTTGAGCGGCTGCAGCCGGCTTTATTTTCAAGTTCGAATTGCAGCAGGCAAAATGTATTTTTCCTGCATTAAAAAAAAATACATATATTCCTTTTTTTTGTCCTCATTCAATTTTTAGGTATGAACATATAAAATTTACATTTTTGTTTAGAATGTGTATACATACAAATATTTTTTTGAAATAAATAAATAAACTTACATGATTAATATATAAATCAAATCTATTTTTTATTTCCAAGATAAGAATCAATATTTTTGTTTATAAATATGTATATATAATCTAATATCTTATTGTTTAAAAACCAATATGTATTTATTAACTGATGATGATACATAAAGATAATGCAATATACAAACTTTAAAGCAAAAGAAAACGTTTAAACTTGAAATAGCGAAAATGAAAAATAAAGTAAAAATTTTATCTATATTTATATTTACATTATAATAACAACATAAAGAATACTTCTTACTTTTATAATTTTTTTTAGTATATGCCCTTTTAATTTCTTCTTTTTTACATGACTTTTTATTATATGTAATTCATTGCATCTTAAGAATATCATTATGAATTTTATTTTATTTTTTGTAATTGCATGGATATTATAAAATATCAAAATAAAGTGTACATGGCCAAAATTAGTTTGGTTTAGTTACATGATCAAGGATAGAAATCCTTCATCAATTACATTAAGCTTAGAATGGATAATAAGATCCTTCACCCGACTAAAGAAACTAGCAAAAATGTTAAGAGTACTATACATACACACACACACACAAAATCCTTGTATAAAGAAAGTTTGCTAGAAACAATTTCGTGAACCATTTGGTTAGCTTTCTTAGGTGTCCAACATAATCGGACTAATGGGATCGTCTGGATCAATTGTCTACATAAAACAACAAAGTTTGGCACGTAATTAGAAACTTATGGTGCAATTAACCACCTAAGGGCTTCTAATGAGTATTTTTCAATGATCAAGCTAATGTTCTTGTGTTGCGCAAAGTACAATAGAGCCCAATAAATGATCCTCAGATTTCTGCTTCAAGGGATGAGCTCTTGTGTGTAATTTTACCAAAGAGGCCTAGACATTCTCTTATTAAATTCTTGAGACATTCACTAACAGCAACATGCTTGAGTTCGCCATTTATTGAAGTATCTACATTAACTTTCAGTTGGTCTAAGTTTGGTGAAGTTCATTCACTGCTGATATCCGTTCTGCTACTACTAATTCTAGTATATCTTCTATGGCTTTAAAACTCATGTGTAGTGATAAACCAAATTTATTCTTATTATATGAATGCCAAAATGGACTTTTATTGGCCACTTTATTGATAAGTATTATGAATTTGGCACTTAAAAATTAATTTATGATTTCAAGTCTTTAAAGGAGCTCTTTTATAACAAGAAAGCAAAACGAGTAAAAAGTGCAAAGTTTGGAGACAAAAAGTGGTCAACACAATAAAGACAGGCTAAGTCTATCAACCATGTCAAGAAAAAGAACAATCGATGTCTAAATCTCAAGTTTTGAAAAGACAAGCTCAATGACATGACTTGTCACAAACCATATCAATCTGGAAATTTCACTTTGCAAAGGACACGACGATGACATGACCTGTCGCTGGGCATATCGTTTCCAGGAATGAGCTACAGCCTGTTGCACGACTATGGGACAAGCCATGTCCCACCCGTGTCAATTTTCACGTTATAGAAAATTGCCACACATGCTCAGTGACACGATTTTGTCCCAACCATGTCAATTTAACAGTGTGTTACTTAATGTGAAACAACTTTTTAATTGAATAATAACCTCCTATTTGTTAAAGTAACATCTATTGGGTATTAAAAGAATGTTACTTTGGAAAGCCAAGAGACCTGTTGTCACGCCCCGAGAAGTACCCTAAACGTGGCAGTCCGCCTTACACAATACTAAAGCCTAGGAATGACTACCTTAGTCACGCAAAGGCTTCCATATCATGTACAAGGCGTACATCACAACCAAGGAAATACATCGGAGTAGCACAATTTATATTGATAATAAATAAGTAACAAGGCAAAGAGAATACTTATCATAAAACATAAACATATTACATTTCAATTCTTAGGAGCATATTCCTCTATTGTCTTCAAATAGATAAACATTACTAATCATATAGGTCATTACATATAAATAATCTTACAAAACTATTTCATTTTATGATTCCATTTCCTTCATAGAAGCTTAACATCCTTCCATGACTTCATTAATATCATGATCCTCGATTTAAGCCACGAGTATACCTGTTTCAACAAAATCTATAGGTGTATAAGCTACAACTAGCTTAGTAAGATATTTTTTTTCATTCGCACCATATATTCAAACAAGTTCATTTAGATTTTCACTCACATGCTATGCAAACAATGCAACAATCACATGATTACACAAATATATATAGTTATCCGAAAACCATATATAGAACGGATTTACCCCTCCGTATCAAAGGTTAGGGAATCGGGGTTGAAGGTCCTCGACCTCCTACTGCTAGTCCCCAGGTCCTCACCCACAGCGTTCGGTTGGCTGGGCTCCGAGCCTAGAGTCGCTTTCCCCGAGCGATTTGGATTCTCCAGAAAGGAACATGGCCTGTGGCACCGCACGATCACAGCCAATCCAACTCTATGCGTAGAAGTGGCAGCCTTCCGAAAAAGATGTGACTCGATGGATGCTATGCGTGAGCGTTTTAGTTTTCTTAAGCCAAACCTTATTAAGGTTTATTAGGGGCGATCAATCAATTTAGCAAACATTAAACAATCATACAAGTAAGTAAATAAAATTATTTAAACCAGCAATTCGAAGTTGCAATATTCTTAATTCTCGTTTCATACATAAACATAGAATCACATATACATAATCCCAAATTCCCCAAATATATATTCATTTTTTTATCTTTTCTTAGTATACTAATGCCACTACTTTACAAGCACAAGCAGGGTAACGAAATTAGGAGGAATAACTCACTCGTCCATTTTGCAATCTTTCTAGTCGTAGTAATCCTCGGGAGGGTATTCTCGTATCCTTCGTCACCTAGACAATAGAAATACCCGGGATGAGTCTTTCACGAAATTTCTATTCTTGAAGATTCTAAACTTTTCTTAAAATTGCTGTAAAATCGTGTAAGAAGAAATTCCAACTTAAAATAGTTATAACTTGCTCATTTTAACTCAGAATTTTGCATATAATATACCGTTTTCTACCTATTCGAAAAAATCTATCCATTTCTAAACTTATCTTTGTCATAAAAGGTCATTGGGGTTCCGAAAACGTCAGGTACATATTTAAAACGAATTATTTCTAAACTTTTGCAAATCCATTTTCTAATTCAACTTTCATTTTAAAGAAAATCCTTTTGTAACAATATATGTATATATATTTGATAAACACTTTGAATATATAGGTAAGATCACTTTATATGCAAAAATCCTAATGGTAGTGTCTCAACAATTTATTTCATAAAACAATTCATTTAAACTTTAACTTTGAAAATTTCTTTTCAAGTATTTAAAGAAACCTTTTATATTTTCCTAGGTTGTTATAAATTAGTATATTCTTATTTTATTTTCTTCATTTTTTTCCAAGGACAAATAAATTTTCTTTTAACCTTAGTTTTTCATAAGTTTTACTTTAAAATCAAAAGTATATTAAGTTGATGAAAACCTTTTCATAATTTTGTATTTAGGATGGTTTTAGAAAATGAGTCTTGTCTTCTTTTATTCATTTCTAAAAATATAAGCTTTTGCTTTATAAAACTTGTTCTTTCATTTCTTTTGAAAAGAATCATTTTTATTGATAAAATCCATTATTGTTAATCTTACTTCATTTATATTCTTTTGAAAATGAGTTCCTTCTTTTTAGAAATTTAAAAATCATTATTTTTCCTAAGTGGGTTCATAACTTTATGAGTTGATTTTTATCTTAACTTTGAAAACTAGTTTGTTTTCTTAGTTTTATTACGAAGTTTAAAAGAGTTTAAATCTTAAGCTTTTTGTAAAAACTTTTAATATTAATTATTTTACTAAAGCTCATAATATTCAAGGAAATATTTATTTCTTATGTTTCCTTGGTAATTTATCTTTGTTTTTAAAGAAAACGTTGAGAAAACTCTATTTTGATAATAACTTCATGATTTTGTGATAAATCATATAATCGAAAATCTAGCTTTGAGTTCATTTAGTAAAGTAAAATTCTATTTCTAAATTAGTTGAGACATTAACATTATGTAAATGCAAGTATTATGAGCATATAAGGTAATAAAAACATAAAAAAATACTAGAAACAAATAATAAGCAAGAAATAAAATATCAAGTATTGGGAACCTTAGCTTCATCAAGGTATCCCGATCAAGTATTGGAGCCTTAGCTTTATCAAGGCATCCCGAGACTAAGAATGGACTAGTCCCGAAAGATTAAAGAACATAAACAAAAGATTGTTTTGACTTGATATGGACAAGTCTAAGACTAGACAGACTAGTCTTAATAATTGCATAAAATAAATAAATTGCATAACTTGAAAGTAAATACATAACAAATGAGCTTATATGCTCTAAATAAATATATATACATAGTATACATAATATTATATAAGTTAGATTAGAAACAAATAATAACAATAATAATAACAACATAATATTAACATAAAGTAAAGAATAGAAACATGAACAAAACAAAACAAAACATGAATAAATTGTTGTTTCTCTAACCTCATGAGTCTAAGAAACATACACTAAACTCATGTTAAGTTGTATGAACATGATAAAGAATATAGGTAAAATTTTTACCTAAGGTTTTATGGAAGGTTTGAAAAGAGATAAATGGGTTTTGTGTTTGATTTCCTTCTTGAATGGTAGAAATGGGTAGAGAGTATTTGAGAGGGAATGGTTAGATAGAGATTTTGAGAGAGTATTTTGGTAGAGTTTTGTTATGTTAATTGAGTGTGTGAAAGAATGAAGGTGGAATGGGGTATTTATAGAATTTTTGGAGTGAATTTTAGATGTAATAAAATAAATTGAAAAAGAAAAAATAATTGAGAAGAGGAGAGAGGGAGTGGCATCGGTTTTGAGCTTATTAGAGGGGGGAAATTGATTTATTTTATTTGTTTTCTAATAAAAGAAGAAATGTGTAAGGTTTGATGTGATTAAAGTTGTATTGGAAATATAAAAAGTAAGAAAATAGGTATGTAGGTGTAAGAAAATAGGTGTAAGAAAAAGTAGAGATAGTGAAATAGTAATGAATAGTAGAAAAGTACTATGAATAGTAGACTAGACAATTAAAGTACCTGTAGTAATAAAAATACGCGTAATAATGCGATATTTGTAATTTTTAGCTACCGAAAAATTCTAAAACTGATATTTTTGGGATCCTTGTATTTTTACGAGTCTATTGGTATAAACAGAATATTTTTAATATTCCGAGCTCCTTGACACGCTTTTCGAGAACTGATCCTATTTGAGTCCGAAGGACACTCGAAATTCGCGAATCTGATATTTTCATGTTACCCTGTATTATTACAAACTATTTTAAGCTGTTGGCTTAATTTCGTTTTTTAGGGTTTGAAAACGCGGGATTGCCGGATCTTAAATACTAGGGGTCGTTATAGGCTTTGTTGACTTTAGGGTTCCGGTTTGACTTCTGGTTTCGTCGAGATATTCGTAAGATTGTATAATTTTCGAGTTTTGATCGTTTTATATTTTAGCTTGACATATATGGTTTATCTTATTTTATTTGTGATTATTTAATAGTTTTCGATTCTAAAAAATGTTTAACCGAGTCTTAAGGTTATGAGTTGACTCAGTTTGATTTTTGGCGAAAATTTGAAATTTGTGATTTTTGAAATTTATCGAAGGATTTAAGGTCTTATCATTTTGTTGATATGTCGTTTTGATTTGCGTTTTAGGAATCGGGTAGATGATTTGATTGGCGTACGGACGTTGATTAAACCGATAGTTGGACTTTATATTTTGTTTTAAGGGTTCTCGTTTTCTCGAAACTAAGAAATCTCGTTTTTTATCTTATTTGGAATTAAGTTTTAACTTGGTCCGATTTTTAGGGTTTCATTTCCGGTGTTTGACTCGGTCTAGAATTGGGTTTTTATCTTGAGTAGATTTTTCGAGATTTGGTATTTTGATATTAGACTTCTATGATTGTTTTTAAGAATTATGAAATTTTTTGGGGTTTACACCTATAACTCCCATAACTTCCTACTTTCTCCATAATGAGCATTCAATTCCATTTATGTAAGAATTGTTATAAAATGAAGATGGATGAAGAATCAACAAGAACAAGAAGAAGTAAGAGAGCAAGTATAGGAAATATACACGAGTTCTATAGGTGCTTAACAACAAGTCAAGATTATTTTGGATTGAAGATCCATAATTTTGAGCTTCATTTTCTCGGGTGATATCATGAATTTTAGTTTGTATTTTGGATTTCACGTATTCTTTAACTACTATGGAAGAGTAAAAGTTTTAGATCTGGGTTTTGTTAAACTCTAATTGTATCTTGTAATGAGGATTTAGGCTTAATGAAAGATTGATGTTCTTTTGTTCATTTGCATGTTCTTTAACTATTTCTTAAGTTTGTATATCCGAATGCAAATTTATTTCTGATTTTTGTTTAAGCTAATTGAAAAATTGCTTTTGTGAACAGATCTATGCAATTGATGAGATTTGTTTGTAATTCTAGACATAGAATAGCAAGAATCTTCTATGTATGATTTTCCAATTGAGTACATGTTCTTAAAGAAGGCTTAGGTTGTTATTGATTGAGGAGAAATCCTAATTGATTAACTTAAGTTTAGATAAATTGATAGATTCGAAAGAATTATCATTTTGCTTGAAAAACTTAACAGCTTAAGAACTAAATCAAATATGTAATTTTCAAGGATTCACATGATAAATTAGATGAAGACAAAACCTAGATCATTTGTTTTAATTGAATCTTGCTTGTTGTTAGCACTAGTGCGTATTTGTTTCTCCTAGTAATTTAAATATAGTTAACAGTATAATAGTATAGAAAAATCATTAAAATTGTCAGGTAGATAGTAGAATAAGAGTTATTACTAGTAGTTGCTTATCCTTTGTGGACGACCCCAAATTTTAGCGCTATACTACGTTTTCAATAGGTACACTGCCTATTGCCTTTATGGTGAATTAAAAACAGGCCATTATAAATTTAAAACTACTCTTGAAGGAAACATAATCATGTAGCTAATCTGGTCGCTTACTCCTAATTCCGTATATTAGTTCTATCTTAGAAGATATTGGCATTTCATGTCTTCTAAATATGCAACATTGCAAAGCAAGAGAGTACTTGCCATTGAGGGATTATGCTTTTATTTAGCTCTTTCCGCTGCTAGGCGTTTGTCTTTAGCCATGTTTTAAAAGGGAGGTTTGGTATGCTTCAAAAATCCTATGGGGGGTTAATGGCTTTCCATTTTTTCGTAGTTCATTTGCATTTCATGAATAGATGGGTTAAGTCTTCATTGGCTTCTTTACATAAAAGGGCATATCGGATCGATTTATAGGTCTCTTTTTATCAAATTATCTCTTGTTTAAAGACATTCTTTCCAGCATCTCTAAATAAAAAAGGTGATTTTGGGATGGATTGAATGGACCATATCCAAGCTTCAAAGTCCTTGCCATGTAGGTTATGTCTTTCTGTAAAAATATTCTGGTATGTTGACTTTACTATGACTTTACCTCCCATTTCATCGCGCCAGGCCCATGCATCTTTTGTCTCATCATCAAGTAATAGGATTAACCCTAGCCTACATGCTACATTTGGATCCATCGGATAGCAAATTTTCTCCTCATTCCAAATATCAATATCTATCTAAGCTATAGTTAGAGTACATTTTTCCATTTGCCTTATAAATGGCCATATATGAATGAGGCTGAAGCACCCATAATAGTCTAGGTAAGATTTACCATTTCTCAATTTACATGTTATGAATTGATCAATCCAATCAAACATTTTGACAATGTGTTTTAAGTTCTTGGATCTAGTTAAGCAAACACTTGTTGGAAAATTAGCCTCTTACGATTTGCCAATTTGGTCCATAGAACATTCTTTATATGTGTTTTCTAACTTTGTTTAACCATAGAAGCATCATTGTGTATTTGCATGTCTTACCGACTCATGCCTCCACATTTCTTGGGTTTTATAGCTTCATTACAGCCTATTTCATGAATCTTCCTCTCCTTCGTACTGCCTCAAAAGAAGTCTCTATTCAGTTTTTCTGCCTTCACTAAAACATTTTTTGGCAATGATGTCGTCTGCATGTAATACCCCATAATGCCATCCATTAATGATTTGATTAGGACATGCCTACTAGCCATGCAAAAGATATTTGATTTCTAGTTTGTTAGTTTCTATCGTAACTTCTCTAAGATTTTATCAGTAGCTTCCCTTCCTAAGTTACCATTCTTTCCTAGATGAAATTATGGATTTGTCCCAAGTTTGTAGTGCTCTTCATGTTTATGACTTTTGTTATGTGTCTTTTAAGATCATCATCATTGGTTGAGAATAAGATTCTTGACTTAGTAGTGTTGATTTTTTACCCTGAATCTACTTGAACAGATTCATTGGGTCAATAATCAGTTAGGCATTCTCCACAGTTGCTTCACCCATAAGCAGTAAATCATATGCCAAAAAAGACATGTGAGAATTTGGCATCAATATCCCTTAACTTGATAAGTTTCCACCATTTTGACTCAATTGCTGCTTATATCTACCTGCTGAGCATTTCCATACCAAGGATGAACAAATAAAGGGAAATAAGATAGCCTTGACGTAAGCCACTTAAGATATGAAATTGCTTAGATATTTCACCATTTAGTATAAATGAAAAGGAGGAGGTTGAGAGACATCGAAATATAATTTGATTTATTGTTTTGGGAAATGTCACATCCTGAAAATTTAATTCGTACAGTCTCGCCATAATTATCAAAGGTTTATGGAGTTTGCCCAGCTCATGGTCCATAAAACATTTGATAACTACTAGGCTCGCTAAATAATACCACACTTAAAAAGATACTTACAGAAATGGAGACTAGAATTAAGTTTTTGGTACTTACAAGTATTATTCTAGGCATTTTGTGTTGTTTCTTATGGAATTTCCTGCAAAAGAAGCTATATGGTGGTGAGCATAATTCCACGTGCTCAGTAAGTGGTCAGAATTTTGTGATACCTTTCAAAGCAGTTAGCAAACATGTTTATTAAATGTATGCATGATCAAATACTATACCATCCACATGATGTTGACTGGCTCATCATGAGATTAGAGAAATTAACCCCACTCTAATGGATTTTGAGGAGTTTGAACACAGATTCATCTTCCATTAAACCGGGAATGTGTAATGTGTAATGGACCATTGTCCTCCCAAAAACCGCTTAGGACTATCCTCAGATAGCTTGTAACTTTTATTACGACCTCTTCTCTTATCACTTAATTTAATAAAGGTTAGAAGAGAAATTCCATTCTCACCTGAACGGTGGTTTGATGGACGCAAGATATTTGATGTCTCGTGTAATGCGAGTCATTTTATGAAGGTCTGAATAAATTCTTATAATACTTGGTTTACTTTAAATGATCACCCAATTCATCATATCATATCAAGCAATTACAAGACAAACAAACATTTAATCAATCACTTGCATTTATTTTCTAGGTTACCATTCACACATAATATATGGACATAAAGATTCTTTAAGAATAGTTGTGAAGCTAGACCACTTACCAAAATGGGTTTCGTGTGTGGAATAAGTTGTTGTGGATTAATACCTAAAAGAATGATTTTGAGGAGATGAATTAGTGTTATGATGCAAGATTTTATTTTAATTGTAGTTATAGTATGATTATACTATAAATTTATTGAGGAATAAAATGACTCTATTAGAAGATTCACCATATTTATAAGTTGGTATATAATGAACTAATGAGCTTAGTTTGCTTTTTATTAAAAGCTTTGTAAAATTAAGCAGTTTTAGGTACTTAATTAATTTAAGGTTATAATTTTATTTAGGAAATCTTGAAAGAATTCTAAATAGTTTGATAAGTGGGTATAGCTTGAAATATTTAGAAAAGTTATTCTAATTGTGCAACATATGATATAGTTGTTTAATTATAAATTCAAGGTTATCGCTTTTAAGAGTTGTTAAGATTTAAACTTTATAACTAACTATTACATTAATATTTGGTAATTTCTTTATTGGGATATGCATATTATTATTGGTACTAGTATACTTAATTAACTAAAGTTTTAAGGTAGTTATGAATATTTAGTATAGTTTTCATAATTTCTTTATTTACTAGCTAGAATTGATATATTGGTGTAAATATTAAAAAAAAATGAAAATTTTGTAATTGTCAATAATGTCAGCATGAATATCATGGAGTATTAATATAATATTTTTTTTTATTTTTAGAAATCGTTTAGATATTTTATACTAGTAATTCGAATTTCACTATTCTTGGTATTTTCGTAGCTATAATCATATAATTTTTAAAATTATCAAAATTTCATGAAAAATTATGAAAATTGTATATGTTGTAACTAATATTATAGTGTACTTACTACAAAATTTTGGTGCCAAAAGAACAAGTTTTGATGTTGCAATTAATCCTCATCGGAGATCGGCTACACTTCACTAGCGCCGCCACAAGACGGTGGAGTTACCTCCTTCAAGATTGTCAGACGCACTTCTCCTAATTTTAGACTCTTAACTTCCAAATTTAGTGATTTTTTTATTTCAGATGTGAGTGTGGTGAATTTTACAAGTTCTGGGCAGTATTTATAGTGAATTTCCAAAGTTTGTAAATTCAATAAAAATTACTATATGTCAATATTTTTCCATGCAAAAATTACCACATAATTCATACATTTTACACGTTCATACTGGAAGTTACAATGATTTTTGACAAATGTTAATTGATTTTCCTAAGTTTGACATCTAATTTACATGGATGCAATAATTTTCCTTAATTTATCCTTACGCAAAAAAAAAAAATAATAATAATATGACAGCTGTTTTCACAAAATTTCCCAAATTTTCCTGATTTTTGCAGAGTTTTGATTGATGTTTGTGTCTTCATTTGGTAATTGTTTGGTTAATTTGCTCTTTTATAAGTAAATTTGTTGTTTTTTTTGGAAATTTTCCTTCAATTTTTTCAAAATTTAGAGTTCTGGTTTTTCAAAATGATTATGACATTTATAGTTGCTTGATAATTTTTGTCTACCACTTTTGGTGTTTTATAGGGGAATTTAGGGATATTTAAGTTAATTTAAGGGTATTTTAGTCTTTTTATTACTTTAATTTAGCTTTATTTGATAAATTTAGCCAAATTTTACACTATTAATTGATTTGGCTACATCTAATTTACCTTAATTTACTTTTCATTCTTACTATTACTTAATTATAATTTACTATTTCATAGTTTACTATTTACTATTTATTTTACCATTACTATTAACCTTGATTATTATTATTATTATTTAAGGAGTTTTGTTCATTTATTTTTATTTGAGTTTTAAATTCTTATATTAATTTTCTAATCTTTGATAATTTCTTTTGATTTTTAGGAGTATCATATTCTTAATATCGTTTTTCCTTTTCGCTTATTTATTCAATTCTAACTATTATCTTATTTAGTTCATTTTTTAGTAACATGAACATTCTTATATTATTTTAGGGTTAATTCTTGTATTCAATGAAAATCGAGGTATCACAGGAAATTTAGAGCTTCCATGGTGTTTTTCAGAAAATCATTTTTCATCCTGTCATATGCCTTCTCTAAATCTAGTTTCAAGATCATCTAACTCTTTTTTCTCTTTATGTACATAAACTTATTAAGAAGTTCTTGCATGAAAATATCATCATTTGTGGCACACCGTTCGGCGATAAAACTTGCTTATGATGGGGTAATGAGACTATCAAGCTAGAGTCTTAATCTACAGACCAACACTTTGGTAATGATCTTGTCCATGGTGGTACATAAAGTTGACCGTCCAAAGGTCATTCAGGTTTCTAATACCTAATTTTTTAGGGATAAAAAACTATTAGTGTTTTATTTAACTCATCATGAACATAACCAGATTCAAAACAATATCTTATATTGTCTACTACGGAGTCACCCTCTGTATCCCAACAATGTTTAGAAAAGCCTGCATGTAGATCATCCAAGGCAAGAGATTTGTCTAATCTAATGCTACATAGAGCTTCCCATATTTCCTCTCTAACTGGAATAAACATAGATCAGGATGTATAGGGTCATCGATCTGCTATCCCTCACTTAGATGAATTTGTTCTCTAATTCAATTCGTGTTTATCAGTGGTGAACGTATCATGCCTAATGGGTACCCTAAACATGACAGGCTACCGTATACAATATAGAGACTTGGGAATGACTATTTTAGTCATGCAAAGGCTTTCATGTTATGTACAGGGCATCTTTGCAATAAAGAGAATATCGGTAGAGTAGTGCACTTCAAGACGATAACAGATAATATGCGAGCGAGAGAACTAGATATAAATTAACTTAAATATCAAGATTATAGAGTCCTAGGGGCATAACGCCTTTAATATCTACATATAATCAAAATATTACAATCATCCATACGTCTCCAAAACAGAAATAGTCTCGCAATATTGCCAGAGAGATTTTAAAAGAAGTTGGATATCTAGTCTTCTCAATCTTTCTCTAAGAGCTCTAAAAGTCCACTAGTATTTACCTCAGGCATAATAGCCCATGGATACTACAACCACCCAAATTTATATAACTCGAATATAATAATTATTAAGTAAATAATGTAAATTTTTTGAAAAGGCTTTAAAAAAATTCACAAGAATCACTAATTATTTTTTGCAATCTAAAAATATTAAAATACAAACAATTTAATTGTCATTTAAAAATTTGCATTGTTATAAACAAAATTTCAAGATACAACTTTTTCATAACTTGTCAATAATACCCTGCAAATATAAAAAAGGATATAATTTGATATACATACATAAATAAACGAAAATGAGATTAAGTAGATGATAGTAATAACAAGAGTTATAAAATATAACATTCCCGATAATTAAAGAAATAAATGATGAGTAAATAAATAATTATAAAGAAATGATGCTAAATCTAATAACTTAAATCTCAAGATGTTTCATAAAAACGAAAATGATAAGAAACACCAAACCAATACAATAAAAAAATAAAACAATGTAATCGTATAATACAAGCAATAAACCAAATCTGAAACATAGAAACAATTGCAAAATAATATCAAGTTTCAATATGTGTTACAATAATAAAAAACAATGAGAAACACCAAAGAGACATGATAATAAATACAGATATGCAATATATAAACTCAATAAATAATATATCACCAAATAATTCAAAGTTTCAATAGAAGTGAAGCATTATACCAAAATTTAATCTAAAAAAATCAGAGCAGCACAATGAAAGTATAAGTGAAGGAATAAATCTTAAAATGATCAAAAGTTTTTGAATTATAAAGTTTAAAGTTAATATGAAATGTTGGTTATTAACATAGGATCAAAACTTCTGTTTATCAAGTTCGAAATGGCTTGGTTAACTAGCATAATAAATGATTAATTTTGAACTTTGATTGGAACATAATTTAAAAATTAAACTTAGATGGTCTAATTAAATCAAGTAAATTAAACTCTAGGATATAATTAGGTAGATTAACATAATTAAATTAATAAATGGATTTAATCGGAATTGAGATTTCAAATATTCCCTTTAATTTACCTATTTGCATCAACAATCTTTTTCAACAAATAAAATTAATCATCTTTTGTGATTCTCAAACTAAACTCCTTTTCTTTTAGATTCAAATCTCTAAACCTTTGAAAATTCAATATAAATGCTTAGTAATTTTGTAAACCCTTAGACTTAGTTTATTTCATGAATTGAACTATTAAATTCTTTGCAATCATCAATTTGAAACTATTTTTCTTTCAATTTACAAATGACCAAAATTTCTCAAGTTCATTTACTTAAATTTACAAATGTCATAAATTAGCTATCTTAACCTAAATCCTATTTTTTTAATCCCATAAATTTTGAATTCATCAACTTGCTTATAAATATTGGTTTTTAAGCCTAAACCCAAACTAAATATCAAATTTTTGTGAATTAAATTCTAAGTTAGATTCTTAGTTCGAGCAATTAATTTATATTATATAAATTCTCAAAATTTTTTCTAATTATTTTCAATATTTAAAATATTGATATGAAAGGTTTAAATCCAAAAGCCCTACTTAAAAATATCTTCAAAATTTGACTTTATCTTTTCTTTCTTCCTTTTTCCTTTTCATTTTCTTCATTCTCTTTTCTCTTTTCTTTCTCCTCTTTCTTCTCTTTCTCTTTATGTTTTCTCTTCTTCTTCTTTTCTTTCCTTCTTCAATTTTCAACACCAAATCTCGATCGTAAGAAGATCATTAGAGAGATTATAGATAGAAAACAAGATAGAAGATAGAGATCTAGCATGAAGAAGTTACAACAACTAAGAAGAAGTAGTAGTGGGAAGAACAAATTTCCTACGTATATCAAATAAGTTAGTTAGTCGTTTTCTTTGATTTATTTGTTGCAAATGCACGGGTATGATAGATAAATGTTAGTTGTATATAGGGTTTGTTATAAAATGGTAGATTTGTAGTATTTGAACTTGTAAGATAAAACCTAGGTGTGTTTATGCATATTAGAATCGAGGAAGTTGATGAAATGATTTGATAATATATGAAGTAGTAATATGTGTATAAATATTATAACTATGGATATAAGTGTGTATGTTGTTTTTATGACTTTTTATTTGAATTATGATGTTTGCAAGTTGATAAAATTAAGGTAAAAGACAAGGGAAAAAATGTAACTCTGATACCTTGTGCATCACGGGCGTGATGCAATCCATGATATTCTCCAAGCAAGCAATTTTCAAACATACAGCCTATATCACAGATGTGACAAGCAGAATGATCTTTTGGATCACATTTTTTCCCTTGATCACAAGCATGGGCGTGATCTGTGCCTTGTCTTTAAAAAAGAAAAAGAAGAAGAAATATAAAATGAAATAGATGAATCATATAAATGTAATATGTTAGTACTTGAATAATTAGGAATGGGTTAAGTGAATTAATAGGTTTAGTAACTAATTTGGGTTTAACATGGAACTTAAGTTTATAAAATAAATTTAGCTAATAAACCTAAGTTCAATTTGACTTAATGAACCTTAATGAGTTAAAATGAACTAGACAATTTAAAATCCTAAAGGATATATAATATTTTTATAATGGAATGAATGGATATAACGTGGTAACTAAATTAGATTTACTATGGCCTTGAATACAAATGGGACTAGTTAATAGGTTTAAGTTTAATTTGACTTAACAAACTATAAGGAACTAAAATGAATTTTGATCTAAAATAGAATAATTAGATTAACGAAGATGTTAATAGATACATTATAATGATCTAGTGAGATAATTGAATATGATTTGATAACTGGATTAAGTGGTTAAGTCTAATCAACTTGGTTAAGTTAAGTTAATATAGATCTAACTTGTAAATGACTTAGATATAATTATAGTATGTTAGACTTTAAATAATAAGGGCAATATGTTGTTTCAAATGGATTTGTATTAAGGAAAATGTTTATTTTCTTATAAATTAATAATTTATTAAAAACTTAAAAGCGAATAACAAAATGATAATGTTTTTATAATAATTGATTTATAAACAAAGGAAAAGTGATGATTTGACAAACAATGAAGAACTGTTCGTCTCTTGGCAGGGCAATTTTTGCAGTTATGATGGAATTCTTACTTAGTGTCTGATCAAATTTATTTCAATCATATGTAAATAAATGAGCTAAAAGTGAGTTTGAATAATAAAATTTAATAAAGTATATGTTAAGAAATGTGATGAATGTTTACTATTTTGTTTTATAAGAGGAATAGATTAATGTTTGGATTTCTTAGAAGATTAATATGACTTGGCCAAAATGACCAGTGGGTAACATGATAAAGTCATATTTTATATACTTTTCATTGAATAATTCATGATAAATCATTATTGATTTTATAGAAATTAAAGGAATTGGTACTTAAGTATTCTTAATTTGATATTTCAGGTCATGAAGGACTTAGAATTACAAATATATAAAATTTGAAGGAGTTTTGAGCAAATTTAGAAAGGAAAAGAACAAAGAATGGCCATAAAAACATGCACACCGTCAACCTCTAATATCAACAAAAGTAGCCTTCATTGATCAAACAAACACCACCGGCCTTCATCAGTAAATTCTCATTAGCGTTTAAAATTTGTACATACACTGGTTACTTTGAATCTTATGCCGCTGACCTTGAGTCGACCTTTCATGTGTATAGAATCAAAATTTTAGCACTGGCTTCAACACTACCAGCGTTCAAGAGAAACTTAACTAGCCTTTATTTTTTGAACATACACCGGTAACTGGGAAAATCAAGGCCGCCAGCTTTAGACCAACATTGCTCATCCATAGATTCAGAAACATTAAAGCCGACATCAACACTCCCAGCTTTCCAACCGATGTAAGGCCTACACTGCCGGTGTAAATTCTGTAACTATTGGCCTACATTGTAACTGATGACATTCCTTTGAATTTGCTTATAAAATTCCTAGGGTTGTTGCATAGAAACACATATACAACATTTCTATTAGAGTTCCATCAGATCTTAAGTAAATATAGATCCTAGATTATAATTTGGAGAGTTGTTCTAGATTCAAAGTTATTGATTGTGAAGCCTTGTGATCATTTTAGAGGATTGAAGATCAAGTTTTTGTTGAAGTTTTACAACAAGGATATGCTTGTGATTGAATCGATGATCTCTGATCTATTATTTCTTATGCAAATTCAATCTATGATTGTGGCTTTAAAGATGAATTCTCTTGTTGCAATCTCTTTGATTTGTAATTGTATGTTTTTCTCCATGTTATTCTAAGCTTTTCTTTTAGGAACATGATGAAGCCCTAGGATTGCCAATAAGATGATTATAGTTATGTTATAGAATTATTAGATATGTAGAATATTCATGTTGTAATTCCTACTATAAATCATGTTTCTTGTTTGAATTAGGCTTATTGGAATCTTGATAACTCGGAAGGAAAAATAGGGTTTATAAGGAATTCTTATATTTAGGTTAAATAACAATTGCAGAAGCGGTGATATGTAATCTAATTTAGAAATTATCCTTATAGATCCATGCAATGTTTTGGATTAGTTTCTCACTAAGGGATTAGGAGAAATTGATTTAGAGCATTGGTCAATCATAAAATTAGAAGATTCATGATTATGAATTAGATTCCACTGTTAATTTGTGTAAGGGAAGCTAATGGATTAAGTGATGGTTTTAAAGATTTTAAACTTGTCAAAGGATTAAGGTCTTTGATAATTTTACATGAATATCCACAAAGTTAATAGTTATTATAACATGATAGCAATCTGATTAATGAAACTAGGGTGGATTTTGTTTTTCCCACACTCAATCAATATATTTCTCTCAAACACTCTCTTTTCTCTTAATGATGATCGTAATCTAGGTTTTTTAGTAGTTAATTAGTTAATTCTCTCTCTATATTCAATTGTTTGGATAATAGTAGAATCTAATACATGTTTAGTAGTTAAGTAATCCTCGTGGATCAATACTCTATTCATCATTATATTACTTTATCTAACCCAGTATACTTGCTGGAAGAATTCACTTTTTATTTTTTTTCTATACTTTTATAGTGGATCATAACATTGATCTTATCACCTTGTCTATGCTTGTAGTGTAGTTGCACAAGTATTGCTATAAACATAACTGACTATGTATGGTTATTGAGTACTCATTTGATCGTTGGTAATTGTTTGGTTGATAATTTATTAAAATAAAAATGATCACTTATTGCTTGTAATAATTGAGTTGTTGTTGCTAATGAGTATTTGATAATTGATGCGGTTACTAAGTGATATAGTATAAATCTCAATCAACCCTTACATAAAATGAACATGCATTGTACGACAGCATAACTTGCATTAGCATGATATTCATGTTACGTATTAGCACCTTGATTCTATGGTGATCCTAAGTTATATCAGTGAATATATTTCTTCAAAAAGGATACCATTGGGTTTTCAACCCTTTAGGAACTAAGCAGGCACCGAAGGACGTCGTCTGTGTGAGAGTTGATATAGAGATGCTAATACTTAATGGAGTTTCTAAAGTTCTAAGGTGAAGTTGAGATTATGATACTTATGTTTATGTAATAGTAAATAAGTTTGGAAAACTTATCCTTCCTTAGTTCTTGGTCTTTCCTGAGCATAAATTACTTGAAGTGGTCCTTTAACCCCTAAAAGAGGGTGTAAATATTCATTAGTTTAGTTCCGGTCATCCATATGTTCATGCGTCATATGGTTTAGTGCTATATTGCATATATTTGTTAATCATAGTTGCTTGATGAGTGTTTGATCTATGGTTAGTCTTGTTACTCATTAAGCTGTGGAGTAGCTCACACCTCTATGGTTTTTATGTAGGAACTACTCATATCGGGAATAGGCTAGGAATGTGTGAAGAGATTGCCTTCGGTGAAGTTCTTGAAGACAAGAAGATAAACTTTGAATGTTAATCATATGCATAGTGTATAAGTTTGAGATTTTGTAACCATGAAGATAAACTTAGAATACTAATTAGAAGATGATTGTATAATAGTTTAAAGCCTTGTATTATGTAAGTTATCTATCATATTTTACTTTTTTGTGGGAGATATTGATTCTCTGCGATTCTAATAAACCGTGGGAAATCATATTTCCTTAGTTATTAATATGTAGTTATACAATTTAAACTTGAATAGCAAATATTAAGTTAAAGTTTTGCATTTTGACTTGTAAAACTTTCTCATATATAGGTGTATACTGGATGATAAACTTTAGGTACAGGCCCTCTTTGAGCATGACAAATACTGCCATATATATTCCTGTGATGACAAAAATCTAGATGGTTGTAAGCTTACAATTTCTTATTGAGATTTTTCTCTTCGTTCACACTAAACAACCATAAAATAGACAAGTTTATTAGTTCAAGCATATGTAATGCTCCATGCACAATCACGTGAAACAAGTAAATATATATGGTTATCCAAAATCATATATAGATCGAATTTATGCCATTTGTGACAAGGGTTAGGGAATTGTTTCTAAGGGTTTCTGTGATTCTCTACTACTAGTCCTCAAGCACTTGCCCACAATGTTCAGCTAGTATGACTCCGAACCAAAGGCCGCATTCCTCTAGTGAAGTAGATCCCCAGGAAGGAGTAGGGCCCATACCCCACTACAGTTTCAACCCATCCAGCTCTACGCATAGGAGTAGCAGCCTTATGAATGTGACTCAACAATACAATGCTTGTCTGTTTCATTTGCGAGCCGAATAGGATTATGATTCATTCATAGGGTATTCAAGCAGCTCATCACACATGCAGTGATCAAAAAAATAATTAGCACATATAAACAAGCATAACAGTAGTTTTGATATGCTTAAAATTCTTTATCACACAAACATAGCAGTATAAACTCATGAAACCCCATCGATATCCATTTTATCTTTTTCTTATCAAACTAGTGCAATTAATTATAAATACAAGCAAGTTAATGAAATTATAAAGAAAAACTCACTCGGCTATAATGTCAATCTTCAGTCAAAGTAATCCTCTGGGAATTGAGTCTCAACTTCCTTATTACCTAAACAAGAAAATATCCAAAATGAGTATTTCATACTAACTTTATTTATGTTTCTACTTCTATGATTCGTATTCTTACTATATTTCTCAGTTACATCGTGTAAATCTTAAAACAGCCATAACTAAGTCATTTTGATTACGATTTTCACATACGAGTAGCCGTTTTCTACCTACTTTGAATACTCTATCTATTTTTAAGGTTATCTTAGTCCTCGAAGGTCATTAATGTCTCGGAGTAGGGTCGGATTACTCCTTTAAAAGTTTTAGCTTCATTTAGGTATTTTTCTACCATTTGAACTCTATAGGGCCTCCTAGCATGCATATTCCTACTTAGGAATGCAAGCAAGTGGGTCATTATAGGGTACTCAACCTATCATTTGGGAGATGATATGTTGATCCTATAGGGTTTTGGGGCAGGTCACGGGTAAGTGACCCGAGGGGAACCAGATCCAGCAAGTTAAATATAATTAAAATAAAATAGAGTACAAAAGGTGGATTTTAGATTGGAAAAAGAACATAATGTCATAATGAAAACAAAACATAGTAAACATCTATCACTGACTTCTTTTTAAACATACCCATCTACATCCTGTTGATCGATAAAAGGACAAATATTATAGATGAGTTCATTGTTGTCTTATATTCATGGTTAGATCAAGGAGTATGTGCTTCTACCCATGCTTTGGAAAATAGCTTCCAACTTCAAGGGCCAATTCTAATTTTTCTTGTATACATTGAGTTAAGCCTAAGAATAATAAAAAATAGTGCAATTTGATGGCTATTAATTGTGATTCCTAGGTACATTTTCTTACCGCCAATGATGGCCATCATTCCCTTTAAATCTTGTAGTTTTTTTACGAAAAAAATTTAATAAAAAAGAAGAAAAAAAGTGAAGGAAAAAAAGAAGAAAGAAGATTATTAAGTCAATGGAGCAGGGCGGGTTAGGGCCAAAACCCTATAGAGGCGAGTTTGGTTTTTTAAAAAGAAACCCTTTAGGGTCATGAGTCGGGTTTGGGTCTTATATGACACATTCTATACCCCCCCAGTTGCATCCCTATTCTTACTTCTATATGCAAACATTAGTGATGTATGAAAATAAATCATCAGATACTCATGGTTTTAGTGATGTCATAAACAATCTTCTTCGCGTAGTTGTAAAGTGAAGTTAAAACATATCAAATTAAATGGAAAGCAAATCTTGGTATGATCAACTTCATGACTTTTGAAACGAGTAAATGAAAATAGAAAAATGAAGTTTCACACCTTGATCATGGCATTTGCGTGTCGGTATTTTAAGAGAAGTTTTTCCCTATGTCACAGCATCCTCAGGAAAAATAAAACATGAAATTTGATTTTGTTTGATCATTATTAAGACATTGAAATCAATTTGGTTTAAGAAAAGAAATTAAAGTTTTACATCTTTATTTTTGTTTTTCATGTCACGACATTTTTTAAAAAACTATAGTGGGGTTTTGTTTTCGAATTTCTTCTTTACTGAAAATGATTTTCCAAATATCAAAATCATATTTTCGAAAAGATTTTATATAATAAAGAATTATCCTAGTGAGAAAGTTCATAAAAACTTGAATCTCTCATCTTTTGTGCTAAGACATCTAAACAAGTAAAAGAATGTTTTGATGATCTCATGATCATCATCTTTCTTTTTATTTAGAGACTTTTGGCCATCATGGTACAAAAAACTCAAGAATCATAATATAATTTTAAGTAGCATTACCATGAGCATATTATTATGTATATGAAAGGAAAAATGGTCTCTTGACCAATAAAGTATAAACATGAAACATAAAATGACGTAAAGAATAATAAGAGTCTTAGATTTAGGACAAGGCTTACCGGAAATTGAAATGGACAAGTCTCCATAAGACTTGAATAAGGACAAGTCTAATACTATAATTTAGGACTAGTCTTCTTTTTTAAGATTTGAAGTGGACAAGTCTCAATATCATAAAATAAACTTGCATATAAACAAAGTGCATAAAAGTAAAGAATATGAAAGTAAGTAAATTGCAATGTTAGATTAGTGAGCATTATGCTCTAATAAATATATATAATATATATTTATACATATAGATACATATATAGAGAATAAAATTAGTATACATAAAGTAAAACATAAACATAAATGTAAGGAGAAAATTAAATATGATGCATTGCATTTCCATCCCTAGCATAATGCATCCTTGGGAAATTTTCATGGAAATGGCATGATGGCTCGTACATATTAACATAAACATAATGTAATTGAGGGTTTTAAACAAAAATTAGAAAAGCCTGTATGTGTGGGAAATAAAGAAGGGGTCGAGAGATAGAAAAGAAAAAAGGAGAGGGGCAATGATGCAAAGAAGTGGAAGATGATTAGAGAGTATTTTGAGATTTAAAAGAGGTGAAATAAAAAGTGTGGAAAGGAGGAAGGTAAAGAGGGTATTTATAGAGTATAAAGTGAAGTTTGGGGGGGGGGGGGGGGGGGGGGGGGGGGGGGGGGGCAAGATTAGAGTGAGAGGTTGGGTGGTGTGTTGTGGGGAGGAGGGTGTTAATTCTTGGGGAAGGATAGGACAAAAGAGAGAAGAAGGAGAGATGATATTTGATGGTATAGGTTATGTTGAAATTAAAAAAAATATATCAATCAACTAGGCTTGATTACACATGCATGCATATTGTGGAAGCAAAATCAATGAGGCAGGTTTTTTAAACCAATTTTAAGCTCACTTAACCAACTATTATCTCTTTAATCCTTTTACGCGCAATTATAACAATAATAATAAAGAGATAAGAGAAGAAGAAGATTACACCCGACTTAATGTGGAGTTCGGCCCACCCTCTAGTCTCCACGTTCTACAATATGTCTTATTAAATGAAGACTTCACACATTTTATTAAAACAAACAATTTCCTCACAAAGAGAACTTCACAACAAATATCTCACAACAGAGGACTTCACATTGCCTCAACAAAGGTTAATGCCTTGACATGAGGACTTCACAAATGCCTACTCACATAAGACTTCACACAAGTGCCTCAACACGTGAGGACTTCACTAAAATACTCACAAACAAATGTGTGAATAGTGCCTTATAATATTAGCTTACTAATCTCAAGAATGGCACCATTCATTTAACAGATCCAAACACAATTGAGAGAGTATTTTCATATAATCCTATCCTATTAAGCTTTACTCTATACTAAAAATCACCCCAAAACATTCTCTCTCTCTCTCTCTCTCTATATATATATATCTTATATATATGCTTTAAAAACATAGTCGTTCACCCTAAAAAGAACATCCAATGGTCAAATTCAAAAGTTTACAACAAATATTTTATCACGCCCTAAACCTTATCGCGCCTCAATTTTATCCTTGACCAAGTCTGTTCTCGTCAAGCCTTAGATTCAAACTTGTCACGCCCTAGAGCATGTCGCACCTCAACTTAGCCCTCAACCAGATTTGTTATCTTTATCTCATCGAGCCTAAGACCTGAGCTTGTCGAGTGTTGGTTTTAGGCTTGATGTGCCTTAACCAATTAACACGTCGAGCCCTTAACATGACCCCCAACTAAATTTGTTCAACTTCTTTTGTTTCACTCATCACACTTTGGTTTTACACTTATCATGCCTTAGATCAAACTTGTTGAGTCCTTGATTTGCCCTTCAAGTTTAGGTCACGACTGAGGCTGTGCATATATTAATTTGTTCTTGCTAAAACCTACATAAACTCCATAAAAATACGCAACATACACATATATGTAGATTAAAGCTTAAAAAATCAAAAACAAGTTTTACTTATTAAATGTAACTTAATTAAATTATAGAGTAATTGTGCAATACATTTTCTCATTAAAATAAAACCGTAACCACCCATGGTTCATTAGGTTATGGTGTGTATAGGTTGAACAGTAGAAACGAATAGTGATATAAAGTAGGTTGATGTGAATAGTGATGAATATTGCAACAAAATGACAATTATTTATCGGTAGAAAACAGGATGCACATAAAACTTGGTTTAACTGACAATTTTGTAATTCGATGAATTAATATATGATAATAGAAAATTAATTTAATATTATTTTAATATTGATTGTTATCCGATTGTTATCTCAATTCGCATGCTAGCAATCAGGTACAAAAATTGTTTAACGTAAGGGTTTTAGAACAATTAGAGTATCGAAACTTCTTATCGTTTTAATGGGATGTTTCTTTGAGCGACTTGTTTTTAGAGTTTCAACCTTTACTTAATTTATTTGATGTTTTAGGTTTATTGAACTATATCTGATAGTGTCTAGGGTTTATAAGGTTTAAGGTTAAATAGAATTTGTTTTAGAGTTTCAATTTCCATGTCGACTCTACAATTCATATCTAAGCTTATAAAAAAATCTAGGGGTTTACAGAAGAGTTTGCTAAAATACGAGATAGCCAAATTCTCAATATCATTTGGATTTGTGATCCATTTCCCATGCTCATTTTCTAGACCATGAATCCATACGTTATTTCTCCTCACTAATGTACTGATACGGAAAAAATTGGTGTTATTATCACCATTTACAATCCATTTTGACATTGACTTTTTGTGTCATAGTATTTGCTCATCCTGGAGGATGTTATTTAGTTCCTTATTAGCTATGTACATCTCATTTAAAGTTTCTTGCATTGGCTATTGATGAAAAGATGCTTCTGGATGTGTTAGTTACTTCATCACTCTATTTTTGCATTGGGGTATGATACCAAAAACATTCTTGTTCCACCATCTTAGTTTTTTCTTGAACAAGTCAAACTATTTAGATGATGGATAGAAAAATAATCTCTAGGTTCTTTGATGAAGCTCTTGAACTGTGGTGACCTAACCACCTTTTGAAAATATAAAAGGCCATGATCTTCTTTTATTACCACCAAAGTTAGGAATCATGTTAGAAGAATAGGGCAGTGATCAAACTGGCTTTTGTTTAAGTGGAACCACTTTGTCTTTAGGAAGTACCTTAGTCATTAAGTGTTAACCTAGCCTCTATTAAGCCGAAATTTTATAAGATTAGCTAGGTTTACTCGTATTTGTCCAAGTGAAGGTTTTTCCTATGAACACGATACAATTTTGATACAAAAGCTCTACCTAAATTCTCTTCATTTGTCAACACCTCATTAAATCATCAATAACAAGCCATGGGCCATTACAAGGTCAAGATTTTCCTTAAATTATACCATAGGGATTTACATTCAAATAATGAGATACTTGCATAAATAAGAGAAATAAAAATAGGTTGAGAATAACATGTTACCTGTACACGGTCCTCCTCTTTCCATAATACAAGTATCCATCCACTTAAGCGATGAGCTTCAATGAAAACCATATGGTTGAAATCCAATTGACACTTAATGCTATCTGCATGTAGCAAGTTCAGCTTAGTTTCAAGAAGACCTAAAAGCTTAGGGTTGTGTAAGTGTTTTACTTCTTCTAAAGAACAACACCTATGTTGTGTGTTAGCTCACCTATGTTGTGTGTTAGCTCCTGTGACGTTCCAAGTAAGTATCTTGAAAGGTAAATCGACCATATTATTATTGGTGTTCCCCGTCATATTGTTATCTTCCATGGAAATAATGATTCTACACCATGATTAACTAGCATCCACTAGATGTTGAAACTTGATAAATTCGACTTAAAACTATCCAGGTCATTGGCTAGCTAACATCACCATTGGAGTTCTTTCTCGAGGATAGAAAATCTAAGGTGTTACTTCACCTACTTTAGCTTGGTACACCGTCAAAATGATAGGTAACTCCATTGGTACATTTTCTCTCAAGGGCACCTCCTTAGCTAGTTCTTGGCATGTGAGTTTCCATCTCTACAGGGCCATCGATGGGTGCAGTGAGGTTGGTCATCACTTGACTATGTGTAGTATTCCCTTCGGTACTATCCTAATGTCCACATTGTTGAATTGCAACATCTTCCTTTGCTTAGGGAAAGTATTATGGTATTGAATGAATGGAACCTAGTGTAGTTTTAGAACGGGTTTTGAATCGGTGTCGTTTGGAGGAGGGATGTAACTAGACGAGTCATTATAAGGTACCCAATCCGTTAAAAACCCTATAGGGTTTTGGAACAGATTTGAGAAAAATTTTGTGATCTTATCGGGTCTAAGGTTAGGTCACTAGTCATAGTTATGGCTTGATGGGAAATCTGACCCGAAATTGTATTAAAATATAAAGTAAAATAATTATAAAAAATTTAATTCAAACTAAAAAAGAAGTCTTATGAAGCAAAATTTCTTGAGACATAATTTTAGGGGATGAGATAACTAAGGAGGCCAGATCTTAATTAAGTTAATATTAAAATCATCTATGTATTTGGTTATTATTACAACTATATTGCACCTTATATATGCATAAACATTTTATTAATGATTTCACTTTGATATTTTCTAACTCATACTATGGAAAAAAAAATCATATTGTGAAAAAATCATTCAATAAATAATTAGGGGTATTTAGTCAATTTGAGAACATCATGCATAAATTACTTGAGAATTAATTATCAATTAAAAAAAGTTAATAGATGATATAATCAATGTTATTTAGAAATATTTATGCGATAAAATCATAACATTTGTAATATAATAATAAACTATTGGTTGCAATATACTATGAATAAAAAAACAGTTCTTAACAAGAATTTATTTAGTTAAATAAAATTTTATGATAAATGAATTTGATTCTCTTAGTTAATGAAAGATAAAAATTAAAAAAAATCGGGAGAGAGAAAAACAATATAATAAATGAATATTGAAAAGAGGGAAAAAAAGTGTATTGAAAAATGAAATGTGCACTGAACTACTTCACTATATTTAGTTTTATGTTATTATTTACCTTTTTATAATATACATATAACACACATATTTTTATTTAAATAATACTCAAAAAATTAATTTTTTAGTTGATTGGATACTTGAACAATTCATGCATGCATCTGATGTTGATATTATCTTCTTAGAACACACTAATTTAGATTTTGTGATGTATGATACAAATGTTATCTAGCACAATTTCCTCCCCATTTTCCAAGTTGAAATAAGCAAAAAGATTAAATGAGTGATTTCAAAGATTCTACCACATTTACATAAATTTTTAGAAAAAACAATAACATAAAAAATATCCTTAAAAAATAAATTAAAAAAAAAAGGATAGAGATACCTTATAAGATTAGGTCAAGTCAACCCGAAATCCTATAGGGAAGTTTGGGTATGATAATGAAAACTCTATAAGATCTTGGGTCGGGATTGAGAGGCCCTACCAGGAAGCAGGTTGGGTTCAGGTTTTATATAACCCATCTCAAACCAGCTAGTTACATCCTTAGTATGGAGGACCTCTACTAGTACAATATGTAATAGCCCTCTTGAAATTATTTGCCATGTTGCTAAACATAGCATTTCTAATGGTATTGCGGAGGTTGGGTGAAGAAGTTTCACCACTAATGTGGGAAGTGCCTTGTGAACCATTTCTTCTTTCTTGTTCCTCAACTAAGAGAAGTCTTTTATTTTTTTTATGCTTTCTTATTTATTAGTATGATTCTTTGTAGAGGGGAATTCTAAAGTGATGTTTGGGTTAGTGTTTTCTTTAGTGTTAGCATTCTTGGTTTCCAAAATGTCTTTTTGCCTCCCTTCTGCATTGGAAGATTGCATGCGCATGTCATCGTTGTGAGATGCAGTTACTAGCTATTCATTCATTGGATTTTCCTACTATGTATTTATGTTCTTCTATCTCATTGAATTACATACTAAGAAAGGGTCTCACCAAGATCCACTAGATTAGGGGTTCCTTTACATGGATTGTTGCTTTTCTTATTAGCATATGCACATGTATTGAATTTGGCTTCTCTTTTTCTTTTTTCAACTCTTATCCAATCCCTATAGCCTTCCTTTACATCCATATCCTGTGTCTGGCCGTCTACAAGATTATAGGGATGGACCTACGATGGGGCCAAAGGGGGTCTCGGCCCCTCAGCATCTTGGGAGTTGTATATATACAAAGAAGGAATACATGATATTTTTTATATTAGAGGAGCAATAACGTATGGGCTATTAGGTGATGTAATAGTCGAGGGCTTTTATTACTTCACGCACGTTGTGCATAGGCTCCATATTTTTATTGTTTTGTCAATCTGAATAGATCTACCGTTAACAGGTGCTTCTTTTTAGCTTTTTCTTTTTTACCATTTTCTTAAGTATCTTTCTCAATGTAAACAAATCCTTTTTCTTTAGCTTTTCCCTTTTCCCTTACGAACCTTTTTTTGGATGTATTTTTATATTATCCTCCATTTCTTTTTTAATGGATTATTTTCATCATTCACAAACTTCCTAATAATTTAGCAATTTTTGCCATCATAAGTTTTGCAAAGATTTTTCAACATTTTAAATTATATATAAAATGTTAAATACCACAAATAGATTTTAAATTCTTCAAATGACATTTTCAAAATTTTCTAATAAGTACTTTATGTCAATTAATTACACTATATCAGTGTTATAAGCTTTGGAAATATATGGAATGAGTTAAGATATTTAACATTTCCATTTTATATTGTTGGTGAAAATTTGAAAAACAAGGTAATATTAAAATATAAAAAATGTAAGATTATCAAACCTAATGCCCAAAGAAAAAAAACATATCAAACTTATATTGTACTACTAATTACATAACACTAGTAGTAAATTGAAAGAGAGATGATGACCATAGTAGGGTTCTTTCCTATCTTTTTTTTTTTTATCTATTTTAGTTATAATTCTTGATTCATTTAATTCTTTAGGATAAGAAAGAAAATCTAATCACCAATAAAAGATATATCTTATAAATATAGATAACCATCACTAAATGTATATAAATTAAAAGTAACCCCGCTAAATTATTTGTAAAATTTAATACTTTGAAAATAATTGAACTTGACGTTGTTATAAATAAAAAAAATATTAAAGAAAATAGCACATATTCTTTTTTTTTTTATTATAATTGGTTCAATTACAATTGTCATTAATATCAATTTCCATCAATAATTTTAATTTTAAATATTGATTTATGATGTTATTACATTTTCAAATAATAAGTCTCAATTTTCATTAATATAAGTTTCCATTAGTTATTGAAATTTAAAATTATTTATTAACGACGTGATTACATTTATATGTAGTTATATGTTTATGCATTATAATTCAAATTATCATTTTTTATTTTTAATGTTGTTGATAGTCAAATATTGATCACAGACCATTCAAGTTCAGTCAAACCCATTAGTTGTATAGGCTAACTCTTTGGGTTTAGGTTCAACTCACATTGACAAGATTTAAAGCCTCACTCAATGTCTGACCATTGGCCCAGAATATTAACTGCCCACTATTGCATCCAGGCGATGCTCAATCCAAGATCACTTGATATGATCCATTGACTCAAGCAAAGTCGAACATGGATTGATAGACTCACCTCACGTCCACAATAACCATCATCAATTGTTCACTCATCATGATTTCATGATGCGCTTAACTGCTAAATGCCTATCCACTATAAGCATCTACTTATGAAAATTTTTATTTTAGAAAAACTTGTACTAATTCATTTGAAAAACCCTTATTTTCATTTTGAAAGAATCTTAGTTATATATACCTATACTTTAATTATATGTAAGTGTTATCTATCTTATGAGGCTAACTAATGCAAAAGTGATATGAAGTTTTTATTTTAAAATTTTCTACAAGTTCCACATTATTTTAATATCACATAAATAATATTCTTATAACATGTGAAGAATCAAGGGTAATCAATAGCCCACGCCGAGCGGCCAAAGACATCTGGGGTGTATCTACCTCATAGAAATTGGTACTTTGAAAACAAGTGTCATAGTTTTAATCTTCAGCAACGGCAACTGCTAGTCAAAGCAACTAATTTACAGCATGTTAATTGACAAATTCTAATGCTAACTGACAGCCTAATGCAACCCTCCTCTTCCTCCTTTGCCAGGGCTTGGGACGGGTAAATAGTTACCTAAATGGAGTTAAATGAAACAAACACCTTAAATGAGTACTCCAATGGACCTGACATAACAATCCTGGCATCATTGACCATTACCATAACCTCTCGGCTCTCACCACCGGCAGTGACTACATTGAAAATTAAAGTACAGATACTCTAATAGACCGCTATAAGACTATTTGGCGTACTTGACAGAGAAATTTGTGAAGACTACATATTATGCTGGTACTCAATAGCAAAATTGTTTGCATAAAAGCTGTAAATAACATAATTGCTTTCGAGCCTATAATGTGAAGCAATTATGAATCCCAACTAACATAAAAATGAAAGATCAACAGATATTAGTTTTTGCATGTCATCGACATTTAAATCACAACAGAACTGCAGAAATTATCAAAGCTTTCATGGTAATTGAACAATGAGGATGAAATGCGCTATCCTTGAAAACTTACATATGATAGACGAGAATTATTCAAGATAAATTCACATCCCCAAACAAAAACCATATTTCTTATTATGACCCTAATAACATGTATCTTCAATTAATCAAATTCAACTTTTCCTAAACAAAGTTCTAAAAATATACAACCACAAAGCATCATAATTTTGGGCCTACATCTAAGAAGAACAAGTGACCCACAATATAGAAGTTTAAGAGCGTCCAGCCGACCACTGAAATAAGCAATATATCAGTGGTTCGATATTAGTTGTATATAAATCTTCAGAACCCTCAAAACCTTATAAGCAAGTCCCGGGGAAAAAAAAAATTGGGTGTGACTAGAATTTTCCAGGAACATTAATATACATAGAATCTCTTAAAGTTCCTCATCAACTACACACAATTCAAGTTATAAAAATCCCTTAATTTATGCCCCATTTTTAATCCTCTTTCCTCCATTTCTTGTAAAACCAATTTCGCTAAATCCAACTGGTTCAATTTTATCAGATTATCAGCCAAAACCCCGAAATTCTCCGTATCCAAACCCTTATCCTTCCCTCCAACTATCTTCACAAACTCCACCGCCTGAGCATAATAGCCCCTCCTCAGCATCGTCTTGATAACGTGCACGTGCGTCGAGTAATTCGGCGGCACTCCTTCACTTGCCATCCTCTCCAGCAATACTAACGCGCTCTCCAACTTCCACGCCCTACACGCGCCCAATACCAGCGCGTCGTAAGTACGCGAGTCCGATCCCACACCCTCCTTCTCCATCTCCTCCAATACCGCCGCCATCGCCGGCAAGTCTCCGGTGACGGCGTGCGACGTGAGGAGGTGGTTGTACGCCGTCAGATCAGGAGGAACGTTCTTCTCTCTCATGGTTCTCATCACGCTCCGCGCGCGGTCTTGGTCCTTTATGCGCGTGAGGTAGTTGAGGATGTGATGGAAACTTACAGCATTCAGTCCGACCTTTCCAGGGGCCATTTGATCTACCACGCGCAGCGCGTGGTCGATCTTCTTCAACTTGCAGAGACGCGCAATGAGCATGTCGCAGGCGTTCTTGCGCGTGACTCCTTTATCGAGGCGCGTGAGCGTTTCCAAGAGCTCGTCGAACGCAGAGAACGAAGATTCGACTTCGGTGAGGAAGCTGAAGGTGTTGGTGGTGTTGAAGCAGCCGTCTTTAACACGCTTGTTGAGGAGGTTGCGGAGAGTGTCGAAGTCCTTATGACGACCGGCGACGTAGATGAGCTCGTCGTAGTAAGCGGAGGTTGGTACGTCCGGCGTAACGATCGGGCTGTGGTTAGGGTTACGTTTGGGGTCCATGGAGGTGGAGGAGGAGGAGGAGAAGGAGGAAGAGCGGCGGCCATTGGTGAGGATGGCTCGAAGAGAGAGACGATGGCCGTGGAGTCCGATACGTAGAGACATGGTTGTTTTGTTGGAGGACTTAGGGTTTTGGCTCGAGCAGGGTTTTGCTGGCTCAAACTTTACGAGACCTGGAAACGTCGTTTGGCTTCCATGGCTTAAAGTCAAGTCACCAGGCATGACCTAAAATTAGGACGTCGCAGGGCAAATCGGTCATTTGAGGTAAATTATAATAATCCAACAAAAATCAATCAAAAAGCGATAAAACTATTGCATATTAAAATAAGATAAATTTGCCTGATAAATAGACGATAAATGAATAATATGAATGATACCAATATGACGAACTTATCATAATGCGATAAATTTACCAGAATCCAATAAAAATATCACATATCACAGTTGGATAAACTTATTAGAATACGAGGAACTTGCCATTTTGAAAGGTAGTATACAATCAACCTACCAAAATATGAAAAACTTACTAGGATTTGAGAAAATTTCTACATACCATAATTAGACGTACTTATCAAAACATAATGAACTTAACAAAATGTAATAAACTTATCACATTATGATGGTAAAAAATATGGCACCTAATTAGTATCAATAAGACGCACTTACCACAATGCGAAAACTTATTAGAATTTAACAAAAATACCATATATTACAATTGGACAAACTTACCAGAATGCAATAAATTCACTACTTCTAAAAATTAGTGTACAAATTAACCTACAAGAAAATGGCAAATTTACCAGAATCCGACAAAACTACTACTTATCGTAATCGGACGAACTTACCAAAATGCAGCAAATTTACCACAATAGGATGATAAAAATAAATAATAATATGACATTTTTATTATAATGCAACAAACTTACTGAAATCCGATAAAATACCACACACCACCATCGGACGAACATATCAAAATACGACAAACTAACTACTTTTGAAAGTTAACTATAAATCGACCTACCAAAATATATAAACTTCTCAAAATGTGACGAACTTATCACAATATAATAATAGATAGTACAACACATGAATGGTAATGAATAGTATTAATACGACACATTCACTATATTACAATAAACTTACCAGAATGTGATGAATTTATCCCTTCCCTCGATTGAAAGCTTTAACCACAATGCGAGCAACTTACCAAAATGTAACCAACTTTTTTTTGTATTGGTTAGTCGGTACATAAGGTTTGAAAAAATATACCTATTTTTTTAATGAATATTGCCATAAATATGTGTATTATATGACTTGTATATTATGATATATATAGTGTTATAATGTAACAAACATATATCTATGTATTTTATATGTTAAATTTATATATAATATGATATTTATGTACATGCAAATGCTATACATTATATAATAAAAAAATGTAATACTATAGTCCTATAACATTTTGCATATTTATCCTTATATACTTAGCATAATATCTATTCTTATGTGTATTGTTGTAGTTTTTTATATTTTATAGAATTATTTTTGCCCTGATGCATAATATATATATATATATATATAATATACCTTGCTTGATATCTATAGCATATATACACACATACATAAATCTTATACTCAATTCTTAAGTGTAATATCTAATTTCACTCTAATTAGATCTAATTTAAATATATAAGCACAATTCCACTTAACTTATAAACTATATTCTAATGAACTAAATGATCAATTTCTTAAATGAACTAAAGTTTAAAGATGGTCTAATAATTAATTGTTTTACTTATTGTTTGTTGGTCCCTCTCGGTGCTAGCTTGTTGATTTCATTTTAAAGTGCATTGGCTTGCCGATCTAAGCAATTGTTGTACCGACTCATCAATTGAAAATGGACTGGCTTACCACTCAGTCTAGGCAATTATTTCACCAGCTCGCTAGTGTTCTCCTGCTTCATGGATCTCAAAGTCTTTATATGATCACGCCAAGTTCGAATTAGAATTTAAACAAACCTGAGTAAAATATTCATTTTAACTATCAAGTTAATGAAGTGTACAAATATAGATATAATATAATAAAGACAATTTCATATTTTATATATGTTCTATGTTATATATATCGCGTATAATAATACAATCTATAATATTACATATAAAGCATATATTTAAATAATACTTATTTGATATGTTTTATATGTATATAATATGTAATTGCACCATATTAAAATATGTGATTTATTATAATAATCTATTATTTATACATTATAATATATAATTTTAGAAGTTTTTGTCATTATACCTCTTTGATCATAAAGAGACATCATATTATATATATGTTATGTTATATATATTTATTGTATATAATAACAATTTATAAATGTTATATCTATAAACTATATGTGAATATATGTTATAGATACAACCTATATTTATTTTTTTTAATTAGTGTGTTATTTATTTATTTTTACAAAAATATCCATGTTTATGATATTATGTAATGAATGTACAATATAATATCATATGGAAACTACTACTAGTTTTGATATCTTTGGCACTCAATTTATAATACAATAATTATTTAAAATCATATTTTCTTTTAGAATTATTTTATGTGTTCTTATATGGTATGAGCATTATTCAAATTATAATGTGTGTTAAAGAAAATGTATTTTAAAATAAAATTCAAGATAAATACAATATAATATATATTAATGCATAAATGTTATATTTTAATTAAATTTTAATATTACATGATTATATAGTTTAGACATTTTTATGATATAAAAAAATAAATGAACAAATAATAATATCATTATACTTTTTTATGAATTATGGATGTTAATTCTTAGAATCATAATACTATACACTAAAATAAAATAATATAGACAAAAATATCTTAACAACTTAACTATAAATAAATTACAAACTCTATTCGAAATTATATTCCACATTTTAAATAAGTTAACTTAAAGTTTGAGTTCCAATAAAAATTTAAGTTATTATAACATATCATTTTAACTTTTGTAGTGCATGCCAAATCGACACATACCAAATTCATGTTCAACTATACTTATTTTGCATTTATACATTCAAATGGTACAACATTGGCAACATCAATGAGTCAATAACATTCTCAGGCAATCCATCATAATCAATGTCTCCATAATCACCAATATCACAACCTTAGATAACTCTACACTCCACCAAACATAAAGATACCTACAAAAGGAATGGAAATATTCATGACATCACATTTTGATAATATTTTTCATTACAAATTAACAACATAATGATGAGCAAGAAAACAAGTTTAAAAAAATTACATCATATAGGTGGGACAAACACAAAATATGGAGAGATATCACAACCTTAGTGAATGTCTTAATCTTCACATGAAGGAGATCATTGAATGTGGAATATAGAATCCACATCCGTCCACTAGTTTATCTTTTCAATGCTTTAAATCTGGATATGACAGCTGGAAAACCGTTTCTTGAGTTGAATGTTTCATATTTAGTTCGATGTGCAATAAAATTTAAAAAAAAAAAAGGAAAAAAATTATATTACATAAAGTATCAATTTGAATAAGATAGATTAGAAGAGATTTTAAGAATGAAAAAATACCAGAGTAATAGAATATAGGTCCTTTGATATTGTAGAGGAAGCTGATAAACATTGTATCATAACCCATGGTTATGGAAAATGAGAGAAGGAAGCACCTTCAACCCATCCTTGTGAGTGTGAAAGAATTAATCAAATGGGATTAGTTGTTTGTAACTACTACACTCTTCAAGACTAGATTTTGTCCCCACTAACAACATTTGGGTCTTAGCACAAAAGCTTGCACCACCATTACAAATACGTGCATTTCGCTCCATTTACTTTACATATTCAACATGTGTAATTATATAAACCAGATGCAATGCACATGAATAGATACTAGTTTCGAAAATCACTTATGAAATGCCTATCAACCCCTTAACTACTTTTTAACAAATGAAAATTGAAAACAGAAGAAAAATATTACAATAAAACATACCCTACGAATATTACTAGGAATGGAAGAACATGAAGAGTGGGCTTTAAGCAGGAGGAGAGTTGCTGCTCAGCTTATAGAGCACTTTCATGGTTTGATCTCCTTTAACTTAAGTCATCAGTTTTACCTCCATCAGTTAAGTCATCACTTTTACCTCCATCAGTTACACTAGCAGCTCTGATGTGGATCAAGTGGCCTAAACACAAGAGATTGAAGATTACTATGTTAGAGAAATGTTTGAAGAGGATAAAGTTGCAAGAAATCAAACACAGCTGGCTTAAAATGGAGAAAAGCTAGCCTTCATTACAACATTTGTATGTCGGCTCCAACATCACTAGTATAGGACTTTACGCCGCCGGCATAGGCACGTAGGCTGTCGACATTTAGTCATCTTTGAAGTGACTAGTAGCCAAATTTTAAGAGCTATTGAATAAGCCGCCAGCGTTCTTGTTAAAGGCCGCCGACCTTGGCCCTGTAGCCACCGGCTTTTGGCTGGCTTTCATTAAACTGAAGCGACTTTTCAATTTCTTTTTATTTTTCTTTGTCTGTTTGTTTTCTAGGGCTATTTTGAAGTTGATATGAACCCATGTATTGGATATAACATCATAGATTAGTTGAATGAATATTTCTTTTGAATGAGATTTCTTAATCGGTGAGAGTTTCTTTGTTCTTGTGATAAGAACAAATCAATTGGTAGTTTTGGTTCTAATCAACATGTGTGATAAAGGTTAAACTCTATTTTTGTGTTAACTGTGGTTCCAAGTGATAGGTTTGTTTAGGGTCAGGCTATGTTGTTGTGTTATTTGATAACTACGGTTTCAATTGGCGAGTTCAATTGGGGTCAAGTTGCCTATTGGCTTGTTTCAAGATAATTGTAGGTTCAAATCCATTAGCGAATCGTTTGTGTCTTAGGTTTTCATACCTATGGTTCTTGTTTTGCTATAGGCTCCAATGGACAATAATGAAAATGGTTTTTCTTTGTTAAAGCAACAAAAATATTGTTTCTCATTTTAAATGAACATTTTCCATAATATTTATCCATCATTGATGATCACATTTGATTCTCACAATCACTTATAGTTAGATGAGACTAGTAACTATAACTCATCAAGAGAACTATGATGATATTTAATATATCTAAAACTTCAAGTTATAATAAGTGTTGAAAAGTGTATAAAAGGTTTTTGGTGAAACAAACAACTTCAAACTATCCAAGAAAAATGACATCAATACTTCAAAATTCCAGAACAAAATATAATCTTTAGGGTCCAAAATAACACATCTTTTATATAGTAAAATAGTGACATTTCTTCAACATTAAAAGGTAAAAAGGCAAGGAGAAAAAAAATAATAAGTGTCAAAAGGCCCTTTTTATATGTATTGATTTGATGTTATATTATATGAGTTTTATATGATTTATTGAACAAAATGATATTTATTGAATTAAAATGTTAATTTTAGGTGTAAGAGAAGATAAATAAGCTTAATGAAGACATTTGGATAAATTAAATGAGGTTTTTGATGAAGAATCAAACAAGTTGAAGATTCATAACATACATGAGTTTTTTAACAAGCTATGTAAAATACTGGCATATAACATAATTTTTACTATAATGCAGTTTAAAGTGCACACAAGGAAGCTATACAAGTTTTATAGAATGCTCGTGTAGGAAGGAAAAATGGTCAGAAAGTCTGCATGGACACCCTACACAAGTTATGATTGCAGTCGTGTAGAATTAGTTTAGCAAGAATCATAATTTTTTAATCCTACATTGGCTCAAGTATAAGACGTGTAGGATGGTCATGTAGGAGTTGTTTTAACCCTACTTATAAATAACTACCTTAAATCATTTGCACGGATCTTCTTCTCTTTCCTCCGTCTTTTAGAGAGATAAATAGTCAGTTTAGAGTAGAGAAATGCATAAGCTTAATCAAGATCACGAACCAAGGATTAAAAGGCATTTTTATCATGGATAAACTCTATTCTCCTATATCTCTTTCTCGTATTTCTCATCATATGGGAAAATAGTGTGTTTTTACCTTAAGTCTTGAGAAACCTTAACCTTTATGTAGCATATTTGTTTTTTGTTTAATGGAAGTTTATGCTTCTTGAACCTATTGATGTCTTTTATTTACTTATTGATTTAATATGTGTGCAGTATTAGTATCAATATATGATTCTTGTTAAATAGATTAAAAGATCATTTAATGAGATAGATTTACATGAACGATGAAGTTTGTATATGATTCTAGACATAGAAAAACACGATTTTTTTGCAAAAGATTGAATATTGATAAGGAATTGTGGTATCTAGTGAAATCTTGTATGTTATTGATGAGAAAGACATTTTTGTTAATTCATATAGGATTAGAAATTAACATTCTTGAAAGAGTTGTTAATTTAACTAAGGATTCATGTAGTTCAAGGGCATAGATGTATCATTAAATAAATTATTATCATTAAGATTTACAAGGGTTAGTGGTGAATCAAGACTAGGATAGTTTGTGATTTGATATTCACTAAAGAGCATTGACATTTAATTTGATAGATTAATTTAGGTAATTATTAGAAAATAGAATTATTAATATCACTCATACTAGATTAGTTAAATAGTAGAATTAAGATAAAATTGTAGGTCCTGATGGAACAACCCTTGTGTTTAAATCTATACTATAACTTGACAAATACATTTGCTTAAAAGATTAATTGTAGAATAAGTATAGGGTTAAAATTAATAGATCGTGATTGGTCACATCTAAAAACATAAATCAAAAGCTTTAAACTTTCATAACAACTTTTAATCTTTGATCTCAAAAAAACACAAACTATTAATAAAGATCCCAACTTCTAAACACAAAAAAAAAAAAAAACAAGATGACCCATTAAACTTACGTCTAGATTCAATGATATGATACACATGCAACAAGCATTACATACCTAAATGCACAAAAGAGCAAAAAAAAAAAAAAAAAGAAAAACATACTTTATTTACTTAACATTGTCCACTTAGTAACGATATTCTTGAAGAACCTAACAACAAACCTAATTTCATCACATAATGACTTGCTACAATCATACTGCGACAACAAAGGAACCATCAGTAGAGGAGACACAGTAACGGTGGTGGCAGCAATAAGGGTTGTTGTAGGAGTAGAAGGTGGGGTCATGAAGTTATATAAGGACCAATCTTGTCAATCAATGATGTTTACTCTATTTCTTTTTTGTTTGACATTTGGGGTTTGTTCTTGTCGAGAGAGTGAAAATAGTATGAGTGAAGCGAAGAGAAAGTTTTAGAGAGTGTGTGTATGAGCGTATGTTTTTAGACAGGATAACTGAAGAGGAGGGAGGAAAGAGGAAGAGGAGGAGGAGGTAGGGGTTCTAGAAAAGAAAAAGGGAGGGGTAATTTCTATGGATTGAGAGAATTAGATGTATTATTAGAAGTATTTTGATAGTACATAGCATTGGACTTGATTAAATCAGACAAATGCATCCTAACTTTAGGTCACACTTTGGTGACTTAAGCAAAGACTATCCCCTTGAACTGTAGTTGGAAAAAAATTTGTGGTCCTAGCCACCAACTCTGACATAAGCAATAAAAATGCGACACATAGCAAAAATCAACTTCCAAAATAAATCTCCTTTCCCTCCATGTCTCTTCATAATCGAAAGGTCAATTATGCAACAATTAATTTGTAAAGATGAAGTTTCAAAAAATACACAAGGTTTTATGACAAGATAAATACAAATTCATTTGTCACGTTTGCGGCAATTCAATTGACAAGATGATAAATACAAATTTATATAACTATATCTATTAGATACATGTCAAATTAAAATAAATATTTTATCATCCATTTTTCACAGGTTTTTGAAACAGATTCTTTTTATTTTTTATTTTTGGCCAAAAAATAGATTCCTTTTCAACCTGTAATTCAATCAATACTTTCTAAGCAAAAAAAAAAAAAAAAAAAGAAAAAAAAAGAAAAGAAAATCTATTGATACCTTCTTTTACTCAAAATTTTCACACTCTTCGGAAGTCTCTTACACTGTTTTGAGAGTCTCTTTTGATATTATTTAATATGTAAATTAATCACTTAATTTTATTTATTTTCCATCATACAAATCCATTCTTTTAAGGTTTAAAATTGGTTAACAACTTAAAGAAGACTTTCCAGTCTCTCTCTTTAGGTATTTATAGTGTGTATATATATATATATATATATTCCTTTTCACATGGACTTGTACATTTTTTTCTTGCCTTTTGTAATCAAAGAATTTGTATTCTTTATTACTAAAAAGGAATTTGATATTTTAGGTGGTTTGGAGCTCCCTTACATCCTAGTAATTGCTCAACAACTTAAAGAAAACTTTGCAGGTATTTATGGTAATTATTTATTTATATATATATATATATATTTTTTTTTTTCTTCATAGGACTTGTATGTTTTTTTTCTTTTTTTTTAATAAAAGAAATTTGTATTCTTTATTACTAAAAAGGAATTTGATATTTTAGGTGGTTTTGGAGCTCCTTTTTATCCTCTTTTTCTTTGCTATTATAATAGGGAGGGGGATTCGAATCTGGACTTCTCGCTTGAGAGACCAGGGAGATATCTTAAGCTACAATACCATTGGCGAGCTCATAGTAATTATATTATTTTATAATGTTATATTATAATGCACATTTTATATGTCTTATAATGTAAACTTAATGATTTACTAGTACTTTTGATCTTCTTTATTTTTACTTGAACATATATAAAATTGAAGCTCATAGTTATGGTTTTAAGGAATCTTAGCCTCACATCAATTCACAGTACAACAGGTTAGATGATAAAATAAATTGAGTTTACTTTATATTGGATAACATAGTCTTTAAAAAATTTATTAAAACCCACAAGGTTTTATTGTAATTAAAACCATAAAAGTATTCATGCATTTTCATAATTTTTTAGTTAAATAACCTTGTAGCTTTTTACTTTACATACTTATATCATTACTCTCTTTATTTCGCATTAACCTAAGCTTTTGCTATTTCATTTTGTATATTTGACTATACTTCACCTACGTGCCCCTCCTCCCCCCACCCCCCAACAATATATAAAGATTAATTAAATAAAAGAAAAATTATTAAACATATGATACCAACATGAGAAAAAATAATACTTAGGCTATGTAATGAAAAAAAAAATAGCATAGGTATAAAAGATTAAAAAATGGATATCTTAGTCATATAATCGAAAAAGAAATGTAATATAGGTTTGCAGATTAACAAAAATGAAATTTCAAATATATTTTATGTGATTAATCTAAAGTAAATATTTTACTAAAATAGAGCATAAGTTTAGATAGGATAACAATCTACTTAATAGACTACGATATAATAAATACGAGATTTATATTGTTATATTATGTCTTTGATAGTTTCAAGATAAACCACTTATAATACATAATATGTATATATTACTTATAATACATAATAATTTTCCAAAAGAAAATCCAATATATAGAAAACTTAACTTCCTAGATGAACTCAGATAATCAATCGAAGAACATAATGATGATTTGAATATTGATCTAATTACTAACAATGATGAAGAGAAAATGGATATTCATATTCCTGTTGTAGAAAAATATATACCAAGAATGTGAAGAATATTTGAAACCGATGAAGAAGCATATAATTTTATAATTAATATGCTAAAGAAGTTAGATTTAATATTCAATGAAGTAAGGCACATAATGTCATGACCTTAAATAGGGCTCTAGTAGGAGTGTCCTAAAGTCATCATATTACATGTATACTTGTAACATGAAGACCGCCTTGCAAGTCTAAGTTTATAAGATTCTAATTGTTCATTCTCTTAATGTGTTATATATAATTATAACAAAAATAGTTTAGCAATCAATATTTCCACATATCACAAGGACCATAGAGAATCGAATATCCTACTAAAAGATAAGATAAGATGAACTTAGGCTATCCATTAGCTATTATTAGAAGAAATTGTTAAAGGAAGAAAAGAAAGAGAAAAATCAAAATTTCAATTCTTTTCTCTCAACTAGGTTTAGTTCATAAACATCTTAAACCTCTATTTATATTGGCTTCATCTTTTGCATACTTTGTGCTCGGATCCTATCCCGGTCCTAGCTTTATTTATCTTACAAAAAAGAAAAAAAAAACTATTGAGAGGTAAGTTGCATCTAGCTTAGTGAGAAAATCTCTCCACATGTTCTCATCAACCATAAACAAGCAAATTTGTTAATCACACATATGCAATCCTAATGCATCAAGCATGTAAGACAAACATATATATATATATATATATATATGGTCTCCTGGAAACCATATATAGAACATATTTACTCCATCTATGACAAGAGTTGAGAATCGATCTAAAGGTCTCCCTGACCTTACTACTAGTCCCCAAACACCTACCTATAGCGAACGATGCCAGCGTGGCTCCTCCATGAGGCCATATTCCCGATCGTTCTTAGCACCTAATGCTAGACCAGGGTCCGCATATGTGCACATTTTGTACAGTTTGCAATCCCCTTTGATCTTTCGTATAGGTTTAGTATCCTTCTGTAAATATGACTCAACTGATGCTATGCATGTCCGATTTATTACATCACACCAAATATAGTTAAAGCAATTTTAAGAGTGATAAAATAATTATCAATCACACATAGGCCAAATAACAACAACAACAACAATCATTTAAATGATCATTCATTTGTTTCGATATACTTAGCGCCTATTGTCACATATTCATACATATACATATCCCATGAATCCCCATTCATGTCCATTTTTATTTTGTACCTAGTATTCTAGTGTCACTATGTATAAGCATATAACAAGAGTACATAAGAGATAACCCACTCATCCATAGTGCAACCCTTAGTCGAAGTAATATTTGGGAAATGTGGCTTTGGGATCTTCGTCTCTTAAATAAGGAAAAATCTAAAATGAGTGTTTTGGATCAATTTCATCTAAACTTCTACTTTTATGGTTTCTATTCTTACTATATTTCCTATCCTTAAAATGCATGACTTTGTTATTTAACTGTGATTTTCGCATATGAGTAGTCGTTCTCTACCTATTTCAAATGTTCTATCTATTTTTAAGGTCATCTTAGTCATATGAGGTTATTAAGGCCTCAAACCAATAGAGGTCAGATTGCTTTGTACATATTTTAGTTCCATCTCAGTATTTTTCTAATGTTTACACTCTATGTAGTGTTTCCTAGTATGCTTATTCTTATCCCTACATGCAAAATTCAATAAAATATGAAAAGTAAATCATTAAATACTCATGGTTTTAGTGATGCTACCAAATAATCTCCTTAGAGAAAGTTTAACGTGAAGTTAAAACAAATCAAAGTAAATAGAAAGGTATCAATATCTTTTGGTGTGATCAACATTAAAATTTTTTTTAAACAAGTAAATCGAGTAGAAAAATGAGTTTTCCACACCTTGAGATGTTGGCAATTCTAGGAAAAATTGTGGAACAAAAGTCCTTTTTGCTTGATTATTTTTAAAACATTAGATTTAAGTATTTTTGTGAAAGAATATTATACGCTTTACACTTTCATTCATTTATTTAAGTTTTTGGCATTCTTGAGATAATGTAGTGAAAAATTTTGCTTTGGTTGATCACTTTTAAAACATTAAAATCAAGTATTTTAAAGAAATAAAAATCAAAGTTTCATATTCCTTGGAAATGTGTAAGTCTTAGCATTGAAGAAAATTTTGGGGTGAGGTTTTGTTTTCAAACTTTTCTTGATTTTTCATATATCAAAATCAAATTTTCAAAAAGATTTTACATGATAAAGAATTGTCAGCAGTTTAAAGCAACTTGAACTTTCCATTTTGTGCTAGGCCCTCTAAAACATGGAATGAACACTATGATGATCTCATGATTATCACTTTTCTTTAGAGATTTTTTGCCATCATAGCACCAAAAGTTCAAAAATTGTAATACAAACATTAATAATATCAACATGAGCATATTATGTGCATGAAGAAATAAATTGGTCTCTTGATTAACAAAACATAAATATGAAATATAAAACAACACAGAGGAAAATGAGAGTTTTAGATTTAGGACAAAGCTCCTTAGGACTTTGAAATGGATAAGTCTCCTTATGACTTGAGCATGAAAAGTCTAAAACTATAATTTACTAATAGTCTTTTTTATTTTTTAAGACCTAATGGGGACAAGTCTCCAAGACTTTGAATTAGGACAAGTCTCATGAATATAAAATAAAGTGCATAAAAATAAAGAAAAATAAATTACATATTAGATTAGAAAGGTTAGATTAGTGAGCTTTTATGCTTTAATAGATAATACACATATACATATAGTTACTTATATAGAAAGTTAGATTAATATACATAAAGTAATAAGAACATAAACTTGAAATATGACATGAAACAAGTATGTTGTCTGGCATTTCCATCCCTAGCACTTAAGCATCATGGGGAATTTTCTATGGAACATGCATAAAAACATACATACGTGATCATAAACATAATATAGGGATATTGTTTAGTGTGTTTACCTTAATGAAACACAAGGACAATATGTGTATGTGTGCTTGATAGGGAGAGCTAAGCGAGACCAAAGAGAGAGGCAGATGTGATGTGAATGGAAGGGGAAAGAGGAGAGAATTTGGAGAGTGTTTAAGTTGAGAAAAAAGTGTGAAGGAAGTCATATTTGTAAAGTGTGAGATTTGAAGGTATGGAGGGGTGTTTATAGATGAAATGAGAGAGAGATATGGGGATCATGGCCTTGGGGGGTTATATTTTCCAAGAGAAGGGAGGGAGGAGAGAGAAAGCGAAAAAGAAAGAAAGAGTATAAGTGGTATGTTTGTAAAGTGGTGAAAATGTGAGGTGAATGGAGGTATTTATAGAGGAGGTGAAGTATGTGAGGGGGATGCTTCTTGATTAAGGATAGGAGAAAGAGAGAAGATGGAAGTGACATAAATTTGACTTGATATGACAATTTTCTTACCTGTAGAGGTTTGGTTACGCAATACACTTAGATTAACTAATGAAACTTTGACTTGATAAATTATTACTATGTAAGAAATTATTTTATTATTAAATATTATTTAAATATATTGTCTCGATTCTCATGTTAGTGCTCAGATAATCGAATTGTTTGGCATAGGATTTTTGAGTTGATTAAGCTATAGTATTTTAGATCGTTTTGATGATGACATGTTTTTGCTAAATGATTCCAGGTTTTATCTAATTCATCTAATATCTTAGAATTATTGAATCTTTGTTTGATCTTGTTTAAGGTTTCTATGTTTCTAAATTAACTCGAATCAGTTTTGGGGTTTCGGTTTCGTTGCCAGCTCTAGAATTCACATTTATGTTTACTTAAGAAAATCTAGGGGACACCATATATTCTCTTTATTCGAGTAAGGTCCTAATTTATTTTTTTATGTGACTTTGATATATATTATTATAATATAATATTATTTTATTTCTCAATTTGTGTGTTTATTATCCAACATTATAATCATCTGATACAATTTTTTCCATATCAAATGATTTATCAGATATTTAGTCCATATCAATAATGACACACTTTCTTAGCTAATTAGCTTTAAGGTTTTGTTGGCTAGTTTCATATGATGTGCAATCTAAGTATATCGAATTTACTAGTTCATGTTTAAGATTCTAAATCAAATTGGCTAGTCAAAGTTTTGATCCCATCACTAATTCGAAGGCTTGCTTATCAAAATTATAGGGGATTCACATCTACAAAATATTTCTTAGGGTTTTCTAGAAGAGTTTAGAGTTTAGGGTCTCTTAAGTAAGGTTTGAGCTTTAGTAGCAAGGGTTTTGACTTTACTAATTTTATGTTTTGGTAACTTTGTTCCAACCTATGCTCTCAACATCCTTCTTAGTTGATTATTTGAAGATCTCAAAGATTTATCTCATTCTTCATTCTGGCTTATTGTCATTGCTCATTTAACAATTTCTCATTTATGTCATCAAGATCAAAGTTTAGATACACCTAAACAAACATGGTATCTTCCATTTACTTAGCCAATTGTCTTCATTGGCTAATAACTACTTATCTAACTATACTTATAAAAATCTAATGATCAACAACTTAATCCTTAACTTTAATCCTACTAACTTCTAAGTAACAATTACGTGGATCCAAGCCTAGTCTATTTAATTGATCAAGTATTGATCTCCTTCATAGGTGTAGTAACTATCACCACATTTGAAATTTTTCTCCGATTAAATAAAGTTGATAAGATCTAATCATAAGATGACCAATTTCTCACCCTCCTTTGGTTATTTAAAACCTTTACATAATCTAATTTTCATCTCCGCTTATAAGTAATTAGACATTAATCTCAAATGTAATATTTACTAATCAACACAAGGTATTCCTATAGTAATCTCTTAATTCCAAGAATAATTAACATTTTACCAACTTAATATCTTCCTCTTAATCAAACAATTAAACTACAATCACCTAAGCATGAACAAATTATATATTTCTCTTCACAATCATAACTATAAAATCCGTTACCCTCTAACTTTCATCTAATCATTAATTCTTTATTTGGGATCCACACCTTAGGGGTTTGAATTACTTTCTTCTAGATGGACGACATTTGTCCTCGATGCAATCACTACATACTCGTGGCTTCTTGCTTGTAGTCCCTAGATTTCTCTTCAAGTAAAGATATTACTGTATATTTCTTTTAAGTTTTTTAGATTCATAACAATCGATTTATTATCAATTGTCGATTGTCCAAGGTTATGGAAGTTACATTTTATGCCTTGAAATTTTTTGGTAAGGATTCTAATCTCCAAATTATAATCAAATTGTTCGCAATTTAATATGCTTAAATTGCAAAAAATTGGGAGTGATCTTTACGACTATTTCTTAAAGCTTTTCAAAAATTTATGTTATATTATTGGTATTCTTATATTTAGATTGTACAAAATTAGGGAATTTACACTTAAGGATTTTAAAGGTGAGTGGATAGATTGTATTTTTTTGTTGCTCGTGTCAAGGCTTAAGGGAAAATGACAAAGGAGTAATGTCCAACATCATTAACCAGTGACAAGGTGTGGTTGTTTAGACCAAATAAAAATACAAAAACAAAATAATGGTAAGTTCCAAGTCATAAAATTTATATCTAAGCATACATATTCCTTAGCTTCTCCGAAGAAAAGGATGTTTCTCAAGTTACATGGGAATTTAAATTCTTTATAACAAGCTGAAGTTGACTTGGCTGAAAGTTTTGAAATTGCTCCAAAATTGAGCATTGAGATTATGTCAAGAAGGATGGGAGGGCGTGAAAATCTTAGATTTATTCTTGAAGATTACAATAATTATTTATGAGCTAAAAAAAGCCAAAATATGAGAATAGGATACAAGTAGTGTAAACCCCTAAAATTTTCGGTTAATTTTAAGTTTGATCTTAAAATTAAAAGTCAACGGAAACCCTAAAGGTCAACAAAAGTCTAGTACAAACCCTAGAATTTAGATCCGGTATTCCCGTATTCTTTAGCTCTAGAAAACGAAGTTGAAATAATTAGTGATAATAGTTCGTAATAACTTCAGGAAGCATAGAAATATCGGATTCGCGAATTTCAAGTGTCCTTCGTCCTCAAACGAGATCAGTTCTAGAAAAACGTGTTTCGGAGCCCGAAATAATAAAAATATTCTAATAACACCGTTAGGACCAATTTAATACAAGGATTTCAAAAATATCAATTTCACAATTTTTCGGTAATTAAAAATAACAGATATTGCAATTATACGCGTATTTTTTTACTACCGGTATTTTATTTAGTCACATCTATTTTACATTACAATATTCATTACTATTCTATACTTTTCTTTTATCTCTACTTTTTCTAACACCTACTCTTACAACACCATAATCTATTATCTTTATTTTTTACCTTTCCCCATAACTTTATATCATATCTATCTTACATATTATTACTTTTAATACAAAAAATCCAAAAAATTACATCTCACTCTCTCTTCTCTCCCCTCTGGCGCCTCACCCCCTCTCTGTTCCTCTATTTATTTTCAATTTTTCTTTAATTAAATCACTCAAAAATCACTCCCCATTTTCCTATAAATACCCCATCCTCTTTCACTTCATTCACACATCTTCTACTCACAAATTTCACTCCCAAAACTCTCTCCAATTCCCCTCTCAACTTCTATCCCAAAACTCTCTAAAATTCTTCCCACAAAACCCTCTCCTTCTTCTTCTACAAACCCTTTAAATAAGAATTTTCTTTAGATTTCTCTTATTATGTCATGTAACTTTACATGACCATGATGTGAGTTTCCTAAACTTAATGTTAAGGAAGCTACACTATGTTCATGTCTTATTCTTGTTCATGAAAGTATATTTATGTATTTCTATTTTTGCTCATATTATTATTGATTTTATGTTAATCTCTTATATATATGTAACTAGATATAATTATGTACTTATATATAATCTTTAGAGCATATAAGCTCAATGTTATTTATTTACTTCCAAGTAATGTAATTTATTTTTTTATTTCATGTTATTTTAATACTAGTCTCTAGTCTTAGACTTGTTCTCATCAAGTCAAAACAATATTTGTTTTCTTTTCTTAATTTTCTTTTGGGACTAGTCCATTCTTAGTCTCGGAATACCTTGATGAAGCTAAGGTTCTCAATACTTGACATATTTCTTTACTTGCTTATTTTATTACCATTATGTCTTTCTTATGTTTTCATAATTCTATGATTTCATATTCATGACCATGCATGAACATATTGATTTTGTCTCAACAAGTTAAAGAAGGAAAAGTTTTCTTAAAAGAGAAGTTCATATCTAAAAATAAATGTTGTTATGAAGGAAGCAATTTTTCATAAAAACTTAGGGATTTATTTTAACAAATCTTTTCTAGAAAACTAGAGGATTTCATAGGAATTCTTAAGCAATACATCCATACATTTTACACAGTCATAAAATGGAAAGGAATTCTTGATTACACAAAAGTTTTACTAAACTTTACTTTTCATTAATACTTTGAGTTTCAAATAGATTAGTTTGACAAACACCAAGAAATCCCCTTTCATAAAAATAAAATGACCTCAAGAAATAAGATTAATGAACAACTTAGGAAATTACTTCTTTAAATATAGAATTATTACTACTTTCAAAAGAATTAGAAACTAAGCTATAAGGAATTTAGAAAATGGAAATCATTCTTTTGAAATTTAAAAAGACTAAGGAAATATAATTAAGATAATACTCCTTTCAAAATGACTTGAGAAAGTTTATAGCAAACTAAGAAGGAAATTTCAAAAGTTTTACTTTTCCAAAGTTTTAAAAAACTTTACTTTTACCAAAAATTTATGGTTGAGACAACTTCATTAATTTCATGCATTTAACATGAGTAAACGAATATATATATATATATATATACTTTTCAAAGGTCTTACAAACTATTATAATATCTGTAGATGTACAAATCTGCTTACAAAGGCCTTGAGCCTAATTCTTATTTGGATTTAACTCTTTGGGCTAATGTGACAGGGCTTAAAGAGTTAGGCCCAATCCAATTGGGATGATCATGGGAGTTTTGGCATGGAAGGCTTGGAGTAGGGCCCGTTGGAATTGGCCTGCCTAATTCCAACCTTTCTTAAATTGGCTCACACACATTGCTATAAAGGCCTCAATGGGCCTGGGTCCATAAGGGAGCCCACAACCATATCCATAATGAGAGGGACTCATCCTGGCCGTTGGTCGTCTGTCTCATCTGACGGACAACATCGACAGCTGGATTCTCTATAAATACCTTAGTCCTTACCTCATTTGGACAAGGGAAAAATCTTGGACAAACACCGTTATGCTGTCAGATTTCCATTTTTATGAATCGATTACTCGACTCATTCAAGATCACACACGATATTCGTGGTACTTAGTGAGGTTGATGCTCTTTAGCTCCCTCACCTGTCACTTGTGTGTTAGAGCCTATTGAGATTGCCTACTCCTCCTCCCTACACGATTCTCTCTTGATCATCCTTACATGTGTTGTTTCTCTAGGTCATATGTAGCGCGATAGTCACGCGGCACGCACGTGATCGTTGCACCCGAATTCATACCCACACATTTTTGGCGACTCCACTGGGGAGAGGGAAATCGACACTTGTATGATGGCACCTCCGAGAAAGAGACCTATCGATCCTACTGAGAGTATAACTCAAAAAACTAATGTTAATCTCGAGGCCGCTGAACATGACATGCCAACACTTGAGGATGTGAACCAACCTGTTGGTGCTCAAATCGACAATGCTACGATCTTACGTGCTGTGCAAGAAAATACCAAACAAGTCAATCAATCAATGCAAGAGTCTGCAAAACAATTCCAACAATTCATGACAATGTTTGCTTAGTACCTGCCTGGAATAGCTGCTGTTGCTGCTACGCAACAAGGTGTAACTTTGTCGACCCCTGTTGTTGTTGCGCAACAACGCGCTTCTCAGGCACCTCAAGTTGCTCCACCTGCTAATCCTACTTCTATTCCTGAACAAGATCCTACCAGAGTTGGAGAGCAAATCCCTCCATTAGAGCCTGTAATCGCACAACCGCTTGCGCCTCAGGTAATGAATCCTGGAGTTTAACTTGGAACACCATCAACTTCCCAGCCTGCATTACATGCTCAACCTGGAGGATCTTCATCCTCACAGGCTACACCACCAATTGTCATTGGTAGACCCATTGTTCGACCCAATGCAACTTTACTCCAAACGGTCAGTCCAGCTACACCAGTTGAAGTTACTACTTCAACTCCTAAAGGTGCTTTCGTCGCAAAGGAAGATCTGAACATGTACCTAAGGGAAATACAAGCTAAGTCTGATGTGGGAGTATTGGATCTCAAGCTCCCATACAATCAACGTATTACTGCTAAGCCATACCCTCAGGACTACGTGAGTCCAAAATTCATGCTATTCAATGGTAAAAAGGGAAGTGCCAAGGAACATTTGTTGAAATTCATTGAAACATTAAAGGTTTATGGATTTGATGATGATTTGAAGTTGAAATAATTTTCTAAGTCCCTCACAGAGAAAGCATACACTTGGTACATCAATCTTCCCCCTGGATCTGTAGATTCATGGGCAACCATGTGCAAAATGTTCTTAGAGAAATTCTTCTCCACACAAGAACGAGTGACCTTGACTGATATGGGACGAATTCGTCAAAAGCCCAAGGAAGACTTGATGGATTATATCGAGCGCTTCAGGAGCGTTCACTAGACATCCAAGACATATGTGATGAAAGAGAGCTGGTGAAAATTTGTATCCAAGGCATGTTTACTGAGTACGCGGTGCATCTAGAAAATCTTTCTTTAGCTTCATTCTCCACTCTGGTTGAGAATGCACGAAGGACTAGCAATTCCGTCGTGCGACAAAGAGGAGGAAATATGAAGTTTAACAAGAGAGAACCATCGGTGAATTTAGCTCAAAGTGAAGATTTCAAAGAAGGGAAGAAACCAAGAGTTGAGAAGCCCAAGGGTGAGAGGGCAAAAGAAGCACAACATATCATTGCTCAATGGGAAAGGTACACTGTGCTAGATCAGTGGTTAAGAGATGGAAATCTCAAACTCCCAAGAGTAGAACGTTTGCCAACTCAGGAAGAAAAAAATAATCCTAAATTTTGTAGATTTCACAGGATTGTGGGCATCTACTAAGGATTGTTTTACTTTGAAGAGGATCTTTAATGAAAGAGTTGAGAATGTGAACTTATTATCGAGAATAATGATGTCAGGAATAACCCACTTCCAGCTCATGGCAATCAACGTGGTGCTGTGAATGCCATTACCCATGATCCTACTATAATGGAGTCAACAGACACACAGCTAGTTGGGGGACATGAAGAAAATGACAATACACTCAAAATTGAAACTCATGGGGATGATAATGTCATCTTTACTTTACTAAAGACTTCAAATTTTAAGAATTTCTTTGATCTCCTTGGATTTGATGATCATGCATGATTTGCAGCAATGACTGTACTTAACCAAATTGCGCAAGGTCATTATAGTGGATGCGACATAGTTCAACCTAAGAAAGGAGTGGCCTCTACAAGGGATTATGCAATTACATTTACTAGAACTGATGCACACTTGAAGAACTTCAATCACAATCGTCCTTTGTATGTAGAGAGTATACTCAATGGTTACCCCATCAAGAGGACATTTATCGATAATGGATCCTCACTCAATATCATGCCCATGTCTACTTTCAAAGCTGCAAGAATAGATATCCGATACTTGATGAAGCATCCCATCGCAGTGAATAGTTTTATCGAATCTTCTACAACATGGGTTATGTCAAAGCAAGTTTTAAAGTTGGGCCCATTCATAGCCTTGCTACATTTCATGTAATTGATGCACCGGTATCCTATCACCTTCTTAGGAAGGACATGGCTGCACGAGTACAACATGATACCCTCAACACAACATCAGTGCATGAAAGGTCATTGGAGTGGAAGTGATATCCTAATCCATGCGACAAAGAATCCATTCAAGCATAATGAACTCCACTTTGCTGAAGCTACCTTTTTCTATGAACATGAACAAGAAAATGAAGCAGATATGACTTTAGTGGAATCCAATGCGGAATCACTACCTACAAGAGAAGAAATTAAGACTCAAGAATTCAAAAAGAGAAAGAAGCGTGGTTGTCGTGGAGGTGTAAAGAAACACAAAAAGGCTTATGATAGGATGGAAATATAAAGCAGTGCATGAATTGAAGAAAGAGCCAAGTAATCTTTGGCATATGGTATTCTATACAAGTATTATATAGTTGAGTAGTGGGAAATACCCCCTTGACTAATAAAAATTTATCAATAACAAATGCTATCGCAGCATGAGCGCGATTGATAACTAATGTCACTATCACTGCATGAGCGCGATTGATAACAAATGCTACCGTCGCTGCATGAGCACGATTGATAATGAATGCTACTATCGCTGCATAAGCGTGATGTTCATGTTCCTTAAATGGATTGTCTAAACATCATTGCGAGGAGGAAGTAGCAGTGCTATAATGCACATGATAATTCCACTCATCTTTTATATTAGATAATATGCTGCTTGGTTGAAGCTTTGCTCCTAAGCGCGTATGATTCAAAAAAAAAAAAAAAGAGCATGTTTTAAAAGCTAAGTGTTGTGTTTCAATGACAATCCTTGTTATCTAGACATGCTCTTTGTCTGTGATGCTATAATAACTCTACAAGTGTCTAAGGGATTGAAGTGATCTACTACTATGTCTTTCTTGTGATTAATCATATGAGAGCTACTACTCCAAACGCATGATGACTAGATATATCACCAAGGCGAAAGCGAGTATCAAGAATATAAATGGATATAGAGATGATGAGTTGATTTTATTGTCCTAGTCAGTTTCATATATTCGATACAACTCATATTAAAAGGAAAAAGAGAGACAATATTGCATGACCAAAAAGACACAATAAAGAAAGACACGAGTAGATGCCTATCACAAATCAATAATGTGCAATGCACATTTTTTATGCTTGAAGTGCAAAATGTTCGTTTGTACGTGATCCTCACTTATGCAACGATGCATGAAGTTCATTTGTGTAATATGCTCAAAACATGTACGTGCATGTGACACTAGCTTCTATGAAAATAATGCTTGTCTTAAAACAAAGTCAATATGTTCCTTCAAGGTATGGCAATGATGGCTCGAGCGAATTCAAAGGAGCGTAGGACACGACATCCAAACTTGAGTTAAAAAAAAAAAAAGTATCGCATGTACTATGAGCTGTGACAAGCATAGCTGCTAGATTTATACAAAGCAAGTGGGGCAATGATATGTTACAAAGTCTCAAGGAGCGCTGGTATAGGATTCATACTTTGAATGAAACCATCAATCATTATCCATATTATCGAAGTAAAGGTACTTGAATGCTATTTTCCAAAAATCATGGCACGTGTCATCAATAATTTGTCTCATACCATCTACTTTTTGACAAGGTCAATTATACATACCAAACAATTGTCTACTTTGGAGTATTTATTTATTATGGTATTATTCATCCACAAGATGGTGAAGAAAGCAAGTTTGATACTAAAATAATGAAAAAAAAAGGAGAAAGAGTCTTGGTACAATGAAGATAGTAGATGAAGTTGTTTATGTAAAACCTTGATTTAGAGGACAATATGTACTACTTGTGAACTCAAATTCACAGCATGAGACATACACAACAAGTGTATTAGCTACCAAAGTATTGCATTCATTCACCAAACGACTAGGCGCACAAGATGAGAAAGAGTCTCCTCTTATAGTGGTGCGGTTCCAAGATCATCACATGGGTGAGTGAGACACAGACAACTGAGGAGAGCCTATCTCATAGCGGTGCGGTGCCAAAATCATCACGTGAAGAATGGAACACAGACGTAATGTGCTGTTCCAAGATTGTCACGTAAAGTTTGGGACACGGATAGCTAAGAGTGTCATCGTACAGTGCATGGTCTCAAGATTGCCATTTATGCGGTCGAAACACGGACAACAAAGAGCTTTGTCTTAAATATCATGAGACACCATAGTCATTTGGTGAATGAATAGAATACATGATAGGCAGGAATGTTTAAAGTTGAGTATTCTTTTGGCATATGTTCAAGAATCATTAATGGTTGATGACACTAATACGACCTTAAGTAGGCAGTCTATAAAGTGAAAAATCATACTTGTAAAAATGACATCAAGAGGATACGTGATGAAGATTCAACACTTCAATCTAGAGCCCTGCATTGCAAGAAAATGAGATGAGTTAGTTTTACAAACAAGGAAGGTTTCACTCATGCAGAATTTCATTATCATGAAGACATATATAATAAAGAAGTACACACATTCTTTGACAAGTACTAAACCCACTTGTGATGGCTCCACAAGACAAGGAATTAAATGGACAAGACATGAAGCACATATATAATTTCCTGATGCAATGGCTAAATGCCTAGAAATAGTCTTTTATATTATTTTGGCATGCATAAGCCAAATTCAACACGGTGAATTCATTCTTCAAGTGTTTATAAAGATCAAAGTAATCATGCTTCATGAGTCTCAAAGAAATGAATTCAGGAAATTCTTGCGAAACATTTTTAGTTGTGATGAAGAGGGAAACCTGAAAATGTACTTTGATGTCACAATTGAGGTAGTTACAACATAAGATGTGAAAATATATGGTGTGATTGGACCTTGTGTTTTCCTACATAAAACAAATAGCTCAGTGAGCGAAAATGTCATTGATGATGGTGGTACATATATATATATATATTAATATATGGGAGAATGAATGAAACCACTATGCATAGGATCAGAGCTCTCATAAAGAAGCCGGAGAACTTGCTTAATTGAAGGCCTAGCCTGCCCTTCATGCTGAGTGCACCATTGTACAATAGTTATGACTGAATGAAGCTGCTCAAGATCGAAAGAGCCCCTAATACTCACATCCCCAAGCTCAGATACTGGCAAATATATGACATATATGGCTGGGCCCATTCCACCAAATTCTTGCCATCTTGAATAGCACGTCTTGCGGTGACCAACTCTAGCAGTAGCACCATAGCTGTAGACATCGCTCTTCTCATTGAGCTCATGAGTGACCACATACTCAGGATCCATGTAACCTGGAGTTCCCCTAATATCAGTATTTACAGGTTCAAAACATATAGAGCCATCTTTAGAAGCATGTGTAAGGCCAAAATCAGCAGCCTTGGCAACAAAATTTTCATCCAGTAAAATGTTGCTTGATTTGATGTCTCTGTGGCATATAGGTGGATCACAGTAAAAATGGAGGTACTCCAAGGCATTGGCAACATCAATTGCAATTTGGATCCTTCTCTGCCAGCTCAACGGTCTCTGAGGCGCATGAAGATGATCCTTCAAGCTTCCATTTTCCATATATCATACATGAGAAACCTCTCACATTTTTTCATGCAAAACCCTCTTAGAGCAACGAGATGATGATGATGAAGCCTAGAAAGGAGCTCTATCTCTCTGCAAAAGTCATCTTCTCCCTGCTTAAGGACTTTGTCCATACGTTTTACAGCAAGAACTGAACCACCACTAAATTGCCCTTTGTACACAGTCCCAAATCCCCCTTGTCCAATAACAGTCTTGAAATTGTCAGTTGCCTTTTTGTTTCTTTGTAGCTGAATTTCCGAAACATTAGTAATTGCCCTTCTGGAAGTTTTTTAATAGATTGAGGGGAAAATGGTTTTGAGGGGGCCACCTCCATATTATCAGAATCCTCCAGCTCTTTGCTCTTCCTACGGATAAGAAATACCAAGACCACCAACATCAAAACAGCACCAATTGTCATAGCAATCCCAATACCTAGAACTAATGTCAAATGATAAGAGTGGTGGTTCTCCTTTAAAAGGACACCCAAAACAAGTTGACTTGGACTATCAGCAACCACTGAACTTGGAGAAGCACCAGGTGTAAGTGAAGGTTGAGATACGTTTGAAACTGCAGCAATACTTAATTCTTGAATTCCAAAGAAACAGGCAGCAATATTCAGGGAAGTGATATTATCTACTTGGCTTGCAAGTGCCGCATAAGTTGCATCACGACATGTACTGAAAGTGACATTATCCTTAGCTCCAGCCAAACGATGAAGATACACAATGCCAACATTTACACACTTTTTGCAATCACTTTCCACCGAAAGAGGCACCATGCAGTTTCTTGTAACATCTTCAAATCCTGCAGACTGTAACATTTGTGTAACAATAATTCGGCCCTGGCATTCATAATAAACAGGAATTTTCGTCCCAAACCCATAGGAAACCATTGCATTTCTTGGAACTCCATAAAGTTCCAAGGTCTTTGATATGGTACTGAGGCATGTCCCTGCCACATTTGATGTGATTCCAAGGTCACCTGTGGTATTTGCAAAGCCCGAAACAGAAACAGCAAGACATGCGTTTATATAACGGCAACACTTTGCCCTTTCATCTTTATTAGAGCAGATAGAAGCAACCAAAGTAAAATTAGATCTGCTTAGATCCAATGGGCAATCTGAAATTGCCTTTGGAAGCAAACCCACTACAAGGTAAGAAGAAGAAGAAGAAGAAGAAGAAGCTGTCTTCACTTTCATGGTAGGCAGACAGTAGGGCGTGTGAAAAAGACCAAGAGATACTGTGAGCGTGTGAGTTCGTGTGAGTGTGACTGTGAAGTGTGGAAGTGAGGATCGTAATTGATTGCGGCTTTTTCTGAGATTAGGAAGTTGGGATTGAATGTTGGATCCAAAGCTTGTAACTTGCTTTTAGCTTCACTTGCTCGCGAGGGATATTGGGATAATGCAGTTAGTGTGTTTGATGAAATGATTGTGAGAGGGATTTGTTTTAATAATGTTGGGTTTGGTGTGTTCCTATGGAGGGCTTGTGGAAATTGGGATGTGGAAAAATGTTAGAGATGATTGATGAAGTTAATAAAGGGAGTTTGGGGATTAATGGATCGGTTATGGCAGTTTCGGTTGTCCACGAGCTTTGTCCGGCTTCAAGAGTGGATGACTCTTTCGATATGTTGGATGAGCTTAGGACTAGAGGGTGGAAATCCGATTTCTTGGCATATTGGATAGTTGCGGAAATGTTTGGAAGAATGGGTAATGTAGCTGAGAGGAAAAGAGGTTAGAATGAAAGCCTCAAGGAGGAGCTCTTATAGTGCAGATGCGAACTCCATGCTGCTGTTAGTGTTTTGAAAATGTAAAGTGACCAAGTGGAGGATACTCGGAGAAAGTCTCGACCACCATGGGCTTAGTAGGAATCATCTTAACAAAACCAGCATCTAGCGCCCTCATAAGAGCATCTTCATCAATGACACCTCCAACGAGCAACATCAACATCATCAATGGCTTCATCAAAGCTGACTAGGTCAACAGCTATTGTAAGGGCATGATCTGCTGGGGCATAGGGGTCATGAACAATCACATGCATACCAAGACCTTTAGCACAGCCCACAAAGTTCAATGAGCAGCAGTTCTAGAGGCAGTTGCAGTAGCTTCAGCCGCTTGTCATTCGACGCAGCCTCGCTCGATCATCCCCACCACTAACCATCAGCTGCTGCCGCCGAAGCATTGGTGGTTAAGCCCCACAAGTCCTCTTTGGACTAGGCTTACTCCGCCATGCTACGCCGAGATACCCGGCTCAGATTCCGGGATTTCCGGCTTCATAAGCGCATGGGCTGCGGTGATATTGGGAATATGTTCCTCTGCAGTCTGAAAACACCCCATGGTCATGAAATGAATGGAGATGATAACAATAACAATAGCAACAGCAACAATAGGGATGTGTTGGTTTACTACGCCATGAAAGTGATGGACAAGGAAGCGGTTGAGAAGAAGCAAAAGAGCCAAAGGGCAGAAACGGAAAAGAGAATATTGAAGATGGTGGATCATCCATTTCTGCCTACTCTGTACGCACAGTTTGAGGCTTTCCATTTCTCTTGCATTGTTATGGAGTATTGTCCTGGTGGTGATTTGCACTCCCTCAGACACAAACAGCTTCTCCAACGTTTTTCCCTCACCTTTGCTAGAGATCATCTCTGTCTCTGTGAGGAAGCAAAAGAACAAAACAACGGCAAAGAAAAAAGAACCCCGACCAGCTAGAACATAAAAATACAGCGCTTTAGACATAAGATTTTCTCAATTTCTCTCCAATAGAAGTGTTGTGCGGAGAGAATAAAAATGAAAAAAAAAAAAGCGACCCCTGGCTGAGAAAGAAAAGCATTATTGTGAGTTTTACATGGAGGAAGGAGACAACGGAAAGGCTGATCATTTGTACTACAAACCACTCAGATTTCGACACCTTTCCAATAATACAAAATTGTACCAAGGCCCAAAAAAAAAAAAAAAGAAACAAAAAAGAAACAATAAAGACACTGGCCTGGTCTGTATAGAAGAATGAGCAAGAGTCTTAACGATGGTTTCATGTTCGTCCCCATGTGGATGAGAAATAAGGAAAGAGATAAGGAACACGCTAGTCCTCTGAATTTGTTATGATTTGAAATGAAGGACGTGGAACGTACAGTACTTGTACTGGTCATGTGCAGATGGAATAAAAAGAAATGCTAAATAAATGAGAGGGGAATGGGACTTATGCGAGTCAGGTCGGTGAGGTAGCAGAAAGAAATGATGGAATGGAGATAATTTAAAGGCGGATATTTTGAAGTGATTCGAGAAAACCAAACCTTAGACAGGGGTCACGTCACGACGAAGCACTTTCTTGTACAGTCTTGATACACAAGAGAGAAAGGCTTTGGAAAGCAAGTACATGCTAACATTGTAAAAAAATGGCCTTAGCATTAATGGTACCGTTGGAACAGCCCTTGTTGATATGTATGCCAAAAGCAGTTATTTAGAGGATGCTGAGCTGGTTTTCAGCAGACTAATGTATCACAATTCGTTTAGCTGGAACATAATCATTTCTAGTTTTTTTTTTTTTTTGCACGCTAATTAAGCAGAAAATGCAGTTCGACACTTCACTTTAATCCAACAAGAAGGTCTCAGGCCCAGTGAATTTACTCTTGCTGTTGTTTGTTCTTCTGAGCAGTTGCCTTTTCGTCCTCTTGGGAGTCCAGTTCGTGATGGGGCCTCCTTTATTCCGAAGTCTGTCCTTGAAAGGGTGACTGAACTTTTAACTGATCTTCATGCCCCGAGCAGTTGTACCATGTCTAATCGTGCACTATAGCAGGCTTCCTTTGATGAGTTCTTTGTCTTTCTTACCAAATATTGCCTTACCAAATATGAGACTATTGTTCAATCAATCATCACGCAGAACCAGCTTACTTCATAGATTAATGATCTAGAGGTAGCCAGAGCAATAAGTCGTGAAATGCCTGTGGAACTGTTTCGTGCTAGTCTTCATCATATTGAATTGTGATTTCAGCTGTATTTGATTGGAATTGAATCAACCTACAAGCTGTTTGAAATGTAGTACGTAAAAAAAAAAAATGCAAAATCTGCTTTAAAGAATTTCCTGAGGATCGAATCCTTGGTGAGCACTGGATGGAGAACCACAAAACAAGAAGCACAATGGTTGTTTAGAGGTTATGCTTGTGCCATATGCCTTGATTCTTACGCAAATAAAAAGGTGCTGGAAACCCATATGCAAGAGAGATACCATGTGCAATTTGTAGAGCAGTGCAAGCTTCTTCAATGCATTCCTTGTGGTAGCCATTTTGGAAACACTAAGGATTTATGGTCAACAAAAGCAATATGGTGAATAACAAGGATGTGAAAGCCATGATCAGATGGAATAAGCTATGAGCTCACAAGCAAGGCCACTTAAAAGCAATGTAATTCTAACATGAGGCGGTGCATATGGTTAGATGATGTTGCAAGTATGTATACTAAGATACTTCAATCATTTTGAAGCGTCATGCTGAACTTTCACATTACGAATTTTCAACACGTTAAGCAGCAGTGCAGCTAAGTTATAACGCACATGCACTGGATGAGACTTTTATCATTCAAAAGAGCATGATTAATGCCCAAATCCTTTCGATATGGCTCGAAAGACTTTGGTCAGGGGGGACAATGTAGATGTACAAATCTGCTTACAAAGGCCTTGAGTCTAATTCTTATTTGGATTTAACTCTTTAGGCTAATGTGACAGGGCTTAAAGAGTTAGGCCCAATCCAATTGGGATGATCATGGGAGTTTTGGCATGGAAGGCTTGGAGTAGGGCCCGTTGGAATTGGCCTGCCCAATTCCAACCTTTCTTAAATTGGCTCACACACATTGCTATAAAGGCCTCAATGGGCCTGGGTCCATAAGGGAGCCCACAACCATATCCATAATGAGAGGGACTCATCCTAGCCGTTAGTCGTTTGTCTCATCTGACGGACGACATCGACAGCTGGATTCTCTATAAATACCTTAGTCCTTACCTCATTTGGACAAGGGAAAAATCGTGGACAAACATCGTTATGCTGTCGGATTTCCATTTTTATGAATCGATTACTCGACTCATTCAAGAACGCATACGATATTCGTGGTATTTAGTGAGGTTGATGCTCTTTAGCTCCCTCACCTATCACTCGTGTGTTAGAGCCTATTGAGATTGCCTACTCCTCCTCCCTACACGATTCTCTCTTGATCATCCTTGCACGTGTTGTTTCTCTAGGTCACTGTAACACGATAGTCACGCGGCACGCAAGTGATCGTTGCACCCGGATTCATACCCACACAATATCTATACAAGTTTTTGTAAAAAGAAGAAAGTAAGTTTTGAAAAATTCGTGGTGAATCTGATCACTACTGTTTCGGAGCTCAAACAACTTAGTTTGATGAAAATAGTTTAGAATTAGATGGATATTTTCGAATAGATAGAAAATGGTATATTAAATGCGCAATTCCAAGTTAAAATGTACAATTTATGGCCATTTTAAGTTGGAATTACTCTCTATACGAATTTTAGCGATTTTATGACATAGTCTTTGATAAGTACCATAGAATTAACAAGAAATACTCATTATGGGTATTCCTCTTGATTAAGTGATCTGGAGGAGGATTGTTCATATTTGAAAGATTATTACGATCAGTGGAATTTTCGATCGACTCATCCCTTAGGAAAAAGGTGTCACCATGGCTGAGTGAGTCTACTCCCCTTTATTTCTCATACTTATGATTGTGCTTGAAAATTTAGCTGCATAAGAAATTAGGCAAGATAAAATGGAAGTTGTATGATAAAATGTTGAAAGAATGTTAAGTATATCGAAGTATGAATTGCTTGTAATAAAGTTGTATGCGTATTATTACATTGAAGTGTTTGAAATTGGTTGCCCACTTGAAAGAAATTAAAATATAAATGATTAGACTTTAATTAAGAAATTATGCATGCACTTCATATGTTAAGTCACATTGCATTCACTATTATACAATCGATGGGACAAGTGTATGATAGTGGTTGTAGGTATAACCGGTATATTATGTAAGTGGCGAGTAGGAGCTGGTAAGAACTACATAAATTGGTGGCTAGTAGGAGCCTGTAATAACTATAAGTTTTTGATGGCGTATAGGAGCCGGTAAGACCTATAAAAATATTTTTAAATAAAGCTGTGGCCATAATTGGCCTGGAAACCTAACCCCGAATGAAGGGCGTAATTCATTTAACATATGAATTGAATCGTACCAGTCTTTACTGGGGGTTATTACTCATTTTTGTACTTGCTGTTTTATTTTCCAATTATTTCTTCAATTAAGAGAAGAAAAGAGACTAGTAGAATACTAAATAATAGTAGGAATTATCTTATCCCATTCGGAAGGATCACATCTCATAATTATCTATGACTGTTTATGTCTCTAGCATGACAACTTGATGAAATGGTGGAGGGAGGCGGAATAAATGGCCGATACTACTGGAAGGATTCCTCTTTGGATAATAGGCACTGTAACTGGTATTCCTGTGATTGGTTTAATAGGTATTTTCTTTTATGGTTCATACTTGGAAAGTCATATGTCTTGTATGCTCATGTGTTTGTTGCATTCCATTTGCTTGACTAATAAACTCGGTTGATAGTTTACTTCAAGTATGAGTTTTGGGATTTACTCACTAAGTCCGTAAGCTTACGCCCTTATAAGTATTTGCATTCTCAGGAACACCTATTTCTATCTTTGGGATTTAGCGGGGGTATGCTCCTAAGAAATCATATAATAGACCTTTGGTTATTGATTTTACGATCTACTTTATTTCTGGATTCTTGTATGTTCATTTTTACTTGCTTAGACTATACTCCCCAAAAGCGTCTCCTATTACCGTGCTAGACGCCTTACATGTAATACTAAGACTTTCGCGTGACTGAGGCAGTCATTCTTGAGTCTTCATATTATATGTGACGGGCTGCCACGTTTATGGTATCCTTCGAAGTGTGACAAGTAGGGTGTTGAAATATATGCAAAACAAGCAATTTGAAGACTTAAATTTTTCTTATGGCATACAAGTGGACATTGATGATCTGACTACAAATATATTTTAGGTTAACGATTGAATGAAAACTAATTTTGATTTCTTTGATGATGTTGTTTGTTTTGACATGACATACAAAAAATGTAAGGATGGTAAACTAGTTACGTTGTTTGTTGGTGGTAACCACTATAAATAGAGCATCATATTTGGGGTTGTATCATTATATGATGAGTTGGTTGATACATTCAAGTGGTTATTCGATGCCTTTGTTAAAGTAATGTCTGGCAAAAAGCCAAAAACAATCATCACTGATGAAGCCCTTGCAATGGCAAAAGCATCAATAGAAGTTTAGCCAAAAACTAGACATCATTTATGTGTATGGCATATGTACCAAAATGCTACAAAGAAGCTAAGTCATATTTTTGAAAAATTCAATACATTTGCGAAAGAATTTAGCACATGTATATATGAGTATGATATTGAAGAGGATTTCATTAAAGCATGGCATGAGATGCTTTAGAAATATGATCCTTGTGAAAATACATGGTTGCAGAAACAATTTGAAATATGAGATAAATAGGCATTAGTTTATGGTTGTACGACATTTTGTGCTAATATGAGTTTCACTCAAAGAAATGAAAGCATGAAAAATCAGATTAAGAAGTATATCAGTTACAATTTTGACCTTTTACAATTCTTTCAACATTTTGAAAGATTAATAGATGATGTTATGAAGAGATGAAAGTAGATTTCAAAGCTAGTCAAAGTACTCCTTACATGCTGAATAGTGTAGAAATCTTGAATCATGCTATAGAAATCTACACTACAACAATATTTAAGATATTTCATGATGATTTGTGATAGACATGGGATTATGAGGTTCACACTCTTGAGCAGACTGGATATAATAATTAATTATAAAGTCACTCCTCCAAGAAGATCTCATCATCACATTGCTCATTTAGACTTGAATAATCTTCAGGTTGATTGTAATTGTAACAAATCTGAGTTTTTGGGAATTTTGTGCTCACATGCCCTATAAGTTTAGAAAAATTACACTAGAAGGTATCATTTAAGGGTAAGTTCATTTAAGATAATAATGTTTCAAGTGGTTAAAAAAATGTATCAATATTTGCAATATGAATCAAATAAGGTAATGATGTCTTGCAAAATTCATATAAGATATCAATGTTTCAATTAGTATTCAATTAAGTTTCTTAAATTTTCATTGATGGTCACTTGTTAATACCTTATTTGACTCACTTTGTAAAACGTAGATACCTTAAATGAATTTATCTCCAAACGTTGATTCCTCTTTTGAATTTTTTTAAACGTTGATACCTTAAATGAACTTTTCCTCAAAAGATGATATCTTTTGATGTAATTTACTCCTAAAAGTTCTATTGTTTCAAAATATCGAGTGTGTACCTAAAAAATACATTCTAAAGAGATGGAGAAAAAGTGGGATTATGATGTTGCATATGATATACGTGAAGTACAAGGTTCAAAGTCAAATATTAGAGATTGTTATAAGATTATAATTACATTGTTTGCTCATTTAGCAGTAAAAGCTTCCTTAACAGATGAATCACCTAAGATAGCAATCAACAGGTTATGAGAATATTATGGGAAATATTAAAGAAAGTACAAAAGGTTTTATCATTTCAGCAAATCCATCAAGGAGGAGTATGTGATAAAGAAATCAATTTAGGTTGTAAGATAAAAGGAATAAAACCAAAATAAGAGTTAAAGGTAGCACATCTACGGAAAGAAAAGTAGCTTAGAAAAAGCCACTAAAAGAAAGGGATTAGGATGTACATGGGTATTAAGTTAAATAATAATTATTATTATTATAGCATAACTCCATATATATTATTCTAATATTAATTTTGTCTTAATAGCAGAAGTTTGTTGCTACTACACTTAAGTCAATTATGGATTCTCCAAATGTATTTGAACAAGGATCAAATTTAGAAGCATGTAGTAATGTAATAAATTTATTATTAAAATTTATTACATTTCTTACAAATTTCTTTTTTTTTTTTTTATCTTTATTATCAAATAATTGATTAAGTGTTTATAATTTCAGGCTCCTTCAACAAATTGAAGTAACTCATTATCTCACCATATTCTGGTAACTTATTTTTCAATATGTAAATGTTTGCTAATACTTTGATTTATCATTATCCGCTATTTATATATTTTCTATTGTGCGTTCTTTCTTTCTTTCTTTTTTTTGTAATGGTACTGTAGGGAATTGACACTTTCTCGTATAACTTCTCGATGGATGTAAATGATTTGAATCAATTATCTATAACATCTTTTTTGTTGAATGTAAGTTATTATCACTACACATGGATACACATACAATTATATATATTTAATGAGGGAAATTTTATAATGACTTCACTTTTTGAAATGTTAGGAGCATTCAACTTTAAGTTCTTTAACGGCAAGAATGGAAGGAGTTAGCTTAAATAATACATCCAACATCACAAGTAATATTTTTAATCTTTTTTCTTAACAAATAAAACAAAGTATCAATAACTGTTTAGCTTATTTTATTAATTTAACTATTTATTTTACGTATCCAAGTTCAATAATAAGTTTTAGTTCTTTAATGGCAGTAATGGATGGAATTAGCTTAAATAATACATCTAATATCACAGATAATATTTTTTTCGATCTTTTTTAATAACATATAAAAGAAAGTATCAATAGTTGCTTAGCTTATTTTATTAATTTAGTTATTTATTTTGCATATCCATATTCAATGACAAGTTTTAGTTCTTTAATGGCCAGAATGAATGGAACTAGCTTAAATAATACATCCACTATCAGAGGTAATATTTTTCAATCTTTTTTCTTAACAAATAAAATCTAGTATCAATAATTTTTCAGCTTATTTTATTAATTTAGTTATTTATTTTGCATATCCAGGTTCAATGAGTGAGAAGTGGCAACTAAAATTATGGATTATCTGACAATAGGATAATGCCTCAAGACCATGGTTGTAACCTAAATTGAAATTTTTTATTTTGTTTTTTTTTTCCTTAAAGCATTATTATTTCTCTTCCTGGGATAATGGTTGATACTAGTTAGGAATAATGTTCTCATCTTATTAATAATTTATGTTTTAAGGTTTGAGAGTATAGAGGGCTAAATCTGGATTCTGTGTCTTTAAACCCAGTAATGACTTAGTTTTGACTCTTTGGGTTAAGTGAGAGGGCCTAGAGAGTTAAGCTCACGAAATTGGAGTGACTGAGAGAGATTTGACATAGTGGGCTTGGAGTAGGGATTGTTAGATCGGACTGACCTGTCTACTCTTAACCTTTCTTAGGGAGTTCATGCACTCAAAGAGCCCTTCTATGGGCTAGAGAGTCCATGGAGAAATCTATCATTTAAAGGATTCATTTCACTCGTTAATAATAAAGACGATTAGCTGGATGTCTTTAGGAGTCAAGCCCTATAAATGCCTACAGGTTACTCGTTTTAGAGATCCACAAATTAACAGAAATGCCATTGTGTTGTTAGAAAACCTTTACAAGAGATTAAATAGATTTTAAAGCAAAGAATATACAACCTCTTCTTTAAAACAGTGGTATTGATGCCACATACCTTCTTTAAATGTCAGCAGTATGTTCGAGCTCCTTAAGATAGCTTGCTCCTCCTTGCTTTCTCACTTTAAGTCTTCTCTTGCTTGTGCTACCACATCGCTCCTCTAAGGCCATGTGTACTAAGTTATACACTGTATGCAAGTGACCATTGCAATTGGATCCACCCCACTATATTTTGGAGACTCCACTGGGAATAGAGGAAGTTGTCAACTTGTCAATGACACCCACAAAGAAGAGGATAGCTGATACTTTTGATGGCAATAACCAAGAGGATGAGACCAATATCGAGAATGTTGATCAAATCATGCCAGCACTTGCGGATGTCAATCTTACTACTGGTATTCAAGATAATACCCCCAACAGGCGACAACGCACAGATGATGCATACTATGTAAGAAACTACAAGAGCTTTGAACCAATTCATGATAATGATGACTTAGTTCATGCTTGCTATAGGTGCTTTTGCCGTTATGCAACAAGGTACAATTTTGCCAAACCTACTATTGTTGTGCCAAAAAAGGCCGCTTAACTACCTCAATCATCCAATCCTTCTATAGTGAATGAAGGAATTGCTCTTAAGGTCAATGATCCAATCCCTATTGTAGAATTAGGTGTCATTCTACAAGTTGTTCTTAAGGTGAGAGGTATTGGAGTTCACTTAGGAGGTTCCTCATCATCACATGCTACACCACAAGTTATAATTAGGGGACCTATTATTCATATTGCACCTCTTCCTCCTATTACACTAGTTGAAGTTGCAACCTCGATTTATGAGGTTCTTACATTACTATAGAGGATCTTGACCTATACATAAAAGAGATATAAAATAAGTCAACTGTAGGTAGTGACAGCGAAATATGAGTTGTAGCCCACTCAACCCACCATTGTCACAATTAGTCCTTACAACCCAATTGGTCACCAGCCTTACCTGCTCAAAAAAGGCCTATGATAGGGAAAACCTCAGCTAAACTTGGTGTGAGAGCCCTAGATTGACGAACCAAGGTTAGTTACAATCTTGCTTTGATGAGAAAGTGTATTGTATAAATACTTCTCAACTTAGTTAAGCTACATTTAATGAGCAAAACTTGTTTTTGATATGTTTAATCTTTAATGTGCATATATGTGTTTGTATTTGTATGTGTGTTGTTCTCTGCAGATTATGCATGAACAAATTATCATGCCCCAGTCTTGGTTGTAGCCTTGATTGTAGACTTCATCAAGGGCGTGATTGGTCCAATCGAGTTGTAAACATAAGGTGCGATGAGTGGAACAAAAAAAAAATGGACAGACTCAATCATGGGTCACATTGAGGGCTTAACAAGTTTAACTATAGGGCACAATAAGTATAAATCTAAGGCTCGACGAGCACAGACATGGTTACAGGGTTAATTGAGGCACAACAAGTTTAAGGCATGACAAGTCTAGAGCACGATAGTTTAAAAAATAACCATTATAGACTTTCAAATTTCATCATCAGTGGTTCTTTTGGGGGGAAATGACTATGTTTTTAAAGCTAAAATATATAGAGTGTTTTAGGGTATTTTTTAAAGAGAGAAAAATAGAGAGAAAAGAGAGTAGAGCTTAATAGGATGAGATTATGTGAAAATACTCTCTCGTTTTGTGGTTGCATTTGTTGAGTGAATAATGTTATAGTGAGATTAGTGAGCTAATATTTTTAGACACTATTCACACATTTGTTTGTGAGAGTTTTAGTGAAATCCTCCTGTGCTTGAGGCAATAGGTGAACTCCTACATATGTACATGCAATTGCTGAAGTCCTCTTGATGAGGCATTTGTGAAATCCCTGATTGTGAGACATTTGTGAAGTCCTCTATGTCAAGGCATTTGTGAAATCCTCTTTGTGAGGCAATTGTTTTTATTAAATGAAATGTGTGATGTGCCCCTTGAGTGAGGCAAATTATGGGCCGTAGAGACTAGAGATCGAGCTGAACTCCATGTTAAATCTAGTGTTATCTTTTCCTTCTCTTATCTCTTATTATTATTATTATTATTATTATTATTATTATTATTATTATTGTGCTTAAAAGGATAAAAGAGATAATTGTTGGTTAAGTGAGTTTAAAATAGGTTTTAAAAACTCGCCTTGTAGCTTCCGCTTCCGCATGTATGTGTAAACAAGATTAACTAAGTTTTACAATTTTTTCCTACAGTTGTCACTTATACTGACCTCAAGGATGATCTAAAGAAGGCCCTCCGTAAGCTCGATGAAAACTTACTTCACGAGTTCGAGCTCAAAAGTAAACTCCTAGAACTACCAATGAGCCATCATGGTTAGACTCACTGAAAGCGACAATCGCCAGGTTGCCTAAGCTCCCAAGCTATAAAATATTCACGCATCATCTCGGGATCCGCAGCAAAGGGGATTGGGGGGGAAGGGGGGACACAGAGGAGGGGACACAACCAACCTGGCCATACTCCTTACAGTAGCCACTTTTCAATTCAAGTACCTTCGTTACCTCGGGTACCAGGTCAACCACTAGGTAGAGGCTCGCCTTAGTCCAAAGAGATTTGGTGGACCCATCTTGGTATAACCCTAAATACTATAAATACCCTATTTCTATTCATCGAGAGGAGAGAAGGGGGGGGGGCTCCATAAGCTTTTCTAGATGTACAATTGCTCTCTGTAAGATAGAGGACCCATAGACTAACTTAAGCATTGGAGTGGACATGCTGGGCATCCCTTGGTACACCTTTAACCGCCTTTTGTGTTTTCAAGAGCCAATCTTGATAAACCAAATTTATTCCTAAATTATAAGTGCTTAATTATATTTTAATAATCATTTTATTTATTAATATTATGAATTTTGCACTTAAAATTATTTAATTTAGCTTTCAGGATATTAATGGAGAAAATTTATAAAAGAAAGCAAAACGGGTCAAGAATACAAAGATGGAAGACCAAAAGTGTTCAAAATAGCAAGGAAAAGATACATCAGAAGGACACACCAGAAAGACACAGCCTGTCAATTCACACTGTCTTTTGAAGAGGAGTGCAGGAGGGACAACACATATTGAAACGTCCTGTCTTTTTGCTCTGTCTTTTTGACAGAATTTTTATCCTTAAAAGACACGATTTTTACGAAGGATGGTGACTTCTTGCTTCTTAAAAACACAATGGTTGGGCATTACAAAGAGACCATTTGGGAGCCAAAAGACACGTAGCTTCATGAAGTATTACAACTCTTCTACCTCAAAATTTCTTTATAAATTGAAGAAAGGGAGAGAATCACCAGACAACAACACCACACCATACAAGAAGAAACACAATATCAGAAGAGAGAGAGAGAGAGAGATTCAAAGAGAGAAATACAACGAAGGCAAGATTCTTGAAGACCCATTTACAACAACAAGTCAAGACTACTCTAGAGGAAAGATTCACAAGTTTTTGGCTTCAATTCTCAAGGGTGATATCATGATTTCTACTTTTCGTTTCAGATTTCATGTGTTGTCATCAATGACTATGTTAGAGTAAATTTGTAGATCTGGGTTTTGTTTAATTCCAACATTATTATGTGAAGAAATTGACTCATAATCAAGGATTGATGTATTTTTGTTCAATTTCATGTTCTTAATTGTGATTAATTTTGTATGACCGGAATACAATTTTATGTTTTGATTTTCATTTAAGTTAATCGATAGGTTACTTTTATGAATAGATCTATGTAATTGATGAGATTTGTTTGTAATTCTAGATATAGAATAGCAAGAATTTTCTGTATATGATAATTTAAATGGGGTTCATGATCTTTATGCAAATTTAGGTTGCTATTGATTGAGGAGACATCCTAATTGATTAACCTAGGTTTAGACAAATTGATAGATTCGAAAGAATTATCTGTTTAATTAAGGAACTCTACAGCTTAAAGAATTCAATCCAAAATTCATAATTGAGTACCAATGATTCATATAATAATTAGGATGTAAAACAAAAATCTAGGTTATTAGTCTTAATTGAATCTTGCCCATTGTTAGAATTTTTATTCATTTTGCTTCTACATAATTTAGATTAGTTCATAGTATATAGTATAAAACCATTTAAATTTGTTGAGTTAGATAGTGGAAATAAAGTTATTACTAGTACTTGCATATCATATTCCCTGAGGACGATCCCGATTAATCTCTATATTACATGATAGGTACACTGCCTTTGTGTGAATTTAGAATTAATAGGAGTTATAAATTATAAACTTAGTGTTTTCACACAGTCAAATCTCTATCGACGTTTTTAGCTTGTGCAACACATGGTGCCATCTATGAGAAACTATTTGTCTTCCTTCTTTTTCTCCCATCGTCTTCTTCACTAAAACCCCTCTTAAACCTATAGGGCATTGTTACGAAGGACACTCTAGTTTCCTACGATGCCAAGGCCACAATAGAGCAATAATCAATACAATGTTGCTCCCATGTAACCCACATCTGCTTTAATATAGAAAACACGTCAAAGCTCAGTCTTTGTACACACGAATCATACGAGCTGGCTACTTCTGGCCTGCAATGAAGACCAATGCCAGAATTCGTACAATGATGTGAACAATGTAAAAAAATTACCCCCATAGATCACATGCCCAGCAAGAACCTACTATGCCTCACGAGTCTATGGCCATTCGCCATGTGAGGACTCAATATCCTCGGCCCTTTCCCTCCTTTGATAGGGCAAAGAAAATTCATCATAGTCAGATATGACTATTTCACGAAGTGAGTAGAGGCTGAAGCAATAGCAAAAGTCAAGGAAAAGAATATTCTACACTTTTTGTACATGAACATCTTGGCAAGGTTTGGAGTTCCACACTCCATCGTAATGGACAAGGGAAAGTAGTTTAGCTTGAAGAGGGTCAAGGATTTCTGTTTTGAGTATAAGATAATGGCACTACACCTCAGTTGCTACCCTTTGAGCTAACGGTCAGGTTGAGGCAATCAACAAAACCATCATGTAAAGCATAAAAGCCAGAGTCGATCACTTTTGTAGCAAGTGGCTGGATGAACTCCCTTGTATTTTATGGGGATATCACAACAATAGATGGACCCTAACGGAAGAGGTTCCCTTTCGACTAGCCTTCAAATCTAAGGCCATCTTACCCATCGAACTCAAGCTACCAAACATCCACGTCCAATCCTATGATGAGCTCATCACTAAGGCAGGCGCACGAGCCAAGCCTGATGCCATAGAGGAAACTTAGGATATCGTAAGTAAAAAAGTAGTAGCCTACCAACAAAGGGGCATGTAGATATTAAAATAAAAAGGTCAAACATAAAGTTTTCCTCTTTGGCAACCTTATATGTGGAAAGTTGGAAGCAATGGGAGTAGAAAATTTTGGTACAAAGCTCACCTCGAACTAAGAGGATCCCCAGGGTAAAAGAAGCCTTGGGGAATGGAGCATACAAGCTCAAAACCTTAGATAACAAACTTATCCCCAGAACCTGGAATGCCAACAACAGAGAAAATTCTTCGAATAAATGCAACATGCTTATATGCAAAGCTTAAAATGTGACTTTTAAAGGCATAAAAAGACTATGAATGAAATGAAGTTTTATGCTCAAATTTTCTCCCCTAGTTGTTTTTCAGAAAAAAAAAAATGATGATTCAGTAAAATCTCAGGAGCTTAAAGAACTCCACCCTCACGTGTTGAATGAGCTTGAGTTACTTTCTCTTAAAGGTAAATCCTCCATAGAGCTCAAGTAAAAAATTCAAGGTCATTTCCCCTTAGGAGTATTTCACAACAAAAGATCGAGGCCATGTGACATAACATAGCTTTGAAGAGTTATCCGACAATTACTATCAACAAGCTATCAGATACAAGTTACAATTATCCGAAAATAAGCACAGAGTAAGTGCAAAAAACATCAAGATCATTAATTTGAAATGAATTATTACAGTAGTTTTGACTGACATCTTGACCATGATAGTTTAACTAACATCTTGGCCAAAATTTACAAAGTGAGACTTCACAAGACAAAATCCTCTATAGACACTACAAGCTTTGAACTGAAGAACTTTGAAAGAGACTTGAACCTCAAATTAGAAAGGTTGAATCTTCATCCGTTAGCTTTAAGTCGAGATTGTAGGTTTGGACCATGTACAACCCCGCCATCCAATCTCTTAAGTACAAGCCTTTTAGATCCCGAGCTCCACTAACAACCAAAGTTGACTAACAAAAGTTAACTAAGGGTGACAAGGAATCCCAGCTTAAGAAGCAATTAGTCTAAACACCTACACTCTTTTCCTAGTCAGCTAGCCAAGGAAGGTGGAGATGGTGTCACTCCCTCTGTAATGAACCCAGCCTCGAATAAGCCATTAGCAAACCAAACTCAAAGAGGAGATCAAGCTTTTACTTACCTCGCCAACCGTACTAGCCATGAAAATGGCCTGAAGAAAGGAGCCGAAAAGTGGGAGAAAGGGCTAGATGCTGCTTCTACGATGACCTCAACCCTGAATAACGTACCCAAGGGCTAGGTCATGATGGAGGATCAACCCCTAGTCACCTAAACCACGCCATTGTGATTACCATGGCCGCCTAACCTTGACTTGGAAGCTATAGAAGAGGAACGCAGCCTCAAATCAAGCGGCTGATGGAAATGGGAATTGAACCCTGGATGGAAGTTGAACCTTAGGCAATATGCCCAACACATTAGCTGACCTCAGTAATGGGCCCATGTAAATAGGGATCGTAGAGTATCCAATCTTTTTAAATAGAGCCAGTAGAGCATCAAGAATTTCTGCCACAAATAGAAATCCCCAAGGAGTTTACCTCTCTGGCCAAAGGAGCTTAGTTAAGAGCAACCACATGATATGTCCAAGAATATGGAAACAGGCGAGAGAATTTCACACAAGAAAGGGGTATCAATAAAAAAAAAAACCACGGAAAGGAATAGGATGGAGCCTTCTTGGCTAAGGGAACTATTTATAGGCAAAAATTGATCATGCCAGAATTGGCATTTAATGCCACAAAATCTCGAGTACAATTCGCCCTAGCCGTCCGATGAGACCTTGGGAATGTGTGGATCTCAAAAAAGAAAGCCCCTTACCATGCACAGAATCGACAGTTTGTATAAAAATAGATCACGCTAAAATCGACATTAATTGTTTATCTGGGATCCATACCTTAAGGGTTTGAATTACTTTCTTCTAGATAGATGACATTTGTCCTTGATGTAATCACTACATCTTTGTGACTTCTTGCTTGTAGTCCCCAGACTTCTCTTCGAGTAAAGATAGTGTTGTATATTTCTTTTAAGTTTTTTAGATTCATAATGAATGATTTAGTATTGATTATCGTTTGTCTAAGGTTATGTAAGTTACATTTTGTGCCAAGGCTTGTTCACACTTCAACTTAAATCGCAAAAAGTCAAGAGTGATCATCATTATTTTTCCTCAAAACTTTTCCAAATTTTATGTTATATTCTTGGTACTTATCATATTCAGGTTATACATAATTAGAGGGTTTACACTTAAGGATTCTAAAGGCGAGTGGATAGATTGTATTTTTTGTTGTCCATGTCAAGGCTTAAAGGAAAATGACAAAAGGAGTAATATCGAACCTCATTAACCAGTGACAAGGTGTGGTTGTTCAGCCTAAATGAAACTACAAAAGAAGAATAATGGTAAGTTCCAACTCATAAAATTTATATCTAATCATACACATCCTTTAGCTTCTCCTAGTAAAAGGATTTTTCTCATATCAAATAGGAATTCGAATTTCTTACAATAAGCTGAAGCTGACTTGGTTGAAAGTTCTATAACTGCTCTAAAAGCGAGCATTGAGATGAGGTCAAGAAGGATGGGAGGGTGTGAAAATCTTGGATTTATTCCTAAAAATTACAATAATTATTTACAAGCTACAATAAAGCCAAAATATGAGAATTTGTGATATAGGTAAGTTGTGGGAAATATGCAAAACAAGCAATGTGAAGACTTAGATTTTTCTTATGCCATGCAAGTGGATGTTGAAAATCTTATTATGGATATATTTTGGGTTAACAATTGAATGAGAATTGATTTTGATTTTGAAAAATGCACTAAAAAATACTCAAAAGGGATTAATTGAGTATATGATCTAAAATGCTTAAACTATAAAATTTTGCAAAATGGACCAATTTAAACTTTGATAATAACAACGAATTTAACAATAATAAAGTACTTTAAGGAATATTAAGGAGATAGGGAAATAAGATTCAAGTTCAGATTTGACGTGGAGTTCAACCTGCTTCCTAACCTTTACAATCACCTAAATCGCCTCCAATGAAGAACTTTACACACTTTATTAAATTCAATCACACCAGCTCAAATAGAGCACTGCACAAGTCTACAATACTAGGAAATAGAAGATTCCCTTCTCTTTTATGATGCTCTCTTATAGATAACAAATACATGAATAGAGCTTTGATTTAATCTTCTTTCTCTTTACAGATTTAGCAAAATAATGAGCAAGGATTAATGAGAGAGTTTGTAATTTTTTTTTGCAAATGAAGGCTCTAAAAACTTTTTTTGAATCTCCTAAGGAGAAAGTATATATAGATTTCAAAGATTTAAATATCCATTAGAGATAACGCCTTAAAATCTTCAAGCATTAAATGTGTGTAACAACTCTATTATGCCAATCAGCTCATATTTTGAACTTGTCGCACCTTGATTCTTGTCGTGCCTTAAGCTTATCACACCTTGAATATGACCATTGATCAAGTATGTGCATTTTTGAACTCATCGAGCCTTGGATTTGAACTTGTTGCACCTTAAGCTTTTTGCGCCTTAAACTTGTCATACCTTGGATTTATCTCTTTATTAGACCCATCATGCCCTTGATGAGGGCTGCGATTAGGTCGTGATCAAGGTTGTGCTCAATGATTTGTTCCTATTTATTTTGCATCGGCACAAGCTTGAGAGAACAATATATACACAAAAACACACACATATTTTCTAATGTGTTGTTCATCCAAGTTGTTTAACTAATGAACTGTAGTATAATTGGATAGTTAATTGTGTAACTAATTCCTCAATAAAATCTACATTGAATGCACAAGTTCAACAATCTCCTCTTTTTTTATGAGGACAACAATGCACAATTAACTCCTCCTCAATTTAACAATTTTCTCTCTCTCAATTAAGATTCCAAGTTTCAAAAGAATTTTCTCAACTTGATTCAAACAAACATAACATCATTATTCATGCATGTTAATTATGCATTCAACATTTTCCTCCTCCTTTGGATTCATCAAAAAGGCAAACTCAAAACATGTTAAATAAAGAAAGATGCACAAGCAATATGCAGGGTCTAAATGATGTTTTAGACATGTGTGAAAATCTACACATCACAAATTGGTGTAAGTTTTTGTCAAAAATTTGAAAAGATATGTTTCTCAAGCATGCAAAAATTTGTCTAGAAAGTTTTTTATAACATTTTCAATCAACCAACTAAGCCTAAAAAGCATCATTATGCGCGTTCAAACATTGTTTATGCATCAAAAGCATGAAAAACATTTTCATGTATTTAAGGCCCAACTTTAGTTGAAAACATGCATAAAATCAATATATCACAAATTTTTAGCAAACGGGACATCTCACAAGTATCAAAGCATATTTTAACATCTAATAGCTTGTTTTATCCTAAGATCAAGTTCTAGATCAACTTGTCTCTATGATATTTAGCACCCATCTTGCTTGATCATGCCTAATTCTCTACGAAGAGTGCAAAAACGATCCTCACTTAAATGTTTTGTAAAAATATCAGCAATTTGAATGTTTGTATCAATAAATTCTAAGCTAATATCATTATTTGGAAGATGATCTGTAATGAAATAATGTCTGATTTTGATATGCTTGGTCATTGAATGTTGGATCGGATTTTTTGTTAAATTGATAGCACTAGTGTTATCACATTGAATTGAGACATTTTCATATTTTAATCCATAATCCTGCAAAGTTTGTTTCATCCATAAAACTTGTGCACAATTGCTTTCAATAACTAGATACTTAGCTTTGGAAATTGAAAGTATAACTAAATTTTGCTTCTTTGAGTGTTAAGATATTAGAGAGTTTTTAGGAAAGTGGTACGTTTCGCTTATGCTTTTCCGATCATCTTTGCACCCAGCAAAGTTAGCATTGGAGTATCCAATAGTGCCTGCAAGATACTTGAATATGCATTAAAATCATGCAGATACATACACCGACAATATGATATCAGGTCTTGAAGCTATTAGATATAATAAGCCACCATCATGTCTCCATACAGCTTTTCACAAATATTTTTGCCATTTTAATCTTTGTCAAGTTTTAAACTTGTGCTCATAAGCGTAGGTCTGGTTTTACAATTATCCATTTTGAATCTTTTCAAGGGATCTTTTGTTCATTTAGATTGATTTATAAAAGTTCCATTTTCAGATTGCTTCACTTGGAGACCTAGAAAATAATTGAGCTCTCCCATCATGCTCATTTCAAATTCATTCTTCATGTAGTTAACAAATTCATTTATAAGACTCATGTTAGTAGCTCCAAGCACAATGTCATCTACATAGATTTGGACAATCAATGTATTTGACTTGTGATTTTTAATAAAAAGAGTTATATCGATTTTTCCTCTAGAAAATTCTTTATTTAACAGGAAGCTACTAAGGCTTTTATACCAAGCTTTAGGAGCTTGTTTAAGACCATAAAAATCTTTGTTTAATTTGTAATATGATCAGGGAATTCATTATCTTCAAAACCCAATATTTGCTCCATATAAACTTCTTTTTTTATGAAACCATTTAAGAAAGCACTTTTGACATCCATTTGAAAAAAAGTAAAATTTTTTAATGCAGTAAATGCCAAAAGCATTTTAATAGCTTCTAGTCTAGCAACTGGGGTAAAGGTTTCATCAAAATTTATGCCTTCTTCTTGATTCTATTTTTTAGCTATTAATCGAGCTTTGTTCTTAGTTACTATTCTAGTTTCATCAAGTTTTTTTTTTATAAACTCACTTAGTTCCAATAATTGGTGTCTATTACTAGGTCTAGTAACCAAGTTCCAAACTTCATTTCTTATGAATTGATTTAATTCTTCTGGCATAGCTTATATCTAGAATTCATCTTTTAAAGCTTCTTCTGTATTTTTAGGCTCAGTTTGGGTAAGAAGACTAGATTACTCATATTTCTTGGGGAAGGTCTAGTTTAAACCCCATTTAAAGGTTCACTTATTATTAGATCCTTTGGGTGTGATCTAATATATTTCCATTCTTAAGGAAGATCATAGTTAACAAATTCCTCCACAACATCCTTTTATGTTCATTTCCTTCTTTATTATTATTTTCAAGTGAAAACTTATCCAAATCAGCAAAAACATTATCCATATCATCACTTCAATGTATACGAGGCAAAGAATCATCAAAAGAAACTTGAATAGATTCTTCAACAATTTGGGTTCTTTTATTAAAAAACTGTATAAACTTTACTGGTTAAAGAATAAACCAGAAAAATGCCTTAATCACTTTTAGCATCAAACTTAGCTAGTTGGTCTTTTCTATCATTCAAGATGTAACATTTAGTGCCAAAAGGATGAAAATAAGAGATGTTAAGTCTTCTTCCTTTCCAAAGCTCATAAGGGGGTTTTTCTAAGAACTGATCTTGTGAAGACTATTAGATATATAGCATGCAGTGTTAATAGCTTCAACCGAAGTTTCTAGTTAGATTGTTTTCACACAATATTATTCCAGCTATTTCAGTTAAAGTTTTATTTTTCCTTTTAGCTATACCATTTTGTTGTAGTGTTCAAGATGCTGAAAAAGTATGTTCAATTCCATATTTATTGCAAAAATCATCAATTTCATAATTATTAAATTCTCTCCCATGATCACTGTAAGGACCCGGCCTACTTAATCCCCTTATGATTAAGCATGCTAATCCCCCAACCATATATAATACCTAAGTATTTGAAATAGCCATGAATTTTCCAATTTATATTTTATAAATATGTTCTTGAAATTATATATGATTTTGAAATGAGATATATGTGTATGAACAATATAATTAGTGCATGTGTTGAATATGTGTCATTTTGTATGTGGGTATGTGCAATGAAATTAATATTATTGTTTTATGTATATTAATGTGTGCATAGTGTAATAAATATTTGTGCCTTTTATGAATTAATATGTGTGTGTTATGTTTAAAATTTATCAAAACAACTTTTTGAATTACCTAAGATTTTGTTGATAGAAATTTTACAAAGTTTAAGTTTATTTTTCATGCCTAAATTAAACTCAAATGCACTCTAAATTAAGTCAAATTAAGCCTAAGTCAAATATACCCCTAAAGTTAAACTTTGGATAATTATAAACCTCAAATATGATTAATTAGAGTCTCTTTTTGGTAGCCCTAATTTTCATATGAATTTCCTTCTTTTCTTTTCTTTCTCTTTTCCTATTTCTTCAAATCATAAGCCCTAAACCAAAAACCAAAATTAAGCTCTTGGAATCAACAATCTCACCAAGCCAAAGCCTATTCATGTAACTTAATGCAAACATAATCTCTTTGTTTTATTTCCTTTCTTGTATTTTAGATGTAAAACCTATAGTAGGATGAGTTATGTCATTTGACTTGATTGATTTTATGCATTGATATATGTTAGGTTGAGTTTTGTTATTGTGTGAACTTGGGTAAGTGTTAGGGAAGTTGTGAGAAGTGTTATGGGGACTAGTAAAGTTAGTTATATATGTAGTATATGAGATTAGAAGTGTTGAGAAATGCAAATGGTTGATGACTAAATGTTGGGTGTTGTAGACTTGGGGTTTGAAGTGTGATTTGTAAATAATGATGATGGTGAAGTGTTTAATGTTTTAAGTGGAGTTTATGTGGGTTAAATGATGTATTGATCATATAACAAGCTTAGGAAAAACATAGGATGATTTTAAAGAAGTTTTGGAAGTGTAAACTTTACATGAAAAACAAAGGAAATCCTTGTCTAGCAACAAGGGATAAGTCACAGACGAGCGAAGGGGAGTGATTTAAGCCGATCGTCACTTTTTTACACGTCATGGGCAACAAAAGGGGCGTGATACGCTCTAATGGTGTGTTTTTCAAAAATCATGGGCGACCAAAGGGGCATGCAATCTCTGCAGCTTGATGTGTTTTCGTATTTTAGCCATAACTTTTTCATCCGATCTCCGATTGAGGTGATTCAAGTTACTTTAGAAAGATTAAAAAGAGATATAGAACTTTTATGTTTTGAGTTTTTCCAAATTCTGAAATTATCAATACTTAAATTTTAATTCTTTCCAACTATTATATTTTCCAAGCAAAGTCAAAAGCTTATTTTTGTTTGTTTTATGTGTATTTGCTTTGGCAAATGGATCTTTTTGAACTAAAATGAGATAGATTAATGATATTTGATATTTAATGATTATTGAGTGATATAATTAAGCATGATTTAAGTATATTTATAGATTTAACAAATTATTGATTTTCTATGAGTGTTAAGCTAAAATAGTTATATTGCATATATGATTTCCTTTGCTTGTTTTAAGATGTGATAACTTATTTGAATTTCTTTGAATGGTTAAGTATGAGATTAGTTGATATTGAGCTTGGAGTAAGTGTGATATTGTAATAATCTCTTTGAACAATGTTTGATCCTCGCTTGACCACCCCCACCCGAGCTAGTACAGTACGCGGTAACTTGCTTGTTTCTTTGCTAGGATAATTTAAAGTTACTCTAAATTAGGAAATTTAATAATTGCTTGTTGAGTGTCTATTTTACTATTGAATCTGATTCGAAGAGTGTAACCCTACTCAGATTGGGGGCATGATAGATTTAGGCGCTTAGACCACCCTTGTTATTTTGAAATGACTTTCATGAGTGGTTCAGCGGGTAGTCGATAGGGAATTTGGTATCGGTATAACATTTACTTATTCTTAAAAGGATGTAATATGATTTAATTAAATGTTTATGGGAACACTTGAATTAAGTGATATTATGGATTGAGTTAAGTAAAGTCGAGAAACGGCTAGAAACCTTAGATGAGATTACTTAATCGTTATGGTAAATTTATCTAGGATGGTATGCGTATTCAAGCTACTTATATCAACCTCCTGAGCGTCGTGATTGTTACTCAGGTTTCCCTAGAAATCCCTGTTATTTGAAGTTTGAATACTCCAGTGTTGTTTGGGCTAATTAAAGATTAACTAATAATCTAATGACTGTTGCATTTGCATTTAGTTTAGGTATGTGTGGATCACTTCGCATTTATATTTGCTACTTATGTACAGGGCCTTTGGCTCATATTTTAACCATTTCAGGTAATGAATCTAACGAGATTTATACGAATATGGGGTATGGAACAGATTTCAAGGATTTTCTTGATGGTTTGGAGGACTAGAGATGACCTTAAACTTGATGGAATCCATATTTTGTAATGGACTAGTTATGATAGCTTTTTTGGTTGTATTTAAAGTTCTAGTTGGATATAATTGTAATTTTGTTAAGACTTGTAAGAAGCCTTTGGTTGTAATATATATATATATATATATATACACATGTACTTAGCTATGTATGACTTGGGTTTATTTCTCTTGTGAAATAGGTTAATGGTGTAGTTATGTTTTGCTAAAACTTTTGACAAACTATGGTTTCAATTATGTTAATTATGTGGAATTAGACAAACAATTCCTCAAACACTTCATTTTGGACAACCTTACATATAATTCTACAGGTTATATGTGGTTGGAGAACTGTTATCACCTATTTTAATTATAAGGGGATAACGGATCCTTACAGATGGTGTCAGAGCCAAGTTTGATTAATTGTTTGCCTAATTGAGATATTTATTTGAGGCTTGACCTAGACACAAAGATAGTATAGAAAAGAATTAAGTTTGCTTGAATACTTGTGTTTATTTGCTTCTTTGATAGCTTCCTACGCTTGTTGCTTGTTTGATGGCTTGCTAAATTGTTTGTTATTTTATATATGAATGTGAATGTTAATTTGATAAGTTTTGTATGTGATTAGAAATTTGTATACATGTGTGCGTGTTGAATATATGTATGCAATTGTAAAGATGGACAGGTTAAAGAGATCTACAAGGCAACATTCTGATAGGGAAAGTATGCCACCGCCACAACAGTTATCGTCTACATTTGCTCCTGCTTTATCTACACATCGAGTAGTGAGACTACACCATCTCCTACATCAGCTTTAGCTTCACAAGTTCCTCCACCAACTCAGATTCCACCACCTCCACCTATGCCATCCATTCCTCCAATGCCACAAATGCCTACTGGTGATCCAAATTCTATGTATGGTATGATAAGGGATATGATGGCAATGATGCAATAATATCATATGATGATGTATCAGCAAACACAATATTTCATGCAGCAAAGTAATCAACTAGGAATGAGACCAAATGAGGCTGCTCCTGTGAATGATCAATCCAACCAAATAAATTACATGATTTTAGTAAGATGGTCCCTGAGTTTGATGGTACTAGTACTGATCCTACAGTGGCTGAGAATTGGATAGAGGAGTTGGAAAAGACATTAGGATATGCCTCACTTAACAATCATAAACAAGTTATTGCGTACCTTGATAACTAAGTTTATCAGGCAAAACACCGGTATTCGAACTTAGTTGAGTACGAGAATCTATAAAAGAAACCATTTTATATAAATCATCATCAATTTAAAATTATACAATAATTCATTTTAGCTTAAAAAGATTCATTTTATACTTAATTACATACACTTGATTAATAAAATAAGTTTTCAACTTTGTTAGGATATATAACAGCTGGAAAAAAATAAAATTTCAACCTTGATACTTTTAGAATTAGTAAAAAATTAAACATGAAAGTTGTAGGTCTTTTTTTAAGCTTTTTTAACGTATTTTGAATCACCTCAATCCGAGTTTGGATGAAAAAGTTATGATCAATTTACAAAATAGTGTTGTTACAGGGGAATATACACAATCTGTGTATATTAGTAGTATATCCATGCTAAAGGATTTTGCCTACTGTAGAGTCATGAGTGGATATACACAACCCATGTAAGAGGTAGTGTATATATACACGGCCTGTGTAGGGGGGTAGTGTATGACTGGAATATGACATTCCAAGCTCCTGATTAGTCACGGGTCCCTCTACACAACCCGTGTATCCCGTTTTCCCCTATCACGAAATTATTTTCCTTCTTTTACATCTTTTATCAATTCTTACACATTTTACTTTCATCAAAACATTATCTAAACATCATATAAGCGAGTTTTTGCTTCTAACACTTCTATATTCATCTCTTAATATCAAACACCATCAACTCTTCCGTCAAAACCATATCTACTATTCCTCATCTTTCTCACACACCTGTCTCCTATCAAGCATTAAACCAACAACTTCAACACACTCCAAAAGCTCATATAACTTTATTGGTTAACATGAATCATCAAAACTATATTCAACTACTATAAAAGTACTAAAGCAAAAAAACAAAAAAATCATTCTCATGATAAATACAAAGGAAATAACAACTATAAAAGCATGTAAACTAACCTTAAGAATTGAGTCTTGTGAAAGAAATTCTTGACAATTTAAGCAAGAAAAATGAGAAGTAATGGAATGAAGAGGAACAAAGGCACCATAGGTTGTGGTCTATTTTAGGTGTCTTTTTTGACAAAAAGAAGTGTGAGTTTATCCTTTTTAATGTTGACTTTTGGGGCAGATTTTTTTTTTAAAGGTATAAAGAGAGGGCTTTAGGCTTTGTTCTTTGAAAACTCAACTTAACATGCATAGAAACAACAATAAATACTAATATCAAACACATTATATTTATTTTTATCACTTATAACTTATCAACCATATTTATATATAATAAAAATAATTTTAACAATATCAAACATACACAACACCTTTACACACAAATCATAGAATACATTACTAATACTAAATCACACTAACTCATCAGATTCTATTCAACTAAACACTAAACAAAATTCATGATATAATTAAATCAACTTATATGTATATCAAATTTAATTATGCATAAAATTTAAGCTATTTCAATCACTTCAGATAGACACAATATTAAGATGTTTTTCATTTTGGACCTTCTTGCAATATCTAAAAAAGACATTGTTTGTTTTGTCATTAGATGCTAGGAAGAAAGTCTAGGTATATCTAGTGAAATCATCAACAATAACCAAGGTATATTTTTTGCCTCCTGAACTTAAAGTTTGATTTTGACCAAATAAGTCTATATGCAATAGTTCTAATGGCTTAGAAGTCAACATCCTTATACTTAAAAGAAGTCTTAGCTTGCTTTCCTTATTGACATGTTTGCAAAATCTTGTCCTTTTGAAAATTTATTTTTGGTAATCGTTTACAAGATTCGTTTTAATAAGTTTTGAAATTACATCCATGTTAGCATGTCTCAATTTTCTATGCCATAGCCAACTATTGTTATTTTGAAAGTAAAGTCATTACTCATTTGAAGATTTGAAATCATCTAAATTGATTACGTAAATATTTCTTTGTCTATACCCATCAAGATAAGCTTGATTATTGTCAATTCTTTCTATAGAACATTTATTGGCAAGAAATGTTATTTTAAATCCAATATCACATAATTGGCTAACACTAAGTAAATTATGTTTTAAACCATCAACTAAAAGCACATTCTTAATAATTAAATCTTTGTTTACTATAATGCTACGTTCACCAAGAATAGTTGACTTGCGATTTTCTCTGAATGTGACGTTCCCCTAATCTTTCAAGACTAAAGTTGTAAACTTAGATACATCTCTGGTCATGTGTTTGGAGCAAGTAAGTATCATTAATTATTTCCATTTGAAGATCCCTACAAAATAGGGAATTGTTTCTTTGGTATCCATTTGAGATTTGGTCATTTTTGGTTAGGTGTAACAAAGATTTCTCTATTAGAAACCCAAACTAGCTTGCTTTTATAATTCAAATGCATGGTTCTTCTTAGTGTATAATTGTGTGCAATATAACCAATTTTGCCATAATAATTGCATGTCCCATGAATAACTTTTACAAATCAAGTTTTATGGTACTTGTAGCTACTTTATCTGTTATAGCCAATTCCATATTCATTCGAGTTACACCTTTGATTTCCGAAAAGTGTGTTCAAGTTCTTTTTTTCTTTTGGTGAACTTGGCTATGGTTGCCTTTGAATCATTTAGGTTTGATTTTAATATGATATTTTCATTTCTTAGTTCTTCTAGCTCTTTCAAGCATGCATTATCACGTTTATTTGTATGATTATCACCTTTTACGGTTTTATTTTCTATATCTAGAAAATCAATTTCAATTTTCAGTTTCTCATTTTCTTTACTTAATTTGTCATTTTGAAGTTTAAATAATAATTTTTCTCATTTAAGTTTTCATTTTCATCATTTAACTTGTTATTTTCTACTTTAAACACATCCGTTTCTTTACCTACATTTGACATCATATCTATGAATACCTAATTTTTCTTTTGTAGTTTTACTACTTCTTTATAGAAGCTATTATACATGCTAGTTAATTCATCATATGAAGGAGAAGATGGAGAACTTACTTCATCATCTAGTGCCATAAAGCACACATTTTCATATGAGTTACTTGAGTCATCATTACTCTAAGTGATAGTGAGAGCTTCCTTCCTGCATCCCTTAGATGTCTTTTTAAGCCATGGATAATATTATTGAATGTGTCTTGGCTTGTGACATTTGTAGTAGGTTATCACATCCTTCTTTTCCTTTTTGTATCTTGAGAAGTCGCTATCATCATCCTTTCTTTTTATCTTGTTGTTGAACCTCATCAACCTCTTGAACCTTTTGGCCATTAAGGTAAGTTCCTCATCATTACAATCATCATCTTCTTTACTGGAATCATGACTTGTGGATTTTAAGTAATGGCCTTCTCATTTGATTCCTCTCCTTACTTCTTATTTAGCTCGTGTGTCTTGAGAGCTCCAAGAAATTCCTCTTTGCTCATAACACTTATATCTCGTGCTTCTTCAATAGTAGTTCTCTTTGCCTCCTAATGTTTGGGTAGGGACATGAGTAGTTTAGAATTCATTTCCATATTATTGAAATTCTTTCTAAGCGTACTTAAGGGATTTATGATGTTGATGAATCTATTATGCATCTCATCTACTTATTCATTTGGAAGTATTTTGAAATTTTCAAATTGTCCACATAGAGGACTTATTTTTGTATCTTTTACTCTTAAAGTTTTTTGTAAGTCTTTTCTAATTAATCCCATATATATTTAGTAGATTTATATGTACAGATTCTTTAAAAATTGCTTTCATTTAACCCATCATGCAATATGTTCATAACTATTTCATTCAGATCTAATCTTTTCTAATCTTCTTCATTGTGATATTTTTCTTCTTTTCCTTTAATAATTAAAGGTCCATTTTTTATTACATTCCATATTAGTCTATTTTGCTCTTTCAAAAATTTTCATTATATATTTCCAATAATGGTAGTTTCCCCTACTTAGAAGAGGTGGTCTATTAATAGATTGTCCTTCTAGAAATCCTAGTGCATTTGATACCATGTTCTTTACTTTGAATGCGATTAAGCACAGGAAAATAGAGACTACGCTCTAATACTAAATGAAAATGGACTAGAAAATATAATAGCAGATTTAACAATAATAAAGTACTTTCAGGAAAATTAAATAGATAGGGAAAGAAGATTCAAGCCTAAATTTAACGTGGAGTTCGGCCCACTTCCTAATCTCCACAACTATCCAATGTAGAGACCTCATTTTTTCCTATTAAAGGCTTTAATTTGTAGTGAAAAATGATATTATATTAAGCCCACAAATTAAAAAAAAAAACGTATATATAAATAAAATGAAGAAAAATTATTAGTAATGAAAAATAAAACAGAAAAAAAGTTCTTGTTGGCTTGATATAGTATTAATTTTAATTATAAGTTTTTTGGACCTAATTAAATAGTTCATGTAAATTGGTCTATTTAACTGGGCTTATTTTTTGAAGCTTTTAATATAATTTTTATGCAAAATAGAAGAAGGTATAGACCAACAGTTTGTATGAATAAGTCACTAGCATGCATAAAGGAGATTGGGATTCGATTCCGTGAGGAGGCAAATTATTCTTTTTTTATTTTATTTTTTCCACATGCTTTCATTGATTGGATGAGATAAGCGAATATGTCAACGAGTTGTCAAATGTGGTAAGCGAATATATGTCAGCAAGTTAGTCGGATGAGGTAAATGAATATATCAATGAGTCGATAGGTAAGCAGTAGATGAGCGGGTTGAGTATCTATTATCTTACACATATCAATAAAAAAAAAAAAAAAAAAAACACAGACAGGAGAAATTAACAAACACAGAAGAATTAAAAAAAAAAAGAAAAGAAAAGAAAAACACAAAAGCCCTTTAAAAAGGTTCGAATATGAAGTCGCTTTAGGAATACGGGTCTTCAAGTTCGCCAGCCGCCTGGTTCAGCTAAGATCCAACGATTCCATCGACGAAAGTGATGCATTTTTCTATTTGAATCCGCACGTCAGGTAAGTGACTAAGTCCCCCATGCTTCTTTTTTTTAGTATTTTAATTGTATTAGTTAATTAGTAAATCAAATAATTAAAAAAAAAAAACATTAAAGCAAATGATAAGGATGCATGGTCTTTTGATAAACTTGATGATTGAAAATGTGAACGTGCTTTTCAATTCATATCCTTGCTAGTCAGAACATGCACAATTTCCAATTTCCGAGAATATCCTCATGCTCGGAGACGTGTTCCATTATCCCTTAAGTGATAATTATATATGTGTTATATGTGTATATATATATAAATATATATATGAATGTATATGTACAAATTTTATAGATGTAAACATTTTGAAGAAATAAGTTATGTTCTCAATGTCACTTAGAAAAATATATTTTCCATACGTAAAATTAAATTAGTAGTTTCTATGATTGATGGCACGTCATTTTATTTATTTTATTTTTGGTGAAAGATTTTAAAATTTAATAAAATTAAAGAAAAAGAATTTAAAAATTTAAAAAAATCAACACACTGAATTTTTTTTTTTAAAAAGAACTATGTAATGTCTTATCCTAATTAGCGGGTACATAGGCACCTCAAGGGTGATATAAAAAATTAATTTTTTTGTTTTATTATTTATTTTAAATTAATTCATTGTAAATACTGCAAATTTTAATGATAAATTATGAATATCATAATTTTTTTAATTAATAAGTTCGTTGAGCATTAAAATGATAAATTTTAAATTATGAATTTTAAGTGGTAACCATATGGTTTTAATAGGATTGCCCCCAAATCCAAAATCTCTGGCTTATCAAATTGATTTTAAAATCAATTTTTTTTTTTTTTGCGGACTAGTAGCTAAGTTAGGATCAACCGATCTATTGATCCTAACTTACGTTTTTTTCCCGATTTTGATCGGGTGGTGACTCTAAAATGTTTTTTTAATTAAATTTATTTTAATTCACAATCACGGGTTTGTATCAGATGGGTTAGAGTTTGGTACAAATTGAATTAAAAGAAATACAACTAAAAATGAAAAATCTAGGCTCGATAGCTTAGCGACTCCAATGAGGACGCCTACTTTTAAGAGGGCTATTCACTTGAAATTTTTTAATTTTAAGTTTATCCTTTCGATGCTCATTCTTGTATATTATTTATACAATTATTAATTTGTAAATAGTTGTATTAGTCTGTTCTTTAAGTGATGTAGATAAAAAAGAAATTTTGTAAATAGTCTAATAGGAGCACGTGATACTTCTGGAGGAATTTATGAAAACTATGTGCTAGATATGGTTTTTCCACCCTCTAGTTCATGAAGTGACCTCCTGTTCCGGTTTAGTGTTAACCCACGATCTATTAAACTGAGGAACCTCTAGAACCCACCAAATTGCATTCATGATCACGACTTCGTGATGAAATAATAATGGGGCATACCTTAAGGAGTTATAATTTCAAATCCTTTTAAAATTATTCCCTTGAAAATTATTTATCTCATTTTTGAAAACAAGGTTGTAACTAAAATGAAAATCTCATATTTATCCCATGATTAATTAGTCGTCAACCCTTAAATTTGCAACTGCGTGAATTGCATGTATAATATGTATGTAAATAGTTTATTATACTTTGTAAATAATAGCTTGTTGTTAGTATTATAGTCACTTGTGTATAATTCGAAAAAATAAAAATAATAATAATAAAATGCTAAACATGTAAATTAACTTGAATAAAAAAAAAAGATAAAAAGGTTTTTTTTTTCTACTCATGTAAAATAGTGTACATCATTGTGATATAAAAAAAAAGGTTGTATATGATATAATTATCATTAATCTTTTTTTTTTTGTAGATAAACAAATTCTCAAAAAAAAAAAACACTAAACTTGCAAATACTTTTTAGATTATATAGATTATAATAAAGTAACTACAAAACTTGCATACAAAAGTTGTTAAAAAATGTATAATAGACTTGTAAATATCTATAGAATTGTACATAATTTGATCATCCGTTAGATTAATTCCTCTTTTAGAGAGTTTTGAGTCCTTTTTAATTAGAATCACTCTTTGTCATAGGTGTTCCACTCTTTTAACTCAAGTCTATTATTCTGTAAATGTCATATCTATTTGTGAATATTTAAGAAAAAGAAAAAAAAGTCATCATTACACTTTACAAATTATTTTGAAAAAGAAAAAATTTCTAATTTATAAAATAGGTTTTGGTTTGAAATTTTCGACAACAAAAAAAAAAAAGAATCATCTTTGTAAATAAATTTTCACTTAGGTTATAAACAATCATTGTAAAATGTGGTTTCCAAATACTTCTTTGTAAATATCCATTATCATTTTAGTAATTGATGTTTAGTTATTTCTAGAATAAAGTTTTCTAATAAATTAAAAAAAAAGTTTAAAAAAATGATTTTTTTTATTAAAAAAAGAGAGAAATTTTCTAACATCAAGGATCCTTTCAATTTTGAGATCAATGATCACTCACTATAAGCTGAAGGTGAACTACAAATGAAAAGAGATAAAAAAAAAAAAAAAAGGAGGCAACCAAAAGGACTTGATAAGTCACTAATTAGGGCATTTGTTAAGCTTTATTTCTAAAATATAAACCCAATATAAAATGGGCATTTAGTCAATTAACTTGAGGCAAACTAAAAGTAAGATGTCTTATAAAAAAAAAGTCTAGAATGATAAGAGGGAAAACAAATCATGAACACTAACCCTAAACACTTGAGAGTAGAGTGACATTAAAGGGAGGAAATTGACTCATTCCTTAAAGGATATCTGTTTTGAATTTGATACTTAGGTCAAAATGTCCATATGCAAGAAGGAAAGGTGATTGCATATGCTTCACGATAGTTAAGGCCTCATGAACAGAATTACCCAACGCATGATCTCGAGCTAGCTAAGATTGTTTTTGCCCTCAAACTCTAGAGACATTACCTTCGATGTGAGATATACACGGATCATAAAAGCCTTAAGTATCTGTTTAATCAAAAGGAGTTGAATATGAGGCAAAGGAAATAGTTGGAATTAATCAAGGATTATGATCTCGAAATAAATTATTGTTTCGGAAGAGTGAACACTGTAGCAAATGCTTTGAGTCGAAAGAACCACGGAGAATTTGCCGCCATGTTCACTACATAAAGGGAGTTAATAATGGAATTTGAGAGGCTAAGCATTGAATTTGTGGGACAAAGTATGGAAACAGAAATTTCCAACTTGGTGATGGAGCCGACCTTAATAGATAGGGTCATGGAAGCTTAACGATATGATGAAGTGATTCAGAAAGTGAAGCGAGAGGTTCAAGAAGGGAAATATGTTGGTTTCAAGATAGATGAGGATCCAGTAAGAATACAAGGAAGACTATGCATGCCAAATGATGAGGAGATGAAAAAGGAAGTTATGAGTGAAGCTCATAATTCGGGATACACCATGCATCCCGATGGCACCAAGATGTATCAAGACCTTAAAAGCCACTACTGGTGGAATGGTATGAAAAGAGACTAACTAAATTTGCAATGAAGTTCCCTACATGCCAACAAGTGAAGATTGAGCACCAAAGATCGGGAGGACTTTTGAAACCATTAACCATACCAGCATGGAAATGAGATCAAGTCACAATGGACTTTGTGTGTGGTCTACTACGAACATCAACTGGATATGATGCCATATAGGTCATAGTGGATCGACTTACCAAGTTAGCACACTTTATTCCTATAAACATGACCTATTCAATGGACAACCTGACGAGGTTATATGTAAGAGAAATTGTAAGATTACATGGAGTTCCTACGGGAATCATGTTAGATCGAGACCCTTGATTTGTGTTGAAATTCTGGACAAGTCTGCAAAAGTGTATGTGGACTAAGTTACATTTCAGTACAGCTTATCATCCGCAAACCGATGGACAGTTAGAGCAAACTATTCGGACTTTGGAGGATATGTTGTGGGCATGTGTTATGAAGTTCAAAGGTAGCAGGGAAGCACACTTGCTTTTGGTTGAATTCGCTTACAACAACAGCTACCATTCAATAATAAAAATACTGTCTTATGAAGCTTTATATGGACGAAGATGTAGATCACCTCTATTTTGGGTTGATGTGGAGAAGTTAACCATCGAACCGGATCTTATACAAGTTGCCGCGAACAAAGTTAGAATTATTCAACAAAGGATCAAAGAAGCCCAGGATAGGCAAAATAGTTAGGCAAATCAAAAGCGTCGAGTTCTTGAGTCTACTGTTAATGATACCTTAAGGTTTTTTGCATTAGGGTTTTTGGGGTAGGTCGAAAGATCATAATGCCTCTAGTTTTAAATAGCAAATTACCTTCTTCTAACTATTGATTTGCTTTTACTAATTTGGGTTTATGAAGATATTGTGTATAACCCATGTATACTAGACATATACGCATATTAGTTATAAGTTTAATAGAAACTATAATTAATGTAAATATGATATTTGATACATTATATATATTCATATTGCATATTTTATACATACATAATTTTTTATATGCATAATATAATGATAGTAAGTGCATTGTACATATGGTTTTTTTTTAAATTAAGCATTTAAAACTTTTGGATTTTTATATGAGGCTTGGCTTTTATACAACCATTTTACCTTAATTAAAATAATTTGATATTAATAAAAAAAAGCTTCGAGAATCGAAGAAAAACATAGTAAAAATTTGTATTATTTAGTACAAAAAAAAATTTCTCTACTAACTATTATTTTTACCTTTTTATTGTTTTAATCAATAGCTAAATGATCATACAGGGACCTAAAATAATATTATTTAACATTTAGGAGTCTAAATTTTAAATTAAAAAAAAGAGGGGTTGGAGTAATTGAAGCCACATAAAGGTGTATATATCTATCGCTTGCTCAAATCCAATAAGGGCTAAACCTATCGATGATAGGCTTAGAACTCAAAGTATAGAGGAATCTGCAAAATAAAGTGCTCATTGGTGGTACACCGGGTATGGGCCCTGCGTGGGCATTTCGATGCTTAAGTCATTGTTTTCCATAAAAGCTCAATAGATCAAGTAGGTGAGAGTAGTGTTGTGCGACATTACCTTGATCAGAATAGGCCTGATAATATTTAGAGGCAACTAACTTGGTAGTTACGTCCATCATAGGTGAGTGGGAGACAGTTGTATTCGTAGTAGGTGAGTAGCTGGCTATTATGGTGGTTATATCCATAATGGGAGAGTAGGTAATCGTAGGGTGCTATAACATGGCATTATGTGGACTAGTATTGACCAAGTCGTGAAGTACCTGAGCAAGAAGTGTCCCGGTATTGCATTCGAGTTGGTATGGAGGGGACTTCAGCGATAGGGCCTAAGACTAAGTATCTCGACCCAACCTAGTAAGGCGAAGGGCTCAGCTCGGATAGGCACAAGGGTAGGATTGGATCGTCAATAGTTGTCCCTTCCCCTTCCCCCTCCCCCAGACTCCCTTTGTGGGCAAGGGGGCTAACCGAAATATAGGGGTGGACCAAGTTAAGCTGACTTATTTATTGTGTATCAGTTATCTGTTTTTAGCTTTATAGTTGGGCCAATTGAGGTATTTTTTATAAATCCAGCTCTTAAGAGTTTCTAGACTTCTTCTTCTTTGGCGACTTGTCAAACAGCAAAAAGTGGCATCACTTTTGTTGTACTAGCTTTATCTTCAGGTCGATGTTGAGCTTGTAGGTGATGACTCACGGGTTTATCCTAAGCATGTCGACAAGTATCCATATGAATACATTGCAATTATATTCGAGAAAATAGAGAAGTTCCCCCTCGACATCAGCTGGTAGTGTGAAGCCAATTCATAACCATCGAGGGATCAGGACCAAGTAAAATATTTTCAGTTGCATTTGTCAGTTCATCTTCTCTCTCATCTTTCTTTGTGTTTTCGTAGGTGGGTCGGCTTGGGAGTGAATCTATCTACCATACTTCATCCCTTGTTAGGGCTCGCATGTACAACTTTTGTGATAAATCTTGGTTCCCCTTGCATACGATGACTCCATTTGGTGTGGGAAACTTCACCTTTAGATAGGTCGGTGAAGGGACCATTCGAAATAAGAAGGGCGTAGGTCAGCCTAAGATCATTTTGTAAGGCAACCAACAATCTACCACCAAGAATTCAACTTTGTTGTGGACCTTATTTTTATTATCGCCTAACCTCATTGGCAGGGTGACGATTCCCCTAACTTTGATCAGTTGGTTGTTGAATCCGAAGATCTCGTGTCTGTACGGTTTGAGTTTCTTTTGGATGCTATCATCTCGGAGCTTATTGAAGGCGTGGCCAAAAATGATGTTTGCACTACTCCTATGTCAACTAGGACCTTCATCACGTCAAATCCTCCTACCTCGCTTTTTTGATGAGAGCATCTTTGTGAGGTATCTTAATGTTGTCCAGGTTCGCCTCAATAAATTCGAGAGTCATATCCAACTTTTCCTTCTTCACCACGATCATCACTTCTTCGCCTTTATCGTTCTTAGAATACTAAGAGAAATTTTGTCTGGTGTGGTCCTCCAACGATGGTGTTGACTATTCTGTGAGCCATATCGTTAGCATAGTGGTTAGTAAGATCATTGGGGTATTGTTGACAATTGTTCATTCTTCATTGGTTGGACCTTCCGATGGTGTTATTTGGATCGACTAAGTATTGTTGTAGGAATCATTTCTTGAGGGCCTCTTATAGGGCCATCTTGAGTTGATAGCAATCATTAGTATTATGTCCCATACCTTGATGGTAATCACAATATTTGTCCGCGTCCCTTCATTTTAGGTTGCCACGCATGTTGGTCGATTTTGGTAGGATGCCAGAATTCTTAATTTCTAGGAATATGTCTTATGGTGGTTTGCTTAAGGCTAGGAAATTAGATTTGAAATATCTTCTTTTTCCTTGCAATTTTTTACCATGGGATCCCTATCCTTCTTTTTCCCCGGGATAGCCTAGTTGATCGTTAGCCGACCCTTTGGATTTTTGATCATGCAGATGGTTCTTTCGTGATTTCTCCATTTCGTTCCAGGTGGTGATAGAGCCCTTACGTTGTATGTATTTGGCTATATGTATTTGGTAGCGTGCTCCTAGAATTCCTTTGGGGTTTCACAAATGGTTGTCTGTATGGCAAGGCTAAGGTCGATACTATCCACTTCGGTGATTGCCTAATTGAACCGAGTGATATAGTCTCTTAAGGACTCATTTTTTTATGGTTTACAAGGTATAGGGAGGACTTATCGTTCTTCAAGGGTCCACTTACCGTAAAATGAATCTTGAATGCGATGACAAGAACCTCGAGAGTTGCAATGGAGCCATCGGCCAATTGGTGGAACCAATTGTTCACTGCTTTTTCCAACATCTTGGGGAATACTTTGTCAAAAACGACGTCATTAAACCTAGACACTAGCATATGGTCCTTGTATCTCTTGAGGTGCTCTTCTGTGTTGGTCATCCCATTGTAAAGTTTAAAAGTAGACAATTTCATCTTGGTAGCCAGGGTTAATCAATAACTGATTGAGCCAAAGGTGTCTTAATGGCCATTTGGGTCATTTTAGGCGTGGGGAAATTCTTCTTGCTATCCTTGATTTCCAACATTCCCCTAACCTCTTTTTCCATTTTTTACGGGGTCATGTCCTCAAATTTTTTTTCGAGGAAAATAGCGAGCTCTATTAGCGAAGGATCCTCGACTTGCATTTTTTGATACTGTTGGTGCAATTGAAGGGTATTTAAGGCCATGAGGAATCTGCAAATGTGATCCAGTCACTTTGGTAGAGGCTTCGATCATTTCATGAGGGCGGTCGAGGTTCGCTTGGGGTGGCGAGGTTTCGTCATTGCATTGTTGTAGCTGGGAGTCCCTTATTCCTAGTTCCAGCTTCTTAAGGCATTTTCACATCAATATTGCATTTGATAATCTCGATATTTTGTTCTACCACCTGGTGGAGCATGTCTTCTAGGCATTAAGGTGATCCTCCTTTAAGGGGTTGTCTGAAGCTAGCTGGATGTTAGGTCCTGCGTGGGAGCCATTGGGCCACATGGAATCAGGTGATCTTGAAGTGAAATTCAAGCCATCCTCAAGGTCCCCACCCTTAGATTGTCTCTTGTTTCTAGCGAAAGGTGGCGTGTTGAGGTTGAAGGTTGGAGTTTATTATAGGCTTTGGGTCGTTTAAGAATATAGTAAAGGCATTCTTTAATTAAGGGTTTGAAATTTCCCATAGACGATGCCAAATGTGGCTTGGAAAAATCTTGTAAAGGCTAGACCTATCAATGATGGGCTTGAAACTCAAGGTATAGAGGAATCTACAAAAGAAAGAGCTTGTTAGAGGTACGCTGCGTGTAGGCCCGGCATGATCACTTTGATGCTTAAGTCAGTATTTGTCACAAAGCCCATAGATCAAGTACGTGAGAATAGTGTTGTGCGACATTACCTTAATCTGGAGAGATCTGATCTTATTTATAGGTGGCTAACCTAACAGTTTTGTCAATTGTAGGTGAGTAGGAGACGGTTGTATTCATAATGGGCAAGTGGCTGGCTAGCCTGATGGTTATATTCGTAATGAGAAAATGGGTAATTGTAGAGTGCTACAACACTACATTATGTGGACTGTTACTGACCGTGTTGTGGAGTATCCGAGCGAGAAGTGTCTCGGTATTGCACTTGGGTCGATATGGAAGGGAGTTCGGTGACGGGGCCTGAAACCCATTTCCTCGCCCCATCCCAGTAAGGCGAAGGGCTCAGCTCGAATAAGCTTAAGATCAAAATTGGGCCATCTACAATATCCATATTTTATTCCAAATAATAGTATCGGTACCTTATATGATAGATAATAAATATCTTCTATATAATTATATGTAATATGTCGTGCCCATATATATTGTATCTTGAATAAAATATATAAAATGTATATTATAATATATAGCATGGTATATACATGCAATATACATATTGTATAAATTGCATTACAGCTATGATGGCTATGAGTAATGAGTAATCTATTAGAATCCAAAGCCTATTTTATCCTATATATGGTGGGCAAAGATGTGCACGAATGGGTTTGATTTTTCTTTCTATCCTGAACCAAACCATTAAATAGCAGTTTGGTTTGGATTAGTCCTATATAAGACGGGTTATCCATGAATAAAATATATTTACTTATAGCCACAACAAAATACTTTGTAAATCTATGATACTTCTAATATATAGTCTTATATAAGACGAGTTATCCATCAATAAAATATATTTACTAACTAATACATAGCAAGTCATAATTTATAAATTTTAATAGAATCATCAAGTCAATCATCTACCACTAAATTTGGCAAAAAAAAAAATTTTATCTATCAACAAAAGTCATCAACGAATAAAAGTGATTCGCTAATAAAAGTTTATAACTAAATAAACAATTAAAGTTAAAACTAAATAAATAAATTTTATACTTTACAAAGTTAAAACTATTAAAAAAAACAATAGTATGTTATTAACAAAAGAATATATATCATGAGCCCAAAAAATAAATTTAAAAATAAACAAGTTAATTTTAATCGATATTTTCAAATAATAAATATCAAATGAAATCATAAAAACATATATGACATTTAATTAATCACTATAACCAAATTTATAGTTACAAGTAAAGTATTATTATATTTTTCCAAAACAGTTTGGTTTAGTTTTATGGATTGGTTTGGTTTACCTCTTCAAACCAATCATAAATTTACGGATTGGATCGAATTAACAAAATTTTGAACTAAATTGTTAAAAAAAATCACATTTTTACTTTGATTTGGTTTAATTAAGGATTAATTCGATTTGATTGGTTTTTTTCTCATTCTATGGTTAGATAGGTTTTGGATGGTTATAGTTATTAAAGGTTATGTGGTAGGTTTTATTAGAGCTATGCAAAAGGGTTATGCAGCTAACTTGCCCCGTCCCGCATCAGCCCGTGGGTTATAGGGGGCAAGTCCGAAATGCGGGCCAAAATTTTTAGCTAAACCCACCCGTGCGGATTGATGGGTTATGTGGGTTGGTCCGTGAATCCGTTAATATATTTTTTTTAAAAAAATTATAAGAATTCAAATTCAAATTTAAAATTTTAATAATTTAAATATATAGTATATATTTCTTTTTATCTCACCAATTACCTACATAGTAGTCCTAAATGATAATCAATATTGAACAACTAAATAATAGTAATAGAACAAGTGAAGTGAAGTGAAGTGAAGTGAAGAAGAAATAAAGAGGATAATGCAATAGGTTTTTTTTTATTTATAAAATTTATACTTCTTTCTTTTTTTATTTTTTTAGTGTGGGTTCATGGGCCAACTCGATCCATATAGGATTGGCCTACTTTAATACACGAGTTATATGAAATTAATTATTTTGATTTGTATATTAAATAAACTAAAATTTTTAGCTCAACTCGTTTTTTTTATGAATTATACGAATTGGCACACATAACCATTTCGCATGCACACCTCAACGTTTTACTTTTAAGTTTTCGTAAGTTGGCCAATGAGGTGGAAGGCAAGAAACTAAGTTTTTATTAACTCGTGTCCGGTTAATGATGATTTTTTTTTATTTTAAATGGCACTTGAAGTTTTTTGTCATAATAATTTTGTAGTTAAATAAAATTTTAGCAATAAAATGCACTGTACTTTTGACCATTGGGTCCGTCCATCGAGATGATTTGACAAGTGGACCTATCATCTTTTTCCAATCGCATGCAAATTCCAAGACACAACACAAGCAAATGTCTTATCTTATGGCATTACCATACCATTCAATGTTCGGTGCCGCCTATAATGAATAGACATTGCTTTGTGCCTTTGTATTTTCACAGGAAATTGCCTCACCACTCATGTCGGGTCGAATGATTTACCGACGAAGTGAGGAGCAAAAGCGAGGAAATCGACAAATTCAACCACGCGAGAAAAGCTGAACATCTGAACCAATGACACATACGCGTGAAATTAAATTGAAAGTTCACATTTTTGAACGCGTGAATTAATTATTATGTCAGGAACCTACGTGATATATATGGGCTAAATCTGGACATAATATCCGAATTTTATTTATATAATTAATTATTTAAAATTTAAAAATATAAATTTATTATTTATAAATATTTTGAGAACATTTATTAGTATTCAAATAAAGTTTAAATAGATATATTCAACTATTTGATTATATATTTTAGTAAAGTTTTGATAGTTAATTATAAAAGTAAATAAAATTTAAATATTAAACTGATATTTTTAAATATATATATTTAATTATAAAAATAAACAAAGTTTAAGTATCAAATACGAAGATCATTCAGTTATATATTTATGTGTGTACAGACACAAGCATATATATATATATATATATAATGAATATCTAATTAAGATTTATAAGACGTTTATCGTAATATATAGCATGCCAACCGTAAGATGATCTTGCTATCCATCCCTCACCTCAGGTGGCTGGTAAAGGCTTGCTTTCCCCCTTAATTTTTTAGTTTGATTTATTCGATAAAAATACATTCAGTATGTCATTTTTATCAAATTAATTATTTATGGATCACTCATAAACTAATACATGATTAAGTAATATTTATACATAGTGATAAACAAGCACAAAGCATAAAAACTTATGATTAATTACCTCAAGAAATTTATTTCTTAAAATAAATTGATTAAGAGACGGACTTGAAATTACATTGACACATTATCTTTAACACGTGAGAAGTAGGGAGGGGGGAAAACCGAGAGGAACGAATTAGACAGAAAAGAAAACAAAGGAAAAGGGAAAAGAAACTTGCAAGGAAAGTAAAGGAATTAGAAGAAGTGGGGGAAATGTTAATTTCAACTTATATATGTATAGAAGTCGTTACGACACCAAAAAGTTGCAGCAAGGAAGCAAGTAATGGTGAATGATGCAAAGGATGAATCGAAGAAGGGAGAAACAGAGAAAGAGACAGTAAGAAAACAGGAACTAGGGTTCGTGGAAGAGGATAAAGTACAAACAGAAGACATGCATCTAAAGAAGTGTCTGACAGACAGATACGTTGCTGAAGACATAATTCAAACTAAGTGAATTGGAAGTTACGGGCTGTGAAGAAGATACGGGCTGGAGCCTTGAAGTCATGGGCTGTGGCCCATCTGTGTGGACCGGTTATGCCAAGATGACTAGTAATAAGTCTAGTTCGTTACTTAGTAATAAGTCAGTAGAAAGTAAACAGAGTTTGTTAGCAAATTAGTCTATATTTACTAGAGTTTGTTAGCCCACGTGGGGGGCCATCATCATTTCTGTTTTACACAATATTTGTTACGATTACAAAGATTATATATAGGCATATTGTAATACAAGAATCATCAGAAATATTACAACATTTCTTCTTCAAAGTTCGTATTCGAACAATCCTGCTATTCGGCTGGAATTATTCAGTCTGAGTGAATTTTTCTTCTTTTACAACATCTTTTCCAGCTTCCGTTTGCATTTGGTATCAGAGCCATTTGCAGCCACAATCCATGGAAACCCGTGAACACAAACGTATTGAGGAGGCAATGAAGGTTTTCTTAAGGAACAAGCAGATCGCCACGAGCTAGCCATGAAAGAACAATCTGATCGCCAAGACAGCTGGGTGAAGATGTTTCCGAAACTCTGAAAACACAACAAGCAATCTTGAGAAGCAAAATCAAACAATTGAGTCATTGAAGCAACATCTCATTCATAAGACAAACCATTATGGAACAAACAGCATTAACACCAGGAAGTGGTAAAAGTTCTGATGCAACCATGCTGGGTACCAACAGCAATCCTCTCAATGTTACTACATACCAGGTACCAACTAGAAATACTCGAATTGAATTCCCTGTTTTTGATGGTGAAAGCTTTAGGACTTGGGTAGCTAGGGCTGAGCAATTCTTCATTTTAGATGAAACTCCAGAAGATCTTAAGGTGAAAATTGCAACCATGCATCTAGCTGATAAGCCCTATGAATGGTATAATGCTTTTGTGAAAAGCCGAAGGGATATTAATCCTTTAACATGGGAAGGATTTATCAGAACCTTAAATGCACGATTTAATGACAAGGGATTTGAAGATCCTATGTCAGAACTTAAGGAATTACAGCAAGTAGGGTCCTTACAAGATTACAATGATGAATTTTTGCATCTATCTACTCAAGTTCAATTAACCGAACCTCATTTGGTTAGTTTTTATCTTAGTGGTCTCAAACCTGAAATACAGTACCCTATCCGTATGTTTCAACCAAAATCACTACCACAAGCTTATACCCTTGCAAAGCTACAAGAAGCCACTCTTTTATCCTCAAAATAGAATTTAAAAACCTTTAAAAACCAAACACACACCCCTTTCCAAAATGTCAGATATACCACACCCTATTATTCCTTACCTGGCAAATCAAACACTTCCCAAACCTTAACCACTTCCACACACAGCCGTACCCCACCACACAACAAAACCACCAGACCTACCCTACCACCCACCAGACCTACCCTACTACTATCAGGCCTGTAAAGAAACTTACCCAAGAAGAACTTGAGGAGAAAAGACGTAAGAAAATTTGCTTTTGGTGCGATGAACCGTTTGGACCAGGTCATCGCTGTAAAACCAAAAGGCTTAATTTGCTAGTGTTGGAGCAGGAAGATGAGAATGAGGTTGAGGAAACTGTGGAAGATTTAGGTTTAGATTTATCACAGTTGCATCTCAATTCTTTGAATAATGAGGGTAGCAATAAGGAGCATTGTATGCGTGTGAAAGGAAGTTACAAGAGGAACAATCTTAACATATTAATTGACACTGGGAGTTCTGCTAATTTCATGAATGAGAAGATAGCCATGAGAGTGGACTGCTTACAGTCGAGGTTATTCCAGTTTCGGTTATATTGGCTGATGGAACTAAGATTCAAAGTACAAAATGATGAGAGCATTCGAATGGCGATGCAGGGAACAAATTTTCAAGCTGATTTCTATTCTATTCCTTTGAGCTCATGATTTAATTTTGGGAATGCCATGGCTAGTTTCATTAGGTACTGTGATATGGAATTTTAAAGACTTATGGATGAGTTTTGAATAGCAGGGCAAGAATTGTACCTTGACTGGATTAGTGGAGGAGCTTAAGGTTATCTCTGGGCATACATTAAATACCTTATTGGAAACACCCTCTTCCACCATGGAAGTGCAATGTTGGGTAATTACAAGCATTGATACTGTTGAGAGAAACACCAATGATACATTACCTCCTTTGATCATGGATCTCCTAGAAGAATTTTATGATCTATTTGAGGAACCTATGGGACTTCCACCTGATCGAGCATGCAACCACAGGATCCATTTGATTGATGATACTGCCAATCAACTTGAGGCCATACAGGTATTCAATGATACAGAAAACCGTTTTAGAAAACATGGTCAAAGAATTATTGTTGAGTGGAATGATAAGACCTAGCCACAGCCCATTTGCTTCGCCTGTGGTTTTAGTAAAAAAGAAGGATAATTTTTTGCGGATGTGTATGGACTACAGAGAGCTTAACAAAAACACAGTGAAGGATAGATTTCCTATCCCTATCATTGAAGATCTTTTTGATGAACTTTATGGAGCCAAGTATTTTAGTAAATTAGATTTAAGATCAGGCTACCATCAGGTATTGATGCATCCTGAAGACATCTACAAAACAGCTTTTCGCACTCATGATGGGCATTACGAATTCCTTGTTATGCCATTTGGCTTAACAAATGCTCCATCCACTTTTCAAGGTTTAATGAATGACATCTTCAGACCTTACTTGCGGAAGTTTGTTTTGGTGTTTTTTGACGATATACTAGTTTATAGTGCTAGTATAGAGGAGCATGAAAGTTTTAAGAGTGGTTTTCATACGCTAAGGAAGGATACAATTGTTTTTGAAGAAAGGGAAGTGTAAATTTGGTGTTCAACAAGTGGACTACTTATGACACATCATCACAAAAAAGGGAGTAGCCACCGACCCAAAGAAAATTGAGGCTGTAGAACAATGGCCAACTCCACAAACTTTGAAGCAACTACGTGGTTTTTTAGGGTTGGCTGGGTACTATAGGTGATTTATCCAAGGATTTGGAGTCATAGCTCGACCATTGACTCAATTATTAAAGAAGGATCAGTTCAAGAGGAGCATAGAGGCAGAGGAATCATTTGAGCAATTAAAAAGGGCACTGGTACATTCACCAGTATTAAGTTTACCCAATTACTCTAAGGTATTTGTCATAGAAACAGACGCAAGTGGAGATGGTATTGGGGTTGTATTGATGCAGGACAAACATCCTATTGCCTATATTAGTAAGACATTGGCACCAAAACATAAAGGAATGTCTATGTATGAGAAGGAGCTGCTAGCCTTAGTGTATGCTATTGAAAAATGGCGTCACTATCTGCTTGGGAGGCACTTTGTGATCAAAACTGATCATCAAAGTCTCAAATTTCTATTCTAGCAACGTTAGTTACCCCAAGCCAGCAAAAGTGTTAACTAAGTTACTGGGACTCGACTATGAGATTGAATTCAAGAGTGGCAACACCAACACAGCAGCTGATTCACTCTCTAGACGAAGCACTACATGCTTAAATCATTTACAATTACAATGTGCTATTCCAGAAATTTTGGAAGAAATTAAATCTAGTTGGTTCCTTGATGGGGGATATTCTACAATTATTCAAAAACTACAAAAAAAAAAAAGAATTAGTAGGACATTTCACCTGGGAGCACGGAATGCTAAGGAGAAGAGGAAGAATTGTGGTTGGGCCTTCTCTTACCCTTCGAGAAAAGCTATTGAAGTTGTATCATGGAGGAGTTTTAGGGGGTCATTCTGGAGCACAAGCTACTTATCAGAGGCTCTCCACAGTTTTTTACTGGCCTAAACAAGAAAGGGAAGTAAGAGAGTTTATTCGGAAGTGTGAAGTGTGCCAACGCTTTAAGTTTGAAAATGTGGCTACCCCTGGCCTCCTATCACCACTAAATATCCCTCAAGGGTATTGGCAGAGTGTTAGCATGGATTTCATCGAGGGACTTCCTAAATCAGAGGGAAAAGATGTCATACTTGTGGTGGTTGACTGACTCAGTAAATATGGACATTTCATCGCTTTATCCCACCCCTACAATGCAATCACAGTAGCTCGAGTCTATCTTGATAATGTGTACAAGCTACATGCTATGCCTGAAACCATTATCTGTGGTCGTGATCCTATTTTTACAGGTCTATTTTGGAAGGAACTCTTTAAATTACAAGCTGTGGAGTTCAATATGTCCACTGCCTACCATCCTCAAACGGATGGTCAGACAGAGGTTGTTAACAAGTGTGTAGAGACATACTTGAGATGTGTACTGGGTGAGAGACCTAAGTGTTGGAACCAGTTGCTTGCTTAGCTCGAACATGCCAACAGCATTCCGTTCACTTACGCAACATTTACTCGTTTACTTTTTAGCTAGCGCTATTCCACACCTTTGCATGTCCCCTATGTACCAGGAGATTCTCGAAATGCGATGGTGGATTCCATGCTGACTAGTAGGGAATAGATGCGCTAGCTACTTGCTTTGTTAGAAAGCTAAGCGACTAGTTTACTGTTGAGAGGTAGCGAAGAGGACAGATAGGGCATTCAACATAGGAGATTTCGTACCACTCAAACTCCAACCCTACAAGCAGCATTCACTAAAAAATTTAGGGTCCACAAATTACTTCCTAAATACTACGGTCCTTTTAAAGTAATTGACAAGATTGGGTCAGTGGCTTACCGTCTAGATCTTCCACTAGAAGCCGAGATACACCCCATCTTCCACGTCTCTCAGCTCAAGAAGTTCCACGGGATCAAATCCGATAGGTCTACAATCACACAAACAGAAGAGTTAACTCCAGAATCAATTCTAGCACGAAAGATGGTCAAACGAGGAAATCACGCTAAGACATGGTACTTATCTCCTGGAGTGGCCAAACCCAGAAGAAGCTACTTGGGAATTCTTCGAGGAGCTTAAACTTCGTTACCCTAACCACCCCTTGTGGTCAAGGGTTCTTGAAGTAGAAGGGAATGCAGCAAGGAAGCAAGTAACGGTGAATGATGCAAAGGATGAATCAAAGAAGGGAGAAACAGAGAAAGAGATAGTAAGAAAACAGGAATTAGGGTTCGTGGAAGAGGATAAAGTACAAACAGAAGACATGCATCTAAAGAAGTGTCTGACAGACAGATACGTTGCTGAAGACATAATTCAAACTAAGTGAACTGGAAGTTACGGGCTGTGAAGAAGATACGGGCTGGAGCCTTGAAGTCATGGGCTGTGGCCCATCTTGTGTGGACCGGTTATGCCAAGATGACTAGTAATAAGTCTAGTTCGTTACTTAGTAATTAGTAAGTAGAAAGTAAACAGAGTCTGTTAGCAAATTAGTCTATATTTACCAGAGTTTGTTAGCCCACGTGGGGGGCCATCATCATTTCTGTTTTACACAATATTTGTTACGATTACAAAGATTATATATAGGCATATTGTAATACAAAGAATCATCAGAAATATTACAACATTTCTTCTTCAAAGTTCGTATTCGAACAATCCTGCTGTATTCGACTGGAATTATTCAGTATGAGTGAATTTTTTCTTCTTTTACAACATCTTTTCCAGCTTCCGTATTGCAAAAGTCTTCTGTTAAAATGATATTCAGTCTGAGTGAATTTTTGGTAATCGTTTGACAAGATTCGTTTTAATAAGTTTTGAAATTACATCCATATTAGCAAGTCTCAATTTTCTATGCCATAGCCAACTATTGTTTTTTGAAAGTAAGTCATTACTCTTGAAGATTTGAAATAATCTAAATTGATTATGTAAATATTTCTTTGTCTATACCCATCAAGATAAGCTTGATTATTGTCAATTCTTTCTATAGAACATTTATTGGCGAGAAATGTTATTTTAAATCCATTATCACATAATTGGCTAACACTAAGTAAATTATTTTTAAACCATCAACTAAAAGCACATTCTTAATAATTAAATCTCTGTTTACTATAATGCTACATTCACCAAGAATAGTTGACTTACGATTGTCTCTGAATGTGATGTTCCCTTGATCTTTCAAGACTAAAGTTGTAAACTTAGATACATCTTGGTCACGTGTTTGGAGCAAGTAAGTATCATTAGTTATATCCATTTGAAGATCTCTAACAAAATAGGGAAATTGTTTCTTTGGTATCCATTTGAGATTTGGTCATTTTCGGTTAGGTGTAACAAAGATTTCTCTATTAGAAACCCAAAACTAGCTTGCTTTTATAATTCAAATGCATGGTTCTTCTTAGTGCATAATTGTGTGCAATAAACCAATTTTGCCATAATAATTGCATGTCCCATGAATGACTTTTACAAATCAAGTTTTATGGTACTTTAGCTACTTTATTTGTTATAGCCAATTCCATATTCATTTGAATCACACCTTTGATTTCCGAAAAGTGTGTTCAAGTTCTTTTTTTCTTTTGGTGAACTTGGCTATGGTTGCCTTTGAATCATTTAGGCTTGATTTTAATATGATATTTTCATTTCTTATTCTTCTAGCTCTTTCAAGCATGCATTATCATATTTATTTGTATGATTATCACCTTTACGGTTTTATTTTCTATATCTAGAAAATCAATTTCAATTTTCAGTTTCTCATTTTCTTTACTTAATTTGTCCTTTTGAAGTTTAAATAATTATTTTCCTTGTTTAAGTTTTCATTTTCATCATTTAACTAGTTATATTCTACTTTAAACACATCCGTTTCTTTACCTACATTTGACATCATATCTATGAATACCTAATTTTTCTTTTGTAGTTTTACTACTTCTTTATAGAAGCTATTATACATGCTAGTTAATTCATCATAGGAAGGAAGATGGAGAACTTACTTCATCATCCAGTGCCATAAAGCACACATTTTCATATGAGTTACTTGAGTCATCATTACTCTAAGTGATAGTGAGAGCTTCCTTCCTGCATCCCTTAGATGTCTTTTTAAGCCATGGATAATATTATTGAATGTGTCTTGGCTTGTGACATTTGTAGTAGGTTATCACATCCTTCTTTTCCTTTTTGTATCTTGAGAAGCGCTATCATCATCCTTTCTTTTTATCCTGTTGTTGAACTCATCAACCTCTTGAACCTTTTGGCCATTAAGGTAAGTTCCTCATCATTACAATCATCATCTTCTTTACTGGAATCATGACTTGTGGATTTTAAGTAATGGCCTTCTCATTTGATTACTCTCCTTACTTCTTATTTAGTTTGTGTGTCTTGAGAGCTCCAAGAAATTTCCCTTTGCTCATAACACTTATATCTCGTGCTTCTTCAATAGTAGTTCTCTTTGCCTCCTAATGTTTGGGTAGGGACATGAGTAGTTTAGAATTTATTTCCACATTAGTGAAATTCTTTCTAAGCGTACTTAAGGGATTTATGATGTTGATGAATCTATTATGCATCTCATCTACTGATTCGTTTGGAAGTATTCTGAAATTTTCAATTGTCCACATAGAGGACTTATTTTTGTATCTTTTACTCTTGAAGTTTCTTTGTAGTCTTTTCTAATTTATCCCATATATATTAGTAGATTTATATGTACAGATTCTTTAAAAATTGCTTTCATTTAACCCACCATGCAATATGTTCATAACTATTTCATTCAGATCTAATCTTTTCTAATCTTCTTCATTGTAATCTTTTTCTTCTTTTCCTTCAATAATCAAAGGTCCATTTTTTATTACATTCCATATTAGTCTATTTTGCGCTTTCAGAAAGATTTTCATTATATATTTCCAATAATGGTAGTTTCCCCTACTTAGAAGAGGTGGTCCATTGATAGATTGTCCTTCTAGAAATCCTAGTGCATTTGATACCATGTTCTTTACTCTAAATGCGATTAAGCACAGGAAAATAGAGACTACGCTCTGATACTAAATGAAAATGGACTAGAAAATATAACAGCAGATTTAACAATAATAAAGTACTTTCAGGAAAATTAAATAGATAGGGAAAGAAGATTCAAGCCTAAATTGAACGTGGAGTTCGGCCACTTCCTAATCTCCACAACTATCCAATGTAGAGACCTCATTTTTTTCCTATTAAAGGCTTTAATTTGTAGTGAAAAATAATATTATATTAAGCCCACAAATTACAAAAAAAATGTACATATAAATAAAAAGAAGAAAAATTATTAGTAATGAAAAATAAAACAAAAAAAAAGTTCTTGTTGGCTTGATATAGTACTAATTTTAATATAAGTTTTTTGACCCAATTAAATAGTTCATGTAAATTGGTCTATTTAACTGGGCTTATTTTTTGAACCTTTTAATATAATTTTTATGCAAAATAGAATAAGGCATAGACCAACAGTTTGTATGAATAAGTCACTAGCATGCATAAAGGAGATTGGGATTCGATTCTGTGAGGAGGCAAATTATTCATTTTTTATATTATTTTTTCCACATGCTTTCATTGATTGGATGAGATAAGCAATATGTCAATGAGTTGTCAAATGTGGTAAGCGAATATATGTCAGCAAGTTAGTCGGATGACGTAAATGAATATGTCAACGAGTGAATAGGTAAGTAGTAGATGAGCGGGTTGAGTATCTATAAATATCTTACATATCAATTAAAAAAAAAATACAAATAGGAGAAATTAACAAACACAGAAGAATTAAAAAAAAAAAACACAAAATCACTTAAAAAAGCTCGAATATGAAGTCGCTTTAGGAATACGGGTCTTCAAGTTCGCCAGCCACCTGCTTCAGCTAAGATCCAACGATTCCATCTACGAAAGTGATGCATTTTTCTATTTGAATCCGCACGTCAGGTAAGTGACTAAGTCCCCCATGCTTCTTTTTTTTATTATTTTAATTGTATTAGTTAATTAGTAAATCAAATAATTAAAAAAAAAAACATTAAAGCAAATGATAAGGATGCATGGTCTTTTGATAAACTTGATGATTGAAAATGTGAACGTGCTTTTCAATTCATATTCTTGCTAGTCAGAACATGCACAATTTCCAATTTCCGAGAATATCCTCATGCTTGGAGACGTGTTCCAATCCCTTAAGTGATAATTATATGTGTATATATATAATATATATATATGAATGTATATGTACAAATTTTATAGATGTAAACATTTTGAAGAAATAAGTTATGTTCTCAATGTCACTTAGAAAAATATATTTTCCATACGTAAAATTAAATTAGTAGTTTCTAGATTGATGGCACGTCATTTTATTTTATTTTATTTTTGGTGAAAGATTTTAAAATTTAATAAAATTAAAGGAAAAAGAATTTAAAAATTTAAAAGAAATCAACACACTGAATTTTTTTTTTTAAAAAGAACTATGTAATGTCTTATCCCAATTAGCGGGTACATAGGCACCTCAAGAGTGATATTAAAAATTAAATTTTTTTTGTTTTATTATTTATTTTAAATTAATTCATTGTAAATATTGTAAATTTTAATGATAAATTATGAATATCATAGTTTTTTTAATTAATAAGTTCGTTGAGCATTAAAATGATAAATTTTAAATTATGAATTTTAAGTGGTAACCATATGGTTTTAATAGGATAGCCCCCAAATCCAAAATCTCTGGTTTATCAAATTGATTTTAAAATCATTTTTTTTTTTTTTACGGACTAGTAGCTAAGTTAGGATCAACCGATCTATTGATCATAACTTACGTTTTTTTCCCGATTTTGATCGGGTGGTGACTCTAAAATGTTTTTTTAATTAAATTTACTTTAATTCCTAATCAAGGGTTTGTATCAGATGGGTTAGAGTTTGGTACAAATTGAATTAAAAGAAATAAAACTAAAACTGAAAAATCTAGGCTCGACAACTTAGCGACTCCAATGGGGACGTCTACTTTTAAGAGGGCTATTCACTTGAAATTTTTAAATTTTAAGTTTATCCTTTCGATGCTCATTCTTGTATATTATTTATACAATTATTAATTTGTAAATAGTTATACTAGTTTGTTCTTTAAGTGATGTAGATAAAAAAGAAATTCTATAAATAGTCTTAATAGGAGCACGTAATACTTTTGGGGGAATTCATGAAAACTATGTGCTAGATATGATTTTTCCACCCTCTAGTTCATGAAGTGACCTCCTATTCCGGTTTAGTGTTGACCCACGATCTATTAAACCGAGGACCCTCTAGAACCCACTAAATTGCATTCATGATCAGGACTTGATGATGAAATAATAATGGGGCATACCTTAAGGAGTTATAGTTTCAAATCCTTTTAAAATTATTCCCTTGAAAAGTATTTATCTCATTTTTGAAAACGAGGTTGTAACTAAAATGAAAATCTCATAGTTATCCCATGATTAATTAGTCGTTAACCCCTAAATTTGCATATGCGTGAATTGCATGTATAATATGTAATGTGAATAGTTTATTGTACTTTGTAAATAATAGCTTGTTGTTAGTATTATAGTCATTTGTATATAATTCAAAAAATAAAATAATAATAATAAAATGCTAAACTTGTAAATTAACTTGAATAAAAAAAAAAGATAAAAAGGTTTTCTTTTTTTTACCTCATGTAAAATAGTGTACATCATGTGATATAAAAAAAAAAAAGCTGTATATGATATAATTATCATTAATCTTTTTTTTTTGGTAGATAAACAAATTGTCAAAAAAAAAAAAAACTAAACTTGCAAATACTCTTTAGATTATATAGATTATAATAAAGTAAATACAAAACTTGTGTACAAAAGTTGTTAAAAAATGTATAATAGACTTGTAAATATCTATAGAATTGTACATAATTTGATCATCCATTAGATTAATTCCCCTTTTAGAGAGTTTTAAGTTCTTTTTAATTAGAATCATTCTTTGTCATAGGTGTTCCACTCCTTTAAACTCAAGTCTATTATTCTATAAATGTTAATATCTATTTGTGAATATTTAAGAAAAAGAAAAAAAGTCATCATTACTCTTTACAAATTATTTTGAAAAAGAAAAAAATTCTAATTTATAAAATTGGTTTTGGTTTGAAATTTTCGACCAAAAAAAAAAAAAAGAATCATCTATAGATAAATTTTCACTTTAGGTTATAAACAATCATTGGAAAATGTGGTTTCCAAAAACTTCTTTGTAAATATCCATTATCATTTTAGTAATTGATGTTTAGTTATTTCTAGAATAAAGTTTTCTAATAAATTAAAAAAAATTAAAAAAATGATTTTTTTTATAAAAAAAAGAGAGAAATTTTCTAACTGTCAAGGATCCTTTAAATTTTGAGATCAATGATCACTCACTATAGGCTAAAGTGAACTACAAATGAAAAGAGATAAAAAAAATAGGAGGCAACCAAAAGGACTTGATAAGTCACTATTAGGGGCATTTGTTAAGCTTTATTTCTAAAATATAAACCCAATATAAAAGCCTTAAGTATCTATTTACTCAAAAGGAGTTGAATATGAGGCAAAGGAAATAGTTGGAATTAATCAAGGATTATGATCTCGAAATAAATTATTGTCTCGGAAGAGTGAACACTGTAGCAGATGCTTTGAGTCGGAAGAACCACCGAGAATTTGCCGCCATGTTCACTACACAAAGGGAGTTAATAAAGGAATTTGAGAGGCTAAGCATTGAATTTGTGGGACAAAGTATGGAAACAGAAATTTCCAACTTGGTGATGGAGCCGACCTTAATAGATAGAATCAAGGAAGCTCAACGATATGATGAAATGATTCAGAAAGTGAAGTGAGAGGTTCAAGAAGGGAAATATGTTGGTTTCAAGATAGATGAGGAGGATCCAGTAAGAATACAAGGAAGATTTATGCGTGCCAAATGATGAGAAGATGAAAAAGGAAGTTATGAGTGAAGCTCATAATTTGGGATACACCATGCATCCCGATGGAACCAAGATATATCAAGACCTTAAGAGCCACTACTGGTGGAATGGTATAAAAAGAGACATAGCTAAATTTGCAATGAAGTTCCCTACATGCCAACAAGTGAAGATTGAGCACCAAAGATCGGGAGGACTTTTGAAACCATTAACCATACCAGAATGAAAATGAGATCAAGTCACAATGGACTTCGTGTGTGGTCTACCACGAACATCAGCTGGATATGATGCCATATAGGTCATAGTGGATCAACTTACCAAGTCAGCACACTTTATTCCTATTGACATGACCTATTCAATGGACAACCTGGCAAGGTTGTATGGAAGAGAAATTGTAAGATTACATGGAGTTCCTGCGGGAATCGTGTCAGATCGAGACCTTGATTTGTGTCGAAATTCTGGACAAGTCTGCAAAAGTGTATGGGACTAAGTTACATTTCAGTACAACTTATCATCCGCAAACTGATGGATAGTTAGAGCGAACTATTCAGAATTTGGAGGATATTTGGGCATGTGTTATGAAGTTCAAAGGTAGCATGGAAGCACACTTGCCTTTGGCTGAATTCGCTTACAACAATAGCTACCATTCGACAATCAAAATGCCACCTTATGAAGCTTTATATGGACGAAGATGTAGATCACCTCTATTTTGGGTTAATGTGGAGAAGTTAGCCATTGAACCGGATCTTATCCAAGTTGCCGCGAACAAAGTTAGAATTATTCAACAAAGGATCAAAGAAGCCCAGGATAGGCAAAAGAGATAGGCAAATCAAAAGCGTTGAGTTCTTGAGTTTGACATTAGGGATCACGTGTACTTGAAGGTGAATCCTATAAATAGTATCCATCGTTTACAGGCTCAAGGAAAGCTAAGCCCAAGATATATTGGACCATTCGATATTCTTCAAAGAGTGGGAGAATTGGCCTATCGCTTGGCATTACCACTGAATTTTTCAGGAATACACAATGTGTTTCATGTTTCGGTGCTAAGGAAGCATGTAGTCGACCTGGATCGGATTGTAGATCTGGAACCGACGCGGTTAAAAGAAAATTTGACCCATAAGGAACACCCGGTTCACATCTTAGATTGAAAAGTTTAGAAGCTAAGGAACAAGGAAATCCGATATGTCAAAGTCTTATGGAGGAATCACTCACACGATGAAGTTACTTGGGAGGTTGAGGACGAGATTCAAAAGAATTACCTAAGCCTCTTCGAGGAACCAGGTAAAAACATCAAGTTTTGAGGACAAAACTTTCTTTAAGGAAGGTAGGTTGTAAAGCCTTGAATTTTTGCTAAGTTTATGTGTAAATCTTAGAATGAGAAGTCAACTAGAAACCCTAAAAGTCAACAAAGATTATAGTAAACCCTAGTATTTAGATTCGGCAATCCCATGCTCTTAACTCCTAAGCAACGAAATTGAGATAATTGTAGATAATAGTTCGTAATAATATAAGAAAACTTAAAAATATCAGATTCATTAATTTTTAGTGTGTTCTGAACTCAAACGGGATCAGTTCTTGAAATGGATGTCTCGAGGTCGGAATAGTAAAAATATTCCAATGACACTGTTAATTCATAATAATACAAGAATTTCAAAAATACCAGTTTTATAATTTTTTAGCAGCTAAAAATATCATATATCGTATTTATACATATATTTTCTTTACTATCGTTAGATAATTAGTCTTGTTTACTATTCATTGTCCTATTCTACTATTTATTTATCTCTTTTTTTTTACTACATATACACATATTACTTTTTTTTTTTCTAATACAACTTCACATTTCTCACATCTTAATCACTTTTCATTGCAAAACAACAAATTAAATAAATTCACTCTCTCCCTTTCTCTCTCCTAGGCGCTGGCCACCCCTCTCTCTTTCTTTATTTATTTTTCTTTTTCAATTTATTTTTCACATATAATTTCCCTTCACAAAATTCTATAAATACCCCATCTCCCTTCATTTCTTTCATATGCTTCTTCCAAAACTCTTAAAAAATTACTCTACAATTTCTCTCTACTACTTTCCTTCTTCTTCTAACCAATAAGTAATTGTCCTAAACCTTTCTTCATGTTCATGTAACTTAGTATGAGCTTAGTGTGTATTTTCTATAAACCCATAAGAGGTTAAGAAAACAACAATAGATTCATACTTTATTCTTGTTCATATATCCATTCTTATATTTTTAGATTGTTAATAGATTATTTATTATGTTCATGTAACTTTAAGAACAAAACATGAACATAATGTTGTTTTCTTATTCATATATTATGTTTTTATTATTATGCTTTTACTATTATGCTCATATTATTATTATACTCTTATTATTGCTATTATTATGTTTTTTCTTTCTTTTGTTTTTCTTTTTTTTTTTGGACCAATCTATTCTTAGTCTCAGGTTGCCTTGATGAAACTAAGGCTCTCAATACTTGACCATAAATTTTCCACTTTTGGAAATTAATAGCATTATCTCCTGGTGGTGCTGGTGTAGTCTTCAATTGATCAAGTAAACATGGTTCCGAACCAATAAGCTTCACAGTTCCAAACTGTGCACGAGCAAAATCTATCCCATACAACTATTTGTATGCAAATATCGAAAAATCAAGATTCACGATCAAAATGCTTGGATATCACTTGTTGAGTAGAGAACACAAATAATAATAACAATTTCGCAAGTGTGAAGGGACAATATGTATAAGAAGAAATAACTTTCAAATCTTTTTTTAATAATTGTGCTTCATTACTACAAATAATATATATTTAATTAAATGAAATTTACTTGTTTAACCTTAGCATGCTAATATATATTTAATTAAATTAGTAACGATAATTTAACATTTTATATATCAATATAGTCAATCTTTTTAGGAAAAAAAAATCATAATGCAATAAACTCTTTCATCACAGAAAATAAACGCCCCTGCCATCACTATTGCAAAGGCTAAATCACCGAAGCATCTATGTTTAATTACGCTTAGCCTTCAGTAGGAGAGACTAAGATATCATTCTCTGTTGAATAGAAGGCAAAATTTTCTTTCTTTTTTGTCATGGCCCAAAAGTTCATGAGCACTTGTCCAAATGAACTGATTTAGGTGAAGAGTTACTCCATAGTTTAAAAATTAACCGATTAATTTCATTCCATATGTACCATTAGACATCATGTGGCCCATGGAAGGCGGGTTTGAACCGGCTAAGTACCCACCAGTTTTAGCGGGTTTTTGTTGTGGGATTTGATTTTATATTTATGGAATTTTGTTGTAGTTTAGATATTTTATAGTCACATATTACTAACATAGCAACTAAAAGTGCAAGTGATTAAAAATAAATAAATGTATAACTATAAAATTTTTATTAACTAATGAGTTAAAAACAATTAATCCTAATGATATTTCAAGTTAAAAGTTTGTTTTATATTTTTTTTATCTTACTTAAATTAATAAAGTTATTAATTAATTTTTTTAATTTAACAATTTTCGATTCCTAAGAAATTGGCACCGAACTATGAAAATCGACGATTCCTAAGAATAAGGAATCGAATCGGTTTCAATGGATCCGATTCTACCAATTTCGAAAATGAGAACTCAAATCGGATCCGAATCAAATCATGACGATGACTTTTACCATTAAGCGATGATTATTCAACAAGAGATGCTGTGGAAAATTCTCACCATTCCCTTAGATAACCAACTTTGACTAAGTTTCAGCTTGCGAGATCCAATACGGAAAGAAGATCGTGTAGGATACCCCTAGTAGGTCCCAATGATCACCGACAATTAAATCAAAACAAAGTGGGCTCCCGATTACTCACAACCATAGCTCCATGTCAAAGAAGCCAATTTTGACTTTCAACTAGTTCCTTCAGTAAGATTGACGAAGATCACGATGCCTCTAAGAAATTTCCATGAATTTTCTTTCTACGTTTTGTTTTTAAATATTATGTTTCTTGAATTCCCATTATGATTTATGATGCTTTGTTTCTAATTATTAAAATTATCAACTTCAAGCCCAACATTCACTTCAACGTGACAACCTCCCAGCTGGACCCATGAATTTTCGAAAATTTGGCACATCCATACCAAAGAAAATGTTGAACATCCATATTGTTGCTTAGTAGCTTGGAGGACAGTAAATAATACGTGGTAATGACTTATAAGGCAAATTGATTAGTATTAGTCTACCTACCATAATAAACAATCTCCTATTCCATCTGCTAATTCATGTTGAGGTAGTATTTCAATGCATAATATTTCATTGTGTTAGACTAGATAAATATTATTATATTATTTTTGCTTTACGAAATATATTTGGTATTAGACAAAACTTTCTTTATGGTACCTAATAAAACCTAAAAAAATTTTATCTCTTACATTTAGTGGTAAAAAATATTGAAAGTGCATGAAATAATCATTACACTAAACTAATATGACTACTTCTATATTAAAGGAAAAAAAAAAAAAACATGACTACTATGGTCTCAATTTTTGCACTTCAAACTTACTATCACCACCACCACCACTATTGCTGCTGCTTCTACTATCGCCACTGCCATCAATACAATACTAGTAACAAGTTTTCATCACTGTCATCACAAAACTATTATTAAATCATAACTGTTATCAGTTATTATAAAGTTTGTGCATAACAATTGTACAATTATCAAAATATAACATCCTATACCATAATTGTATATATCGGATAGTATAAGAGGACTTGTCTAGTACCATGGATGTCTAACATGATACAAAAAAAATTGATATTACTTCAGTAGTCTTATATTGTACTATGCAGATTTTCTTATCTTTTCCAGTTCTTATAACTAAACACTATCTAAATTTCACTAAACCAATAGGGAATTGATTAGGTTTTGGTTGCATAATGTGTTCACGGCTCAATTGGTGAAAGACGTTTCCTTTGGGGAAACAAAAGCCTCACGTCCTAGGTTCAGAAGGGGAATTGCGGATTAATGTTCAGAAGTACGGACGTGTACATTCATATATAAGTTATACAATCCAGGTTTATGTCATTGACAATATAATATATATACATTGAATATACGTTATATGGTATACATTGTCTATTATATGTCGTAGATGATATTATGTATCATATGAATATATGTTATATGACATACGTCGTCTATGCTACATATCTAATATATTGTACTGCAATAAGTATGTGATTCAAGAATCAGCTGAACCGACAGTTCTTATGGTTCGACACCACAAAAATTGAAAAAAAAAAAAGAAGGAAAGAAAATTAAAAGAATAATTATAATTAAAATATATTTAAACTATTTTCATTTCAAAAGTGAAATTTATTTCCTATTTACAATATTTAATGTGTTATTATTATTACTATAAATATTAAATATACTTGAATTTATGTGATGTTGAGTTTATATAGACTTTTACAACTTGGCTTGGCTCGTTTAGCATATGTAATTATTTTTCAATTATATATATAATATTAAATTAATATAAATAAATATAATATATATTAATATATATTAAACCTTAATGAGCTTGGTTCCTGAGCCCTTGACGAGCCTGTTCGTGAGCCAGCTTGTGAGCCAGAGGACAAGCTTAAGTTTGGCTCATTTTAGTTAAATGAGTCAAGTCAGACATGAAACGAGCCGAGCTCGAGTAGTTCATGAGTAGCTTAGTTCGTTTGCAGCCCTATAAGTAACAAACAAGCGAATGATAGGTTAGTACTGGATTATAGAAGTTCCTTCAACTAGTAATCTCTACTATTATCACAATTAGCTTAACTTGGACCAACTTAATTTATTATTTACCCATCCAAGCCTTTGTCATAATGGACCATAATAATGTACTTGGTATTAACTATTGAGTTTCTTTCATTCCATTCATTTTGGTTTCATTAATTAGGATAGATCAATATATTGTGTTTATTGTCTTGTATTTATAGATTGGTATGTATTATATACTTTTATATTTTTCCATATAGAAGGAAGCAGTTTTTTAATTAAACTTTGTTACAACTATGAAGAAGGGAATTTAAGGATTTCGTTAATCATGTAAAGATAGCTCTTACTTTAGTCTACTGTTAATGATACCTTAGGGTTTTTGGGGTAGGTCGAAAGATCATAATGCCTCTAGTTTTAAATAGCAAATTACCTTCTTCTAACTATTGATTTGCTTTTACTAATTTGGGTTTATGAAGATATTGTGTATAACCCATGTATACTAGACATATATACTGCATATTAGTTATTAGTTTAATAGAGACTATAATTAATGTAAAATATGATATTTGATACATTATATATATTCATATTGCATATTCTATACATACATAATTTTTTATATGCATAATATAGATAATAGTAAGTGCATTGTACATATGGTTTGTTTTTTAAATTAAGCATTTAAGACTTTTGGATTTTTATATGAGTGCTTGGCTTTTTATACAACCATTTTACCTTTATTAAAATAATTTGATATTAATAAAAAAAAGCTTCCAGAATCGAAGAAAAACATAGTAAAAATTTGTATTATTTAGTACAAAAAAATTTTGCTCTACTAACTATTATTTTTACCTTTTTATTGTTTTAATCAATAGCTAAATGATCATACAGGACCTAAAAGAATATTATTTAACATTTAGGAGTCTAAATTTTAAATTCAAAGAAGAGGAGTTGGAGTAATTGAAGCCACATAAAGGTGTATATATCTGTTGCTTGCTTAAATCTAATAAGGTCTGAACCTATCGATGATAGGCTTAGAACTCAAAATATAGAGGAATCTGCAAAATAAAGTGCTCATTGGTGGTACATCGGGTATGGGCCCTGCGTGGGCATTTCAGCTTAAGTCATTGTTTTCCATAAAAGCTCAATAGATTAAGTAGGTGAGAGTAGTGTCGTGCGACATTACCTTGATCAGAAGAGGCTTGATAATATTTAGAGGCGACTAACTTGGTAGTTACGTCCATCATAGGTGAGTGGGAGACGATTGTATTCGTAGTAGGTGAGTAGCTGGCTATTATGGTGGTTATATTCATAATGGGAGAATGGGTAATTGTAGGGTGCCATAACACGGCATTATGTGGACTGGTATTGACCGAGTCGTGAAGTGTCCCGGTATTGCATTCGAGTTGGTATGGAGGGGACTTTAGCGATGGGCCTGAGACTAAGTTTCCTAACCCTACCTAGTAAGGCAAAGGGCTCAGCTAGAATAGGCACAAGGGTAGGATTGGATCGTCAATAGTTGTCCCTTCCCCCTCCTCCCCCCCCAGACTCCCTTTGTGGGCAAGGGGGCTAACCGAAATATAGGGCGGACCGAGTCGAGCTGACTTATTTATTGTGTATCGGTTATCTATTTTTAGCTTTACACTTGGGCCAATTGAGGTATTTTTTATAAATCTAGCTCTTAAAAGTTTCTAGACTTCTTCTTCTTTAGCGACTTGTTGAACAACAAAAAGTGGTATCGCTTTTGTTGTACTAGCTTTATCTTCAGGTCGATGTTGAGCTTGTAGGTGATGACTCACAGGTTTATCCTAAGCATGTCGGTGAGTATCCATATGAATACATTGCAATTACATTCGAGAAAATAGATAAGTTCCCCCTCGTCAGCTGGTAGTGTGAAGCCGACTCTTATAACCATCGAGGGATTAGGACCAAGTGAAATATTTTCAGTTGCATTTGTCTGTTCATCTTCTCTCTCATCTTTCTTTGTGTTTTCATAGGTGGGTCGGCTTGGGAGTGAATCTATCTGTCGTACTTCATCCCTTGTTAGGGCTCGCATGTACAACTTTTGCGATAAATCTTGGTTCCCCTTGCATATGATAACTCATTTGGTGCGGGAAACTTCACCTTTAGATAGGTTGGTGAAGGGACCATTCGGAATAAGAAAGGCGTAGGTCGGCCTAAGATCATTTTGTAAGGCAACCAACAATCTACCACCAGAATTCAACTTTGTTCTGGACCTTATTTTTATTATCGCCCAACCTCAATGGCAGGGTGACGATTCCCCTAACTTTGATCAGTTGGTTGTTGAATCCGAAGATCTCGTGTCTGTACGTTTGAGTTTCTTTTGGATGCTGTCATCTTGGAGCTTATTGAAGTCATGGCCAAAAATGATGTTTGCACTACTCCCTATGTCAACCAGGACCTTCATCACGTCAAATCCACCTGCCCTCTCTTTTATTATGAGAGCATCTTTGTGAGGTATCTTAATGTTCCAGGTTCGCCTCAGTAAATTCGAGAGTCATATCTAACTCTTCCCTCTTCACCACGATCATCACTTCTTTGCCTTTATCGTTCTTAGAATACTAAGAGAAATTTTGTTGGGTGTGGTCCTCCAACGATGGTGTTGACTATTCTGTGAGCCATATCGTTAGTATAGTGGTTATTAAGATCATTGGGGTATTGTTGACAGTTGTTCATTCTTCATTGGTTGAACCTTTCGATGGTGTTATTTGGATCGACTAAGTATTGTCGTAGGAATCATTTCTTGAGGGCCTCTTATAGGGCCATCTTGAATTGATAGCAATCATTAGTATTATGTCCCATACCTTGATGGTAATCACAATATTTGTCCGCGTCCCTTCATTTAGGTTGCCATGCATGTTGGTTGATTTTGGTAGGATGCCAGGATTCTTAATTTCTAGGAATATGTCTTATGGTGGTTTGCATAAGGGTAGGAAATTAGATTTGAAATATCTTCTTTTTCCTTGTGGTTTTTTACCATAGGATCCCTATCCTTCTTTTTCCCCGGGATAGCCTAGCTGATCATTAGCCGACCCTTTGGATTTTTGATCATGCAGATGGTTCTTTCATGATTTCTCCATTTTGTTCCAGGTGGTGATAGAGTCCTTACGCCGTATGTATTTGCTAGCATGCCCCTAGAATTCCTTTGGGGTTTTGGGTTTTTTCTTAGCGAGAGAGTGGAAAAGGCTTTCATTTTTTCACACTCCACAAATGGTTGTCTGTATGGTAAGGCTAAGGTCGATACTATCCACTTTGGTGATTGCCTAATTGAACCGAGTGATATAGTCTCTTAAAGACTCATTTTTTTATGGTTTAAAAGGAATAGGGAGGACCTATCATTCTTCAAGGGTCCACTTACCGTAAAATGAATCTTGAATGCGATGACAAGAACCTCGAGAGTTGCAACGGCGCCATCGACCAATTGGTGGAACCAATTGTTCCATGCTTTTTCCAACATCTTAGGGAATACTTTGTCAAAAACGATGTCATTAAACCTAGACACTAGCATATGGTCCTTGTATCTCTTAAGGTGCTCTTCTGGGTTGGTCATCCCATTGTAAAGTTTAAAAGTAGACAATTTCATCCTGGTAGCCAAGGTTAATCAATAACTGATTGAGCCAAAGGTGTCTTAATGGCCATTCGGGTCATTTTAGGTGTGGGGGAATACTTCTTGCTATCCTTGATTTCCAACATTCCCCTAATCTCTTTTTCCATTTTCTATGGAGTCATGTCCTCAAATTGTTTTTCGAGGAAAATAGGGAGCTCTACTAGCGAAGGATCCTCGACTTGCATTTTTTGATACTGTTGGTGAAATCGAAGGGTTTTTAAGGCCATGAGGAATCTGCAAATGTGATCCAGTCACTTTGGCGGAGGCTTCGGTCATTTCATGAGGGCGGTCAAGGTTTGCTTGGGGTGGAGAGGTTTCGTCATTGCATTGTTGTAGCTGGGAGTCCCTTATTCCTAGTTTCAGCTTCTTGAGGCATTTTCACATCAATATTGCATTTGATAATCTCGATATTTTGTTCTACCACCTGGTGGAGCATGTCCTTTAGGCAATTAAGGCAATCCTCCTTTAAGGGGTTGTCAGAAGCTAGCTGGATGCTAGGTCCTGTGTGGGAGCCATTGGGCCCCATGGAATCAGGTGATCTTGAAGTGAAATTCAAGCCATCCTCAAGGTCCCCGCCCTTAGATTATCTCTTGTTTCTAGCGAAAGGTAGCATGTTGAGGTTGAAGGTTCAGTCTTTTGTGGAGTTTATTATAGGCTTTTGGTTGTTTAAGAATATAGTAAAGGCATTCTTTAATTAAGGGTTGAAATTTCCTACAGACGATGCCAAATGTGGCTTGCAAAAATCCTGTAGGGGTTGGACCTATCGATGATGGGCTTAGAACTCAAGGTATAGAGGAATCTGCAAAAGAAAGAGCTTGTTAGAGGTACGCTGCGTGTAGGCTCGGCATGATCACTTTGATGCTTAAGTTAGTATTTGTCACAAAGCCCATAGATCAAGTAGGTGAGAATAGTGTTGTGCGACATTACCTTGATCTGGAGAGGTCTGATCTTATTTATAGGTGGTTAACCTAACAGTTCTGTCAATTGTAGGTGAGTGGGAGACGGTTGTATTCATAATGGGCAAGTGGCTAGCTAGCCTGATGGTTATATTCGTAATGAGAAAATGGGTAATTGTGGAGTGCCACAAAACTACGTTATGTGGATTGTTATTGACTGTGTCATGGAGTACCCGAGTGAGAAGTGTCTCGGTATTGCACTTGGGTCAATATGGAAGGGAGTTCGGTGACGGGGCCTGAAACCCATTTCCTTGCCCCATCCCAGTAAGGCGAAGGGCTCAGCTCGAATAAGCTTAAGATCAAAATTGGACCGTCTACAATATCCATATTTTATTCCAAATAATGGTATCGGTACCTTATATGATAGATAATAAATATCTTCTATATAATTATATGTAATATGTCGTGCCCATATATATTGTATCTTGAATAAAATATATAAAATGTATATTATAATATATAGCATGGTATATACATGCAATATACATATTGTATAAATTGCATTACAACTATGATGGCTATGAGTAATGGGTAATCTATTAGAACCCAAAGCCTATTTTATCCTATATATAGTGGGCATAGGTGTGCACGGATGGGTTTGATTTTTCTTTCCATCCTGAACCAAACCATTAAATAGCAACCATTAAATAACTATTTAATTAGGTTCAGATTACGGATTAAATCAAAATTCTAATTAAATTTTTCTTTGTTCCAGTTTTTTAACATTTGTGTAGATATTTAAATATTTATATCACTTTACAAAGTTTGTATTGCAAACCATAACAAAATACTTTGTAAATCTATGATACTTCTAATATATAGTCCTCTATAAGACGAGTTATCCATCAATAAAATACATTTACTAACTAATACATAGCAAGTCATAATTTATAAATTTTAATAGAATCATCAAGTCAATCATCTGCCATTAAATTTGGCCAAAAAAAATTATCTATCAACAAAAGTGATCCGCTAATAAAAGTTTATAACTAAATAAACTATTAAAGTTAAAACTAAATAAATAAATTCCATACTTTACAAAGTTAAAACTATTAAAAAAAACAATAGTACGTCATTAACAAAAGTATATATATCATGAGCCCAAAAAATAAATTTAAAAATAAACAAGTTAATTTTAATCGATATTTATCAAATGAAACCATAAAAACATATATGACATTTAATCAATCATTATAAAAAAATTTATAGTTACAAGTATTATTATATTTTCCAAAACAATTTGGTTCAGTTTTATGGATTGGTTTGATTTACCTCTTCAAACCAATCATAAATTTACGGATTGGGTCGAATTAAAAAATTTTGAACTAAATTGTTAAAAAAAATCACATTTTTACTTTGATTTGGTTTTAAGGATTAATTCGATTTGATTGGTTTTTTTCTCATTCTATGATTAGATAGGTTTTGGATTTTAATTATTAAAGGTTACGTGGTAGGTTTTATTAGAGCTATGCAAAAGGGTTATGCAGGCCAACTCGCCCCACCCCACATAAGCCCGTGGGTTATAGGGGCAAGTCCAAAATGCGGGCCAAAATTTTTAGCTAAACCCACTCGCGTGGATTGGTGGGTTATGTGGGTTGGCCCGTGAATCCGTTAATATATTTTTTTATTAAAAAAATGATAAGTATTCAAATTTAAATTTAAAAATTTAATAATTTAAATATATAGTATATATTTCTTTTTATCTCACCAATTACTTACATAGTAGTACTAAATGATAATCGTGTATAGAATTAGCTCACATAACCGTTTTGCATGCGCACCTCAACGTTTTACTTTTAAGTTTTCGTAAGTTGCCCAATGAGGTGGGAGGCAAGAAACTAAGTTTTATAACTTGTGTCCAGTTGAAATTTTAAATGGCACTTGAAGTTTTTTGTTATAATAATTTTGTAGTTAAGTAAAATTTTAGCAATAAAATGCACTGTACTTTTGACCCGGTGAGACGGATGTATGCATTACACCATTGGTACATCCATCGAGTTGATTGGACAAGTGGACCCATCATCTTTTTCCAACGAATAGACATTGCTTTGTGCCTTTGTATTTTCACAGGAAATTGCCTCACCACTCATGTCGGTCGAATGATTTACCAACGAAGTGAGGAGCAAAAGTGAGGAAATCGACAAATTCAACCACGTGAGAAAAGCTGAACATCTGAACCAATGAAACATTTTTGAACGCCTGAATTAATTATTATGTCAGGAACCTACGTGATATATATGGGCTAAATCTGGACATAATATCCGAATTTTATTTATATAATTAAATTTATTATTTATAAATATTTTGAGAACATTTATTAGTATTCAAATAAAGTTTAAATAAATATATTCAATTATTTGATTGTAAATTTCAGTAAAGTTTTTGATAGTTAATTATAAAAATAAATAAAATTTAAATATTAAATTATAAAAATAAACAAAGTTTAAGTATCAAATATGCTGATCATTCAGCTATATATTTATGTGTGTACACACATATATTATATATATATATAATGAATATCTAAATTAAGATTTGTAAGACGTTTATCGTAATATATAGCATGCCAACCGTATGATGATCTTGCTAGCCATCCCTCACCTCAGGTGGCTGGTAAAGGCTTGCTTTCCTCCTTAATTTTTTAGTTTGATTTATTCGATAAAAATACATTCAGTATATCATTTTAATCAAATTAATTATTTATGGATCACTCATAAACTAATACATGATTAATTAATATTTATACATAGTGATAAACAAGCACAAAGCATAAAAACTTATGTTTGCAAAGTGTAAGTTATTCTTTATTGTGTTAGATAGTAATCAAATAAATTTTTATAATTTGAATTTTTAAAAGACAGTAATAAATTTTTATTTAAATTTTTTAACTCAACTTTTTAAAAAAAAATGGAAATAATATTTTATTTTTAGTTGTATAACTCTTTTATATTTCAAAAACATCTGTATCATGGGAAAGTCATTGGTAATATTTTCTATTCAAAAGCTCACGCCCCCCCAAATCTCTCATACTACATCGAAAAGAAACATTCATGCCTATTACTACTGCATATGAATATAACCAAAAAAATAAAATAAAAGAAAAAATTACGAAAGAAAAAGCTTTTCTTATTTTCAAGAATGACCTCTGCATATAGATATGAAAAAAATTTCTCTTTTCGATTTCATTAAGAATTATATTCAAATTATAACGCCAGATCTTTTTTTTCATTATATTTAAATTATTTTAATATTATATTTACATTATTTTTAAATAAATATTAATAAAAAATTAATATTTTATTCATAAATAAATCAAATAAGTATGATGCAAATAAATTTCATATAAGACATATAAAAATTGACCCACTAAATAAACCCTTAAGTCACGACCCAAAAAAAAAAAAGGAACAAAGACCCTTAAGTCAATATAGATGAATAATAGAGTTGGTATGGATTTTAATAGGGAACACACTAATCAATAAGCCATCACTAACCTGCCCAGCAAAACTTAATATTTCCAAATTTTCTCACCTTCATCTTTTCTGTATACTGCATCCTCCATGTTAAATCCCTGCCTTTTTCCTTGCGTTTGATTGCTGACAAATTTGACCGTCTTTAATTTCTACTTTAATGGAGCCACTTCTAAGTGCCCTAGCAGTTGCAAAATCCATATGGGACATTTTGTTTGAAGCAATAAGTTGCATCGGTAATTCATCCAAAAAAAGAAAGTTACTAGAGGATGAATTAGGGAAGTTGACAGACGAGAGAGATGATATTAAGGCAAGAGTTGAGTGTGAAGAGGTGGAGAAACGTGGTAAACGCCTGAAGCAAGTGGATGGCTGGCTGAACAGAGTGGATCAAACCAAAGAAGAATGTGATGAGGCCATTCAGTCTCCTTGGAACCTTCGATCTTGTTATGGACTTGGAAAGAAAATGGATCAGCTATACAGTAAGGTGAAAGAACTCCGATCCGAGGAAATTTTGAGAAGGTAGTCGATCCAACGTTTCTTCAAGTACGTGAGATGCCTAGGGAGCCGACAGTTGGTATGGACCACATGATTCATCGAGTGTGGGAATGGCTTCAGGATGAACAGGTAGGAATCATTGGATTATGGGGGATGGGAGGTGTTGGGAAAACCACCCTCTTGAAAAAAATCAATGAGGAGTTTTGTCGCAAAAGCCATGGATTTGACGTTGTTCTATGGATTGTTGTATCCAAACAAGTCAATCTAGGGAAGATAAGAGAAAGCTTAAGAAGGGATTTGGATATTGGAGATGACGTGTGGAACGATCGATCCGATGATGCAAAAGCCTCGATATTATGCCGGGTTTTGAATAAAAAGAAATTCGTACTATTAATAGATGATATCTGGCAGCGATTGGATGTGCCTAAATTAGGAATTCCTATTCCTGATCCAGAAAATGAATCCAAAATAGTGTTTACAACTCGATTTGAAGAAGTATGTGGTAGAATGGAAGCTAAGAAGAGCCTTAAAGTCCAGTGTTTGTCGCAGAAGCAAGCCATGGAATTGTTTGAGGAGAAAGTCGGTGAAACCACTCTACGGCTGCATCCGGATATCCCAAGATTTGCTGAACTTATTGTTCAAGAATGCAAAGGATTGCCCTTAGCTCTTATTACCATTGGGCGAGCCATGGCAACCAGGAAAAATCCCCTCGACTGGGAGTATGCATCAAATATTTTAAGAAGCTATCCATCAGTCTTTTCAACGATGGAGAATGATGTTTATAAATTACTGGAGTTCAGTTACCTAAGCTTGGACAATCCAACGTTCCAGCAATGCTTTCTTTATTGTGCTCTCTTTCCTGAGGACTATGATATCGATAAAAATGATCTTGTTGACTTATGGATCGGCGAAGGATTCCTCTCTAATAGGTATGATACACATAGAGCACGGCTTGAAGGTGGATATGTCGTTGGGAGTTTGAAGTCAGCATGTTTACTCGAGGGGGTTGAAGATGAGGTTGGGCGTAAGGATGTAGTTAGGATGCATGACGTCATTCGTGACATGGCACTATGGATAGCTCGTAAGCATGGAAAAGAGGAAAACAAAATCATAGTGGAAGAAGAAGATGTGGACATCTCTAGGTGGAAGGAGGCTGAAAGAGTATCATTACAAGGTGAGAGGATTATGATCAATCCTGTTACAGAACAATCAATATGTTCCAGGCTCACAACATTACTGATTAATTACACTGAATTGGAGACTTTGCCTCAGGGGTTTTTCAATTTGTTACATGTTTTGAAAGTTCTTGATATGTCATCGAATATGTTACTTAGAGAGTTACCCACAGGAGTTGGAAATTTAGTTAAGCTGGAGTATCTTAATCTATCGGGAACAAGTATTAGAGTGTTGCCTAATGAAATGAAAAACTTGACCTCTTTGCTCTACTTGCTTTTAGATGGTATGGAATTGATTACTCCAAAGGAAGTGATTTCAGGACTCTTCTCATTAAAAGTGTTTAGAATGAGTGAAATGCATGTCGACAATGATGAAAAGGGGCTAATAGAGGCGCTAGAGTGCTTGGACCAGTTGAATGAACTATCACTATGCGTACGTACCGCCTTCGGTATCCAGAAATTGCTAGTCTCTCCAAATCTACAACGGAGTATAACAGAGTTGAGTAGTGCCCATAACACAGACATGCACACCATTAATATATCAGCTTCGTCATTGGAGAAAATCTTGCGTCTAAATAAGCTTGAGTTACTTTGTTTTGATTCACTTGAGAGCATAGAAATATATGATGAGGTTCCAAGGCACATGAATGCCCGTCTATCAAGTGGGTTTGAGTGGACAAGTCTGCATGTTGTGTTTATCGCTTGCTGTCATAAATTAAGGAATCTATCATGGCTTATATATGCACCCAAGCTCCAAAGACTGGAAATACGTTTCTGCAACTCACTTGAGAAGATCATTGATGAAGATATTCTGCAATATATGCATGAAAATGCAAGTGCAAGGCTCTTCTCATTTCTCAAGACTCTTATGTTGATGGGTTTGCCAAGTTTAATGAGCATTCACAACCGAACCTTACCATGTCCTTTGCTGAGAGAGATTTATGTACAACATTGTCCAATGCTAAAGAAGCTTCCATTTGACTCTACCGACGGAAGGAATAGCTTAGAGAGAGTCGGAGCGAAATCTCAATGGTGGAGTGGATTAGAATGGGATGATGAAGCTGCTAAGGCTTTTTTCACCTCAAAGCTGGTGGTAGTTGATCGGTGATTAGAATAGCTCAAATCAAATACAAGTCATGCTAACGGGTCAATTGCACTCAAAGGTCTGCTTCTAATAGTTTTGATATGTCCTTGGAAATGCTTTTTTATTTGATTATGTTGGTAATTTGTAATTGTCATGCTTCCAATTCATTTCATATAATGTTTGTGTAAGAAGTACACATAGTGCATTGTTTATGTTTGATGAAATGACCCAATTGAATTATCTTTTTTGAGAAAATTACACTATGGCTGAGCTTTTACTTGAGGTTCCATTGAGCCATTTTTTATTTTATTTTTTGTGTTTTTATAAATTTGGGGAAAGTAAAAAAAAAACTGAAAAAAAGAAATATAAAAAACTGAAAATATATAATATTAAAGTGAAAAGTCATATTTTAAATTTCTAAAGAGTATATATATATATATATATATATATATGCTATATATTTAGGTTGTGTATAAATTTAGCATTATGCTTATGGATGATAAGCATCTTTTGTTTGTGACCTTTCACACCATGGCAGTTTGAAATGAACTCTTGATTCACTTTCTTTCTATATTATTGAACCCTTTCTAGTCTATTTATCCAGCTCGATGATTAGTTTCTTTGCTTTCTTGACTAATCCAATGTTACTCAAAGAATGGAACCTTTTGTGAACATTTGCTGCACAAATTCATGTAATCACATGTATAGCCATTACTTCCGGCTCATATTGATTTGTCATTATCTATGTTGATAGGGTAGCTAGCTTGTTTTGGGGGTTTTCATGAATATGAATGACTAACTCAACTAGGATGGATAAGCTATGCATTGAAGATTCTGCTACTACATCTATAGGTAAACCGCTAACCCCTTTGTAAGCTGGCTCTTTTTGCATTTTTTATGAATTTCCAATCACCTTAAGTGGCCATTTTTTGAAAATTCTCCAACTGTTTGTTTGAAACTTTTGTCAATTGACTTTTTTTGGCAATGCAGGTTCATGGCAATTATACGTGTTTTGTTGCGAAGAAGCTTCAGTCTTATGTACAAGTTTCTTTTCATATATGCATTGTAGTTACAAATATTCTCTTTTACTGGTGTACCTGTGTTGTTTCTCATCTGATTAGTCACTTGATGTTAAATTTTATGATCTAAGGCAAGTGATAAGATGAAATATTTTACATTTCTTAATTTTAACAAGTTGTGACTTCCTCTTAGGATACCAAGGTATGAAGTGAAGTTTTATTCTTTATACTGTTGTCAGTTTGAATCGTGCTCTTAGCTTTGCCTTTGTTTCTGGCATACCACTAAGTGGAACTGAATGCACTGTGGCATTGGATATTTATGTCAAGGATAATATTTTTGAAATTGGATAGACATCGGGAGACAGAAAAGCTTCACCTTTGGGTTTAATAACCTTCCGAAAATCATCCCCACCACTGGCGCTTTATCCATGAGGTGCTAACAACCCTGCATCCTGTTTATATCAAGACATTGGGTGGAGGGGACAAATCTCCAAAAACTGAAGTATGTAATTCCTGCTCACTAGAGAAGATCTTTGATGTTATTATAATGCAAAATAAAGAGGAATATGCACCAAACTTCATCATGTTCTTCACTGACAACAATTGAGATGATGATATGTCCTACTTTGAAGGAGATTCCTTTTTGTATCTAATAGTTGAAAAAATAGCCTAATAAATGTTTTAATGGAAAAAAAAACTACATAATGGGATGAATTATAATGAAATGATGAAGATTGTAAGGCATTTTTCCACTTCAAAGCTTGAATATCTGCCTTATGCATATGTTAGTCCCTTGACATAGCCTTTCGACGGTTATTGGTCAGCCTTGACTGGAGGAACATGAAAAACTCATAGTTGATACTTAGACATCTGGTTTGTGATACACTCTATATTCTTCGAAACCAATCTATCTTCCAAACAATCGATCAATCACATCAACATGTAAAGAATACAAACAAGAGATTGAGCCTTCCCAACGGTGATGCCCTTACAATCTCAATACCAAATATCTACGAAATCTTTTTTTTACAACTCTACCAACAACTTCTATTTATACAACTTCCTAACAACTTGTCTAACTAACTCAAAGCCAGCTCAGCACCAGCTCAGCACACACTTACTAATAATACTAACTACTGTATTACTAGTAACAGCTCCTTAGTTCATATACCTATCACTTCCTACTTATTACATGTGTATATTAGCTTCTCTTATTTCTTAAGTCTCCTACTATAAACCTGAAAAATAGGCTTAACATTCCGTGGTAATGTATCAATGCCTCCCTCGGAAACACTGTCCTTGTCCTCAAGGACAAAGTCAGGAAACTGATATTGAATAGCCTCCTTATCTTCCCATGTAGCTTCACTAGCAGCAGAATCGGACCACTGGACTAACACTTGAGGAATCTCAAACCCATCACGAACATCAAAACGTCGTCCCAAAACTTGAATAGGATAAACACCCCCAAAATCCTCATCCGACATCAAATCAGATGGAAAATCTTGACCAATCCGACCAATTACACGATAGGGACCATAGAAACGAGGAGCCAATTTGGAAGAGGATTTAGCCCCTACACGAGTTTGTAAAGCAGCTCGTAATTTAAGAAAAACCCAATCCCCCACCTTAAATTCCACATCCCGAGACCTATTAGCCACTTTACAATTTCGCAATTGAGCCCTTTCCAAATTACAACGCAAACGAGCTAGAATAGCATCTCTAGAGAAAAGAGACTGTCGTAAATCCGGATTCTGTACTTCCTTAGAGACATAAATAGGAACAACCGGAGGTGGCCGACCATACACTACTTCGAAAGGAGTCATACCAGCAGAGGAATGATAAGAAGTATTGTATGAAAACTCAGCCCATCCAATCCATTTAGCCCATGAAGAAGGAGTCTCGGAAGCAAAACACCGAAGATAACACTCCAAACATCGATTAAGAACCTCAGTTTGTCCGTCCGTTTTGGGTGGTATGCGGTGCTGAAATGGAGACGAGTTCCTTGTAAAGCAAAGAGCTCTCTCCAAAAAGTACTAACAAATAATGGATCTCTGTCACTAACAATAGTACGAGGAAAACCATGCAATCGTACTACTTCTTTCATAAAGATCAGCCACTCGTTTAGCAGTATAAGGATGCCGCAACAGTAAGAAGTGACCATACTTTGAAAACCGATCCACAACCACAAATATCACATCAAAGCCATTAGACCTGGAAGACCGGATATAAAATCCATAGATATGTCTTCCCATATAGCCTTAGGAATGGGTAAAGGATTCAAGAGTCCTGCTGGAGCCAAATTTTGAACTTTGTGCGTTGACAAACAGCACAAGAGTTCACAAACTTAGCCACATCACCTTTCATACCTATCCAATATAGATGAGCAATCATTCGTCTATAAGTTTTAACAAACCCAGCATGACCCCAACAGCCGACGAATGAAATTCATACAAAAACAATGGCACCCAAGATGACTGAGAAGGAATGACTAATCTATTATGGTAATATAAATTGTCTTGAAGAAGGTGAAAACCACGACCTGCATCTTTCCCATCTTTAAGCAACTGAATCTTCGTAGAAAGAATGGGATCCTTCAATACATCCTCATGTATAGCAGCCAAATCAGTCCAAATTGGACCAGAAATTCCGGAAAATTCCATATCTCAAACTGCCTAGAAAGAGCATCAGCAGCTCTATTCTCACTTCCAGCCTTGTAAACAATGTCAAACTCATATCCCAACAACTTGGCTAGCCAATGTTGTTGATTAGGAGTTGTGATGCGCTGATTTAAGAGATGCTTCAAACTCTTTTGATCAGTGCAAACAATAAAACGTCGTCCAAGCAAATAAGGACGCCAATGGTTGATTGCCAAGACTAAAGCCATTAACTCTTTCTCATAAGTAGACTTCATAAGATTCCTATCAGACAAAGCTTTACTAAAATAAGCAATTGGACGCTGACTTTGCATCAGTACCGCCCCTATACCCGTACCGGATGCATCACACTCAATCACAAAGGATTGAGAAAAATCTGGCATAGCTAAAACAGGTCCCTGCACCAAAGCTTGCTGCAGAGCACGAAATGATTCCAAAGTCACATCAGTCCACTCAAAATTGTCCTTCTTCAATAGATTAGTCAATGGTCTAGCTATCTGTCCATAATTCTTGATAAATTTCCTATAGTAACCGGACAACCCCAAAAAACCACGAACTGCTTTAAGAGAAGATGGAATTGGCCACTCAACCACTGACTTCACTTTCATTGGATCCATCGCTACCCCTTCAGCTGAAATAATATGGCCTAAATATTCCAATGAAGTTTGGCCGAAAACACACTTCTTGCGATTAGCCGTGAAGTGATTAGTCTTCAACAATTCCAAGACAATACGAAGATGATCCATATGAGCATCCATATTCTTGCTATAGACAAGAATATCATCAAAAAACACCAAGACAAAATTCCTCAAATAAGGCCGAAATAAGTTGTTCATTGTTGATTGAAAAGTGGCCGGAGCGTTGGTGAGACCGAAAGGCATCACCAAAAATTCATAATGGCCTTGATGTGTTCTAAAAGCGGTCTTTGGAACATCATCATGATATACCCGTATTTGATGATAACCCGCCTTTAAGTCAATCTTAGAAAATATAGTAGCACCGCACAATTCATCCAATAATTCCTCTATTACTGGAATAGGATATCGATCCGGCACAGTCACCTCATTAAGAGCACGATAATCCACACAAAATCGCCAAGAACCATCTTTTTTTTTAACCAAAATCACCGGACTAGAAAATGGGGATGAACTAGTACGAATAATGCCAGCATCCAACATCTCATTCACCAACCTTTCTATTTCATCTTTCTGCACTTGTGCATACCTATAAGGCCGCACACTAACAGGATTAGTGCCTTCCTTTAAGGGAATGCGATGATCTGTTTCTCTATTCGGTGGCAAAACATTGCTAGAGGAAAAAACATCAGAATATTCGACAACAAAACATTGATTCGCGAATCCAATTGATCAACAATCACAACATTCAAGTCCAACTCTATAACACAATAGATGACATTCATCACCCTCTCCCAATTGCTTCAAATGTTTCTGAGTCGTACAAGACTTTTGTAGAGTAGGATCACCTGATAAAATCAGTTCACCATTTTGAGTTGGTATCTTCATAGTCATTAATTTCCAATCCACTTTAATCTCCCCAAGAGTTTGTAACCAAGCTACCCCCAAAATCATATCAATAGCACCCAATTCTAACACATAACAAGAAACAGAACAGGAAATCCACTGAAATAATATCAAATCAACACATATTCCTTCAGATTGTATGCTATGACCATCCCCAAGCTTAACAGAAAATGGCAAAGTAGGACACACCTTTAATTGCAATTGTTGAACTATGAGTAGACACAAAATTATGACTAGCTCCACTGTCAACTAAAACTGTAATAGGATGCTGCAACAATAATCCCCGAAATTTCATAGTTTTCGGTCCATCAAATCCATTCAATGCTAACAATGATAATTCCATGTGCTCATTTCCTCTCAAACAGTGTCCTGTCTCCCTCTACATCTAACAACTTCGTTCCTTCTGCCCTATCAACACACTGATCACCAATATCATCCTCCAAAATTATAACCCGTAATGTTTTGTTAGGACACTTATGATTTGGATTATATGGTTGATCACAATGGAAACAAATACCACGTTTCTTCTTATCTAAATACTCAGCATAGGATAACTGCTTTGACATCCTACTACCCCCATTCTGAACAAGCCATTACTTCCCCTACTTGAACTTCCAGAAGAAGGATCAACCACTTTTTCCCCTAATTTTCTATCATTCCACCCATTCCGCTTCCACCACCCCCTTGGAAAGACTTCCAAGATGAGGATGGACTTCGAGAATTAGCATGAAAAGTAGAATATGAATTCCGAAATGGAAGATTCGAACTATAATTGTTTATAGAAGGAACAAAACGATTAATACTACGCTCACTCTTACTACTCCTTCCATACTCACTATTATTATCATGCGAAAAACATATTCCATACTCAAATTCCTTTTCAATATTCAGAGATAACTCCATTGCATCAGCTAAAGACAAAGGTTTAAGAGTTTTTACCCGCAGTAAAATATCCTCTCGCAATCCTCCAAGATAATACCCTAATAACTGCAATTCAGTCATATCAGGAGCTTGAGAAGTAATTGCCTCAAAATCCTCCATATAACTTGCGACTGAATTGACTTGTCGAAGAGTTGATAAACTCTCGTATGGGTTAAAAGCCGAATGTCCACCATACCTCAGCAACAATTCCTGCTTCAATGCCGACCAATCTAAATGAGGAATCCTCCGCTTCAACATTTTCAACCAATAAACTGTACGTCCTCTCATAAACATCGACACTAGAGGCACTCTACGATCGCTTTTGGTTTGATGAATTTCAAAGTATTGCTCCGCCAATGTAATCCAATGTACCGGTTCAGATCCATCAAATTCCGGTATTGTAATATAGGCAGCATTCCGTTTGTAATCATCATCATCAAACAATTCATCCGGAGAAATAGTCTTTCCTTTCTTGCGTTCCAAATGTTCGACATTTTGCCTCGCTGATGAATCTCCAATCGAACCTTTCGTTGAGTCCACTCCTCGTGATTCCTTTATCATTTCTTGTAACATAGATTGAATACTAGCCAACGAACTATCAATCGCTCCAACTTTCACATTTGTATCTTGTACTTGCTGTTGAAGCTCTGCTACACATCCACGCATCTCTTCACCAATTTCTCGAATATCCTTCTCCATTGAATCCATCCGAGCTTCCATCCTCGTCATCGTGGAAGGAAAAGAATTTCCCACAGACGGCGCCAATTTGATACACTCTATATTCTTCGAAACCAATCTATCTTCCAAACAATCGATCAATCACATCAACATGTAAAGAATACAAACAAGAGATTGAGCCTTCCCAACGGTGATGCCCTTACAATCTCAATACCAAATATCTACGAAATCTTTTTTTTACAACTCTACCAACAACTTCTATTTATACAACTTCCTAACAACTTGTCTAACTAACTCAAAGCCAGCTCAGCACCAGCTCAGCACACACTTACTAATAATACTAACTACTGTATTACTAGTAACAGCTCCTTAGTTCATATACCTATCACTTCCTACTTATTACATGTGTATATTAGCTTCTCTTATTTCTTAAGTCTCCTACTATAAACCTGAAAAATAGGCTTAACATTCCGTGGTAATGTATCAGTTTGTATAAAAATGCTTGAATTATTGATATTGTGTTTTATTGTAGGGCACGAATCATTGTTCTTTCTAGTTTGAATTGGTTTCATTTCATCGCTGCTGATTATTATGAAGTTTGATGAGATTCGTTTGTAATTTTAGCAATTCCTTAATTGCCAAAAAGAAAACCTAGTAAATTCTCTATTTTCCAGATTAGGGTTCACTTTGTTAGATTATAACATTAGGAAAAGATGTTAAGAGTAACCATGCATGCCCATTTTTCCTGTTCCTGCTGTATAGATTTTTGTATTTATTTCCGTATGGTTATCTTCATACATGAGCAACAAAGGAGATGGAGTGAAAGTGGTACCTACAATTGGATCACCAAAGAGTTGGATGAAAGGACAACACATTAAAAAGTTTGCAATATATTAATGACGAGTAGAGAAATAAATCTTTATTCTGCTCTGTTCGAGACAACTTATTGATTGGATCCATAATGCTATCTGTTTCATTTTCATTTCTAGATGTGATGATTTATGTGCTAATTGTCACCTAGTTGTCCATGTTTGAATGCACTCATACATGTCTTAGTTGCTCTCTTAGTCTTCTCTTATCCTTGTTGAAGTCGTATTACGAAAAGAACTATGATTCCAATAGTTGCTTTTGTTGTTGTCGACATTTACTAGCAAGTGATAAACACCATATTGCTACTACTTTTAAAACATTAACACTAGAGCTCTTAATTTTGAAAAGGTTGTTACCCCATGTTCACACCAATCAACTTATTAGGAAGCCTAAACTTATTTACAATACTTTGCTCGGCCCACGTGAAGACTAATTATGTCAGGATGAAAGATGATTATGTTTTAAACTTATTTCACCAAACTTTATCTAAAGTAGGAATAGAGATAACTAGTTACTGATTGGATGGGCTTCTTCCACTAGGAACGGGTAATCTTCATGAATCATGACCCTCTGTCCCATTTTTCTGGTGTATTGGACGCTCAAGCTGAAGGACCTACTCCTAATCTATTGAAAAATATATCTTGTTCAGTTTTGTGTCATCTGTTTATATCACAACGAGCAAGATTCTTAGAGGCTATTCTGGATGAATTAAAGACGTCCAACATTAAAGTCCAGGATGAAGACAATTAATGTGAAGTATGTTTTTCTTACTTAGAAATTGTGATAGAGTTTGACACAGGTTGTGGTTTCCTGCTTAATGGCATATACAAGCTGTTGCTGCTGCTACTATGCTTCTTCATGGATCTTTCTCTAGTGAGTCTCCCAAGAGCATGGAGCCATTGCTTTCAATTGATGATGATGATGTGCTATATGTGGTCTTGCATTAGTAGGGCTGATAGCTTGTTTTGGTGCAGGGTAATGTAATGAATTCCTTTCATTAGTAGTTCTCTCTTCACAACACTACCTCATATTAGAAATTCAAGATCTTCAGGTGATAAAACTAAAATTGGTATTCTGCGTCCCTCCTCCCAAATTAAAAACTAGTTGCTAGCATTGCATTTCACCTTGACAGCTTTCCGCCAGGATCAAAATTACGAAAATGGGAACTGAGATTAAGTTCATCTTTTGATTTGGATTGATATTTTAGTGGATAACTGAGTAAAAGAGCAAGGGGTATTATTTGAAAAGAATTAAGATCAGCTGTGATAGTTTGATTGACCTTGCAATTATTAATTCACTATAACAGTTATTGCTATTCATATGTAGGGATTATGCTTGGATGACTTTAGAATGTCAAAGACAGTAAGCTTGTTGAGCTAGCAAGACCAATGACTTCAATAGGCAGCTCAGGGTTTGTCTTAATAGCTACGGATATTATTTGTTTAGGATAGTCTAAAGTAAGAGAGATCTGGCCATCATCAACGTTTTCTAATGTCTTATATGTTACTCTGTTTTAACCATCATTATAAGTTTCTCAGTAGGATTTACCGAATAACCTCAGTTATTACGCAGCCAAGAATGCCATATTTCTATATCCAATAGTGAGCTAAAGATATCTCAAAGACCTGAAGAGACATTTTCTTGCAAAATTCAATTGTCTCTATTTGATGTACTTGGACGACAAGTATACATATCTATTTTTTTCGGTCACGCCACTGCAGAATTTGTGAGTGAGAAATATGGATTGTCGCAAAATAAACCTTATTCAACGACATTGTTGGACGATGATTTTATTTTATCTTGAGATGGTACCAGGGGTAAAGGGTTTATCTCGATGTCATATACATATATATGCTTTTGGCAAAATCATTGGCAATTGAGTCGCGACCTATGATATCCGACATGAAGGATAGATATTTAGCAATACATGAATAGAAGCATCAAGTCAACTATGAATCCGGAGGATAACAGTGTACAACGATTCAAATAGTAGGGGAATAAATAAATAAATAAATATATATATATATATATATATTGTGTGTGTGTGTGTATGCATTCCATATTGAGAATCTTGGAAAGGAAAAAAAAATTTGAATACCTTTTTTTTTTTTTTTTTTTTGCCAAACAATTGGATACTTGAAATAGGAAACTCACGGCTTGAAGGTCCACCACTTGATGCTCAACCGATAATCATGATTTAAATATTCAACCAATACTCTACAAGTGTAAATAATTCGTGCTATAATCTCAATATTTATACATTGTAATTTGATACCTAATGAACCTTTAAACTATGATAGCATGTTTGGAAGCTATGCAGCTACTGCATGAGCGTGCAAGCGCTGGATAGTACCATAACTAATTAAAAATATATACATTTTATATCCAAACCCCTTTAACTTCATTTGAAGAGCTTTGGTTAGGTAGAAAATGTAAAGGGCTAAATCTGAAGTTTAGGTCTTTCAGCCTGATAATGACTTGGGTTTAACTCTTTTGGCTAAGTAACAAAGCCTAGAGAGTTAAGTTCACAAAATTGGGATGAATGAAAGAAATTTGGCATGGTAGGTTTGGAGTAGGAACCGTTGAACCAGACCGACTCATCCGCTCTTAAGCTTTCTCAAGCAACTCATGAACTCAAAGAAAGCCCATGGAGAAATCCTTCATTTGGAGGATTCATCTTGTCCATTAATGGTCAATACAATTTGAGAGATGCCACTAAGAGCCAAGCTCTATAAATATTCAGAGTTTGCCATCATTTAAGAGATTCAGAAATGAATAGAAACGTCATTGTATTTTTGGAATATTTTCACAAGAGATTAAATAAGGCATAGAGCAAAGAACACACAACATTTTCTCTAAAACAATAAGGTTTGTGCTACTTTACTTCTCCACCCACCAGTATCTTTGAGCTACTCCTCCTCTCTATCACCTTACTTTTGGTTATTCTTTACGTATGCTTCTATGTCACTCCTTTGAGGCCACGTGTAGCGCGAGACGCACGCTGCACACATGTGACTACTTCGATCAAATCTATACTACTGCATATAGTAAATTATCAGAATAAGTTTTCATTAGGTTATTATTATTTATCTTAAGCAAAATACACAAATAATTTGTGAATTTTAATGTATAAAAATTATTGTTTGTACTTTTTTTAGAGCTTAAATATTCGATTTTTTGTTGCTTTTTTCCCATCAATTTTCTTCTTGTTTTTATGTTCTTCATTTTTAACATTTTTTTTCTATCGATAATTAAATATAATGAGAAAGATGGATCTATAATAAAAATCATAATGAAATGGAAAAGAAAAATCAATCAAATTAATGGAAACTCCATTATTGGAATTTACAATAGGTAGGAGTACATTTTTTACATTGAAACATAAGTAAACATCTAGATATCTGACCATAAAACTTTGTGTATATTTTGATTTGCAAGTAGGAAATCCTGTGAAAATGGATGATAAAATGTTTATATTAATTTGACATGCATCTAATAGATATGGTTATATGAATTTGTATTTATCATCTTCTCAGTTGATTTACCGCAAACATGATGGATAAATTTGTATTTATTCTACCATAAAACTCTGTGTATTTTTTGAAACTTCATATTCACAAAATTGCTGCAGAATTGACCTTTCAGTTATGGAGAGACATAGAAACTTAAGGGACTCGAAGAGAGAGATAAGGAGATTTATTTTGGAGGATAGCTTCTATCATGTATCACATTATTATTACTAGGGACATAATGGTTGGGACAACAATTTTTTTTTTTTTTTTGTGCCATAGTTTTTGTTTTAAGCTGAATAGGCAACCACATTTCATTTCTATTTTTAAAAATTACATTATAAAATATATATACAAATGTTGTATATCATAAAAGGAAAAAAGGTTTATTTTTTCTAAAAGAAATTTAACAATCATAATTTTTAAAAAATAATTTTAACTTTATGCAATTGAAATAATATTTGTAATAACATAGTTTTAAATATCACAAAGTTGGAATTATTTTCTTTATATGTGTCACATGTTTACAATAATTATAATATGTGTAGACAAAGGGATTCAATTGCAATTTGCTACGTGTGACTTTAGGTAGTGAATTGGATAACAAGCCTCAAGCGTCCCCTAACCCACACCACACCTACCCACCCACCCACCCACCCCACCCCTCCATCCCCTCCCTGATCTTTTGGGACTATAATCTAATAGAATAACTGTGTTTCACTGAATTTTAGAATTATCCTAAATAAGGAGACTTTAGGATATTTATCATTGTTGTTAGATTAGGTTTACTTACTTGGTTCAACCTAGTTAAACTTGACTTAACAATTAGAATGGTTAGGTTCAACTAAGGTTTAGCCTTTGGTTTAACCTGGTTTTACTGATTGATTCTTGACCTCTAACATATACAGGTCAAACCTCTGGATCGATCTAACAACATTGGTATTTGTAAGGTTTAGCTAATAAACCATCTATCATATTGCTTAAAATCTCAGTGGCTAAGATGACTTCTCTTACTAACCGTCTTACTGTTTGATTTAGATTCACATAGATTCATTAGCTATCTTGTGTCAAATTATTCACTGACTTAAGCATCGAAATGATCTCATTGAATAAACCTTGACACCTAATAACTATGTTTTATCTTACAAGCCAAGTTATCATAAATTTAAAACTTCCCTAGGCCAAATTCTTAAAGACAAATGCTCCAATAGATTCATCACTCTTTATAACTGAAAATGTGCTAGGAGCACATTCCATCAACTTAAAACGCTGCCCAATTGATGTTTTGTCTTACAAGCTAAGCTTCTATGAATTTAAGATACGTTCGACCCAATTTTTCAAGATAAACCCTCCAACAGGTTCATTACTCTATAGTAGGGGTGTGCAAAAAAACCGAATGTTTAGGATAACCGAACCGAAACCGAGAAACCAATCCGAAAAAAGCGGTTAACCTATCCATCGGTTTCGGTTTAGGATTGGCATTTTTAATTTTTCCGGTTTTCGGTTTCGGTTTCGGTTTTTAGATTCTAGAAACCGATGGATTCGGTTAACCGATCCGTAATTATATATATATATATATATAATTTATAATATGCCCATAAAATTATTTTTTTTAGTATTATCAATATGAATTATGTTAAAGTGAATAATTCAGATAAAAATAAACAAATGCATATATGTTTGAAAATTAGAATGGTGATATTTGATTGAGATTTTGTATTGAGCTTAATTGATCGAGGTTGATAAGAGTACATGAGTAAAAAGCTATTATGATTATTATCTTGATGACACCGATATATATTAAACTATTTTACATGTCTTACATTCTTAATTTATAGTTTTTAATATAATTATACAAAAAAAAATACTCTAATTATTTTTACGGACATATTGAAAAGTATGGTTAATTGCAAAATTTGCATAACCATTATGTCAAACGGTTAAAAACCGAAAACCGAAAAAATTAACTGAAAAAAACGGTTAACCATTAAGGCGGTTAACCGTTCATAATGGATAGGTTTAGGATCAGGATATTGAAAATCCGATTATTACGGTTAGGATAAAAAAATAGGGCCACAGACCGGTTAACCGAACCGTGAACACCCCTACTCTATAGTGAAAATTTGCTTGAAATACACTCAATTAAGTTAATATATTTTGTGCAATTTCCTTTTAAATATTTTGTTATTATTTTAATATTTGCATAATTTTCTTTATTCTACTTTCTAGTAATCTCCATGATAGTTGTTTGAATTCATCAATTAATGAGAAATTAAAAGAAAATACATAGCAAGACACTGTGAATTAGGCTCAAATACATATTCCTCACATAAATAATAAAAAAAATCCACTAGGAAAAAAGGAAAAAAAACAAGAGAGAAGAAATCTACTTTCACTTTTTTTTTCCCTCCAAAATGACGTTTCCTTTTGTATCCACTCCTTTTGTATCTACTCCAATTATATACAACGTATCACATGTGGAGAATATCTGATGTGTATTATAATTTTGAACTCGCTTCCTCGTACACAGTAAATCATGCTTGATGTCTGACATAAATCGTACAACATTTGAGCTAGAAAAATTTCTCCATTATAAGACAAATTCGCAATGACAAAAATAAAATAGAATGAAATGAAAATAGACTTCTTGTCCAACTGCATGAAAAGGAAATCAGGTCTAAAATATCCATTCCAGTGGCTCTAGATCCGATACACTGCATTAACGTAAATCACATTTCAAACTTTTGGCCAACCGGAAAAGTGCGTTGAATGTGCTGGAAGTACGTGTGCGTTTGGTCCCTGGTTTCGAATTCTGCATTTTGTCAATGAATTGTGAATTGAAAACTTGCTCCGCCGCACAAACCTAGCAGCGTATTAAGATTGGGGGATCCATTGTCCTTATTTTAGTTGTGCTTAGACACACAAGTCGCAGATAAAGGAGGAAGTTTGCCCCGAAAATCGGAAATCTTGAAGAATCAAGAGAATGTCTATGCATGTTTAGCAGATGGTCGGAGGAGCCATGCAGCAGAAAGCAAGGACAATGGAGATCACACAAAAGTATTGCTATGATTCAAAGAACAGAAAATTAGAAACCTTGAAGAATCAAGAGTGTTCATGCATTTTATTTTCGCAGATGGTACAAGAAGCAAGAAAGGATAATGCGAGGAAGAAGATCATATAAAAGTATCACAACGAATCAAGGCAAGCAAGCGGAATAGTACTGATGAAATCAGTCATGGAGTCGGAAAATAAGCTCTTGCTTGCAAAAAGACAATGTATCAAATACTACAGGTACATAAGCAAGAATAAGTAGAAAGTTTCCTTAAGTTGGCAAGACTCAAAAAATAGATTAGGTAGCAAAATCACGTGCCTTCGAGACTCATAAGAGGCCAAATACCGCATGGAGATCCCAAGGGTACTAGAAGTATGACAACATATGGATGCCTTTAGCCATTGTTCTAAGTAAAAAGTCCTGTCGACCTAAGAATAAAAAATCTAGAAACATGTCGGTCACCAATTACAAAAACTACCCAAAAACATTTAGGAGATCAAGCCCAAATACAAGGCCTCAGTTGAAGATTTACTTGTACCACAAAAGGAATCAATTTGGCTCTTCTGTCCCTATTTGAAGTGAAACAACATACTGCAATGGTGAGAGGATAAACTTTTCATGTAGGTGGTTGCCATGTCCCTGGCTTGAAGGATACACCCAATCCTGTTGGCTCAGAAGACGTAAAAATGATTATATGCAGACAATTCAGTCATAAGAAGATTGGCAATTCATGCTTTTTTTTATTTATTATTATTTTTTTTTGGCCGGTGATTGGCAATTCAGGTTGGCCGGTCATGTTTGCATTTGCCATATTGATAACAAACACATGTAACCTTGATTCTACACCATAAAAAATTAAGTCACTTCATAATTACGTTAATTCATATCCCAGTCATGTCATAGTCATTTGTATTGTGTCATGTCAGCTTTATGCATTGTCTCTATGTATATATCTTATGATTGTGTTAGTTTCATGTTCATTTTTCGTTCCATATCAGGGATAGCCAGGGTCATCTAGTTCTAGGCCTTTTATTCTATTTCATATCAGCTTGTGACTATTTGATTTAGCCAAGTGATCAAACCAGCCGCTAATATACGCTCATGAAGGGAACGGGCTTATTAGAAAAAAAATTGTATCTCCTGATGTACAGATGGAAATGTATAATAGAGACTTACTGTGGTACTTACTTTTGTTTCTGTGGCTTGCTCTTCAGGTTTCCTGAAAATGCACAACAAAATATTAAGCTAGGATGCATAGTGAAGTTAAAAATAAGGGTATTCATCCCTGGAACTTCCATTTTTCAAAATCAGGAATGATAGCTCCAATGAGAAAGGTGACATGGTAGACATATGAAGAAGGATATTTAGCATATGATAGGAGATTAGCACAATAAAGCTACTATTAGGAGGCACAACTTCTTATTTCTAGCATTTTACAAGCAGATTAACGTGTCTTAAGCTGAGTTTCATCTTCATTAGTAACAGTACAATGTCTAGCTGGTACACCTCAAATGTTCCTCTTTGTCTGAAGACTCCTCAACCTTGACACCCTCCGGCAAAAGAAACCAAAAGGTGAGCACTGGCATCGACCATCTAGTTATAAATCTACAATGAATAAATCGACAAATTTCTTGGCAGAAATATCAAAAAATGAAAAAAAAAAAAAAACTAACTGCAGCGCCTGTGTTATGTCGCATATTATTAGTAGTATTTCAAAAAGAATAAGTCCCACATTCCTTAGACCTTGTTGTTTGTCCTTGTTTATTAACTTCCTTGTATATGTGGGCTTGTAAATAATTAGGGAAAAGGCATGGGCTCGCGAGTAATATACAAGGACAAACAACAAGGTCTAAGGAACGTGGGACTTATTGTTTTTGAAATACTACTAATAATATACAACATGTTAAACATGCATTATCCAGTATGACTGTTCATTATTACTCGCATTATCCTATAACTAGAAGAACCTCCAGGCATGAAAGGATACAAATCTTGGTACCATGGGCCATTGCAAACCGTTCAAAATGAGAAATATGAAATACAAATCAATTCAGCCCTTCAAATGAGAAATGAAATCCTGCATTTTATTCTAATGTCTCAAAGTTTTCTTCCTATCATGAATGGAATGAAAGCGTGCATTGACTCTGCTCCAGACAAAAACCACATACATCCCAGATAACAAGACAGCAGCAACTAATTCAGAAACCTCCATGTACAAGAAGGCACCGTTTGGAGTACTTATAATCAGTAAACAGGTGATTCTTCACTGTTGAATATTATAATTTTTTCTTCCATTCTTTTATTCATCAAGATGAATATCTGATGTTGAACAATATGTCTACATTCTAATATTGCTCTAGCCAAAAGCTTGTACCTGTTAATTTGCGACAATGGATAAACAAACTATGATACCTTCTGAAGGAGCTGGGAACTGTCGCACAAAGCTTTTCAAATCAGGACCACTAAGTTTACCTGCAGTTAAAGCATCTCAAACCATAAGTAATGGCAAGTCACAACCTCCAGTATTTAAAGAATCCCCAGTAAGCTAACCAATGCTGATGCCCTTTTGTGCACCATCTTCTTTCAGTTTCCTTTCCTCTTCCTCCTTTAATCTTTTAAGATTGAACATTGAGTTAAGACCACCACTGAATCCATTGAAAAACATTATAATTAAGACAGGAAAAGGGCAAAAGGAAGTCATGAAAATTTGAGAACCCCAATGATCAAGGAGTGACAAAGTTTTCTAAAACTTTTGAATTCAGCAAGATTATTTCCAATGAAAGGCAACTGCAGTACAGATTTTACAGAAACACAGAAATTACAAAAAAGAGTTTTGTTATTGCACTACTGCACCAAAGACATTCTTATGTGAACTTCAAAATAAAATACTTTTGTTTTGGAAGATATCCTAACAGAACTTTGTGATATAAAAAGCTAACAAAACTTTTGTTTTCTTGGAACTCAGTGATTTTGCTTGAATCCTCATTGAGTGCAACCAATAAACTGCTAGAGACAAAATACAGAAAGCCAACAACATAACTTGATATAGAAACATCCTTTTAAAACATGTTGGATGCCATAATCATCAACTTGACTCTGGATGTTACTGGCTAATACATAAGAAAACGAACTTTCAAAATTAATGGAAAACAATATGAAAGCAACATATGTGCTGCATTGAGTCTAATCTGCTCACGCATGGCCTCAAGCTCAGCCATTTCTTGAATTAAGATAAAGGCATAAAGAAATGAGGATGGTTAACATTTCAAAGCATTTTAATGCAAGCCTAAACAACCATTAATAAGCAGTCATTTGATCGAAACAGATTCTACCAAGTATGGCAGTAATAAAAAAGCTTTTTCCATTTAAATGTTTCTCAGAAGAATAATTCTTTATTACTGACATAGCTGAGAAAAGAAAAAGAACAACTTTGCATTTGATCAGATTAAAGGATTTCAGTTTCAGTATCTATGGAGTAGGATTAGTGCCTACAACTTTTCCACAAGCCAAACCATATCTCCTCTCCTTTAGGGCAAAGCTTCTAGCCAAAAGAGTAAGAAGGTAAAGCATTCAAAAAGATAATAGCGATGCCACTTTTATGTTGTAACAATTATTTCATCAGATTTTGCATAAAGTTAAAACCATCAGAATGCATTGTTTTTCTGATAATCAGAAAGTATAAAAATACTTTGTAAACTTAAGCAGACAAGAAATTCTTTAAGAAGTTCAATATGGGCATACATGATGGACCATGATTAAGAATGTATTGACTGAAATCAGAATGTTCAACTGGATGGTTTTAAAAGAGATCAAGAGGCTCATTATGTAATCAGTGTATCAAGCTATAGAGCTTGAACGTGTGGTAGGAGTAACTGATTAATTACAACAAAAGAGATGTGGATGGGACAGGGTTACAATTTGCAGAAGCACTTGCGAGCCTACAAGCTACAGGTCACTTTGAATTGGAGAAAAGGATCGTGTTGAAAGAAATCACGTGTATAAAGGAAAATTAATCGAATTATACTGTTATAGGGTAAAATGGAGATCCAGTTGTTCTACATAAGTACTACATGTATTCATATGGAGTGAAAGAGAAGTAAAAATCTGACATTTGACCACATAAGAATGGCAAATGATATCATAAACCTTAACACTTGTGCAGAATATTCTCAGTAGTGAAGTTCAACCGGTACATCCTATCTTGTGTTGATGAACCCATTATAAATTTAGCTAACAGCCATGTGGTCTCAGTTATGCAATTTATAAAAAATAGATAAATAAATAACGAAAAAAAGAATAAACTCTTTCACCTTCTGAACCACCCTATTACTTGAATTATTCATTTCTTGGCTAACAACCAGAACCTGATAATTCAAATCTGTGTGGTGCTTTTTTTCATATTTGGAAATTGGAGCCCGGGAATTCCAGAAACTTGAAAATCAAAGGCAAATGTTGATGCAAGGACTTCAATGTATGCATAAAGAGGCTGCAAGTTGTCATTATTGCAAAGTACTGCAATTCACAAGTCTATTGTTATTAATCTTATGAATTGACTGCTTTTTGTAGATTGCAAATTTATCCTTCTTCAGCATAAGAAATGCATTAAATACTAAATTTCCACAAGGTGAAGGAAGCCACACAGCACCTCTGTTGATCATGCACGGCTAAATTTCAAGACAAATTTTTCTTTCGCACTTAATGCTCTGTTTCTTTACTGAAAAATGACTTTAGTCATTGAACAATCTAATTACCTCCAGAGTGGGAGCTACTTTGCGCTGTCCATTCAGCTAACATATCCATTCAACTTTAAAAGCAAATGAAAGACCTTCATCATACAAAGTAGCAGATGTAAATGATCAAGGTACAATGCATACCAAAAATAGCAAACTACATCAGCTTAAAAAGTTCATATTTACTACGAAGTTGCTTACCGGGTATTGACATAGGATCCTGCTCTCCTTTAAGCAACACCCATCTTTTCTCCTTCGCTACCATGTTTACCAAACAACAGCATGAGATATAGAACAACACATCCCAAATTAGTTACCACTGTAACAGATATTATGGCAAACACTCAAGTAACCGTTACCCTACATTCTCATAACATGTCATGTAGCAAGAATAATTAGTAGTCCAATTTGGAACCCAAAGACATTTAGGGTGAGTCTGCTTTATGGAATACAGTAATTGGACAACAAGAGTGTGATATAATTTAGTCTTTAGAAACTGACTGCAACTAGTTACACAAGTACTTTCCCTACTACTTATTCCGTGACCAACCATAAGAACATGTTACTAACTTAGTATGTTAATAATTGGATTGTCTGTTTTATCTATATCTATATTTGTATCTGATCTATATATAGGTGATTAAGTATTCATCTTTTTTCCATCCGTTTTTTGACAATCACCCAGATTTAAACAGAAGCAAAGAGATGTCAAACAGATAAAATATCAACAAACCAAATGGGCTGCTAGTTGTTAGCTTAAAGGCATCTTTATTGAGATTACTTGGTATGAGAACCTAAGTTAAGCAACCCCATCTAACCAATTATGCAGGTTCTTTGACACAAACCAAGGTCGGTTGCTTAACCAAGCAACTCAAAAGCAACCCCAATTCATAAGCACAAGTTAGCTGACAAAATTTACCCTAGTTGTTAGCCTGAAGCAGCCCTCCTCTTCCTTTGCTAGGGCTCGGACCGGTTGGTCACTTATATGGGGTTATGAAACAAAACACCTTTAAATTAAAAGACTAATAGATCTCAAAAATACCGCACCATGCATACGTTACGATAACCTCTCACCAATCAATTCAAATAGACCACTAGGCACTAGATGACTTTTTAAGCATTGTAGGAGGAATTTATGATTTTCAGTGGACTTTTTCACGGGTTTCATTGAAGCTACGCCCATACTCAATTACTCGCTAGCAAAATTGTTAACATAAGGCTGTAAGTGACAACAATGCTTCCAAGCCTATAATGTCTTGCGCATAACAACTAAAACAAACATCGAAGATCAACAGATAAGATAACATTTTTCAGATGCGCCACCTTCGAAGGATTGCCACTACCATTGGCTTCGCCTCCCACTACCACTAACTGCGACAATCCACAGATTAGTACGACAACATTCGACCCTCTCGAAACCTCTTATCATATTAAACGTTAAAAACTCAAACACACCCTTAATTTTAAATTCAGAAACAATCCCAAATGACACGAGATCAAAGAAGAACCAAAAGAAATAAACTTTAAAGGGGAAAAAGGTAAAAAGATTAGAGCTTTACCAATCCCATCAATCTGTTCTACTCTGGTGAAGTACTTGTTCCCAGCTTTGTCCACGCCGGCTCCAGTTGGGCTCGCGAAAAACCCATAAATCCTTGATAATATCCTCGACATTTATCCTCTAAAGGAACCAACTTTATTGCCCTATAATATGAAACATTTATTCGTATGTTGTTTCTTCAGTTATCAGTGTTCAGTGACGTAGTGTTCCTTCTAGTTCCAGCTGGGTTTGAACTTTGGTGCGGTACTGTAGGCTGTGTTTGGTAAAGACGAAATCGGCGAAAAGAGAATGAAATCGGCATAAACTTGGTGCGTATATTGTCCAAATGGGAAGGAAAGAAGAGAAAGGGAAAGAAATGAGGAAAAAGATGAAGTGCCTTCGTTCCTGCCAGATTTTGGCGGAAACGGAGAGAATTGAATCGGAAGTTGCATAATATTACGAAAACACCTTAAAAAAGGTTTTAAAAGGCTTAGGTTATTTTAGTTTATTTATATTAATATTTTTTTTATACTAATAAATCAAACAAAAAATATAACATTTCTTCCTTTTCATCTCTTTTCCTTTCTTTTTTATTTAATTTCTGTTTCTTTTCTTTGATTTTATATTAATCGTAATTATCAAACACAATGATAATCAATCAAAGAAAGGAAAAAAAATATAACAAAATAAAATAGGAAGGAAAAAAAAATAGATTTTATAAGTGTGATGAATCCATCAGGTCTGGATTATATTTTTTGGTTTGGATGGTTCCCTTTATAAAGTTTTAAATATAATTATTAGCATTAAGGAATGAAATAAAAGTGTAATACCTTTTATTTATTGATTATTTTTCTCAAAGAGGATGTAGCTAAAAAAAATATCAATTTAACATTGAATTATTATTATGTTTGAATAAAAAACTAATCACAAAAGCCTTATAGAATTAATATGAAATGCAACAAAATGTGTCATATGGCTTGTAAGGAGTAATGATATATGTGATTGTATGGTAGTGGAATAGAGGTCTCGGTTCAGCTAGCACACTGTTTTTCTTTTTCTTTTTTCTTTTTTAGCTTGAATTTGAAATTAAAAAATAAAATTCCGATGAGGAATAAAACTCAAATTTCCTAAACAACATTAGAATATCTATTATAAGTGATGTGTTTAAAATCTTAACTCCAAGATTTCAAGTGTTATATTTTTGAGTTTTTTTCTTCGAGATCTGACTTTTGGCATTCTTTTTAAAGTGCACTTTTTTTCTCTCTCCTTCATTAATTCTATGTATTATTTTTATTTTTTAAATCAATCCTCATGGGTTAAAATATGAGCATAAGGTTTTCATATCATTGACCTTTCTTCAAATTTGTAGTTTAATATATATATAATATATAATATAATAATATGGGTTCCGTAAACTCCTGAAAATTCCAATTGACTTAGTAAGTCGACTTGATCGTAATTTTAAAATTTGAATCTATACTTAAATCAGATATTCAAAACCTTGATTTAATAATATATAACCTAAATCACGTTTACAAATAAAATTTTATTTTGTATAAGACCTAGATTTGGACAGCATGTCAACATAGGCTATTTGTTTGTAATTGTTTTCTTCCACCATCCACTATAGGATAAGACAATTAAAGGACAAACCAACAAATCTTGACAAATAATAATAATATGGCTTCTTCAATTGCTTTACCTATAAGATAAAATCTTTGTTAGATAGGGAAATCCCCAAAACCAAGGGACTTAAGTACAACACAATCCTTTAAGGTACACATAGGCCATCCCCCTAGAACCTACCATGTCATGCTCCAAATTATTACTTTGTCTTGTTTGAAGTCACTCCACGAAGGGCAACTAAACCATTTAACAACAGCAATGTCAACTGCTCTCTTGCTTTCTTTTATCCACAGCAGAAATAACATCAACAATAACTAGGTAACACTTGTCCCTTTCTTCCTCTTTTCCTTCCCTCGCTCCTTTCCTTTCTGATTTCCTTATTATTATTTTATATTTTTCTTTTTTTTTCTATTCTTTAATTCTTCTTGTTTTCTAATTCTTTCTGCTCTTTTCACCACCACTCAAGCACACATGCAATAGCCCTTGATGTTACTGCCACACACTCGCACTAGCAAGCCTCACACATACCCCGTGAACTCAACACAACACCAATAGCTATTGTTGCTACTATCATAGGCCGCTAACTACACTCACAACACACATTACAACACGAACAAAATAGTCATTCATCACACATTAACATTATTGCACCAAACGCATCCCACGCACACATATAGTAGCACAGTTTTTGCCAACCATGCATTGTCATGCACACTTAGCACAATACAAAAACATAACCAAACATAACAGAAGTGAAGTTGCTACCACACACACATGAACACAATTGTATGCCCCAGCAGCTGCATGACTACTATCACGCGCGCTTAACACATACTCTCAATGAGCGCTCCTGAGGTGCTCCACAACATGCCCCACGATAGCTCATACTCACATACTGAGCACTTGTGATAAGCACTCACACCTACACAGCACAAAATACACACTCACACACTCTTTTCCACATAATGCATGACACACGACCACTCACAAGCCACGACACAAGCAACTGCTACTACTAGACCCTGCCTCACATGCATACCACACACAACACTTATACTGCTGCTAGCATCCATATAAACACGACACTAACATAACACCCTATGCGTGCACTTCAACAACAAGGAAGGCACTTATTCAACTTCTTCCTTTTCTTCTTTTTAGTTCCTATAGTTGATGTTTGCTTATTTATTTTAATATATACACTGATATTTTTTTTTCCTTTTCTTTCTTTTAACTTGCACTGATAACACCACAACAAGACAACTTAGTAGCATACATTACTACCCTCCCCCATCCCCACTCCCTCCCCCCTCCCCGACAACACAACGCCTAACACACATGACAGCAGCCGTCTATTACTATGTGAACTCCCACTAATAACACAAAAACATGACACACACACACGACACACATACCACAACACAAAGACCTAGAGCTTACCTGGATTAAATAATACATATAAGTAAATCCTTGTGATTCATAATAAAAATACATATATAAATATTCATAAACACATTTAGGGATTCAATAGCTATTATAGAAAGAAATAGATATTTACATTGACTTAGAAATAGAGATATTGAAATTTGCTAAGGAACTAGCAAATTTCAAAATCCGAACAATGTACTTTCATGACCTTAGAGTCTTTTTGTGGTGAAAACAACACCGCTAATGGATTGTACTCGCTACTTATTCATTGAAAATGGACTAAAAACGAGTGAAATATCACAAAGAGAAATTTCAAATTAAAGTTGTCCACTTCCCTATGAAAATTGGAGACTTTCTTTAGTAATTTTTTGTGCTTTGCTTTTTTCTTTTAATAAAAAGGACTTTAGTACTAGAAGGTACTCAAAGATTACTATGAAATTAGCTATTTATACATTGAAAACGAAGTTAAAGTGAATTAGTTCTAGGCCATTAAAAATTTAGAACTAAAACTACGAAATTTTAGAACTATTGTAGTATAAAATTTCTATTAGCCACTTATAGCAAATTCTTACATTATTCTTATTTCTTACTGCATTTAGGTGATTTTGAATTTAATACTCACTTGCATATTGATTATTACGATTAGTAGGAAACATAGACTAGTGAGTATATTTCTATAACTTCATATCTGTCTATCTTGTAGGATTAGAGTATCATGTTAATGGATATTAACAATCAATTCATGCATGGGTTGGGGATTTTTATGCTTATGGTTGCCTGTGTTTGCTATTTAGGTTGAAAATACTATAAATTATACTAAAAATTGAGTATTGATGGTTGCTTGATTATTTAAATCCTTGTAAGTGTCTGATTTATGCTTGATTGCTAGATAAATTGGTTCAATAAATATTGATATGATAATTAAAATATGAACATGCATTACAACGATTGCATTGTCCAAAGTTGTTACCACCACACAATGGCTAGGATGGGCTATGATCATAGAGGGCCGTGTATGTACCATAGGCTTTGTCTTGGGGATGGGAACTAAGTTGTCTTGGGGATGGGAACTATGTACCATCTTCCAAGGTCATGCTGGTGTCATTGCTTTCGATGACCTTACTTTGGGAATATAGATATATGTATAAACATTATTTCTATATATGCAAAGAAAATGTGTTTCATAAATTGTTTTCGATCTTGAAGTAGTAAGGTTTCCAAGTGCTGATGTGAGTGGATATTTTCCAACCCTTGATTCAAAGGATGCAAATCCGATCTATATATGGCTACCGGTTGACCATATATATTTGCTCATTTATTTGATTGCATTGTATAAGTTTACTTAATATAGCTTGCTTGCCATTTGCTTGAACGATATGGAGCGAAGATTATATCTCATTGTGCATGTGGTTGCTCAATCCCTTATAGTTTGCTGTCACAGGATTATCTTTAGCACATGCCTGCGTAAGGATACCCATAGGTTAGCTTTATTTTAGGAGATGGGATTTGTGAGAAGGAATTAAGGGTTGAAATTTCTCTCTTCTTTTCATGAAACTCTCAAGATTATATTTGATAAGCTAGACTTATATGTATTATTTTGTAGCGCATGGACCCTAACTTAATATTTTGAATATGCCCATCAGTACTTATGGTAGTATTTATTATGTTAAGTTTATCTATTTATTTATTTTGTTAGTTGTTATTTTCTAGAATTACCAATTAAATACCATTAGGCCTCATTAGTTACCTAGTTATAATACAATTTTACATGATATTCAAAGCTTTTGAGTGACAAGGGAGTTGATTTTAGGCTTTAGATTTGTATATGGCGAAATTGTCCCATCTAGATTACTATCAAGGCATGATGGGTTTTATCAATGGGAGATTGTAAAATGGTTCCAAGTAATTATGTAAGGTGGTTTTAGTTAGACCTCATTTTAAATTGGGTTTGAATTGGAACCTGATCCAGTTTAACTTGGGAGGTCTTAGACCTTCGCCGAACTTTAGTGTTACCGAGTTTACCATCGGGTTAGTGAGTTTCAATAGAATTGAAGGCTACAACTTGTGGTACTGATGGGTCAAATTGAGTTCCTACTAATCTTTAAAAAAAAAATCTAAAGTAGAGGAAAAAATTGAAAAGAAATAACATAATAAAGGAAAAAAATTAAATGATTTAATATTAGGTAACATATATTAGAAGTATCGATGTTTGGGCAAATGTTCATTTAAGGTATCAATATTTCAAATAATTAAACAAAAAAATCAATATTTCGTAAAGTAACTCAAATGCATATTAATGTTTCACAAAGTAACTTAAGTTGTCAACATTTAGATAATTTGTTACTAATTTTCCACAATTTGTTGTCTGTCTCATTTTGTGAAACATTGATTCCTCATTTTAACACACTAAACATTAGTATTTTAAATAAAATTACCCCAAAATATTGATACCTGGTGGTGTAATTTGTCAATTCAATATTTCCTTTATGGTTCAATGCGTTAGTTAATTTATGCAAGCACCTATACACCTCCACTTCATTGTCGCATTGATCTAAAAGAAAGTTTCATTCCTAAAGATTATTCTATTCATTTGTTGCATACAATGATGTTGATTAGGTTAGTTGTTTTAATAGTAAGAGACTCGGGTAGGATATATGTGAACATTTTAGTTGTTCATTTGCATTTATATTTTGGTGACTTCACTTAAGATAAAGTGAAGTGATATAACGTAATGATATTTGAAATATTCTAAATTAATAAATTCAAGAATGAAATATAGTATCAAATTATGAATAACAAAATTTAGATTTTTTTCATTTCTTTTTCTTTTCCTTAAAATCACTAAGAGGTAAATTACATTGAAAGGGAGGAGGCTTCTATGGTTTTGTTAACAGGACCGTCTAATCAATCATCTAACTGTTAAACTAAATATAGTCATTGGAATATTAAATATTTTAGTAGTACGATCACTGTAGGGTATGGTATGAACAGTTAAATAACTGACGAGACTAGTACTGTCAAAATTAGTGATAAAACCATGGAATTTTCCTTGAAAGGTATCAATGTTTCAAGAGGTTAAAAAAAGTATCAACCTTTGGTAAACGAGTTAAATAAGGTATTAATAATTGACCATTGATGAAAATTTAGGAAACTTAATTGAAAACTAACAGAAACGTTGATGCCTTAAAATGAATTTGCAAAATATTGATACCTCATTTGATTCCTTTTATAAAACATTGATTCCTCTTTTTAAACACTTAAAATATTGATAATTTAAATAAATTTACCTCTAAACGTTGATACCTTCTGGTGTAATTTATCCAATCATTAAGCAACCTTAGAGCTTCTAAAACAAAATGAGCCTACCATTTCTAATAGAGCCTAACCTAATGGCATTAACCAACTAGCTAAAGGAAATGGAATTTGGGGGGAGTTAGGGTGGGGTAGGGTAGGGTGGGGGTGGAATAAGTGAAAATGGGTTACAGTAACTATAGGCATAAGTAACGAAAAATTGGCGATACATTTAAAAAAAGAGAAATGCCCATATCTCATACACCCTAAAAGCCTCTATAAACCTTATAAAAGTCCTCAAAATTTGACCACTCCTCCCTTGCACCTCTCCCCACTTTCTTTAAAAAATTTTAAGTAAATTCCCTAAACCCTTAGCTACAACACTAAACTAAGGGTATTTATCCTAAATTCATGTTAATCTATTTGTTAACCTATGTTGTTCAATGAGTCTTGATAAAGGTTTAGCAGAAATTAGAGGGTCCTAAGGACTTAAAGCCTCTTATCTCCACTCTAGCATTACACTTTGACTTACTTAAATGGATAAGAATAGAAAAAAATAGCAATTCCATTGGTGTGATCTTATTTAATGAATGGAGTTTTTTTTTTTTTAATAAAAGGTTGCTTTATGTGAGGAATAGAAATTCCTTTAATAAAGAGAAGGAATAGAAATTCCTTATATATTTTGCATCATATGAAATAGATATTCTTTATGGTAAAACATTTTGTGAATCTAATAATGGAATAGTCATTCCATGATCATAAAAGTAAGGTCGTAATTCTGGTTCTGTTAAACAAATGCAACATAGGAGAAAGAGGAGGAAAGTTACATTAAGATTCTAAGTTTTGGTGACTTGAATGCAAAGCCCCAATTGTCATGGGACGAGAGGTTCTCCCCTCCTAAAGTGTTCGTGTGGTGCTCGACCATCACTCATATCATCATTTACTATTAATCTAGATGGCGAGCCTGCCCTTCCTACCCTAGATTTTCAGGTTTATTTCGAGCTCAACCTAACTCGTTAGAAGAGTCCTTTTAGCTTAGTCACAGTCCTCCATAAGTTTGAGAGGCTCAACTATTCCAAATGGTTTTGGCCTACTGTGGCCTCATCAAGAGAGTGGTATTAACTTCTGACCAGTTTGCTCACAGGAAGCCAAACCCGTCTTCAGAGTTAACTCAATCCCAAAACAAACCACTTTACTGATTCATCATCATGAGACAAATCTGTGCCTTTACCGACCCCCTCAAGATCTCAACCCTACTCCACGTCCATCGTCAACCCACCTAAGATCATCCCACCAGGACTTTGAGCTTCCATAGGTTTTCTCTAACCCTTATCCATTCTTCCACCCTCTTAGACTGCCTCTTTTTGAGTTGTCAAATGGTAGGGTTTGTTAGATAAAGTTCATTATCATATTCCTGCTTCAACTTCAACTCATGACACAACTGTCCTCTAGTAACGATGTCCTCTTTCTAGTGGTTGCTCCTCTTGAGCTTCATTCACACAAGCTGAATTGACAACAAGATTAAGGTAGATTCTTGTTTCAATCACGACTCGTATCACAACCACCCTCTATCAATGATGTCCTCCTTCTGGTGGTCGCTCTTCTTGTGCTTCATTCATACAAATAACTTGACAACAAGAACTACTCATTCATTAAGTACATTAGGTAGCATTTAATTGGCCTAATGGAGTTAGGAACTTTAGTTGTAATACCAATTGTCATGGGACGGGAGGTTCTCCCTTCCTAGAGTGCCCGTATGACAATCATCCATCTCTTATATCATTGTTTACTATTAATCTAGATGACAAGCTAGTCTTCTTTACCATGATTTCTTGAGTTTGTTTCAAGCTCATCCTACCTCATTAAGAGCGCCCTCTTGGTTTAGCCACAGTCCTCCATAAGTTTGGGAGGCTCAACTATTCTAATCGGTTTCAACATGTCATAGCCTCATTAGGAGAAAGATATTAGCTTCCGGTTAGGTTGTGCACATGAGGCCAGACTTGCCTTTAAAATTAACCCAATTCCCACCACCCTACTGATACTACTCACATCACTATATGCCCAAGTTGAATACTCCCACAAAACCCTCCACTCTTGGACTGTGACACTAGTAGTGGTTTGAGTCTTTGGTGACAAGATTGATAGTTAAAACAATCTCTAAGAAACTTGTTAGGGGCTACATAAGCTTTTTATTAAGGTATTGGTGCTACATTTTAGATGATCCTTAATTTTAACTCTTTAGTGACCTAAAGAGTTGAATAAATGAGATAAGGATTTAAGAGAAACTCATGGAAATTTAAAAAGAAAACATAACCAAAATTGAAACTCGTTTTAGTCTTTTAGTATTGAGAAATTTTGTCGTTCTTAGCCTTTATCATTCTTAGAATACTAAGAGAAATTTTGTCGGGTGTGGTCCTTCAACGATGGTGTTGACTATTTTGTGAGCCATATCGTTAGCATAGTGGTTAGTAAGATCATTGGGTATTGTTGACAGTTGTTCATTCTTCATTGGTTGGACCTTCCGATGGTATTATTTGGATCAACTAAGTATTGTCGTAGGAATCATTTCTTGAGGGCCTCTTGCAGGGCCATCTTGAGTTGACGGTAATCATTAGTATTATGTCCCATACCTTGATGGTAATCATAATATTTGTCCGCGTCCCCTCATTTTAGGTTGCCATGCATGCTGGTTGATTTTGGTAGGATGCCGGGATTCTTAATTTCTAGGAATATGTTTTATGGTTGTTTGCTTAAGGGTAGGAAATTAGATTTGAAATATCTTCTTTTTCCTTGCGGTTTTTTTACCATGGGATCCCTATCATTCTTTTTCCCCGGGATAGCCTAGCTGATTGTTAGCCGACCCTTTGGATTTTTGATCATGCAGATGGTTCTTTCGTGAGTTTTCCATTTCATTCCAGGTGGTGATAGAGTCCTTACGCTGTATGTATTTGCTAGCGTGCCCCTAGAATTCCTTTGGGGTTTTGAGTTTATTCTTAGAGAGAGAGTGGAAAAGGCTTTCATTTTTTCACACTCCACAAAATGGTTTTCTGTATGGTAAGGCTAAGTCGATACTATCCACTTCGGTGATTACCTAATTGAACCAAGTGATATAGTCTCTTAAGAACTCATTTTTTTATGGTTTACAAGGAATCGGGTGGACCTATCATCTTATAAGGTCCGCTTACCGTAAAATGAATCTTGAATGCGATGACAGGAACCTCGAGATTTGCAACGGTGCCATCGACTAATTGGTGGAACCAATTGTCCACTGTTTTTTCCGACATCTTGGGAATACTTTCAAAAACAATGTCATTAAACCTAGACACTACAATATGATGTCCTTGTATCTCTTAAGTGTTCTTCTAGGTTTGTCATCCTATTGTAAAGTTTAAAAGTAGACAATTTCATCCTGGTAGCCAGGTTATCAATAACTGATTGAGCCAAAGGTGTCTTAATGCCATTTGGGTCATTTTAGGTGTGGGGTAATTCTTCTTGCTATCCTTGATTTCCAACATTCCCCTAATCTCTTTTTCATTTTTTATGGAGTCATGTCCTCAAATCATTTTCGAGGAAAATAGGGATCTACTAGCGAAGGATCCTCGACTTGCATTTTTGATACTGTTGGTCAATCAAAGGGTTTTTAAGGCCATGAGAAATCTGCAAATGTGATCCAATCACTTTGGCGGAGGCTTCGGTCATTTCATGAGGGCGGTTGAGGTTCGCTTGTGTAACGAGGTTTCGTCATTGCATTGTTGTAGTTGGGAGTCCCTTATTCCTAGTTCCAGCTTCTTAAGGCATTTTCACATCAATATTGCATTTCATAATCTCGATATTTGTTCTACCACCAGGTGGAGCATGTCCTCTAGGCAACTAAGGCGATCCTCCTTTAAGGGGTTGTTAGAAGCTAGCTGGATGCTAGGTCTTGCGTGGGAGCCATTAGGCCCCATGGAATCAGGTGATCTTGAAGTGAAATTCAAGCCATCCTCAAGGTCACCGCCCTTAGATTATCTCTTGTTTCTAGCGAAAGGTAGCATGTTGAGGGAAGGTTCAGTCTTTTGTGGAGTTTATTATAGGCTTTTGGTTGTTTAAGAATATAGTAAAGGCCTTCTTTAATTAAGGGTTGAAATTTCCCACAGACGATGCCAAATGTGGCTTGCACAAATCGTGTAGGGGCTGGACCTATTGATGATGGGCTTGGAACTCAAGGTATAGAGGAATCTGCAAAAGAAAGAGCTTGTTAGAGGTACGCTGCGCGTAGGCCCGGCATGATCACTTTGATGCTTAAGTTAGTATTTGTCACAAAGCCCATAGATCAAGTGGTGAGAATAGTGTTTGCGACATTACCTTGATCTGGAGATCTGATCTTATTATAGGTGGCTAACCTAACAGTTCTGTCAATTGTAGGTGAGTGGAGACGGTTGTATTCATAATGGGCAAGTGGCTGGCTAGCCTAATAGTTATATTCGTAATGAGAAAATGGGTAATTGTGGAGTGCCATAACACTACATTATGTGGACTGTTACTGACCGTATCGTGGAGTACCCGAGCGAGAAGTGTCTCAGTATTGCACTTGGGTCGATATGGAAGGGAGTTCGGTGGCAGGCCTAAAACCCATTTCCTTGCCCCATCCCAGTAAGGCGAAGGGCTCAGCCTAAATAAGCTTAAGATCAAAATTGGACCGTCTACAATATCCATATTTTATTCCAAATAATAGTATCAGTACCTTATATGATAGATAATAAATATCTTCCATATAATTATATGTAATATGCCATGCCCATATATATTGTATCTTGAATAAAATATATAAAATGTATATTATAATATATAGCATGGTATATACATGCAATATACATATTGTATAAATTGCATTACAACTATGATGGCTATAAGTAATGGGTAATCTATTAGAACCCAAAGCCTATTTTATCCTATATATGGTGGGCATAGGTGTGCACGGATGGGTTTGATTTTTTTTTTTTCCATCCTGAACCAAACCAGTAAATGGCAGTTTGGTTTGATTAGAAATTTTTTAAACGATTAAATAACTATTTAGTTAGGTCCGGATTACGGATTAAATCAAAATTCTAATTAAAATTTTTCTTTGTTCCAATTTTCTAACATTTTTGTAGATATTTAAATATTTATATCACTTTACAAAGTTTGTATTGCGAACCACAACAAAATACTTTGTAAATCTATGATACTTCTATATATAGTGCATATAAAACGAGTTATCCATCAATAAAATATATTTATTAACTAACACATAGCAAGTCATAATTTATAAATTTTAATAGAATCATCAAGTCAATCATCTGCCACTAAATTTGACAAAAAAAAATTATCTATCAACAAAAGTCATCAACGAATAAAAGTGATCCGCTAATAAAAGTTTATAACCAAATAAACAATTAAAGTTAAAACTAAATAAATAAATTCAATACTTTACAAAGTTAAAACTATTAAAAAAAAACAATAGTATGTCATTAACAAACGAATATATATCATGAGCCCAAAAAATAAAATTTAAAATAAACAAGTTAATTTTAATAGATATTTTCAAATAATAAATATCAAATGAAATCATAAAAACATATATGACATTTAATCAATTATTATAAAAAAAATTTATAGTTACAAGTAAAGTATTATTATATTTTTCCAAAACGGTTTGGTTTGGTTTTATGGATTGGTTTTGTTTACCTCTACAAACCAATCATAAATTTACCGATTGGATCGAATTAAAAAAATTTTGAACTAAATTGTTTAAAAAAATCACATTTTTACTTTGATTTGGTTTAATTAAGGATTAATTCGATTTGATTGGTTTTTTCTCATTCTATGGTTAGATAGGTTTTGGATGGTTATAGTTATTAAAAGTTACGTGGTAGGTTTTATTAGAGCTATGCAAAGGGGTTATGTAGGCCAACTTGCCCCGCCCCGCCACGCATAAGCGCGTGGGTTATAGGGGCAAGTCCAAAATGCGGGCCAAAATTTTTAGCTAAACCCATCCGCGCGAATTGGTAGGTTATGTGGGTTGGCTTGTGAATCCGTTAATATATTTTTTTATTAAAAAAATTATAAGAATTCAAATTTAAATTTAAAATTTTAATAATTTAAGTATATAATATATTTCTTTTTATCTCACCAATTACTTACATAGTAATCCTAAATGATAATCGTGTATGGAAAAATTATAAACTTTTTTTTGAAAATTTTTATTTCAACATAAAAAGATTTGTTGTAACTAATAGAAATTAGAATTTATTCCAATTTTTTTCTTTGATGTGACAAGAAAAAATAGATCATGGAAATTATCAATTGATATTGTATTGCTTATTTTAAATAGAAATATCTAAATATCTAATAAATATAAAAGAAAAAAAGATTGATAACTAAAGATATAATAAACATAAAAGTTAAAAGTTTAAAATATCACCCCCATAAAAATTACATAATTAATATTGAACAATTAAATAAATAGAAAAAGTGAAGTGAAGTGAAGAAGAAATAAAAAGATAATGTAATAAGTTTTTTTATTTATAAAATTTATACTTCTTTCTTTTTTTATTTTTTTAGTATGGGTTCATGGCCCGACTCGATCCATACAGGGTTGGTCCACTTTAATATGCAAGTTATATGGGATTGATTATTTTGATTTGCACATTAAATAGGTTAAAACTTTTAGCTCAACTCATATTTTTTATGAATTATACGAATTAGCTCACATAACTCGTTTGCATGCATCCCTCAACGTTTTACTTTTAAGTTTTCGTAAGTTGCCCAATGAGGTGGGAGGTAAGATACTAAGTTTTTATAACTTGTGTCCAGTTAATGACGAATTTTTTTTTCTTTTTAAATGGCACTTGAAGTTTTTTGTTATAATAATTTTGTAGTAAATAAAATTTTAGCAATAAAAATATTTAAACTTTGAAAAGCCTGCTGCACTGTACTTTTGAGCCGGTGAGACGGATGTATACATTACACCATTGGTCCATCCATCGAGTTGATTTGACAAGTGGCCCTACCATCTTTTTCCAATCCCATGCAAAATGATCCCCTCTTGTTTGCCCGTGACCCTAATCATAGAGATCCAGCTCAGCCTGATGTGTCAATGTAGTTTTTTACTTTCTTGAATTTAGGAAGATCCCGCCGATCAATAGGTCATCAATTCAAAGCTTGGAAAAGATTTTATAAGATAAAAAAAGTCCGTTGAGCGCCTCATGATTATGTCATAATAGATCCGAACACTTATCCTGGATCGACTTTCAGATCATAAATTACCCTAGTGAATAACTAAAGGCAAGACGCAACACAAGCAAATGTCTTATCTTATGGCATTACAATGCCATTCGATGTTCGGTGCCGCCTATAATGAATAGACATTGCTTTGCGCCTTTGTATTTTCACAGGAAATTGCCTCACCACTCATGTCGGGTTGAAATGATTTACCAACGAAGTGAGGAGCAAATTTTATTCAACTATTTGATTGTAAATTTTAGTAAAGTTTTTGATAGTTAATTATAAAAGTAAATAAAATTTAAATATTAAATTAATATTTTTAAATTATATATATTTAATTATAAAAAATAAACAAAGTCTAAGTATCAAATACGCTGATCATTCAGCTATATATTTATGTGTGTACACACACAAGCATATATATATATATATAATGAATGTCTAAATTAGGATTTATAAGACGTTTATCATAATATATGCATGCCAACCGTATGATGATCTTGCTAGCCATCCCTCACCTCAGGTGGCTGGTAAAGGCTTGCTTTCCCCCTTAATTTTTTAGTTTGATTTATTCGATAAAAATACATTCACTATGTCATTTTTATCAAATTAATTATTTATGGATCACTCATAAACTAATACATGATTAATTAATATTTATACATAGTGATAAACAAGCACAAAGCATAAAAACTTATGTCTGCAAAGTGTAAGTTATTCTTTATTGTGTTAGATAGTAATCAAATAAATTTTTTATAATTTGAATTTTTAAAAGACAGTAATAAATTTTTATTTAAAATTTTTAACTCAACTTTTTTTTTTAAATGGAAATAATATTTTATTTTTAGTTGTATAAATCTTTTATTTCTATTCATGAAGTAAAAGTTGAAGAATGTGAACGATCATTCAAAAGTTCACGCCCCTCCAAATCTCTCATACCACATCGAAAAGAAACGTTCATGCCTATTGCTACTGCATATGAATATAACAAAAAAATAAAATAAAAGAAAAAATTACAAAAGAAAAAGCTTTTCTTATTTTCAAGATGACCTCTGCATATGGATATGAAAAAAAATTTCTCTTTTCGATTTCATTAAGTACCTCAAGAATTTATTTCTTAAAATAAATTGATTGAGAGACGGACTTGAAATTACATTGACACATTATCTTTAACATGTGAGAAATAGGAGGGGGGGGGGGGAAATTGAGAGGAACGAATAGATAGAAAAGAAAACTAAGAAAAAGGGAAAAGAAACTTGCAAGGAAAGTAAAGAAATTAGAAGAAATGGGAGAAATGTTAATTTCACTTATATATGTATAGAAGCCGTTACGACACCAAAAAGTCTTCTATTAAAATGATATTTAATTCAATTTCATTGATAGATGGTAGACAATGCCAGAAACCTAATATGATATATATGGCCATGGCTTGCTATAAATGGGTTATTTCTATAGTTGAATGGGTCGTGATGGTTTTATCTGGAGGATCTCAAGAAATCCACAAAAAATTTCTAAGAAACCGATGATATTAGATCAGGAGGATTCAAAAAGGTTTACATGTGACCATAGAACCATTACGACACATGGTATTTGCAATTTCTTTACTGATTTGAAATACCTCCTGTAGATTAATTTCAATAAACAAGCATCTCTATCTATCCTATGATCATACCAACATGATTTTTCTCAATTGAGGGTTTTTGGTATGTGTTTCTTAATTTTCAGTTCTGTTTGTTTAGATTTTTCTATAAGGAATGGGTGGGGGTTTTTTTTTGAGTAGGAAGAAAGTAGAAAAAAAAAAGAAGAAGTTATTTTTTGCCATTTGACATGAAAATATGAATGAAGTAAGTCACAGTTATATAACTATTCCTTATTTGACTCGCTTAATGGAAAGACTAATATCTTAAATGAATTTAACTTCAATCTTTTGCGTTTTTCCACAATTCATATGTATCCTTATTGGTATACATGGTATTAGTCACTTGGCAAAGATTTTGATAATGTTTATTGCTTGATATACATAAGTACAACACAAAATTATTTTAAAAGGTTCGAATTATATACTAAAAATGGATTTGTCCCATTTTCTTTCTTTAACTTTGTCTTGTATTCTTTAAAAGGTTTGAGTTAGGATTTTTACCTAGTCTTACAAATTTATATAAAGGAAATTCTTTTACCTTCAATTTCCAAGATTTTCGATTATAAGCTTGAAAATTAAAAGCAACTTGACCACTGAAACAAATTACTGCCTTAACGAGAACTGCTTATGCATTTCAAGAATTATTGGGATCTACTTTGGTTAAGTTGTAACTTATTATATTAATTATTTTTTTGACTTACCATCTTGCACTTTTTCTACATAACTTATTGTATTTATCACTTTTTTAACCTACCATATTTATTATTTTTAAAATAAATTTATTATTTTGTACAAGATTCAATAGTAAATCTTTCATAGAAGTCATTTGTACAAGTTTTCAACCTTGTTAATATACATTTTCTTCATTTTATAAAATTTATATTAACACGGTTCCTGCATTGAAGATAGTCCCCCGGCACCATGTCAGGTTAAAGGCAACCCTTTGGTCCACAAAATCCTAAAATAATGCCAGATCTTTTTTTTTTTCATTATATTCAAATTATTTTAGTATTATATTTATATTATTTTAAAATAAATATTTATAAAAAATAATATTTTACTCATAAATAAATCTAATAAGTATGATGCAAATAAATTTCATATAAAACATATAAAAATTGACCTACTAAATAAACCCTTAAGTCATGACCAAAAAAAAAAAAGGAACAAAGACCCTTAAGTCAATATAGATGAATAGTAGAGTTGGTATGGATTTTGAACCTTTATTTACTCATTTATTGTTTAATTCTTAGGGTTGGTTGTATTTAACAGGGAACACACTAATCAATAAGCCATCACTAACCTGCCCAGCAAAACTTAATATTTCCAAATTTTCTCACCTTCTTCTTTTCTGTATACTGCATCCTCCTTGTTCAATCCCTGCCTTTTTCCTTGCGTTTGATTGTTGACAAATTCGACCGTCTTTAATTTCTACTTTAATGGAGACACTTGCAAAATCCATATCGGACATTTTGTTGGAGCCAATAAGTTACATCGGTAATTCATCCAAAAAAAGAAAGTTACTAGAGGATGAATTAGGGAAGTTGACACACGAGAGAGATGATATTAAGGGAAGAGTTGAGCGTGAAGAGTTCGAGAAACGTCGTAAACGCCTGAAGCAAGTGGATGACTGGCTGAACAGAGTGGATCAAACCAAAAAAGAATGTGATGAGGCCATTCAGTCTCCTTGGAACCTTCGATCTTGTTATGGACTTGGAAAGAAAATGGCTCAGCTATACAGTAAGGTGAAAGAACTCCGATCCGAAGGAAATTTTGAGAAGGTAGCCGATCCAACGTCTCTTCAAGTACTTGAGATGCCTAGGGAGCCGACAGTTGGTATGGACCACATGATTCATCGAGTGTGGGAATGGCTTCAGGATGAACAGGTAGGAATCATTGGATTATGGGGGATGGGAGGTGTTGGGAAAACCACCCTCTTGAAAAAAATCAATGAGGAGTTTTGTCACAAAAGCCATGGATTTGACGTTGTTCTATGGATTATTGTATCAAAACAAGTCAGTTTAGGGAAGATAAGAGAAAGCTTAAGGAGGGATTTGGGAATTGGAGATGACGTGTGGAACGATCAATCCGATCATGCAAAAGCCGCGATATTATGCCAGGTTTTGAATAAAAAGAAATTCGTACTATTAATAGATGATATCTGGCAGCGATTGGATGTGCCTAAATTAGGAATTCCTAATCCTGGTCCAGAAAATGAATCCAAAATAGTGTTTACAACTCGATCTGAAGAAGTATGCGGTGGAATGGCAGCTACGAAGAGCCTTAAAGTCCAGTGTTTGTCGCAGAAGCAAGCCTGGGAATTGTTTAAGGAGAAAGTCGGTGAAACTACTCTACTGCTGTGTCCGGATATCCGAAGATTTGCTGAACTTATTGTTGAAGAATGCGGAGGATTGCCCTTAGCTCTTATTACCATTGGGCGAGCCATGGCAACCAAGAAAAATCCCCTCGACTGGGAGTATGCATCAAAAATTTTAAGCAGCTATCCATCAGGCTTTCCAACGATGGAGAATGATGTTTATAAATTACTGGAGTTCAGTTACCAAAGCTTGGACGATCCAACCTTCCAGCAATGCTTTCTTTATTGTGCTCTCTTTCCTGAGGACTATGTTATCAATAAAAATCATCTTCTTGACTTATGGATCGGCGAAGGATTCCTCTCTAATAGGTATGGTACACAGGAAGCACGGCTTCAAGGTGGATATGTCATTGAGAGTTTGAAGTCAGCATGTTTACTCGAGGAGGGTGAAGATAAGGTAGATGAGGTTGAGCATGAGGATGTAGTTTGGATGCATGACGTCATTCGTGACATGGCACTATGGATAGCTCGTGAGCATGGAAAAGAGGAAAACAAAATCATAGTGGAACAAGAAGATGTGGACATCTCTAGGTGGAAGGAGGCTGAAAGAATATCATTACAGGGTGATAGGATTAGGATCAATCCTGTTACAGAACAATCAATATGTTCCAGGCTCACAACATTACTGATTAATGAAACTGGATTGGAGACTTTGCCTCAGGGGTTTTTCAATTCGATGCATGTTTTGAAAGTTCTTGATTTGTCATCGAATTGGTTGCTTAGAGAGTTACCCACAGGAGTTGAAAATTTAGTTGAGTTGGAGTATCTTAATCTATCAGGAACAGAAATTAGAGTGTTGCCTAATGAAATGAAAAACTTGACCTCTTTGCTCTACTTGCTTTTAGATGGTATGAAAGCGTCTTTGAATATTCCAAAGGAAGTGATTTCAGGACTCCTCTCATTAAAAGTGTTTAGAATGAGTCATACGGATGACGACTATGATGAAAAGGGGCTAATAGAGGCGCTAGAGTGCTTGGACCAGTTGAATGATCTATCACTATGCGTACAAACCGCCTTCGGTATCAAGAAATTGCTAGAGTCTCCAAATCTACAGCAGAGAATAACATCGTTGAGTATTGCCGATAACATAGACATGCACACCATTAATATATCGGCTTCGTCATTGGGGCGTCTACAGAGCCTTGAGTTATTTGGTTGTTATTTACTCGAGAGCATAGAAATATATGATAAGGTTCCAAGGCACCCGAATGCCCGTCTATCAAGTGGGTTTGAGTGGACAAGTCTGCATGCTGTGATTCTCCAAGACTGTCATGAATTAAGGAATCTATCATGGCTTATATATGCATCCAACCTCCAAATACTGGACATACGTTTATGCAACTCACTTGAGAAGATCATTGATGAAGATATTCTGCAACATATGCATGAAAATGCAAGTGCAGGGCTCTTCTCATTTCTCACGACTCTTAGGTTGATGTATTTGCCAAATTTAATGAGCATTCACAACCGAACCTTGCCATGGCCTTTGCTGAAAGAGATTTATGTATCTGAATGTCCAACGCTAAAGAAGCTTCCATTTGACTATACCAGCGGAAGGAATAGCTTAGAGAGAGTTAAAGCGAATTCTCAATGGTGGAGTGGATTAGAATGGGATGATGAAGCCGCTAAGGCTTTTTTCACCTCAAAGCTGGTGGGGACTTGATTGTCAATTGCACTCAAAGATCTGCTTCTAATAGTTTTGGTATGTCCTTGGAAATGCTTTTTTATTTGGTGATATTGGTAATTTGTAATTGTCATGCTTCCAATTCATTTCATATAATGTTTATGTAAGAAGTATACATGGTGCATTGTTTATGTTTGATGAAATGACCCAATTGAATTATCTTTTTTGGGAAAATTACACTATGGCTGAGCTTTTACTTGAGGTTCCATTGAGCCATTTTTTATTTTATTTTTTGTGTTTTTATAAATTTGGGAAAAGTAAAAAAAAAAAACCGAAAAAAAAAAAATAAAAACTGAAAATATATAATATTAAAGTGAAAAGTCATATTTTAAATTTCTAAAGAGTATATATATATATATTCATATATATTTAGGTTGTTTATAAATTTAGCATTATGCTTATGGATGATAAGCATCTTTTTGTTTTTGTGACCTTTCACACCATGGCAGTTTGAAATGAACTCTTGATTCACTTTCTTTCTATATTATTGGACCCTTTCTAGTACAATTTATCCAACTCGATGATTAGTTTTTTTGCTTTCTTGACTAATCCAATGTTACTCAAAGAACGGAACCTTTTGTGAACAGTTGCTGCACAAATTCATGTAATCACATGTATAGCCATTACTTCCGATTCATATTGATTTGTCATTATCTATGTTGATAGGGTAGCTAGCTTGTTTTGGGGGTTTTTATGAATATGACATTTATGACTTACTCAACTAGGATGGATAAGCTATGCATTGAAGATTCTGCTACTACATCTATAGGTAAACCGCTAACCCCTTTGTAAGCTGGCTCTTTTTGCATTTTTTATGAATTTCCAATCACCTTAAGTGGCCATTTTTTTAAAATTCTCCGACTGTTTGTTTGAAACTTTTGTCAATTGACTTTTTTTGGCAATGCAGGTTCATGGCAGTTATACGTATTTTGTTGCGAAGAAGCTTCAGTCTTATGTACAAGTTTCTTTTCATATATGCATTGTAGTTACAATATGTCCTACTTTGAAGGAGATTCCTTTTTGTATCTAATAGTTGAAAAAATAGCCTAATAAATGTTTTAATGGAAAAAAGAAAAAAACTGCATAATGGGATGGATTATAATGAAATGATGAAGATTGTAAGGCATTTTTCCACTTCAAAGCTTGAATATCTGTCTTATGCATATGTTAGTCCCTTGACATAGCCTTTCAACGGTTCTTGGTCAGCCTTGAGTGGAGGAACACGAAAAACTCATAGCTGATACTTAAGACATCTGGTTTGTATAAAAATGCTTGAATAATTGATATTGTGTTTTATTATAGGGCATGAATCATTGTTCTTTCTAGTTTGAATTGGTTTCGTTTCATCGCTGCTGATTATTATGAAGTTTGATGAGATTCGTTTGTAATTTTAGCAATTCCTTAATAGCCAAAAAGAAACCTAGTAAATTCTTTATTTTCTAGATTAGGGTTCACTTTGTTAGATTATAACATTAGGAATAGATGTTAAGAGTAACCATGCATGCCCATTGTTCCCGTTCCTGCTGTATAGATTTTTGTATTTATTTCCGCATGGTTATCTTCATACATGAGCAACAAAGGAGATGGAGTGAAATAAATCTCTATTCTGCTCTGTTCGAGACGACTTATTGATTACCCCATAATGCTATCTACTTCATTTTCATTTCTAGATGTGATGATTTATGTGCTAATTGTCACCTAGTTGTCCATGTTTGAATGCACTCATACATGTCTTAGTTGCTCTCTTAGTCTTCTCTTATCCTTGTTGAAGTCGTATTATGAAAAGAACTATGATTCCAATAGTTGCTTTTGTTGTTATCGACATTTACTAGCAAGTGATAAACACCATATTGCTACTACTTTTAAAACATTAACACTAGAGCTCTTAATTTTGAAAAGGTTGTTACCCCATTTTCACACCAATCAACTTATTAGGAAGCCTAAACTTATTTACAATACTTTGCTCGGCCCACGTCTTTACTAAGACTAATTATGTCAGGATAAAAGATGATTATGTAAACCCCGCAAATGGGTTTTGCTGTGGACTTCTCCTTCTCCCCTTTCCCCTCTATAGACCGAAAAAAGATGGGCTTCTTGGACTAGGAACGGGTAATCTTCATGACCCTCTGTCCCATATTTCTGGTGTTTTGGATGCTCAAGCTGAAGGACCTACTCCTAATCTATTGAAAAATATATCTTGTTCAGTTTTGTGTCATCTGTTTATATCACAACGAGGAAGATTCTTAGAGGCTATTCTGGATGAATTAAAGACGTCTAACATTAAAGTCCAGGATGAAGACAATTAATGTGAAGAATGTTTTTCTTACTTAGAAATTGTGATAGAGTTTGACACAGGTTGTGGTTTCCTGCTTAATGGCATATACAAGCTGTTGCTGCTGCTACTATGCTTCTTCATGGATCTTTCTCTAGTGAGTCTCCCAGCATGGAGCCATTGCTTTCAATTGATGATGATGATGTGCAATATGTGGTCTTGCATTAGCAGGGCTGATAGCTTGTTTTGGTGCAGGGTAATGTAATGAATTCCTTTCATTAATAGTTCTCTCTTCACAACACTACCTCATATTAGAAATTGAAGATCTTCAGGTGATAAAACTAAAATTGGTATTATGCGTCCCTCTTCCCAAATTAAAACTAGTTGCTAGCATCGCATTTCACTTTGACAGGGACCATGATGCTGTCTGCTAGGATCAAAATTATAAAAATGGGAACTGAGATTAAGTTGATCTTTTGATTTGGATTGATACTTTAGTGGATACCTGAGTAAAAGAGCAAGAGGTATTATTTGAAAAGAATTATGATCAGTCGTGCTAGTTTGATTGACCTTGCAATTATTAATTCATTATAACAGTTATTGCTATTCATATGTAGGGATTATGCTTGGATGACTTTAGAATGTCAAAGACAGTAAGCTTGTTGAGCTAGCAAGACCAATGACTTCAATAGGCAGCACATGGTTTGTCTTAATAGCTACGGATATTATTTGTTTAGGAAAGTCTAAAGTAAGAGATCTGGCCATCATCAACGTTTTCTAATGTCTTTTATGTTACTCTGTTTTAACCATCATTATAAGTTGCTTAGTAGGGTTTACCGAATAACCTCAGTTATTACACAGCCAAGAATGCCATATTTCTATATCCAATAGCGAGCTAAAGATATCTCAAAGACCTGAAGAGACATTTTCTTGCAAAATTCAATTGTCTCTATTTGATGCACTTGGACGACAATTGAGTTGCGACCTATGATATCCGACATGAAGAATAGATATTTAGCAATACATGAATAGAAGCATCAAGTCAACTATGAATCCGGAGGATAACAGTGTACAACGACTCAAATAGTAGGGAATAAATATATATATATATATATATGTATGTATGTATGTATATATTCCATATTGAGAGTCTTGACAAGGAAAAAAATTTGAATACTTTTTTTTTTAGCCAAACAATTGAATACCTGAAATAGGAAACTCAGGGCTTGAAGGTCCACCACTCGATGCTCAACCGATAGTCACGATTTAAATATTCAACCAATACTCTACAAGTGCAAATAATTCGTGCTATAATCTCAATATATACATATATATATATATATATATATATATATATATATAGTGCTAGCTATAGGATTGTACACTGTAATTTGGTACCTAATGAACCTTTAAACTATGATAGCATGTTTGGAAGCTATGCAGTTACTATATGAGCGTGCAAGCGCTGAATAGTAACATAGCTAATTAAAAAATATATTTTATATTCAAACCCCTTTAACTTCATTTGAAGAGCTTTGGTTAGATGAAAAATGTAAAGGGCTAAATCTGGACTTTAGGTCTTTTAGCCCAACAATGATTTGGGTTTAACTCTTTCGACTAAGTAACAGAACCTAGAGATTTAAGTTCATAACATTGGGGTGAATGAAAGAAATATAACATGGTAGGTTTGGAGTAGGAACCGTTGAACCAGACCGACTCATCCGCTCTTAACATTTTTCAAGCAACTCATGCACTCAAAGGAAGCCCATGGAGAAATCCTTCATTTGGAGGATTCATCTTGTCCATTAATGGTCAATACGATTTGGGAGACGCCACTAAGAGCCAAGCTCTATAAATATTCAGAGTTTATCCTCATGTAAGAGATTCAGAAATTAATAGAAACGTCATTGTATTTTTTGAATATTTTCACAAGAGATTAAATAAGGCATAGAGCAAAGAACACACAACATTTTCTCTAAAACAATAGGGTTTATGCTATTTTACTCCTCCACCTGTCACCGGTATGTTTGACCTACTCCTTCTCCCTACCTCCTTACTCTTGGTTATTCTTTACGTATGCTTCTATATCACTCCTTTGAGGCCATGTGTAACGCGAGACGCACGCTGCACACATGTGACTACTACGATCAAATCTACCCTACTGCATATAGTAAATTATTAGAATAAGTTTTCATTAGGTTATTATTATTTATCTTAAGCAAAGTAAACAAATAATTTGTGAATTTTAATACATAAAAAAATATTGTTTGTACTTATTTTAAAGCTTAAATATTCGATTTTTTGTTGCTTTGTCCTAGCAATTTTCTTCTTGTTTTTATGTTCTTCATTTTTAATATTTTTTTGCATTGATAATTAAATATAATGAGAAAGATGGATCTATAAGAAAAATCATAATGAAATGGAAAAGAAAAATCGGTCAAGTTAATGGAAACTCCATTATTGGAATTTACAAGAAGTAGGAGTATATTTTTTACTTTGAAACATAAGTAAACATCTAGATATCTGACCATAAAACTTTGTGTATATTTTGATTTGCAAGTAGAAAAAAAAATCTATTTGAAAACCTGTGAAAATGGATGATAAAATGTTTATATTAATTTGACATGTATCTAATAGATATGGTTATATAAATTTGTATTTATCATCTTATCGGTTCATTTACCGCAAACATGATGGATAAATTTATATTTATTCTATCGTAAAACTTTGTGTATTTTTTAAAACTTCATATTCACAAAATTGCTGCAGGATTAACCTTTTGGTTATGGAGAGACATAGAAACTTCAGGGACTCGAAGGGATGGATGAGGAGATTTATTTTGGAGGATAGTTTCTATCATGTGTTACATTATTATTGTTGGGGACATAATGGTTGTGACAACATTTTTTTTTTTTTTGTGCCATAGTTTTTGGTTTAAGCTGAATGAGCAACCGGATTTCATTTTTCTAAAAGAAATTTAACAATCATAATTTTTAAAAAATAATTTTAACTTTATGCAATTGAAATGATATTTGTAATAACATAATTTTAAATATCATAAAGTTGGAATTATTTTCCTTATATGTGTCACGTGTTTACAATAATTATAATATGTGTAGACAAAGGGATTCAATTCAAATTTGCTACGTGTGACTTTGGGTAGTGAATTGGATAACAAGCCCCAAGTGTCCCCCAACTCATCACCCCCCCACCCTCGATCTTTTGAGATTATAATCTAATAGCACAACTTTGTTTCACTGAATTTTAGAATTCTCTTAAATAAGGAGACTTTAGGATATTTATTATTGTTGTTAGATTAGGTTGACTTACTTGGTTCAACCTAATTAAACTTGACTTAACAATTAGAATGGTTAGGTTTAATTAAGGTTTAGCCTTTGGTTTAACCCAGTTTTATTGAATGATTCTTGACCTCTAACATATCCGGGTCAAACCCCTGGATCAATCTAACAACATTGGTATTTATAAGGTTTAGCTAATAAACCATCTATCAGATTGCATAAAATCTCAGTAGCTAAGATGACTTCTCTTGCTAACCGTCTTACTGTTTGATTTAGATTCACATAGAGTCATTAGCTATCTTATGTCAAATTATTCACTGACTTAAGCATCGAAATGATCTCATTGAATAAACCTTGACACCTAATAACTATGTTTTATCTTACAAGCCAAGTTATCACAAATTTAAAACTTCCCTAGGCCAAATTCCTAAAGACAAATGCTCCAATAGATTCATCACTCTTTATAACTGAAAATGTGCAAAGAGCACATTCCATCAACTTAAAACGCTACCCAATTGATGTTTTGTCTTGCAAGCTAAGCTTCTATGAATTTAAGATACATTCAACCCAATTTTTCAAGATAAACCCTTCAACAGGTTCATTACTCTATAGTGAAAATTTGCTTGAAACACACTCGATTAAGTTATTATATTTTATGCAATTTCCTTTTAAATATTTTGTTACTATTTTAACATTTGCATAATTTTCTTTATTCTACTTTCTAGTAATCTCCATGATAGTTGTTTGAATTCATCAATTAATGAAAAATTAAAAGAAAATGCATAGCAAGACACTCTGAATTAGGCTCAAATGCATATTCCTCACACAAATAATGATAATAAAAAAAAAAATCCACTAGGAAAAAAGGAAAAAAACAAGAGAGAAGAAATCTCCTTTCACTCTTTTTTTTCCCTCCAAAATGATGTTTCCTTTTGTATCTACTCCAATTATATACAATATATCACATGTGGAGAATATCTGATGTGTATTATAATTTCGAACTCTCTTCCTCGTACACAGTAAATCATGCTTGATGTCTGACATAAATCGTACAACATTTGAGCTAGAAAAATTTCTCCATTATAAGACAAATTCGCAATGACAAAAATAAAATAGAATGAAATGAAAATGGACTTCTCGTCCAAGTGCATGAAAAGGAAATCAGGTCTAAAATATCCATTCCAGTGGCTCTAGATCCGATACACTGCATTAACGTAAATCACATTTCAAACTTTTGGCCAACCGGAAAAGTGCGTTGAATGTGCTGGAAGTACGTGTGCGTTTGGTCCCTGGTTTTGAATTCTGCATTTTGTCAATGAATTGTGAATTGAAAACTTGCTCCGCTGCACAAACCTAGTAGTGTATTAAGATTGGGGGATCCATTGTCCTTATTTTAGTTGTGCTTAGACACACAAGTCGCAGATAAAGGAGGAAGTTTGCCCCGAAAATCGGAAATCTTGAAGAATCAAGAGAATTTCTATGCATGTTTAGCAGATAGTCGGAGGAGCCATGCAGCAGAAAGCAAGGATAATGGAGATCACACAAAAGTATTGCTATGATTCAAAGAACCGAAAATTAGAAACCTTTAAGAATCAAGAGTGTTCATGCATTATATTTTCGCAGATGGTACAAGAAGCAAGAAAGGATAATGCGAGGAAGAAGATCATATAAAAGTATCACAACGAATCAAGGCAAGCAAGCGGAATAGTACTGATGAAATCAGTCATGGAGTCGGAAAATAAGCTCTTGCTTGCAAAAAGACGATGTATCAATTACTACAGGTACATAAGCAAGAATAAGTAGAAAGTTTCCTCAAGTTGGCAAGACTCAACAAATAGATTAGGTAGCAAAATCACGTGCCTTCGAGACTCATAAGGGGCCAAATACCGCATGGAGATCCCAAGGGTACTAGAAGTATGACAACATATGGATGCCTTTAGCCATTGCTCTAAGTAAAAGTTCCTGTCGACCTAAGAATAAAAAATCTAGAAACATGTCGGTCACCAATTACAAAAACTACCCAAAAACATTTAGGAGATCAAGCCCAAATACAAGGCCTCAGTTGAAGATTTACTTGTACCACAAAAGGAATCAATTTGGCTCTTCTGTCCCCATTTGAAGTGAAACAACATACTGCAATGGTGAGAGGATAAACTTTTCATGTAGGATAAACAACATACTGCAATGAAAGGCAACTGCTGTACAGATTTTACAGAAACACAGAAATTCCAAAAAAGAGTTTTGTTACTGCACCAAAGGCATTCTTATGTGAACTTCAAAATAAAATACTTTTGTTTTAAAAGATATCCTAACAGAACTTTGTGATATAAAAAGCTAACAAAACTTTTGTTTTCTTGGAATTCAGTGATTTTGCTTGAATCCTCATTGAGTGCAACCAATAAACTGCTAGAGACAAAATACAGAAAGCCAACAACATAACTTGATATAGAAACATCATTTTAAACCATGTTGGATGCCGTAATCATCAACTTGATTCTGGATGTTACTGGCTAATACATAAGAAAACGAACTTTTCAAAATTAATGGAAAACAATCATATGAGAGCAACATATGTGCTGCATTGAGTCTAATCTGCTCACGCATGGCCTCAAGCTCAGCCATTTCTTGAATTAAGATAAAGGCATAAAGAAATGAGGATGGTTAACATTTCAAAGCATTTTAATGCAAGCCTAAACAACCATTAATAAGCAGTCATTTGATCGAAACAGATTCTACCAAGTATGGCAGTAATAAAAAAGCTTTTTCCATTTAAATGTTTCTCAGAAGAATAATTCTTTATTACTGACATAGCTGAGAAAAGAAAAAAAACAACTTTGCATTTGATCAGATTAAAGCATTTCAGTTTCAGTATCTATGGAGTAGGATTAGTGCCTACAACTTTTCCACAAGCCAAACCATATCTCCTCTCCTTTAGGGCAAAGCTTCTAGCCAAAGAGTAAGAAGGTAAAGCATTCAAAAAGATAATAGCGATGCCACTTTTATGTTGTAACAATTATTTCATCAGATTTTGCATAAAGTTAAAACCATCAAAATGCATTGTTTTTCTGATAATCAGAAAGTATAAAAATACTTTGTAAACTTAAGCAGACAAGAAATTCTTTAAGAAGTTCAATATGGGCATACATGATGGACCATGATTAAGAATGTATTGACTGAAATCAGAATGTTCAACTGGATGGTTTTAAAAGAGATCAAGAGGCTCATTATGTAATCAGTGTATCAGCTAGAGAGCTTGAATGTGTGGTAGGAGTAACTGATTAATTACAACAAAAGAGATGTGGCTGCGACAGGGTTACAATTTGCAGAAGCACTTGCGAGCCTACAAGCTACAGGTCACTTTGAATTGGAGAAAAGGATCGTGTTGAAAGAAATCACGAGTGTATAAAGGAAATTTAATCGAATTATACTGTTATAGGGTAAAATGGAGATCCAGTTGTTCTACATAAGTACTACATGTATTCATATGGAGTGAAAGAGAAGTAAAAATCTGACATTTGACCACATAAGAATGGCAAATGATATCATAAACCTTAACACTTGTGCAGAATATTCTCAGTAGTGAAGTTCAACCGGTACATCCTATCTTGTGTTGATGAACCCATTTATAAATTTAGCTAACAGCCGTATGGTCTCAGTTATGCAATTTATAAAAAATAGATAAATAAATAACGAAAAAAGAGAATAAACTCTTTATGCACCTTCTGAACCACCCTATTACTTGAATTATTCATTTCTTGGCTAACAACCAGAACCTGATAATTCAAATCTGTGTGGTGCTTTTTTTCATATTTGGAAATTGGAGCCCGGGAATTCCAGATATCGACTTGAAATATCAAAGGCAAATGTTGATGCAAGGACTTCAATGTATGCATAAAGAGGCTGCAAGTTGTCATTATTGCAAAGTACTGCAATTCACAAGTCTATTGTTATTAATCTTATGAATTGACTGCTTTTTGTATTTGCAAATTTATCCTTCTTCAGCATAAGAAATGCATTAAATACTAAATTTCCACAGGGTGAAGGAAGCCACACAGCACCTCTGTTGATCATGCACGGCTAAATTTCTAGACAAATTTTTCTTTCGCACTTAATGCTCTGTTTCTTTACTGAAAAAATGACTTTAGTCATTGAACAATCTAATTACCTCCAGAGTGGGAGCTACTTTGCGCTGTCCATTGAGCTAACATATCCATTCAACTTTAAAAGCAAATGAAAGACCTTCATCATACAAAGTAGCAGATGTAAATGATCAAACTACATCAGCTTAAAAAGTTCACATTTACTACGAAGTTGCTTACCGGGTATTGACGTAGGATCCTGCTCTCCTTTAAGCAACACCCATCTTTTCTCCTTCGCTACCATGTTTACCAAACAACAGCATGAGATATAGAACAACACATCCCAAATTAGTTACCACTGTAACAAATATTATGGCAAACACTCAAGTAACCGTTACCCTACATTCTCATAACATGTCATGTAGCAAGAATAATTAGTAGTCCAATTTGGAACCCAAAGACATTTAGGGTGAGTCTGCTTTATGGAATACAGTAATTGGACAACAAGAGTGTGATATAATTTAGTCTTTAGAAACTGACTGCAACTAGTTACACAAGTACTTTCCCTACTAACTTATTCTGACCAACCATAAGAACATGTTACTAACTTAGTATGTTAATAATTGGATTGTCTGTTTTATCTATATCTATATTTGTATCTGATCTATATATAGGTGATTAAGTATTCATCTTTTTTCCATCCATTTTTTGACTATCACCCAGATTTAAACAGAGAGCAAAGAGATGTCAAACAGATAAAATATCAACAAACCAAATGGGCTAGTTGTTAGCTTAAAGGCATCTTTATTGAGATTCTTGGTATGAGAACCTAAGTCAAGCAACCCCATCTAACCAATTATGCAGGTTCTTTGACACAGAAACCAAGGTCGGAGTTGCTTAACCAAGCAACTCAAAAGCAACCCCAATTCATAAGCACAACAAGTTAGCTGACAAAAATTTACCCTAGTTGTTAGCCTGAAGAAGCCCTCCTCTTCCTTTGCTAGGGCTCGGACCGGTTGGTCACTTATATGGGGTTATGAAACCAAAACACCTTTAAATTAAAAGACTAATAGATCTCAAAAATACCGCACCATGCATACGTTACGATAACCTCTCACCAATCACATTCAAATAGACCACTAGGCACTAGATGACTTTTTAAGCATTGGTAGGAAGGAATTTATGATTTTCAGTGGACTTTTGGGTTTCATTGAAGCTACGCCCATACTCAATTACTCGCTAGCAAAATTGTTAACATAAGGCTGTAAGTGACAACAATGCTTCCAAGCCTATAATGTCTTGCGCATAACAACTAAAACAAACATCGAAGATCAACAGATAAGATAACATTTTTCAGATGCGCCACCTTCGAAGGATTGCCACTACCATTGGCTTCGCCTCCCACTACCACTAACTGCGACAATCCACAGATTAGTACGACAACATTCGACCCGCTCGAAACCTCTTATAATATTAAACGTTAAAAACTCAAACACACCCTTAATTTTAAATTCAGAAACAATCCCAAATGACACGAGATCAAAGAAGAACCAAAAGAAATAAACTTTAAAGGGGAAAAAGGTAAAAAGATTAGAGCTTTACCAATCCCATCAATCTCTTCTACTCTGGTGATGTACTTGTTCCCAGCTTTGGCCACGCCGGCTACAGTTCGGTTCTTGAAAAACCCATAAATCCTTGATAATATCCTCGACATTTATCCTCTAAAGGAACCAACTTTATTGCCCTATAGGATGAAACATTTAATCGTATGTTATTTCTTCAGTTATCAGTCTTCAGTGACGTAGTGTTCCTTCTAGTTCCAGATGGGTTTGAACTTTGTGCTGTACTGTAGGCTGTGTTTGGTAAAGACGAAATCGGCGAAAAGAGAATGAAATCGGCATAAACTTGGTGCGTGGATTTTCCAAATGGGAAGGAAAGAAGAGAAACGGAAAGAAATGAGGAAAAAGATGAAGTGCCTTCCTTTCTGTCAGATTTAGGCGGAAACGGAGAGAATCGAGTGGGAAGTTGCGTAATATAACGAAAACACCTTTAAAAATAAAGGTTAAGGTTAAAAGGCTTAGGTTATTTTAGTTTATTTATATTAAATATTTTATTTTTATTTTTATACTAATAAATCAAACAAAATATATAACATTTCCTCCTTTTCATCTCTTTTCCTTTCTTTTTTATTTAATTTCTGTTTCTTTTCTTTATTTTTGTATTAATCTTAATTGTCAAACACAATGATAATCAATCAGGAGAAAGGAAAAAAAATATAACAAAATAAAGTAGGAAATGAAAAAAAAAAAAGAATTTGTAAGTGTGATGAATCCATTGGGTCTGGATTATATTTTTTGGTTTGGATGGTTCCCTTTATATGAAGTTTTATATATAATTATTAGCATTAAGCAATGAAATAAAGGTGTGATAACTTTTATTCATTGATTATTTTTCTCAAAGAGGATGTAACTAAAAAAATACCCATTTAATATTGAATTATTATTTATAGTTTGAATAAAAAACTAATCACAAAAGACTTATAGAATTAATATGAAATGCAACAAAATGTGTCATATGGCTTGGAAGGAGTAATGAATGACATATGTGATTGTATGGTAGCGGAAATAGAGGTTTAAGTTCAACTAGCACATTCTTTTCTTTTTCTTTTTTTTTTTAGCTTGAATTTGAAATTCAAAAAAAATTTCCAATGAGGAATAAAACTCAAATTTCTAAACAACATTGGAATATCTATTATAAGTGATGTGTTTAAAATCTTAACTCCAAGATTTCAAGTGTTATATTTTTGAGTTTTTTTCTTCGAGATTTGACTTTTGGCATTCTTTTTAAAGTGTGCTTTTTTTCTCTCTCCTTCATTAATTCTATGTATTATTTTTATTTTTTAAATCAATCCTCATGGGTTAAAATATGGGCATAAGGTTTTCATATCCTTGACCTTTCTTAAATTTGTAGTTTAATATTATATATATATATATATATAAGGTATGGGTTCCGTAAACTCTGAAAATTCGATTGTCGACTTAGTAAGTCGACTTGATCGTAATTTTAAAATTTGAATCTATACTTAAATCAAGATATTCAAAACCTTGATTTAATATTATTAGAACCTAAATCACGTTTACAAATAAAAATTTATTTCGTATAAGACCTAGATTTGGACAGCATGTCAACATAGGCTATTTGTTCGTAATTATTTTCTTCCACCATCCACTATAGGATAAGACAGTTAAAGGACAAACAACAAATCTTGACAATAATAATAATAATAATATGGCTTCTTCAATTGCTTTTCTAACAAAGATAAAATCTTTGTTAGATCGGGAAATCCCCAAAACCAAGGGACTTAAGTACAACACAATCCTTTAAGGTACACATAGGCCATCCCCCTACAACCTACCATGTCATACTCTAAATCATTACTTTGTCTTGTTTGAAGTCACTCCACCAAGGGCAACCAAACCATTTAACAGTAGCAATGTCAACTGCTCTCTTGATTTCTTTTATCCACAATAGAAACAACATCAACAATAACTAGGTATACTAGTCCCTTTCTTCCCATTTTCCTTCCCTCGCTCCTTTCATTTCTGATTTCCTCATTATTATTTTATTTTTTTCTATTTTTGTTCTATTCTTTAATTCTTATTGTTTGTTGATTCTTTATGCTCTTTTCACCACCACTCAAGCACACATGCAACAATCCTTGATGCTACTGCCACACACTCACACCAGCAAGCCTCACACACCCCATGAACTTAACACAACACCAATAGCTATTGTTGCTACTATCATAGGCCACTAATTGCTCTCACAACACACACTACAACACTAACAAAATAGTCATTCATCCCACATTAACATTATTGCACCAAACGCATCCCACACACACCTACACTAGCATAGTTGTTGTCGACTATGCATTGTCACGCACACTTAGCACAACACAAAAACATGACCAAACATAACAGAAGTGAAGTTGTTACCACACACACATAAACACAAATGTATGCCCCAACAGCTGCATGACTACTATCACGCGCGCTTAACACACACTCTCAATGAGCGCTCTTGAGGTGCTCCACAACATGCCCCACAACAGCTCATATTCACATACCGAGCACTCGTGATAAGCACTCATACCTACACAACACAAAACACACACTCACACACTCTTTGCCGCATAATGCATGACACACAACCACTCATAAGTCATGGCACAAGCAACTGCTACTGCTCGACCTTGCCTCACGCATACCACACACAACACTCATACTGCTACTAGCATCCATATAAACACGACACTAACATAACACCCTGTGTGTGCACTTCAATGACAAGGAAGGCACTAATTCAACTTCTTCCTTCTCTTCTTTTTAGTTCCTATAGTTAATATTTGCTTATTTCTTTTAATATATACACTAATATTTTTTTTCCTTTTCTTTCTTTTAACTTGCATTGATAACACCACAACAAGACAACTCAACTCCTCTTCCTTTTTTCTTTTGATCCATTGACCCCTATTAACCCAACCATGGGCGAACAAGCTGCTGAGTCAGTAGCATACCTTACTACCACACCACCCACCCCCCCCCCCCCATGCAACACCTAATACACACATGACAGTAGCCGTCTATTACTACTTGAGACTCCCACTAATAACACAAGAACACGACACACATACCAACAACACAAAGACCTTAGAGCTTAACCTATATTAAATAATACCATAAAGTAAATCCTTGTGATTCATAATAAAAATACATATATAAAATTCATAAACACATTTAGGGGATTCAATAGCTAATAGAGAGAAAGAGATACTTACATTGACTTAGAAATAGAGATATTGAGATTTGCTAAGGAACTAGCAAATTTCAAAATCTGAACAGTGTACTTTCATGACCTTGGAGTCTTTTTGTGGTGAAAACAACACCATTAATGGATTGTACTTGCTACTTATTCATTGAAAATGGACTAAAAACGAGTTAAATATCACAAAGAGAAATTTCAAATTAAAGTTGTCCACTTACCTACGAAAATTGCAGACTTTCTTTAGTAATTTTTGTGCTTCGCATTTTTCTTTTAATAAAAATGACTTTAGTACTAGAAGGTACTCAAAGAGTATTATGAAATTGGTTATTTATACATCGAAAACGGAGTTAAAGTGAATTAGTTTTAGGCTATTAAAAATTTAGAACTAAAACTATGAAATTTTAGAACTATTGTAGTATAAAATTTCTATTAGCCACTTATTGCAAATTCTTACATTATTCTTATTTCTTACTGCATTTAGGTGATTTTGAATTTGATAATGACTTGCGTATTGATTATTACGATTAGTAGGAAACATAAACTAGTGAGTATATTTCTATGAACTTCATACATATCTGTGCTTGTACGATTAAAGTATGATATTAATGGATATTAACAATCAATTCATGCATGGGGTTGGGGATTTTTATGCTTATGGTTTCCCATGTTTGCTACTTAGGTTGAAAATACTATAAATTATATTAAAAATTAAGTATTGATGGTTGCTTGATTATTTAAATCCTTGTAAATGTCTGATTTATGCTTGATCGCTAAATAAATTGATTCAATAAATATTGATATGATAATTAAAATATGAATATGCATTACACGATTGCATTGTCCAAAGTCGCCACCACCACACAATGGCTAGGATGGGCTATGATCATAGAGGGTCGTGTATGTGCCATGGGCCTTGTCTTAGGGGATGGGAACTAAGTTATCTTTGGTGGGAAAGTGGCCCATCTTCTAAGGTCATGCTGGTGCCATTGCTTTCGATGACCTTACTTTGGGAATATAGATATATGTATAAACATTATTTTCTATATATGCAAAGAAAATGTGTTTCATAAATTGTTTTCGATCCCGAAGTAATAAGGTTTCCAAGTGTTGATGTTAGTGGATATTTTCCAACCCTTGATTCAAAGGATGTAAATTTGATCTATATATGGTTACCGGTTGACCATATATATTTACTCATTTATTTGATTGCATTGTATAAGTTTGCTTAATATAACTTGTTTGCCATTTGCTTGAATGATATGGAGCGAAGATTATATCTCATTGAGCATGTGGTTGCTCAATCCCTTATAGTTTGCTGTCACGGGATTATCTAGCACATGCCTACGTAAGGATACCCATAGGTTTTATTTTAGAGATGGGATTTGTGAGAAGGAATAAGGGTTGAAATTTCTCTCTTCTTTTTATGAAACTATCATGATTATATTTGATAAGCTAGACTTATATGTATTATTTTGTAAGGGGTAGACCCTAACTTAATATTTTGAATATGCCCATCAGTACTTATGGTAGTATTTATTGTGTTAAGTATATCTGTTTATTTATCTTGTTAGTTGTTATTTTCTAGAATTACCAATTAAATACCATTAGGCCTCATTTGTTACCTAGTTATGATACACTTTTACATGATATTCAAAGCTTTTGAGCGATAAGGGAGTTGATTTTAGGCTTTGGATTTGTATATGATGAAACTATCCCATCTAGATTTCTATCAAGGCACGACGGGTTCTATCAATGGGAGATTGTAAAATGGTTCCAAGTAATTGTGTAAGGTGGTTTTGGTTGGACCTCATTTTAAATTGGGTTTGAATTGGAACCTGATCCATTTGACTTGGGAGGTCTTAGACCTTCCCCGAACTCTAGTGTTACCAGGTTTACCACCAGGTTGGTGAGTTTCAATAGAATTGAAGGCTACAACCTGTGGTACTGATAGGTCAACTCAAGTTCCTACTAATCTTTAAAAAAAAAATCTAAAGTAGAGTAAAAAATTAAAAAGAAATAACACGATAAAGGAAAAAAATTAAATGATTTAATATTAGGTAACTTATATTAGAAGTATCGATGTTTGGGCATATGTTCATTTAAGGTATCAATATTTCAAATGATTAAACAAAAAAATTAATATTTCATGAAGTATCTCAAATGTATATTAATGTTTCACAAAGTAACTTAAGTTGTCAACATTTAGATAATTTGTTATTAATTTTCCACAATTTGTTGTCTGACTTACTTTGTGAAACATTGACTCCTCATTTTAACACACTAAACATTAATATTTTAAATAAACTTACCCCAAAATATTGATACCTTGTGGTGTAATTTGTCAATTCAATATTTCCTTTATGGTTCAACATGTTAGTTAATTTATGCAAGCACCTATACACCTTCACTTCATTGTCGCATTGATCTAAAAGAAAAGTCTCATTCCTAAAGATTCTTGTATTCATTTTTGTTGCATACAATGATGTTGATTAGGTTAGTTGTTTTAATAGTTGACTCTAAAATGCATCCATTAATGTTATCTTGCATCACTATTCTAGCACCATATGTAGTAAGCGACTGGGTAGGATATATGTGAACATTTTAGCTGTTCCTTTGCATTTATTTTGGTGACTTCACTTAAGATAAAGTGAAGTGATATAACGTAATGATATTTGAAATATTCTAAATTAATAAATTCAAGAATGAAATATAGTATCCAATTATGAATAACAAAATTTGGATTTTTTTCATTTCTTTTTCTTTTCCTTAAAATCACTAAGAGGTAAATTACATTGAAAAGGAGGAGGATTCTACGGTTTTGTTAACAGAACCGTCTAATCAATCATCTAACTGTTAAAGTAAATATAGTCATTGGAATATTAAATATTTTAGTAGTATGATCACGGTAGGGTATGGTGTGAACTGTTAAATAACTGACGAGACTAGTACTGTCAAAATTAGTGACAAAACCATGGAATTTTCCTTGAAAGGTATCAATGTTTCAAGAGGTTAAAAAAAGTATCAACCTTTGGTCAACGAGTTAAATAAGGTATTAATAATTGACCATTGATGAAAATTTAGGAAACTTAATTAAAAACCAACAGAAACATTGATGCCTTAAAATGACTTTGCAAAATGTTGATACCTCATTTGATTATCTTTACAAAACGTTGATTCCTCTTTTTAAACGCTTAAAATATTGATAATTTAGATAAATTCACCTCTAAAGTTGATACCTTCTGGTGTAATTTATCCAATCACTAAGCAACCCCAGAGCTTCTAAAACAAAATGAGCCTACCATTTATAATAAGCCTAGCATTAACAACTAGCTAATGGAAATGGAATTTTGGGGGGAGGGAGGGGGAGTTGGGGTGAGGTGGGGGTAGAATCAGTGAAAATGGGTTACAATAACTATATGACATCTAATTAATGGAAAATTGGTGAAACGTTTAAAATAGAGAAATGCCCATATCTCATACACCCTAAAAAGCCTCTATAAACCCTATAAAATTCCTCAAAATTTTGACCACTCCTCCCTTGTGCCTCTCCTCACTTTCTTTAAAAAATTTTAAGTAAATTCCCTAAACCTTAGCTACAACACTAAACCAAGGGTATTTATCCTAAATTCATGTTAATCTATTTGTTAACCTATGTTGTTCAATGAGTCTTGATAAAGGTATAGTAGAAATTAGAGGCTCTTAAGGACTTAAAGCCTCTTATCGCTACTCTAGCATTACACTTTGACTTACTTAAGTGGATAAGATTGGAAAAAAATAGCAATTCCATTGGTGTGATCTTATTTAATGAATGGATTTTTTTTTTTTAATAAAAGGTTGCTTTATGTGAGGAATAGCAATTCCTTTAATAAAGAGAAGGAATAGAAATTCCTTATATATTTTGCATCATATGAAATAGATATTATTTATGGTAAAACATTTTGTGAATCTAATAATGGAATAGTCATTCCATGATAATAAAAGTAAGGTCGTAGTTTGATTTGTTAAACAAATGCAGCATAGGAGAAAGAGAGGAAAGTTACATCAAGATTAAGTTTTGGTGACTTGAATGCAAAGCCCCAGTTGTCATGGGATGGGAGGTTCTCCCCTCCTAAATTGCTCGTGTGGCCCTCTACCATCACTCATATCATCGTTTACTATTAATCTGGATGCCGAGCTTGCCCTCCCTAACCTAGATTCTCAGGTTTATTTCGAGCTCATCCTAACTCCTTAGAAGAGTCCTCTTAACTTAGTCACAGTCCTCCATAAGTTTGAGAGGCTCAACTATTCCAAATGGTTTTGGCCTACTGTGGCCTCATCAAGAGAGCGGTATTAACTTCTGACCGGTTTGCTCACAGGAAGCCAAACCCATCTTCAGAGTTAACTCAATCCCAAAACAAACCACTTTACTGACATCATCATGAGACAAATCCTGCCATTACCGACTCCCTCAAGATCTCAACCCTACTCCACATCCATCGTCAACCCACCTAAGATCATCCCACTAGGACTCCAAGCTTCCACAGGTTTTCTCTAACCCTTATCCATTCTTCCACCCTCTTAGATTGCCTCTTTTTGAGTTGTCAAATGGTAGGGTTTGTTAAATAAAGTTCATTATCATATTCTTGCTTCAACTTCAACTCATGACACAGCTGCCTTCTAGTAATGATGTCCACTTTCTGGTGGTGCTTCTCTTGAGCTTCATCCACAAGCTGAATTGACAACAAGATTAGGGTAGATTCTTGTTTCAATCACGATTCGCATCACAGTTACCCTCTATCAATGATGTCCTCCTTCTGGTGGTCACTCTTCTTATGCTTCATCCATACAAGCTAACTAGACAACAAGAACTACTCACTCATTAAGTACATTAGGTAGCATTTAAGTGGCCTAATGGAGTTAGGAACTTTAGTTGTAATACCAATTGTCACAGGACGGGAGGTTCTCCCTTCCCGGAGTACCCGTATGACAATCAACCATCTATTATATCATTGTTTACTTTTAATCTAGATGACGAGCCAGTCTTCTTTATCATGATTTCTTGAGTTTGTTTCGAGCTCATCCTACCTTGTTAAGACTGCCCTCTTGGTTTAGCCACAGTCCTCCATAAGTTTGAGAGGCTTAACTATTCTAACTGGCTTCAACATGTCATAGCCTCATTAGGAAAGAGATCTTAGCTTCCGGCCAGTTTGCGCACATGAGGCCAAACTTGCCTTTAAAATTAACCCAATTCCCACCACCCTACTGATACTACTCACATCACTATATGCCCAAGTTGAATATTCCCACAAAACTCTCTACTCTCGGATTGTGACACTAGTAGTGGTTTGAGTCTTTAGTGACAAGATTAATAGTTAAAACAGTCTTTAAGAAGACTTGTTAGGGGCTGCATAAGCTTTTTATTGAGTTATTGGTGCTACATTTTAGATGATCCTTAATTTTATCTCTTTATTGACCTAAAGAGTTGAATAAATGAGATAAGGATTTAAGAGAAACTTATGGAAATTTGAAAAGAAAACATAACCAAAATTGAAACTCGTTTTAGTCTTTTAGTATTGATGTATAATTTGTTATTCTTCATGCCATGTCAAATTTAGATTTATGCCATCATGGGTGCATTTAAACTAAATAAAATTTAATCCCCTAACATTAACACTTAGCTGCCACCGTAATGCTTGAGATATTATATTGTTTCATTATTTGATATGTCATATCTTACTTGAGTTGTATACGTTTTTCCTTTTAATTATTTAAATGATTTTACTATCTCTTGCCTTTAGCTTAATAGATCTATATAAGGTAATGGCTTTACAATTTAGAACTTTGTCTTTATTATTAAGGTAGTTCATCAATTATTCTTATGGGGATGCATGTCTATTAACTTCAATTTTATAAATTTTGAAAAACATATCTAATTGGGTTTTGTGTATTTTCACTCTTTTTTTAATGTATAAATAAAATGTTAAAGTTTTAATTTTGTCTAATTTTGGTTCATTTTTCTCATTTGTAGTAAACAAGAATTCAACCCTTAAAAGCTTGATATTTCTATCTCATAGTCATTGGACATGTACTATGTGTATTTACTTTGCTCATCGATCATATGAATGATGATACTAGTATAGGGCCTCTTAGTTTATAATTCATCAATTTCTTATAAGAAGAGAATTTGCTAGTAGAATTCCATAGATTAAATTAAGAAAGCTTAAGGCATTGCATCATAGTCTATCATATTAAAATAGAAGGAAAAAGACATTCAATTGATGAAGCCCTTATATATGTAGTATATGAGATTAGAAGTGTTGAGAAATGCAAATGGTTATGGGGACTAGTGAAGTTAGTTATATATTTAGTATATGAGATTAGAAGTGTTGAGAAATGTAAATGGTTGATGACTAAATGTTGGGTGTTGTAGACTTGGGGTTTGAAGTGTGATTTGCGAATAATGATGATGGTGAAGTGATTAATGTTTTAAGTGGAGTTTATGTGGGTTAAATGATGTATTGATCATATAACAAGCTTAAGAAAAACATAGGATGATTTTAAAGAAGTTTTGGAAGTGTAAATTTTACATGAAAAACAAAGGAAATCCGTGTCTAGCAATAAGGGATAAGTCACAGGCGAGCGAAGGGGAGTGATTTAAGTAGATCGTCACTTTTTCACATGTCACGGGCGACCAAAGGGGCGTGATACGCTCTGATGGTGTGTTTTTCAAAAATCACGAGCGACCAAGGGAGCATGCAATCTCCCCTGTAGCTTGATGTATTTTCGTATTTTAGCCATAACTTTTTCATGCGATCTCCGATTGAGGTAATTTAAGTTGCATTGGAAAGATTAAAAAGATATCTACAACTTTTATGTTTTTATTTTTTTCAAATTCTGAAATTATAAATGCTTAAATTTCAATTCTTTCCAACTATTGCATTTTCCAAGCAAAGTCAAAAACTTATTTTTGTTTGTTTTATGTGTATTTGCTTTGGAAAATGGATCTTTTTGAACTAAAATGAGATAAATTAATTATATTTGATATTTAATGATTATTGAGTGATATAATTAAGCATGATTTAAGTATATTTATAGATTCAACAAATTATTGATTTTCTATGAGTGTTAAGCTAAAATAGTTATATTGCATATATGATTTCCTTTGCTTGTTTTAAGATGTGATAACTTATTTGAATTTCTTTGAATGGTTAAGTATTAGATTAGTTGATATTGAGCTTAGACTAAGTGTGATATTGTGATAATCTCTTTGAACAATGCTTGATCCTCGCTTGACCACCCCCATTAATTCCCGAGCTAGTACAAGTACGCGGTAACTTGCTTGTTTCTTTGCTAGGATAAGCATTATTTAAAGTTACTCTAAATTAAAAAATTTAATAATTGTTTGTTGAGTGTCTATTTTACTGTTGAATCTGGTTCGAAGAGCGACAACCCTGCTCAGATTGGGGGCATGGTAGATTTAGGCGATTAGGCCATCCTTGTCATTTTGAAATGACTTTTGTAAGTGGTTCAGCGGGTATTCGATGTGGAATTTGGTATCGGTATAACATTTAGTTATTCTTGAAAGGATGTAATATGATTTAATTCAATGTTTATGGGAACACTTGAATTAAGTGATATTATGGATTGAGTTAAGTAAAGTCGAGAAACGGATAGAAACCCTATATGAGATTACTTAATCATTATGGTAAATTTATCTAGGATGGTATGAGTATCCGAGCTACTTATATCAACCCCCTGAGCGTCGTGATCGTCACTCAGGTTTCCCTAGAAATCCTTGTTATCCGAAATTTGAATACTCCAGTGTTGTTTGGGCTAATCAAAGACTAACTAATAATCTAATGACTGTTGCATTTGCATTTAGTTTAGGTATGTGTGGATCACTTCGCATTTATATTCGTTACTTGTGTACAGGGCCTTTGGCTCATATTTTAACCATTTCAGGTAATGAATGTGACGATTTTTATACGAATATGGGGTATGGAACAAATTTCAAGGATTTTCTCGATGGTTTGGAGGACTAGAGATGACCTTAGACTTGATGGAATCCATATTTTGTAATGGACTAGTTATGATAGCTTTTTTGGTTGTATTTAAAGTTCTAGTTGGATATAATTGTAATTTTGTTAAGGCTTATAAGAAGCCTTTGTTGTATATTATATATATATATATATACTTAGCTATGTATGACTTGGGTTTATTTCTCTTGTAAATAGGTTAATGGTGTAGTTTGTTTTGCTAAAAGTTTTGAAAAACTATGTTTCAATTATTTAATATGTTGATTAGACAAACAATTCCTCAAACACTTTATTTTAGACAACCTACATATAATTCTGCAGTTTATATTTGGTTGGAAACTGTTATCACCTATTTTAATTATAAGGGGATAGCGGATCCTACAGATATCAGAGCCAAGTTGGATTAATTGTTTGCCTAATTGAGATATTTGTTTGAGACTTGACCTAGACACGAAAGTAGTAATAAAAAGAATAAAGTTTGCTTGAATACGTGTGTTTATTTGCTTCTTTGATAGCTTCCTATGCTTGTTGCTTGTTGATTGCTGCTAAATTGTTTGCTATTTATATATGAACGTGAATGTTAATTTGATAAGTTTTGTATGTGATTAAAATTTGCATACATGTGTGTGTGTTGAATATATGTATGCAATTGTAAAGATGGACAAGTTAAGAAGATCTACAAAGCAACATTCTGATAGGAAAGTATGCCATCCGCCAACCACAGTCATGTGTCTATATTTGCTCTTACTTCATCTACTACACCGATAGTGAGACTACAACGTCTCCTGCATCAGCTGTTCCTCCACCGACTCAGATTCCACCACCTCCACCTATGCCACCCATTCCTCCAATGCCACAAATGCCTACTGGTGATCCAAATTCTATATGGTATGATAAGGGATATGATGGCAATGATGCAGTAATATCATATGATGATGTATCAGCAAACACAACATTTCGTGCAGCAAAGTAATCAACAAGGAATGAGACCAAATGAGGCTGCTCCTGTGAATGATCAATCCAACCAAATCAAATTACATGATTTTAGTAAGATGGTCCCTGAGTTTGATGGTACTAGTACTGATCCTACAGTGGCTGAGAATTGGATAGAGGAATTGGAAAAGACATTAGGATATGCCTCACTTAACAATCACAAACAAGTTATTGCGTACCTTGATAACTAAGTTTATCAAGCAAAACACCGGTATTCGAACTTAGTTGAGTACGGGAATCTATCAAAGAAACAATTTTATATAAATCATCATCAAGTTAAAATTATACACTAATTCATTTTAGCTAAAAAAGATTCATTTTATACTTAATTACGTACACTTGATTAATAAAATAAGTTTTCAACGTTGTTAGGATATATAACAGTTGGAAATAAAATAAAATTTCTACCTTGATACTTTTAGAATTAGTAAAAAATTAAACATGAAAGTTGTAGGTCTTTTTTTAAGCTTTTTGAACGTATTTTGAATCACCTCAATCCAAGTTCGGATGAAAAAATTATGATCAATTTACAAAATAGTGTTGTTACAGGGGAATATACACAACCCGTGTATATCAGTAGTGTATATCCATGCGCTAAAGGATTTTTCCTACTGTAGAGTCATGAGTGGATATACACAACCCATGTAAGGGGTAGTGTATATATACACGGCCCGTGTAGGGGGGTAGTGTATGACTGGAATATGACATTCCAAGCTTCTGATCAGTCACGGGTCCCTCTACACACCGTGTATCCCGTTTTCCCCGCATGAAATTATTTTCCTTCTTTTACATCTTTTATCAATTCTTACACATTTTACTTTCATCAAAACATTATCTAAACATCATATAAGCGAGTTTTTGGCTTTAACACTTCTATACATCTCTTAATATCAAACACCATCAACTCTTCCGTCAAAACCATATCTACTATTCCTCATCTTTCTCACACACCCTCTCCTATCAAGCATTAAACCAACAACTTCAACACACTCCAAAAGCTCATATAACTTTATTGGTTAACATGAATCATCAAAACTATATTCAACTACTATAAAAGTACTAAAGCAAAAAAAAAAAAAATCATTCTCATGATAAATACAAAGGAAATAACAACTATAAAAGCATGTAAACTAACCTTAAGAATTGAGTCTTGGAAAGAAATTCTAGACAATTTGAGCAAGAAAAATGAGAAGTAATGGAATGAAGAGGAACAAAGGCACCATAGGTTGTGGTCTTTTTAGGTGTCTATTTTTGACAAAAAGAAGTGTGAGTTTATCCTTTTAATGTTGACTTTTAGGCAGATTTTTTTTTTTAAAGGTATAAAGAGAGGGCTTTAGGCTTTGTTCTTTGAAAACTCAACTTAACATGCATAAAACACAATAAACACTAATATCAAACACAAACCCATTATATTTATTTTATCACTTATAACTTATCAACCATATTTATAATAAAAAATAATTTTAACAATATCAAACATACACAACACCTTTACACACAAATCATAGAATACACTAATACTAAATCACACTAACTCATCAGATTCTATTCAACTAAACACTAAACAAAATTCATGATTTAATTAAATCAACTTATATGTATATCAAATTTAATTATGCATAAAATTTAAGCTATTTCAATCACTTCAGATAGACACAATATTAAGATGTTTTTCATTTGGACCTTCTTGCAATATCCAAAAAAGACATTGTTTGTTTCATCGTTAGATGCTAGGAAGAAAGTCCAGGTATATCTAGTGAAATCATCAACAATAACCAAGGTATATTTTTTGCCTCCTGAACTTAAAGTTTGATTTGACCAAATAAGTCATATGCAATAGTTCTAATGGCTTAGACAACATCCTTATAGTTAAAAGAAGTCTTAGCTTGCTTTCCTTATTGACATGTTTTAGCAAATCTTGTCCTTTTGAAAATTTATTTTTGTATCGTTTACAAGATTCGTTTTAATAAGTTTGAAATTACATCCATGTTACATGTCTCGATTTTCTATGCCATAGCCAACTATTGTTATTTTGAAAGTAAAGTCATTACTCATTTGAAGATTTGAAATCATCTAAATTGATACGTAAATATTTTTGTCTATACCCATCAAGATAAGCTTGATTATTGTCAATTCTTTCTATAGAACATTTATTGGTGAAGAAATGTTATTTTAAATCCATATCACATAATTGGCTAACACTAAGTAAATTATGTTTTAAACATCAACTAAAAGCACATTCTTAATAATTAAATCTCTTGTTTACTATAATGCTACATTCACCAAGAATAGTTGACTTGCGATTGTCTCTGAATGTGATGTTCCCTATCTTTCAAGACTAAAGTTGTAAACTTAGATACATCTCTGGTCACGTGTTTGGAGCAAGTAAGTATCATTATTATATCCATTTGAAGACTCTACAAAATAGGAATTGTTTCTTTGGTACCATTTGAGATTTGGTCATTTTCGGTTAGGTGTAACAAAGATTTCTCTATTAGAAACCCAAACTAGCTTGCTTTATAATTCAAATGCATGGTTCTTCTTAGTGTATAATTGTGTGCAATATAACCAATTTTGCCATAATAATTGCATGTCCCATGAATACTTTTACAAATCAAGTTTTATGGTACTTGTAGCTACTTTATTTGTTATAGCCAATTCCATATTCATTTGAATCACACCTTTGATTTCCGAAAAGTGTGTTCAAGTTCTTTTTTTCTTTTGGTGAACTTAGCTATGGTTGCCTTTGAATCATTTAGGCTTGATTTTAATATTATATTTTCATTTCTTAGTTCTTTTAGCTCTTTCAAGCATGCATTATCATATTTATTTGTATGATTATCACCTTTTACGGTTTTATTTTCTATATCTAGAAAATCAATTTCAATTTTCAGTTTCTCATTTTCTTTACTTAATTTGTCATTTTGAAGTTTAAATAATTATTTTCCTCGTTTAAGTTTTCATTTTCATCATTTAACTTGTTATATTCTACTTTAAACACATCCGTTTCTTTACCTACATTTGACATCATATCTATGAATACGTAATTTTTCTTTTGTAGTTTTACTACTTCTTTATAGAAGCTATTATACATGCTAGTTAATTCATCACAGGAGGGAGAATATGGAGAACTTACTTCATCATCCAGTGCCATAAAGCACACATTTTCATATGAGTTACTTGAGTCATCATTACTCCAAGTGATAGTGAGAGCTTCCTTCCTGCATCCCTTAGATGTCTTTTTAAGCCATGGATAATATTATTGAATGTGTCTTGGCTTGTGACATTTGTAGTAGGTTATCACATTCTTCTGTTCCTTTTTGTATCTTGAGAAGCCGCTATCATCATCCTTTCTTTTTATCCTGTTGTTGAACCTCATCAACCTCTTGAACCTTTTGGCCATTAAGGTAAGTTCCTCATCATTACAATCATCATCTTCTTTACTGGAATCATGACTTTGTAGCTTTTAAGTAATGGCCTTCTCATTTGGTTACTCTCCTTACTTCTTATTTAGCTCGTGTGTCTTGAGAGCTCCAAGAAATTTCCTTTGCTCATAACACTTATATCTGTGCTTCTTCAATAGTAGTTCTCTTTGCCTCCTAATGTTTGGGTAGGGATGTGAGTAGTTTAGAATTTATTTCCACATTAGTGAAATTCTTTCTAAGCATACTTAAGGGATTTATGATGTTGATGAATCTATTATGCATCTCATCTACTGATTTATTTGGAAGTATTTTGAAATTTTCAAATTGTGCACATAGAGGATTTATTTTTGTATCTTTTACTCTTGAAGTTTCTTTGTAAGTCTTTTCTAATTTATCCCATATATTTAGTAGATTTATATGTACAGATTCTTTAAAAATTGCTTTCATTTAACCCACCATGCAATATGTTCATAACTATTTCATTCAGATCTAATCGTTTCTAATCTTCTTCATTGTAATCTTTTTCTTCTTTTCCTTCAATAATCAAAGGTCCATTTTTTATTACATTCCATATTAGTCTTTTTGATTTCAGAAAGATTTTCATTATATATTTCCAACAATGGTAGTTTCCCCTACTTAGAAGAGGTGGTCTATTGATAGATTGTCCTTCTAGAAATCATAGTGCATTTGATACCATGTTCTTTACTCTAAATGCGATTAAGCATATGAAAATAGAGACTACACTTTGATACTAAATGAAAATGGACTAGAAAATATAACAGCAGATTTAACAATAATAAAGTACTTTCAGGAAAATTAAATAGATAGGGAAAGAAGATTCAAGCCTAAATTTAACGTGGAGTTCAACCCACTTCCTAATCTCTACAACTATCAAATGTAGAGGCCTCATTTTTTTTCCTATTAAAGGCTTTAATTTGTAGTAAAAAATAATATTATATTAAGCTCAAAAATTACAAAAAAAATGTATATATATAAATAAAAAGAAGAAAAATTATTAGTAATGAAAAATAAAACAGAAAAAAAATTCTTATTGGCTTGATATAGTACTAATTTTAACTACAAGTTTTTTGGACCCAATTAAATAGTTCATGTAAATTGGTCTATCTAACTGGGCTTATTTTTTGAAGCTTTTAATATAATTTTTTGCAAAATAGAATAAGGCATAGACCAATAGTTTGTAAAATAAGTCACTAGCATGCATAAAGGAGACTGGGATTTGATTCTGTGAGGAGGTAAATTATTTTTTTATTTTATTTTTCCACATGCTTTCATTAACTGGATGAGATAAGCGAATACATCAATAAGTTGTCAAATGAGGTAAGCGAATATATGTCAGCAAGTTAGTTGGATGAGGTAAATGACATGTCAACGAGTGGATAGGTAAGTAGTAGATGAACAGCTTGAGTATCTATAAATATCTTACACATATCAGTGAAAAAAAAAAACACAGATAGGAGAAATTAACAAACACAGAAGAATTAAAAAAAAAAAACACAAAATCACTTAAAAAAGTTCGAATATGAAGTCGCTTTAGGAATACGGGTCTTGAAGTTCGCCAGCCACTGCTTCAGCTAAGATCCAACGATTCCATCTACGAAAGTGATGCATTTTTCTATTTGAATCCGCACGACAGGTGAGTGACTAAGTCCCCCATGCTTCTTTTTTTTTATTATTATTTTAATTGTATTAGTTAATTAGTAAATCAAATAATTAAAAAAAAAAACATTAAAGCAAACGATAAGGATGCATGGTCTTTTGATAAACTCGATGATTCAAAATGTGAACGTGCTTTTCAATTCATATTCTTGCTAGTCAGAACATGCACAATTTCCAATTTCCGAGAATATCCTCACGCTTGGAGACGTGTTCCAATGTCCCTTGAGTGATAATTATATGTGTGTTATTGTGTATATATATATAAATATATATATGAATGTATATGTACAAATTTTATAGATGTAAACATTTTGAAGAAATAAGTTATGTTCTCAATGTCACTTAGAAAGATATATTTTCCATACGTAAAATTAAATTAGTAGTTTCTATGATTGATGGCACGTCATTTTATTTTATTTTATTTTTGGTGAAAGATTTTAAATTTAATAAAATTAAAGGAAAAAGAATTTAAAAGTTTAAAAGAAATCAACACATTGAATTTGTTTTTTCTAAAAAGAACTATGTAATGTCTTATCCCAATTAGCGGATACGTAGGCACCTCAAGGGCAATATAAAAAATAAAAAAAATTCTTTTTTTTGTTTTATTATTTATTTTAAATTAATTCATTGTAAATATTGTTAATTTTAATGATAAATTATGAATATCATAGTTTTTTTAATTAATAAGTTCGCTGAGCATTAAAAGGATAAATTTTAAATTATGAATTTTAAGTGGTAACCATATGGTTTTAATAGAATAGTCCCCAAATCCAAAATCTCTGGTTTATCAAATTGATTTTAAAATCTTTTTTTTTTTTTTTTTGCAGACTAGTAGCTAAATTGGGATCAATCGATCTAATGATCTTAACTTATGTTTTTTTCCCGATTTTGATCAGGTGGTGACTCTAAAATGTTTTTTTAACTAAATTTATTTTAATTCCTAATCAAGGATTTGTATCAGATGGGTTAGAGTTTGGTACAAATTGAATTAAAAGAAATAAAACTAAAAATGAAAAATCCAGGCTCGATAGCTTAGTGACTCCAATGGGGACGCCTACTTTTAAGAGGACTATTCACTTGAATTTTTTAAATTTTAAGTTTATCCTTTCGATGCTCATTCTTGTATATTATCTATACAATTATTAATTTGTAAATAGTTGTACTAGTTTGTTCTTTAAGTGATGTAGATAAAAAAAGAAATTTTGTAAATAGTCTTAATAGGAGCACGTGATACTTTTGAGGGAATTTATGAAAACTATGTGCTAGGTATGGTTTTTCCACCCTCTAGTTCATGAAGTGACCTCCTATTCCAGTTTAGTGTTGACCCACGATCTATCAAACCGAGGAACCTCTAGAACCCACCAAATTGCATTCATGATCACGACCTGGTGATGAAAATAATAATGGGGCATATCTTAAGGAATTATAGTTTCAAATCATTTTAAAATTATTCCCTTGAAAATTATTTATCTCATTTTTGAAAAATGAGGTTGTAACTAAAATGAAAATCTCATAATTATCCCATGATTAATTATTTGTCAACCCCTAAATTTGCATATGTGTGAATTGCATGTATAAATATAATGTGAATAGTTTATTGTACTTTGTAAATAATAGCTTGTTGTTAGTATTATAGTCATTTGTATGTAATTAAAAAAAAAATAATAATAAAATGCTAAACTTGTAAATTAACTTGAATAAAAAAAAAAGATAAAAAGGTTTTCTTTTTTTTACCTCATGTAAAATAGTGTACATCATTCTGATATAAAAAAAAAAGCGGTATTGATATATTTTCATTAATCTTTTTTTGTTTTTGGTAGATAATACAATCTCAAAAAAAAAACACACTAAACTTGCAATTACTCTTTAGATTATTAGATTATAATAAAGTAAATACAAAACTTATATACAAAAGTTGTTAAAAAATGTAATAGACTTGTAATATTATCTATAGAGTTATACATAATTTGATCATCCGTTAGATTAATTCCTCTTTAGAGAGTTTTAAGTTTTTTAATTAGAATCACTCTTTGTCATAAGTGTTCCACTCCTTTAAACTCAAGTCTATTATTCTATAAATGTCAATATCTATTTGTGAATATTTAAGAAAAAGAAAAAAAGTCATCATTACTCTTTACATATTATTTTGAAAAAGAAAAAAAATTCTAATTTATAAAAATAGGTTTTGGTTTGAAATTTTCAACAAAAAAAAAAAAAAGAATCATCTTGTAAATAAATTTTCACTTTAGGTTATAAACAATCATTGTAAAATGTGGTTTCCAAATACTTCTTTGTAAATATCCATTATCATTTTAGTAATTGATGTTTAGTTATTTCTAGAATAAAGTTTTCTAATAAATTAAAAAGAAGTTTTAAAAAATGATTTTTTTTCGTAAAAAAAAAAGAGAGAAATTTTCTAACGGTCAAGATCCTTTAAATTTTGAGATCAATGATCACTCACTATAGGCTAAAGGTGAACTACAAATGAAAAGAGATAAAAAAAATAGGAGGCAACCAAAATGACTTGATAAGTCACTAATTAGGGGCATTTGTTAAGCTTTATTTCTAAAATATAAACCCAATATAAAATGGACATTTAGTCAATTAGCTTGAGGCAAACTAAAAGTAAAATGTCTTATAAAAAAAAGTCTGGAATGATAAGAGGCAAAACAAATCATCAGAACACTAACCCTAAACACTCGAGAGCAGAGTGACATTAAAGGGAGGAAATTGACTCATTCCTTAAAGGAGATCCGTTTTGAATTTGATACTTGGGTCAAAATGTCCTTATGCAAGAAGGAAAGGTGATTGCATATGCTTCACAATAGTTAAGGCCTCATGAACAAATTACCCGACGCATGATCTCGAGCTACCCACGATTGTTTTTGCCCTCAAACTCTGGAGACATTACCTTTACGGACAACGATGTAAGATATACACGGATCATAAAAGCCTTAAGTATCTTTTTACTCAAAAAGGAGTTGAATATGAGGCAAAGGAAATAGTTGGAATTAATCAAGGATTATGATCTCGAAATAAATTATTGTCCCGGAAGAGTGAACACTGTAGCAGATGCTTTGAGTCGGAAGAACCATAGAGAATTTGCCGCCATGTTCACTACATAAAGGGAGTTAATAAAGGAATTTGAGAGGCTAAGTATTGAATTCGTGGGACAAAGTATGGAAACATAAATTTCCAACTTGGTTATGGAGCCGACCTTAATAGATAGGATCAAGGAAGCTTAACAATGATGAAGTGATTCAGAAAGTGAAGCAAGAGGTTCAAGAAGGGAAATATGTTGGTTTCAAGATAGATGAGGAGGATCCAGTAAGAATACAAGGAAGATTATGCATGACAAATGATGAGGAGATGAAAAAGGAAGTTATGAGTGAAGCTCATAATTCGGGATACACCATACATCTCGATGGCACCAAAATGTATCAAGACCATAAGAGCCACCACTGGTAGAATGGTATGAAAAGAGACATAGCTAAATTTGCAATGAAGTTCCCTACATGCCAACAAGTGAAGATTGAGCACCAAAGACCGGGAGGACTTTTGAAACCATTAACCATACTAGAATGGAAATGAGATCAAGCCACAATGGACTTCTTGTGTGGTCTACCACGAACATTAGCTGGATATGATGACATATAGGTCATAGTGGATCGACTTACCAAGTCAGCACACTTTATTCTTATAAACATGACCTATTCAATGGATAACCTGGCGAGTTGTATATGTAAAAGAAATTGTAAGATTACATGGAGTTCTTGCGGGAATCGTATTAGATCGAGACCCTTGATTTGTGTCGAAATTCTAGACAAGTCTGCAAAAGTGTGTGGGGACTAAGTTACATTTCAGTACAGCTTATCATCCGCAAACCAATGGACAGTTAGAGCGAACTATTCGAACTTTGGAGGATATGTTGTGGGCATGTGTTATGAAGTTCAAAGGTAGCAGGGAAGCACACTTGCCTTTGGTTGAATTCACTTACAATAACAGCTACGATTCGACAATCAAAATGTCGCCTTATGAAGCTTTATATGAACGAAGATGTAGATTACCTCTATTTTGGGTTGATGTGGAGAAGTTAGCCATCGAACCGGATCTTATCCAAGTTGCCGCGAACAAAGTTAGAATTATTCAACAAAGGATCAAAGAAGCCCAAGATAGGCAAAAGAGTTAGGCAAATCAAAAGCGTCGAGTTCTTGAGTTTAACATTAAGGATCATGTGTACTTGAAGGTGAATCTTATAAAGTGTATCCATCGTGTACAGGCTCAAGGAAAGCTAAGCCTAAGATATATTAGACCATTCGATATTTTTCAAAGAGTGGGAGAATTGGCCTATCGCTTGGCATTACTACCGAATTTTTCGGGAATACACAATGTGTTTCATGTTTCGGTGCTAAGGAAGCATTTAATCGACCTGGATCAGATTGTAGAGCTGGAACCGACGCGGTTAAAAGAAAATTTGACCTATAAGGAACACCCAGTTCACATCTTAGATTGAAAAGTTTAGAAGCTAAGGAACATGGAAATTCGATATGTCAAAGTCTTATGGAGGAATCACTCGCACGATGAAGCTACTGGGAGGCTGAGGATGAGACTCAAAAGAATTACCCAAGCCTTTTTGAGGAACCAGGTACAAACATCAAGTTTTGAGGACAAAACTTTCTTTAAGGGAGGCAGCTTGTAAACCCTTGAATTTTTGCTAAGTTTATGTGTAAATTTTAGAATGAGAAGTCAACTGGAAACCCTAAAAGTCAACAAAAGACTATAGTAAACCCTAGTATTTAGATCCGGCAATCCCATGGTCTTAACGCCTAAGCAACGGAATTGAGATAATTGTAGATAATAGTTCGTAATAATATAGGAAAGTTTAAAAATATCAGATTCATTAATTTTTAATGTGTTCTGAACCTAAAAGGGATCAGTTCTCGAAAAACGTGTCTCGAGGCTTGGAATAGTATAAATATTCCGATGACACTGTTAGAATCGTAATAATATAAGAATTTCTAAAATATCAGTTTTAAAATTTTTTAGTTGCTAAAAATATCATATATTGTATTTATACATGTATTTTCTTTACTACCGTTAGATTATTAGTCTTATTTACTATTCATTATCCTATTCTACTATTCATTTATCTCTATTTTTTCTTACTACCTATATACATATTACTTTTTTTTTTCCAATACAACTTCACATTTCTCATATCTCACATCTTAATTACTTTTCATTACAAAACAACAAATTAAATAAATTCACTCTCTCCCTTTCACTCTCTTAGGCGCTAGCCACCCCTCTCTCTTTCTCTATTTATTTTTTTTTTCAATTTATTTTTACATATAATTTCCCTTCACAAAATTCTATAAATACCCCATCTCTCTTTATTTCTTTCATACGCTTCTTCCAAAACTCTTCAAAAATTACTCTACAAAAATCATCTATACAATTTCTCTCTACTACTTTCCTTCTTATTCTAACCAATAGGTAATTGTCCTAAACCTTTCTTCATGTTCAAGTAACTTAGTATGAGCTTAGTGTGTATTTTCTATAAACCCATAAGAGGTTAAGAAAGTAACAATAGGTTTATACTTTATTCTTGTTCATACATGCATTCTAATATTTTTAGATTGTTAATAGATTATTTATTATGTTCATGTAACTTAGCATGAACATAGTGTGTGTTTTCTAAAGACCTATAGAGGTTAAGAAAGCAACATTATGTTCATGTTTTGTTCTTATTCATACATTATGTTTTTATTATCATGCTTTTACTATTATGCTCATATTATTATTATACTCTTATTATTGCTATTATTATGTTTTTTCTTTCTTTCTTTTTTCTTTTTTTATAGGACTAATCTATTCTTAATCTCAGGTTGCCTTGATGATGCTAAGGCTCCCAATACTTGACCATAAATTTTCCACTTTTGGAGATTAATAGCATCATCTCCTCGTGGTGCTAGTGTAGTCTTCATCTTGGCAATAACCTCTTAGAGGTCTTGACCTTGTAAGTATGATTCCATATAGGTCTTCCACATGTTATAATTATTATTATTATATAATTTTTTGGCAACACCAACAATGATGCTTGATTTTGCCATTGTGATTGATTTTAGCAATCTTGCAATTAATCAAGTAAACGTGGTTCCGAACCAATAAGCTTCACATTTCCAAACTGTGCAAAGGCAAAATCTATCCCATACAACTATTTGTATGCAAATATCGAAAAATCAGAATTCACGATCAAAATGCTCAGATATCACTTGTTGAGTAGAGAACACAAATAATAATAACAATTTCGCAAGTGTGAAGTGACAATATGTATAAGAAGAAAATAACGTTCAAATCTTTTTTTAATAATATTGTGCTTCATTACTACAAATAATATATATTTAATTAAATGAAATTTACTTGTTTAATCTTAGCATGCTAATATATATTTAATTAAATTAGTAATGATAATTTAACATTTTATATATCAATATAGTCAATCTTTTTAGAAAAAAAATCATAATGCAATAAACTCTTTCATCACAGAAAATAAACACCGCCTGCCATCACTATTGCAAAAGCTAAATCACCGAAGCATCTATGTTTAATTACGCTTAGCCTTCAGTAGGAGAGACTAAGATATCATTCTCTGTTGAATAGAAGGCAAAAAATTATTTCTTTTTTGTCATAGCCCAAAAGTTCATGAGCACTTGTCCAAATGAACTGATTTAGATGAAGATTTACTCCATAGTTTAAAAATTAACCGATTAATTTCATTCCATATGTATCATTAGACATATGCGGCCCATGGAAGGCGGATTTGAACCGGCTAAATACCCACCAATTTTAGCGGGTCTTTGTTGTGGGATTTGATTTTATATTTGTGGAATTTTGTTGTAGTTTAAATATTTTATAGTCACATATTACTAACATAGCAACTAAAAGTGCAAGTGATTAAAAATAAATAAATGCATAATTATAAAATTTCTATTAACTAATGAGTTAAAAACAATTAATCCTAATGATATTTCAAGTTAAAAGTTTGTTTTATATTTTTTTTATCTTATTTAAATTAATAAAGTTATTAATTAATTTTTTTAATTTAACAATTCTCGGTTCCTAAGAAATCGTCACCGAACTATGAAAATCAACGATTCCTAAAAATCAAGAATCGAATCGGTTTCTATGGATCCGATTCTACCAATTTCGAAATTGAGCACCTGAATCGGATCCGAATCTCATGACGATGACTTTTACCATTAAGCGATGATTATTCAACAAGAGATGTTGTGGAAAATTCTTACCATTCCCTTAGGTAACCAACTTTGACTAACTTTTACCTTGCGAGATCCAATACGGTAAGAAGATCGTGTAGGATACCCCTAGTAGGTCCCCATGATCACCGACAATTAAATCAAAACAAAGTGGACTCCCGATTACTCACAACCATAGCTCCATGTCAAAGAAGCCAATTTTGGCTTTCAACTAGTTCCTTCCGTAAGATTGACGAAGGTCACGATGGCTCTTAAGAAATTTCCATGAATTTTCTTTCTACGTTTTGTTTTTAAATATTATGTTTCTTGAATTCCCATTATAATTTATGATGCTTTGTTTCTAATTATTAAAATAATCAACTTCAAGCCCAACATTCACTTCAACGTGACAACCTCCCAGCTGGACCCATGAATTTTCGAAAATTTGGCACATCCATACCAAAGAAAATGTTGAACATCCATATTGTTGCTTAGTAGCTTGAAGGATAGTAAATAATACGTGGCAATGACTTATAAGGCAAATTGATTAGTATTAGTCTACCTACCATAATAAACAATCTCCCATTCCATCTGCTGATTCATGTTGAGGTAGTATTTCATCGCATAATATTTCATGGATAAATATTATTATATTATTTTTGCTTTACAAATATATTTGGTATTAGACAAAACTTTCTTTATGGTACCCAAAAAACCTAAAATTTTTTATCTCTTACATTTAATGGTAAAAAATATTGAAAGTACAGGAAATAATCATTACACTAAACTAATATGACTACTTCTATATTAAAGGAAAAAAAAAAAAAAACATGACTACTATGGTCTCAATTTTCCCACTTCAAACTTACTCATCATCACCACCACTGTTGCTGTTGCTTCTACTATCGCCACTGCCATCAATACAATACTAGTAACAAGTTTTCATCACTGTCATAAAAAAACTATTATTAAATCATAACTGTTATCAGTAATTATAAAATTTGTGCATAACAACTGTACAATTATCAAAATATAACATCCTATACTATATTTGTATATATCGGATAGTATAAGACTTAAGAGGACTTGTTTAGTACCATGGATATCTAACATGATACAAAAAAATTGATATTACTTTAGTAGTCTTATACTGTACTATGCAGATTTTCTTATTTTTTCTAGTTCTTATAACTAAACACTATCTAAATTTCACTAAACCAATAGGGAATTGATTAGGTTTTGGTTGCATAATGTGTTCACGGCTCAATTGGGGAAAGACGTTTCCTTTGGGGAAACAAAAGCCTCACGTCCTAGGTTCAAAAGGGGAATTGCGGATTAATGTTCATAAGTACGGACGTGTACATTCATATATAAGTTATACAATCCGAGTTTATGTCATTGACAATATAATATATATACATTGAATATACGTTATATGATATACATTGTCTATTATATGTTGTAGATGATATTATGTAACATATGAATATATGTTATATGACATACGTCGTCTGTGCTACATATCTAATATATTATACTGCAATAAGTATGTGATTCAAGAACCAGTTAAACCGATAATTCTTATGGTTCGACCACAAAAATTAGAAAAAAAAAGAAGGAAAGAAAATTAAAAGAATAATTATAATTAAAATATATTTAAAATATTTTCATTTCAAAAGTGAAATTTATTTCCTATTTACAATATTTAATGTGTTATTATTATTAATACAAATATTAAATATACTTGAATTATGTGTTGTTGAGTTTATATAGACTTTTACGACTTGGCTTGGCTCGTTTAGCATATGTAATTATTTTTCAATTATATTTATAATATTAAATTAATATAAATAAATAAATATAATATTATATTAATATATGTTAAACCTTAATGAGCTTGGTTCTTGAGCCCTTAACGAGCTTGGTTCTTGAGCCCTTAACGAGCTTGGTTCCTAAGCCCTTAACGAGCCTGTTTACGAGCTTAGCTCGCGAGCCCTTAACGAGCCTGTTCGTGAGCCTGAGGACAAGCTTAGGTTTGGCTCATTTTAGTTAAATGAGTCGAGTCAGATATGAAACGAGCCGAGCTCGAGTAGCTCATGAGTAGCTTAGTTCGTTTGCAGCCCTATAAGTAACAAATAAGCGAATGATAGGTTAGTACTGGATTATAGAAGCTCCTTCAACTCGTAATCTCCACTATTATCACAATTAGCTTAACTAGGACCAACTTAATTTATTATTTACCCATCCAAGCCTTTGTCGTAATGCACCATAATAATGTACTTGGTATTAAATATTGAGTTTCTTTCATTCCATTCATTTCGGTTTCATTAATTAGGATAGTTCAATATATTGTGTTTATTGTCTTGTATTTATAAATTGGTATGTATTATATACTTTTATATTTTTCCATATAGAAGGAAGCAGGTTTTTAATTAAACTTTGTTACAACTATGAAGAAGGGAATTTAAGGATTTCGTTAATCATGTAAAGATAGCTCTTACTTTAGTCTACTGTTAATGATACCTTAGGGCTTTTGGGGTAGGTCGAAAGATCATACTGCCTCTAGTTTTAAATAGCAAACTACCTTCTTCTAACTATTGATTTGCTTTTACTAATTTGGGTTTATGAAGATATTGTGTATAACCCATGTATACTAGACATATATACTACATATTAGTTATAAGTTTAATAGAAACTATAATTAATGTAAAATATGATATTTGATACATTATATATATTCATATTGCATATTCTATACATACATAATTTTTATATGCATAATATAGCAAATAGTAAGTGCATTGTACATATGGTTTGTTTTTTAAATTAAGCATTTAAGACTTTTGAATTTTTATATGAGTGCTTGGCTTTTATACAACCATTTTACCTTTATTAAAATAATTTGATATTAATAAAAAAAAAGCTTCCAGAATCGAAGAAAAACATAGTAAAAATTTGTATTATTTAGTATAAAAAAATTTGCTCTACTAACTATTATTTTTACCTTTTTATTGTTTTAATCAATAGCTAAATGATCATACAGGGACCTAAAAGAATATTATTTAACATTTAGGAGTCTAAATTTTAAATTCAAAGAAGAGGAGTTGAAGTAATTGAAGCCACATAAAGGTGTATATATCTGTCACTTGCTCAAATCCAATAAGGTCTGAACCTATCGATGATAGGCTTAGAACTCAAAGTATGGAGGAATCTGCAAAATAAAGTGCTCATTGGCGGTACATCGGGTATGGGCCCTGCGTGGGCATTTCGATGCTTAAGTCATTGTTTTCCACAAAAGCTCAATAGATCAAGTAGGTGAGAGTAGTGTTGTGCGACATTACCTTGATCAGAAGAGGCCTGATAATATTTAGAGGCGACTGACTTGGTAGTTAAGTCCATCACAGGCGAATGGGAGACAATTGTATTCGTAGTAGGTGAGTAGCTGGCTATTATGGTGGTTATATTCATAACGGGAGAATGGGTAATCGTAGGGTGCCATAACACGGCATTATGTGGACTGGTATTGACCGAGTCGTGAAGTACCTAAGCAAGAAGTGTCCGGTATTGCATTCGAGTTGGTATGGAGGGGACTTTAGCGATGGGACTGAGACTAAGTTTCTCGACCCTACCTAGTAAGGCAAAGGGCTCAGCTTGAATAGGCACAAGGGTAGGATTGGATCGTCAATAGTTGTCCTTTCCCCCTCCCTCTCCCCCAGACTCCCTTTGTAGGCAAGGGGGCTAACCGAAATATAGGGCGGATGAGTCGAGCTGACTTATTTATTGTGTATCGGTTATCTGTTTTTAGCTTTATACTTGGGCCAATTGAGGTATTTTTTATAAATCTAGCTCTTAAAAGTTTCTAGACTTCTTCTTCTTTTGCGACTTGTCGAACAGCAAAAAGTGGTATCGCTTTTGTTATACTAGCTTTATCTTTAGGTCGATGTTGAGCTTGTAGGTGATGACTCACGGGTTTGTCCTAAGCATGTCGGTGAGTATCCATATGAATACATTGCAATTACATTCGAGAAAATAGATAAGTTCCCCCTCGACGTCAACTGGTAGTGTGAAGCCGACTCTCATAACCATCGATGGATTAGGACCAAATGAAATATTTTCAGTTGCATTTGTCTGTTCATCTTCTTTCTCATCTTTCTTTGTGTTTCGTAGGTGGGTCGGCTTGGGAGTGAATCTATTTGCCATACTTCATCCCTTGTTAGGGCTCGCATGTACAACTTTTGCGATAAATCTTGGTTCCCCTTGCATATGATGACTCCATTTGGTGCGGGAAACTTCACCTTTAGATAGGTCAGTGAAGGGACCATTGGGAATAAGAAGGGTGTAGGTCGGCCTAAGATCATTTTGTAAGGCAACCAACAATCTACCACCAAGAAGTCAACTTTGTTCTGGACCTTATTTTTATTATCGCCTAACCTCAATGGCAGGGTGACAATTCCCCTAACTTTGATCAGTTGGTTATTGAATCCGAAGATCTCATGTTTGTACGTTTGAGTTTCTTTTGGATGCTGTCATCTTGGAGCTTATTGAAGGCATGGCCAAAAATGATGTTTGCACTACTCCTTATGTCAACTAAGACATTCATCACGTCAAATCCACCTGCCCTCGCTTTTATGATGAGAGCATCTTTGTGAGGTATCTTTATGTCGTCCAGGTTCACCTCAGTAAATTCGAGAGTCGTATCTAACTCTTCCCTCTTCACCACGATCATCACTTCTTTACTTTTATCGTTCTTAGAATGCTAAGAGAAATTTTGTCGGGTGTCGTCCTCCAACGATGGTGTTGACTATTCTGTGAGCCATATCGTTAGCATAGTGGTTAGTAAGATCATTGGGGTATTGTTGACAGTTGTTCATTCTTCATTGGTTGGACCTTTCGATGGTGTTATTTGGATCGACTAAGTATTGTCGTAGGAATCATTTCTTGAGGGCCTCTTATAGGGCCATCTTGAGTTGATAGCAATCATTAGTATTATGTCCCATACCTTGATGGTAATCACAATATTTGTCCGCATCCCTTCATTTTAGGTTGCCATGCATGTTGGCGATTTTGGTAGGATGCCAGATTCTTAATTTCTAGGAATATGTCTTATGGTGGTTTGCTTAAGGGTAGGAAATTAGATTTGAAATATCTTCTCTTTCCTTGCGGTTTTTTACCATGGGATCCCTATCCTTCTTTTTCCTCGGGATAGCCTAGCTGATCGTTAGCCGACCATTTGGATTTTTTATCATGTAGATGGTTCTTTCGTGATTTCTCCATTTCGTTCTAGGTGGTGATAGAGTCCTTACGCAGTATGTATTTGCTAGCGTGCCCCTAGAATTCCTTTGGGGTTTTGGGTTTTTTCTTAGCGAGAGAGTAGAAAAGGCTTTCATTTTTTCACATTCCACAAATGGTTGTCTGTATGGTAAGGCTAAGGTCGATACTATCCACTTCGGTGATTGCCTAATTGAACCGAGTACATAGTCTTTTAAGGACTCATTTTTTTATGTTTTACAAGGAATAGGGAGGACCTATCATTCTTCAAGGGTCCACTTACCGTAAAATGAATCTTGAATGCGATGACAAGAACCTCGAGAGTTGCAACGGAGCCATTGACTAATTGGTGGAACCAATTGTTCAATGCTTTTTCCAACATCTTAGGGAATACTTTGTCAAAAACGATGTCATTAAACCTAGACACTAGCATATGGTCCTTGTATCTCTTAAGGTGCTTTTCTGGGTTGGTCATCCCATTGTAAAGTTTAAAAGTAGACAATTTCATCCTGGTAGCCAGGGTTAATCAATAACTGATTGAGCCAAAGGTGTCTTAATGGCCATTTGGGTCATTTTAGGTGTGGGGGAATTCTTCTTGCTATCCTTGATTTCTAACATTCCCCTAATCTCTTTTTCCATTTTTTATGGAGTCATGTCCTCAAATCGTTTTTCGAGGAAAATAGAGAGCTTTACTAGCGAAGGATCCTCGACTTGCATTTTTTGATACTGTTGGTGTAATCGAAGGGTTTTTAAGGCCATGAGGAATCTGCAAATGTGATCCAGTCCCTTTGGCGGAGGCTTCGGTCATTTCATGAGGGCAGTCGAGGTTCACTTGGGGTGGTGAGGTTTCGTCATTTCATTGTTGTAGCTGGGAGTCCCTTATTCCTAGTTTCAGCTTCTTAAGGCATTTTCACATCAATATTGCACTTGGTAATCTTGATATTTTGTTCTACCACCTGGTAGAGCATGTCCTCTAGGCAATTAAGGTGATCCTCCTTTAAGGGGTTGTCGGAAGCTAGCTGGATGCTAGGTCCTGCGTGGGAGCCATTGGGCCCCATGGAATCAGGTGATCTTGAAGTGAAATTCAAGCAATCCTCAAGATCCCCACCCTTAGATTATCTCTTGTTTCTAGCGAAAGGTAGCATGTTGAGGTTGAAGGTTCAGTCTTTTGTGGAGTTTATTATAGGCTTTTGGTTGTTTAAGAATATAGTAAAGGCATTCTTTAATTAAGGGTATAAATTTCCTACAGACGATGCCAAATGTGGCTTGCAAAAATGTTGTAAGGGCTGGACCTATCGATGATGGGCTTGGAACTCAAGGTATAGAGGAATCTACAAAAGAAAGAGCTTGTTAGAGGTACGCTGCGTGTAGGCCCGGCATGATCACTTTGATGCTTAAGTTAGTATTTGTCAAAAAGCTCATAGATCAAGTAGGTGAGAATAGTGTTGTGCGACATTACCTTGATCTGGAGAGGTTTGATCTTATTTAGAGGTAGTTAACCTAACAGTTCTGTCAATTGTAGGTGAGTGGGAGACGGTTGTATTCATAATGGGCAAGTGGTTGGCTAGCCTGATGGTTATATTCGTAATGAGAAAATGGGTAATTGTGGAGTGCCACAACACTACGTTATGTGGACTGTTACTGATCGTGTCGTGGAGTACCCGACCGAGAAGTGTCTCGATATTGCACTTGGGTCGATATGGAAGGGAGTTCGGTGATGGGGCCTGAAACCCATTTCCTTGCCCTATCCTAGTAAGGTGAAGGGCTCAGCTCGAATAAGCTTAAGATCAAAATTGGACCGTCTACAATATCCATATTTTATTCCAAATAATGGTATTGATACCTTATATGATAGAAAATAAATATCTTCTATATAATTATATGTAATATGTCGTGCCCATATATATTGTATCTTGAATAAAATATATAAAATGTATATTATAATATATAGCATGGTATATACATGCAATATACATATTGTATAAATTGCATTACAGTTATGATGGCTATGAGTAATGGGTAATCTATTAGAACCCAAAGCCTATTTTATCCTATATATGGTGGGCATAGGTATGCACAAATGGGTTTGATTTTTCTTTCCATTCTGAACCAAACCATTAAATAGCAGTTTGGTTTGGATTAGAAAATTTTTAAACGATTAGATAACTATTTAGTTAGGTCCGGATTACGGATTAAATAAAAATTCTAATTAAAATTTTTCTTTGTTCTAGTTTTCTAACATTTGTGTAGATATTTAAATATTTATATCACTTTACAAAGTTTGTATTGCGAACCACAACAAAATATTTGTAAATCTATGATACTTCTAATATATAGTCCTGTATAAGACAAATTATCCATCAATAAAATATATTTACTAATTAACACATAGCAAGTCATAATTTATAAATTTTAATAGAATCATCAAGTCAATCATTTACCACTAAATTTGGCAAAAAAAAATATCTATCAACAAAAGTCATCAACGAATAAAAGTGATTCGCTAATAAAAGTTTATAACTAAATAAACAATTAAAGTTAAATAAATTCAATACTTTACAAAGTTAAAACTATTAAAAAAAACAATAGTATGTCATTAACAAAAGAATATATATCATGAGCCCAAAAAATAAATTTAAAAATAAACAAGTTAATTTTAATCGATATTTTCAAATAATAAATATCAAATGAAATCATAAAAACATATATGACATTTAATCAATCATTATAAAAAAATTTATAGTTACAAGTAAAGTATTATTATATTTTTCCAAAACGGTTTGGTTCAGTTTTATAGATTGATTTGGTTTACCTCTTCAAACCAATCATAAATTTACGGATTGGGTCGAATTAAAAAAATTTTGAACTAAATTGTTAAAAAAAATCACATTTTTACTTTGATTTGGTTTAATTAAGGATTAATTCGATTTGATTGGTTTTTTTCTCATTCTATGGTTAGATAGGTTTTGGATAGTTATAGTTATTAAAGGTTACGTGGTAGGTTTTTTAGAGCTATGCAAAAGGGTTATGTAGGCCAACTCGCCCCGCCCCGCCCCGCATAAGCCCGTGGGTTATAGGGGCAAGTCCAAAATGCGTGCCAAAATTTTTAGCTAAACCCACCCGCACGGATTGGTGGGTTATGTGGGTTGGCCCGTAAATCCGTTAATATATTTTTTTATTAAAAAAATTATTAGAATTCAAATTTAAATTTGAAATTTTAATAATTTAAATATACAGTATATATTTTTTTTATCTCACCAATTACTTACATAGTAGTCCTAAATGATAATCGTGTATGGAAAAAATATAAGCTTCTTTTATGGAAATTTTTATTTCAACATAAAAAGATTTGTTAATAGAAATTAGAATTCATTCCAATTTTTTTCTTTGACGTGACAAGAAAAAATAGATAATGGAAATTATCAATTGATATTGTGTTGCTTATTTTAAACAGAAGTATCTAAATATCTAATAAATATAAAAAAAAGTATTGATAACTAAAGATATAATAAATATAAAAGTTAAAAGTTTAAAATATTGCCCCATAAAAATTACATAATCAATATTAAACAACTAAATAATAAAAAAAGTGAAGTGAAGAAGAAATAAAGATGATAATGTAATAGGTTTTTTTTTATTTATAAAATTTATATTTTTTATTTTAATTTTTATTTTTTTTAGTATGCGTTCATGGGTCAACCCGATCCATACAGGGTTAGCCCACTTTAACTCGCGAGTTATGTGAGATAGCATATTTTTTATTTGCACATTAAATAAACTAAAATTTTTAGCTCGAACCATATTTTTTTTATGCTGCACTGTACTTTTGACCCGTGAGACGGATGTATACATTACACCATTTGTCCATCCATCGAGTTGATTTGACATGACAAGAAAAAATAGATCATGGAAATTATCAATTGATATTGTGTTACTTATTTTAAATAGAAGTATCTAAATATCTAATAAATATAAAAGAAAAAAGTATTGATAACTAAAGATATAATAAATACAAAAGTTGAAAGTTTAAAATATCACCCCTATAAAAATTACATAATAAATATTGAACAACTAAATAATAAAAAAAGTGAAGCGAAGAAGAAACAAAGAGGATAATGTAATAGTTTTTTTTTTTAATTATAAAATTTATACTTCTTTCTTTTTTTATTTTTTTAGTGTGGGTTCATGAGCCAACTCGATTCATACAGGGTTGGTCCACTTTAATCCACGAGTTATATGGGATAGATCATTTGGATTTACACATTAAATAAGCTAAAATTTTTAACTCAACTCATATTTTTTTATAGATTATACGAATTGGCCCACATAACCCGTTTCGTACACACTTTTCAACGTTTTACTTTTAAGTTTTCGTAAGTTGCCCAATGAGGTGGGAGGCAAGAAACTAAGTTTTTATAACTTGTGTCCAGTTAATGATGAATTTTTTTTCTTTTAAATGGCACTTGAAGTTTTTTGTTATAATAATTTTGTAGTTAAATAAAATTTTAGCAATAAAACGCACCGTACTTTTGACCCCGTGAGACGGATGTATATATTACACCATTGGTCCATCCATCGAGTTGATTTGAAAAGTGGACCTATCATTCCCATGCAAATTCCAAGACACAACGCAAGCAAATGTCTTATCTTATGGCATTACCATACCATTCAATGTTCGGTGCCGCCTATAATGAATAGACATTGCTTTGTGCCTTTGTATTTTCACAGGAAATTGCCTTACCACTCATGTCGGGTTGAATGATTTACCAACGAAGTGAGGAGCAAAAGTGAGGAAATCGACAAATTCAACCACGTGAGAAAAGCTCAACATCTGAACCACTGACACATACGCGTGAAATTAAATTGAAAGTTCACTTTTTTGAACGCGTGAATTAGTTATTATGTCAGGAATCTACGTGACATATATGGGCTAAATCTGGACATAATATAATCCGAATTTTATTTATTAATTAATTATTTAAAATTAAAAAATATAAATTTATTATTTATAAATATTTTGAGAACATTTATTAGTATTCAAATAAAGTTAAATAGATATATTGAACTATTTGATTGTAAATTTTAGTAAAATTTTTTTAATTAATTATAAAAATAAATAAAATTTAAATATATTAATTAATATTTTTAAAATATATATATTTAATTATAAAATAAACAAAATCTAAGTATCAAATACGCTGATCATTCTTTGGCCAAAAAGAAAAAAAAATACGCTGATCATTCAGCTATATATTTATGTGTGTACACACAAACATATATATATATATATATATATAATGAATATCTAAATTAAGATTTATAAGACGTTTATCGTAATATATAGCGTGCCAACCGTAAGATGATCTTGCTAGCCATCCCTCACCTCAGGTGGCTGGTAAAGGCTTGCTTTCCCCTTAATTTTTTAGTTTGATTTATTCGATAAAAATACATTCAGTATATCATTTTTATCAAATTAATTATTTATGGATCACTCATAAACTAATACATGATTAATTAATATTTATACATAAAAACTTATGTCTGAAAAGTGTAAGTTATTCTTTGTTGTGTTAGATAGTAATCAAATAAGTTTTTTATAATTTGAATTCTTAAAAGACAGTAATAAATTTTTATTTAAATTTTTTAACTCAATTTTCTTTTTAAAATGGAAATAATATTTTATTTTTAGTTGTATAACTCTTTTATATTTCAAAAACGTCTGTATCATGGGAAAGTCATCAGTAATATTTTCTATTCAAAGAAAAAGTTGAAGAACGTGAACGATCATTCAAAAGCTCACGCCCCTCCAAATCTCTCATACTGCATCGAAAAGAAACGTTCATGCCTACTGCTACTGCATATGAATATAACCAAAAAATAAAATAAAAAAAATTATGAAAGAAAAAGCTTTTCTTATTTTCAAGAATGACCTCTGCATATAAATATGAAAAAAATTTCTCTTTTCGATTTCATTAAGTACCTCAAGAAATTTATTTCTTAAAATAAATTGATTAAGATACGGACTTGAAATTACATTGACACATTATCATTAACACGTGAGAAATAGGGAGGGGGGAAATTGAGAGGAACGAATTAGACAGAAAAGAAAACAAAGAAAAAGGGGAAAGAAACTTGCAAGGAAAGTAAAGGAATTAGAAAAGTGGGGGAAATGTTAATTTCAACTTATATATGTATAGAAGTCGTTACGACACAAAAAGTCTTCTGTTAAAATGATATTTAATTCAATTTCATTGATAGGTGGTAGACAATGCCAGAAACCTAATATGATATATATAGCTTGCCATAAATGGGTTATTTCTATTGTTGAATGGGTCATGATGGTTTTATATGGAGGATCTCAAGAAATCAACAAACAATTTTTGAGAAACCAACATAATTTTTCTCAATTGAGGGTTTTTGCTATGTGTTTCTTAATCTTCAGTTCTGCTTGTTTAGATTTTTCTATGAGGAATGGGTGGGGTTTTTTTTTTTTTTTTGAGGAGGAAGAAAGTAAAAAGAAAAAAAAAGTTTTTTTTGCCATTTGACATGAAAATATAAATGAAGTAAGTCACAGTTATTTAACTATTCCTTATTTGACTCACTTAATGCAAAGAATAATACCTTAAATGAACTTAACTTCAATCTTTTGTGTCTTCGCACAATTCATATGTATTCTTGTTGGTATACATGGTACCAGTCACTTGGTAAAGATTTTGATAATGTTTATTGCTTGATATACATAAGTACAACACAAAATTATTTTAAAAGGTTCGAGTTATTGGAACGGGGTAAACAATTCAGCTCAAAATTGAGGGTAATACTAAGCTCGAATGCAAGCTAAGTAATTGATGTAACCAAATTGTTATAAGCTCGAATGCAAGCTCAGGTTAAAGGAATTTGTAAACTGTTTCATTCATAATCTGTATTCATCAAATTACATGCTTATATGGACGTTTTTGCTCTACAGAATATTCCCCAAATCCACCCATGTGCTATGACAGGTTGGCTTCACAGAATAAGTGGGAATTTTACCTTACTCTAACTGATTCTAACAGAATGTAAAATTGTTTGTTGTAACTAATCGGAAATACAAATACATTTAGAAAGTTTAAGCTTAGGAAAAATTATGGATAGTTAGAGCCCACTTGGCCTACCCATAACTTCTCGGTCCAAGCCCTTCTCACAGCCTACCCAAGCCCTTTCTCACAGCCTAGCCCCTTAACTCTGTTTTTCCCTTCCTGCCTTCTTCAGTTTCCACTTCTCTCTTCTGTCTTGTCGTCTCTTCTGTCATGTCTTCCTCATAACCCCAAAACAACCCTAAGACACATTAACCCCGTTACAATCTTCCCCACTAGAAAATTCGCTTGCCCACAAGCTAGAATTAGGAAATCGTAACCTCATATCAGCAAGGAATTCCCAGGTGGCCTCCGAAGCTGGCTTATTCTTCCATAAGATAAGTACCACAGTCTCGGCCACATTTCCACGCTTAGTCACTTTCCTTTCTAGGATGGCTGCCGGTTCTAACCCTTCTGTTTCTACAATTGCAGGTAGAGATGGAAGGACTTGGGATGCTCTCCATGGAAGCGCTTCAGTTGAGATACGTGGAAGGTGGAATGGATTTCGACCTCTGTTGGCAGATCTAATTTGTAAGATACCTTGCCCACTTTATCTATTATCTTATATGGTCCGTAGAATTTCGCTGATAGCTTTTGGGATTGTCGTTTCTTGATGCTATTCTGTCGATAAGGTTGCAATTTGAGTAGAACCCAATCCCCAATTTCGAATTCCCTATCTGTCCTCCCCTTATCAGCTTGTTGCTTCATCCGGTGTTGACCCTCCTTAGGTGAAATTTTAGTATCTCAATTCCTTCCTCCCTGTTTCTAAGCATATGGTCCACTGTATCGTTACGTGAGTCCCTGGTATATAGGGCAAATGTATAGGAGGTGGGTAGCCACAGAGAATTTCAAACGGAGTTTGATTGGCACTAACATGGAAGTTAGTGTTGTACTACCACTCTACCAATGATAGGTACTGAGTCCATCTTTTTGGGGAATCTCCTGTCATACACCTTAAATAAGTTTCAAGGCATTTGTTCACGTTTTCTGTTTGGCCATCTGTTTGGGGGTGGTAGGCCGTGGACAGCTTATGTTCGACCCCTTGTAACTTAAAGAATTCTTGCCAGAAATTGCTAATGAATATTGGGTCTCTATCGCTCACTATCCCTTCTGGCATGCCATGTAACTTGTAGACATACTCTAGGAAGAGCTGTGCTACCTTAAGAGCTGTGTAGGGGTGTGAGAGGCCAACAAAGTGTGCATACTTACTCAACCTATCCACTACCACCATGATGACCTCTAACCCATTTGACTTAGGCAGCCCCTCTATGAAGTCCATGCTGATTTCTACCCAGCAACCCTTAGGTATAGGTAGAGGCTGTAATAACCCTGGTGTAGCTACGTGCTCGTACTTATACCTCTGGCAAATTTGGCATTCCCTAACATACTGTCTTACATCTTTCTAAAGTTTAGGCCAATAAAATACTGACCCCAGCTTCTTGTAAGTGGCCTGAGCACCTGAGTGGCCTCCTAGGACTCCATCATGATACATGCTTAGTAGTTTCCTTCTCAGCTCTATAGAAGGTCCCACCACACACCTTCCTTTTCTCCTCAAGACTCCTTGCTCATAAGTGAAGTGTTTGCACATCTTCCCTGCCTTCAGTTGAGTCAACACTCAGCATACCCATAGGGCATATTCCAACTTTTCCTTAATTCTTCTACTAGTTCAGGAGTCGTAACCGTAGTGGTCAAGGAATTTAAGCTAGCATGAGTGCATCTGGAGGGGCATCAGCAGCTACATTAGCTTGCCACTCTTGTATTTGATCTCGTAGTCCATACCCAAGAGCTTGTAAGCCACTTATGCTGGCTGGTTGTGATCAACCTTTGTTCCAATAGGTGTTTCAAGCTTTGGTGATCAGTCTTGATTACAAAATGCCTACCCATCAGATAGTGCCTCCATCTTTCTACTGATAGTACAATAGCCAATAGCTCTTTTTCATACACTGATAAGGATTGCTATCTAGGAGTCAAGGTCTTACTCAAAGAAGCAATGGGGTGGTGTTCCTGCATGAGGACATCACCAATTCCTTCCCCACTTGCACCAGTCTCCAATTCGAATTCCTTAGAGTAGTCAGGTAGTCTAAGGACTGGAGATTGCATTAAGGCTAGCTTAAGTTTCTCAAAGGCCACTCGAGCCTCCTCGCTCCATCCAAAGCTGTCCTTCTTTAGCAGTTGAGTAAGCGGCCTGGCTATGATGCTATAACCTCTTATAAATCTCCTGTAGTAGCCTGTTAACCCCAAGAACCCACGTAGTTGCTTCAGGGTTTTAGGCTTAGGCCACTGCTTAATTGCATCAATCTTCTTAGGGTCTGTTGCTACTCCTTCTCGGGTGATGATGTGGCTTAGATATTCTATCTGTCCAGCATCGAAAACACACTTGGTTTTCTTGAGATAGAGAACTGCTTTTCTTAAAACTTCAAAGACAAGCTTTAAATGCCTCACATGTTCTTCCAGGTGTGAGCTGTACACCAAGATGTCATCAAAGAATACCAAAACGAACTTCCTTAAGTAAGGCTTAAAAATATGATTCATGAGACCTTGGAAGGTTGATGGAGCATTGGTCAACCCGAAAGGCATCACTAAAAACTCGTAGTGACCCTCATGAGTTTTAAATGCTGTTTTATACACATCCCCAGGATGCATACGTATTTGATGGTACTCTGACCTGAGATCCAATTTGCTGAAATAGGTAGCTCCATGCAATTCATCAAAAAGATCCTCAATGATAGGTATAGGGAACCTATCCTTCACAGTCTGCTGATTGAGATCTCTATAGTCAACACACATTCTCCAAGTATTATCCTTCTTTCTCACCAACACTCGGGGAAGCAAATGGACTGTTACTGTGCCTGATTACTCCACTAGCAAGTAATTCCCGTACCATCTCTTCCAGTACATTCTTTTGAATGGCTGAATGTCTATATGATCTTAGGTTGACCACCTTAGACCCTTCCTGTAGTGGAATCTTGTGATCATATGCTCTGGGGGAGGTTAGGTTCATTGGTTCCTCAAATAGGTCATAATAGTCTTCTAGCAAATCTATCAGCTATGGATTTAATGCTGGTTTGTAGCTGTCTTTTTCTTCCCTGTTCACCACTTGGACCACCCAGCATTGTACTTGCAACATCGGTTCATGGGTTATCAATCTGGAGAAGGCAGAGCTATCAATCATCACTAGTTGCTCTGTCTCCCCTGTTAATCTGTAAGCCTTCCCATTACATTCGAAACTCATAGTTAGTAGCTGAAAATTCCAACGAATAGTTCCCAGGGTACTCAACCATGGTATTCCCAGTATCAAGTCATAGCCAGATAATGGGAGTATGTGTACTTCAGCTACAAACTCCTGACCTTGCATTATCCACTCAAATTGTTGATTTTGTGATGGCTAACCAATTCTGACCCATCAGCCAAGGATACCTTCAGTGGTGTAGTGGCAGTCAAACAGCAGTTGAGTCCCTTAATCAATCCTTCATCCACAAAGTTGAGTGAACTTCCTGTATCAATTAGGACACTCAAACTTCGTTTCTTGTATGCACCCCTGAGTCTCATACTGGTGGTGGTAACTGGGTGGAATGCTGGATAGCATTGAGAGAAAGTTTGGCCAAGTCGGCCTCTACATCCACTGGCTCCACATCAGTTTCTTCCTCCTCTTCCACCTTTTCTCCTGCCTCAACCACTAACATATTCAATCTTTTCTTACACCTATGCTCGGGTCCAAAATCCTCATCACACCAAAACATAATTTTTTCCTTCTTTTCTCCTCCAATTCTTCGGGGTGAGTCTTTTGGTTGATTTATTAAATGGCATGGATGGTTATTTCGATTCTGAGGGTTACTGTGGGTGGAGGTAGGGTTGTGTTTAGGTGAGTTCTGGATAGTGGGTAGTGCTTTAGGATAGATCGGGGCTCGGTTGTACTGTGGTGTGGTGTGGTTCACTTGGGGTGTATATGAAGGTTTTTGGTTCAGTTTGGAGGTTTTAAGGTGTTGTTTGGATGCTAACAGATTGGCTTCCTGTAGCTTTGCTAAGGTAACAGCTTGGAGGAGGGTTTAGGGTTGAAACATACGAATAGGGTATTGGATGGAGGGATAAGCCACTGATAAAGCAGCTGACAAGGTAGGGTTCTGGTAGTTTGAGTTGGGTAATAAGGTGCTCGAATTCTTCAAGGTATTCTTGAAGTTCCCCCTCTTGTTGCAGCTCCTTCAATTCCGCCATTGGATCCTCATATGCCCTGTCACCAAACCGGGCCTGCAACTCCTTCACCAATGTTTCCCAAGTAACCACCTGATCCGACCCTTGATTTTGTACATAAGAGTAGTACCATTTCAGGGCCCTTCCTTCAAAATACATGGTAGCCACCCTCACCTTCCAATCTTCTGGAGTCAGGTCCATCTCAAAATATTGTTGCGCCTTATATAACCAGTCCTTAAGTTCATCCCCATCAAAAGTGGGAAAATCAATCTTAGGTGCTCTCGACCTCAGTGGATGTAGATTGTCAGTAACATTCAAGGATTCTAACCTGGAGTTAGAACCGCTCGTTGGTTGCTTGCCATTGAGCTCAAATAGAAGTCAACACATTCTCCGCTTGGTGAGTTCTCAATCTGTCAATGCAAGATTCTGTTGATCCATCACTCCTTGCATTCTCAGTAAGGTCTCATGGAGTGAATTGAAAGTGCTCTCTGTTTGTTCTTTTACAGATGCTTTCACCAGCTTCAGGGTTTCTTCGGCATGCTCCTTCATGGCTGCTCGGACTGCTTCTTCTATTTTCTTGGCCTCACGCGTCTCCATTTCCAGGAAGGAAGGCTCTGATACCACTTGGAACGGGGTAAACAATTCACTCAAAATTGAGGGTAATACTGAGCTCGAATGCAAGCTAAGTAATTGATGTAACCAAATTGTTATAAGCTCGAATGCAAGCTCAGGTTAAAGGAATTTGTAAACTGTTTCATTCATAATCTGTATTCATCAAATTACATGCTTATATGGACGTTTTTGCTCTATAGAATATTCCCCAAATCCACCCATGTGCTATGACAGGCTGGCTTAACAGAATAAATGGGAATTTTACCTTACTCTAACTAATCTAACAGAATGTAAAATTGTTTGTTGTAACTAATCGGAAATACAAATACATTTAGAAAGTTTAAGCTTAGGAAAAATTATGGATAGTTAGAGCCCACTTGGCCTACCCATAACTTCTCGGTCCAAGCCCTTCTCACAGCCTACCCAAGCCCCTTCTCACAGCCCAGCCCCTTAACTCTGTTTTTCCCTTCCCGCCTTCTTCAGTTTCCACTTCTCTCTTCTGTCTTGTCGTCCCTTCCGTCATGTCTTCCCCATAACCCCAAAACAACCCTTGGACACATTAACCCCGTTACAGTTATATACTAAAAATGGATCTATCCCATTTTCTTTCTTTAACTTTGTCTTGTATTCTTTAAAAGGTTTGAGTTAGGATTTTTACTTAGTCTTACAAATTTGTATAAAGGAAATTCTTTCACCTTCAATTTCTGAGATTTTCTATTATAAGCTTGAAAATTAAAAGCAACTTGACCACTGAAACAAATTACTGCCTCAATGAGAGCTGCTTATGCATTTCAAGAATTATTGGGATCTATTTGGGTTAAGTTGTAACTTATTATATTAATTATTTTTTTGACTTACCATCTTGCATTTTTTCTACATAATTTATTGTATTTATCATTTTTTTAACCTATCATATTTATTATTTTGAAAAATAAATTTATCATTTTGTACAAGATCCAATAGTAAATCTTTCATAGAAGTCATTTGTACAAGTTTTTAACCTTGTTAATATACATTTTCTTCATTTTATAAAATTTATATTAACACGGTTCCTGCATTGAAGATAGTCCACCAGCACCATGTCAGGTTAAAGGCAACCATTTGGTCCACAAAATCCTAAAATAATGTCAAATCTTTTTTTTTTTCATTATATTCAAATTATTTTAATATTATATTTATATTATTTTAAAATAGATATTTATAAAAAATTAATATTTTATTCATAAATAAATCGAATAAGTATGATGCAAATAAATGGTCTGTTTGTTTTGGCTTTTTTTCGGCAGATACAGACACTTTTTCAAACTTTTTGCTTAAAAATTATTTATCAAGAAATAGTTATAGATAAAAAAAAATTGACAGTTCTCATCAAAAGATCAAATAGAACAGATATAGATAAAATTTAGATTCAAATCAAATATATTTACACATATTATTTTAAAAAAGATACAAATACAAATGAAAAACAGATAATCCAAACAGACCCAAATTTCATATAATACATATAAAAATTGACCTACTAAATAAAACCTTAAGTCACGACCAAAAAAAAAAAAGGAACAAAGGCCCTTTAGTCAATATAGATGAATATGGATTTTGATCCTTTATTTATTTATTTATTGTTTAATTCTTAGGGTTGGTTGTATTTAACGGGGAACACACTAATCAATAAGCCATCACTAACCTGCCCAGCAAAACTTAATATTTCCAAATTTTCTCACCTTCTTCTTTTCTGTATACTGCATCCTCCTTGTTCAATCCCTGCCTTTTTCCTTGCGTTTGATTGTTGACAAATTCGACCGTCTTTAATTTCTACTTTAATGGAGACACTTGCAAGTGCCCTAGGAGTTGCAAAATCCATATCGGACATTTTGTTTGAGCCAATAAGTTACATCGGTAATTCATCCAAAAAAAGAAAGTTACTAGAGGATGAATTAGGGAAGTTGACAGCCGAGAGAGATGATATTAAGAGAAGAGTTGATTGTGAAAAGGTGGAGAAACTTGGTAAACGCCTGAAGCAAGTGGATGGCTGGCTGAACAGAGTGGATCAAACCAAAGTAGAATGTGATGAGGCCATGCGGTCTCCTTGGAACCTTCGATCTTGTTATGGACTTGGAAAGAAAATGGCTCAGCTATACAGTAAGGTGAAAGAACTCCGATCCGAAGGAAATTTTGAGAAGGTAGGATCCAACGTCTCTTCAAGTATGAGATGCCTAGGGAGCCGACAGTTGGTATGGACCACATGATTCATCGAGTGTGGGAATGGCTTCAGGATGAACAGGTAGGAATCATTGGATTATGGGGGATGGGAGGTGTTGGGAAAACCACCCTCTTGAAAAAAATCAATGAGGAGTTTTGTCACAAAAGCCATGGATTTGACGTTGTTCTCTGGATTGTATAAACAAGTCAGTTAGGGAAGATAAGAGAAAGCTTAAGGAGGGATTTGGGAATTGGAGATGACGTGTGGAACGATCGATCCGATCATGCAAAAGCCTCGATGTTATGCCAGGTTTTGAATGGAAAGAAATTCGTACTATTAATAGATGATATCTGGCAGCGATTGGATGTGCCTAAATTAGGAATTCCTATTCCTGATCCAGAAAATGAATCCAAAATAGTGTTTACAACTCGATTGAAGAAGTATGCGGTGGAATGGCTACGAAGAGCCTTAAAGTCCAGTGTTTGTCGCAGAAGCAAGCCTGGAATTGTTTAAGGAGAAAGTCGGTGAAACACTCTACTGCTGCGTCCGGATATCCAAGATTTGCTGAACTTATTGTTCAAGAATGCGCAGGATTGCCCTTAGCTCTTATTACCATTGGGCGAGCCATGGCAACCAGGAAAGATCCCTCCGACTGGGAGTATGCATCAAATATTTTAAGAAGCTATCCATCAAACTTTTCAGCGATGGAGAATGATGTTTATAAATTACTGGAGTTCAGTTACCAAAGCTTGAACAATCCAACCTTCCAGCAATGCTTTCTTTATTGTGCTCTCTTTCCTGAGGACTATCGTATCGATAAAAATCATCTTGTTGACTTATGGATCGGCGAAGGATTCCTCTCTAATAGGTATGATACACATGAAGCACGGCTTCAAGGTGGATATGTCATTGGGAGTTTGAAGTCAGCATGTTTACTTGAGGGGGTTGAATATCAGGTTGGGCACAAGGATGTAGTTTGGATGCATGACGTCATTCATGACATGGCACTATGGATAGCTCGTGAGCATGGAAAAGAGGAAAACAAAATCATAGTGGAACAAGAAGATGTGGACATCTCTAGGTGGAAGGAGGCTGAAAGAGTATCATTACAGGGTGATAGGATTAGGATCAATCCTGTTACAGAACAATCAATATGTTCCAGGCTCACAACATTACTGATTAATGAAACTGAATTGGAGACTTTGCCTCAGGGGTTTTTCAATTCGATGCATGTTTTGAAAGTTCTTGATTTGTCATCGAATGTTGCTTAGAGAGTTACCCACAGGAGTTGGAAATTTAGTTAAGCTGGAGTATCTTAATCTATCAAGAACAAGGATTGGAGTGTTGCCTAATGAAATGAAAAACTTGACCTCTTTGCTGTACTTGCTTTTAGATGGTATAGTATTGGCTTTGTATATTCCAAAGGAAGTGATTTCGGGACTCTTCTCATTGAAAGTGTTTAGAATGAGTGGAACGGATAACGACTATGATGAAAAGGGGCTAATAGAGGTGCTAGAGTGCTTGGACCAGTTGAATGAACTATCACTATGCGTACATACCGCCTTCGGTATCCAGAAATTGCTAGAGTCTTCAAATCTACAACGGAGTATAACAAAGTTGAGTATTGCCCATAACACAGACATGCACACCATTAATATATCGGCTTCGTCATTGGGGCGTCTACAGAGCCTTATGTTAAATTATTGTGATCCACTCGGAAGCATAGAAATATATGATGAGGTTCCAAGGCACATGAATGCCCGTCTATCAAGTGGGTTTGAGTGGACAAGTCTGCATGTTGTGTTTATCGCTAGCTGTCATAAATTAAGGAATCTATCATGGCTTATATATGCACCCAACCTCCAAAGACTGGAAATATTTTTCTGCAACTCACTTGAGAAGATCATTGATGAAGATATTCTGCAACATATGCATGAAAATGCAAGTGCAAGGCTCTTCTCATTTCTCACGACTCTTACGTTGATGGATTTGCCAAGTTTAATGAGCATTCACAACCGAACCTTACCATGTCCTTTGCTGAGAGAGATTAATGTAGAACATTGTCCAATGCTAAAGAAGCTTCCATTTGACTCTACCAGTGGAAGGAATAGCTTAGAGAGAGTCAGAGTGGGATCTCAATGGTGGAGTGGATTAGAATGGGATGATGAAGCTGCTAAGGCTTTTTTTCACCTCAAAGCTGGTGGAGTTGATTGGTGATTAGAATAGCTCAAATCAAATACAAGTCATGCTAACGGGTCAATTGCAGTCAAAGATCTGCTTCCAATGATTTTGGTATGTCCTTGGAAATGCTTTTTTATTTGGTTGTATTGGTAATTTGTAATTGTCATGCTTCCAATTCGTTTCATATAATGTTTATGTAAGAAGTACACAGTGCATTGTTTATGTTTGATGAAATGACCCAATTGAATTATCTTTTTTTGGAAAAATTACACTATGGCTGAGCTTTTACTTGAGGTTCCATTGAGCCATTTTTTATTTTATTTTTTATGTTTTTATAAATTTGGGAAAAGTAAAAATAAAAAAAAACCTGAAAAAAAAGAAAAAAACTGAAAATATAAATAAAGTGAAAAGTCATATTTTAAATTCTAAAGAGTATATATATATATATATATATATGCATATATATTTAGGTTGTGTATAAATTTAGCATTATGCTTATGGATGATAAGCACCTTTTGTTTTTGTGACCTTTCACACCATGGCAGTTTGAAATGAACTCTTGATTCACTTTCTTTCTATATTATTGAACCCTTTCTAGTACAATTTATCCAGCTCGATGATTAGTTTCTTTGCTTTCTTGACCAATCCAATGTTACTCAAAGAATGGAACCTTTTGTGAACATTTGCTGCAAATTCATGTAATCACATGTATAGCCATTACTTTCGCTCATTGATTTGTCATTATCTATGTTGATAGGGTAGCTAGCTTGTTTTGGGGGTTTTTACGAATATGACATTTATGACTACTCAACTAGGATGGATAAGCTATGCATTGAAGATTCTGCTACTACATCTATAGGTAAACCGCTAACCCCTTTGTAAGCTGGCTCTTTTTGCATTTTTTATGAATTTCCAATCACCTTAAGTGGCCATTTTTTGAAAATTCTCCGACTGTTTGTTTGAAACTTTTGTCAATTGACTTTTTTTGGCAATGCAGGTTCATGGCAGTTATACGTGTTTTGTTGCAAGGAAGCTTCAGTCTTATGTACAAGTTTCTTTTCATATATGCATTGTAGTTACAAATATTCTCTTTTACTAGTGTACCTGTGTTGTTTCTCATCTGATTAGTCACTTGATGTTACATTTTATGATCTAAGGCAAGTGATAAGATGAAATATTTTACATTTCTTAATTTTAACAAGTTGTCACTTCCTCTTGGATACCAAGTTATGAAGTGAAGTTTTATTCTTTATACTATTGTCAGTTTAAATTATGCTCTTAGCTTTGCCTTTGTTTCTGGCATACCACCAAGTGGAACTGAATGCACTGTGGCATTGGATATTTATGTCAAGGATAATATTTTTGAAATTGGATAGACATTGGGAGATAGAAAAGCTTCGCCTTTGGGTTTAATAACCTTCCGGAAATCATCCCCACCACTGGCACTTTATCCATGAGGTGCTAACAACCCTGCATCCTGTTTATATCAAGACATTGGGTGGAGGGGACAAATCTCCAAAAACTGAAGTATGTAATTCCTGCTCACTAGAGAAGATCTTTGATGTTATTATAATGCAAAATAAAAAGGAATATGCACTAAACTTCATCATGTTCTTCACTGACAACAATTGAGATGATGATATGTCCTACTTTGAAGGAGATTCCTTTTTGTATCTAATAGTTGAAAAAATAGCCTAATAAATGTTTTAATGGGAAAAAAAAAACTACATAATGGGATGGATTATAATGAAATGATGAAGATTGTAAGGCATTTTTCCACTTCAAAGCTTGAATATCTGTCTTATGCATATGTTAGTCCCTTGACATAGCCTTTCGACGGTTATTGGTCAGCCTTGAGTGGAGGAACACGAAAAACTCATAGCTGATACTTAGACATCTGGTTTGTATAAAAATGCTTGAATTATTGATATTGTGTTTTATTATAGGGCACGAATCATTGTTCTTTCTAGTTTGAATTGGTTTCATTTCATCGCTGCTGATTATTATGAAGTTTGATGAGATTCGTTTGTAATTTTAGCAATTCCTTAATAGCCAAAAAGAAAACCTAGTAAATTCTCTATTTTCCAGATTAGGGTTCACTTTGTTAGATTATAACATTAGGAAAAGATGTTAAGAGTAACCATGCATGCCCATTGTTCCCCTTCCTGCTGTATAGATTTTTGTATTTATTTCCGCATAGTTATCTTCATACATGAGCAACAAAGGAGATGGAGTGAAAGTGGTACCTACAATTGGATCACCAAAGAGTTGGATGAAAGGATAACACATTAAAAAGTTTGCAATATATTAATGACGAGTAGAGAAATAAATCTCTGTTCTGCTCTGTTCGAGACGACTTATTGATTCCATAATGCTATCTACTTCATTTTCATTTCTAGATGTGATGATTTATGTGCTAATTGTCACCTAGTTGTCCATGTTTGAATGCACTCATACATGTCTTAGTTGCTCTTAGTCTTCTCTTATCCTTGTTGAAGTCGTATTATGAAAAGAACTATGATTCCAATAGTTGCTTTTGTTGTTCGACATTTACTAGCAAGTGATAAACACCATATTGCTACTACTTTTTAAAACATTAACACTAGAGCTCTTAATTTTGAAAAGGTTGTTACCCATGTTCACACCAATCAACTTATTAGGAAGCCTAAACTTATTTACAATACTTTGCTCGGCCCACGTGTTTACTAAGACTAATTATGTCAGGATAAAAGATGATTATGTTTTACACTTATTTCACCAAACTTTATCTAAAGTAGGAATAGAGATAACTAGTCACTGATTGGATGGGCTTCTTGCACTAGGAACGGGTAATCTTCATGACCCTCTGTCCCATTTTTCTGGTGTTTTGGACAGTCAAGCTGAAGGACCTACTCCTAATCTGTTGAAAAATATATCTTGTTCAGTTTTGTGTCATCTGTTTATATCACAATGAGCAAGATTCTTAGAGGCTATTCTGGATGAATTAAAGACGTCCAACATTAAAGTCCAGGATGAAGACAATTAATGTGAAGTATGTTTTTCTTACTAAGAAATTGTGATAGAGTTTGACACAGGTTGTGGTTTCCTGCTTAATGGCATATACAAGCTGTGCTACTATGCTTCTTCATGGATCTTTCTCTAGTGAGTCTCCCAAGAGCATGGAGCCATTGCTTTGATGATGATGATGATGCTATATGTGGTCTTGCATTAGCAGGGCTGATAGCTTGTTTTGGTGCAGGGTAATGTAATGAATTCCTTTCATTAGTTCTCTCTTCACAACACTACCTCATATTAGAAATTCAAGATCGTCAGGTGATAAAACAAAAATTGGTATTCTGCGTCCCTCTTCCCAAATTAAAACTAGTTGCTAGCATTGCATTTCACCTTGACAGGGACCATGATGCTGTCTGCCAGGATCAAAATTACAAAAATGGAACTGAGATTAAGTTCATCTTTTGATTTGGATTGATATTTTAGTGGATAACTGAGTAAAAGAGCAAGAGGTATTATTTGAAAAGAATTAAGATCAGCTGTGATAGTTTGATTGACCTTGCAATTATTAATTCATTATAACAGTTATTGCTATTCATATGTAGGGATTATGCTTGGATGACTTTAGAATGTCAAAGACAGTAAGCTTGTTGAGCTAGCAAGACCAATGACTTCAATAGGCAGCACAGGTTTGTCTTAATAGCTACGGATATTATTTGTTTAGGATAGTCTAAAGTAAGAGATCTGCCATCATCAACGTTTTCTAATGTCTTTTTATACTCTGTTTTAACCATCATTATAAGTTGCTCAGTAGGATTTACCGAATAACCTCAGTATTACACAGCCAAGAATGCCATATTTCTATATCCAATAGCGAGCTAAAGAAATCTCAATGACCTGAAGAGACATTTTCTTGCAAAATTCAATTGTCTCTATTTGATGCACTTGGACGACAAGTATACATATCTATTTTTTTCGGTCACGCCACAGCAGAACTTGAGAGTGAGAAATATGGATTGTCGCAAAATAAACCTTATTCAACGACATTGTTGGACGATGATTTTATTTTATCTTGAGATGGTACCAGGGGTAAAGAGTTTATCTCAATGTCATATACATATATATGCTTTTGGAAAATCATTGGAAATTGAGTTGCGACCTATGATATCCGACATGAAGATTAGATATTTAGCAATACATGAATAGAAGCATCAAGTCAACTATGAATCCCGAGGATAACAGTGTACAACGACTCAAATAGTAGGGGAATAAATATATATATATATATATATATGTATGTATGTATGTATGTATTCCATATTGAGAGTCTTGACAAGGAAAAAAATTTGAATACTTTTTTTTTTAGTCAAACAATTGAATACCTGAAATAGGAAAATCACGGCTTGAAGGTCCACCACTCGATGCTCAACCGATAGTCACGATTTAAATATTCAACCAATACTCTACAAGTGCAAATAATTCGTGCTACAATCTCAATATATACATACATATATATATATATATATATAGTGCTAGCTATAGGCTTGTACACTGTAATTTGGTACCTAATGAACCTTTAAACTATGATAGCATGTTTGGAAGCTATGCAGTTACTATATGAGCATGCAAGCGCTGAATAGTAACATAGCTAATTAAAAAATATATATTTTATATTCAAGCCCCTTTAACTTCATTTGAAGAGCTTTGGTTAGATGAAAAATGTAAAGGGCTAAATCTGGACTTTAGGTCTTTTAGCCCAATAATGATTTGGGTTTAACTCTTTCGACTAAGTAACAGAACCTAGAGATTTAAGTTCATAAAATTGAGGTGAATGAAAGAAATTTAGCATGGTAGGTTTGGAGTAGGAACTGTTGAACCAGACCGACCCATCCGCTCTTAACCTTTCTCAAGTAAATCATGCACTCAAAGAAAGCCCATGGAGAAATCCTTCATTTGGAGGATTCGTCTTGTCCATTAATGGTCAATACGATTTGAGAGACGCCACTAAGAGCCAAGCTCTATAAATATTCAGAGTTTATCCTCATGTAAGAGATTCAGAAATTAATAGAAACGTCATTGTATTTTTGGAATATTTTCACAAGAGATTAAATAAGGCATAGAGCAAAGAACACACAACATTTTCTCTAAAACAATAGGGTTTCTGCTATTTTACTCCTCCACCTGTCACCAGTATGTTTGACCTACTCCTTCTCCCTACCTTCTTACTCTTGGTTATTCTTTACGTATGCTTCTATATCACTCCTTTGAGGCCATGTGTAACGCGAGACCACACGCTGCACACATGTGACTACTACGATCAAATCTACCCTACTGCATATAGTAAATTTTAAATAAGTTTTCATTAGGTTATTATTATTTATCTTAAGCAAAGTAAACAAATAATTTGTGAATTTTAATATAAAAAAATATTGTTTGTACTTATTTTAAAGCTTAAATATTCGATTTTTTGTTGCTTTTTTCCTAGCAATTTTCTTCTTGTTTTTATGTTCTTCATTTTTAATATTTTTTTTGCATTGATAATTAAATATAATGAGAAAGATGGATCTATAAGAAAAATCATAATGAAATGGAAAAGAAAAATCGGTCAAGTTAATGGAAACTCCATTATTGGAATTTACAAGAAGTAGGAGTATATTTTTTACTTTGAAACATAAGTAAACATCTAGATATCTGACCATAAAACTTTGTGCATATTTTGATTTGCAAGTAGAAAAAAAAATCTATTTGAAAACCTGTGAAAATGGATGATAAAATGTTTATATTAATTTGACATGTATCTAATAGATATGGTTATATAAATTTGTATTTATCATCTTATCAGTTCATTTACCGCAAACATGATGGATAAATTTATATTTATTCTATCGTAAAACTTTGTGTATTTTTTAAAACTTCATATTCACAAAATTGCTGCAGGATTAACCTTTCGGTTATGGAGAGACATAGAAACTTCAGAGACTCGAAGGGATGGATAAGGAGATTTATTTTGGAGGATAGTTTCTATCATGTGTTACATTATTATTGTTGGGGACATAATGATTGTGAGAACATTTTTTTTTTTGTGCCATGGTTTTTGGTTTAAGCTGAATGAGCAACCAGATTTCATTTTTCTAAAAGAAATTTAACAATCATAATTTTTAAAAAATAATTTTAACTTTATGCAATTGAAATCATATTTGTAATAACATAGTTTTAAATATCATAAAGTTGGAATTATTTTCCTTATATGTGTCACGTGTTTACAATAATTATAATATGTGTAGACAAAGGGATTCAATTGCAATTTGCTACGTGTGACTTTGGGTAGTGAATTGGATAACAAGCCCCAAGTGTCCCCCAACTCATCACACCCCCCCTTACCCCCCCCCTCGATCTTTTGGATTATAATCTAATAGCATAACTGTGTTTCACTGAATTTTAGAATTCTCCTAAATAAGGAGACTTTAGGATATTTATTATTGTTGTTAGATTAGGTTGACTTACTTGGTTCAACCTAATTAAACTTGACTTAACAATTATAATGGTTAGGTTCAACTAAGGTTTAGCCTTTGGTTTAACCCAATTTTATCGATTGATTCTTGACCTCTAACATATCCAGGTCAAACCCCTGGATCAACTAACAACATTGGTATTTATAAGGTTTAGCTAATAAACCATCTATCAGATTGCATAAAATCTCAGTAGCTAAGATGACTTCTCTTGCTAATCGTCTTACTGTTTGATTTAGATTCACATAGAGTCATTAGCTATCTTATGTCAAATTATTCACTGACTTAAGCATCGAAATGATCTCATTGAATAAACCTTGACACCTAATAACTATGTTTTATCTTACAAGCCAAGTTATCATAAATCTAAAACTTCCTAGGCCAAATTCCTAAAGACAAATGCTCCAATAGATTCATCACTCTTTATAACTGAAAATGTGCTAGGAGCACATTCCATCAACTTAAAACGCTACCCAATTGATGTTTTGTCTTGCAAGCTAAGCTTCTATGAATTTAAGATACTTTCGACCCAATTTTTCAAGATAAACCCTCCAACAGGTTCAATACTATGGTGAAAATTTGCTTGAACACACTCGATTAAGTTATTATATTTTATGCAATTTCCTTTTAAATATTTTGTTACTATTTTAACATTTGCATAATTTTCTTTATTCTACTTTCTAGTAATCTCCATGATAGTTGTTTGAATTCATCAATTAATGAAAAATTAAAAGAAAATACATAGCAAGACACTCTGAATTAGGCTCAAATGCATATTCCTCACATAAATAATAATAATAAAAAATCCACTAGGACAAAAGGAAAAAAACAAGAAAGAAATCTCCTTTCACTTTTTTTTTTCCTCCAAAATGATGTTTCCTTTTGTATCTACTCCAATTATATACAACGTATCACATGTGGAGAATATCTGATGTGTATTATAATTTCGAACTCTCTTCCTCGTACACAGTAAATCATGCTTGATGTCTGACATAAATCGTACAACATTTGAGCTAGAAAAATTTCTCCATTATAAGACAACTTCGCAATGACAAAAATAAAATAGAATGAAATGAAAATAGACTTCTTGTCCAAGTGCATGAAAAGGAAATCAGGTCTAAATAATCCATTCCAGTGGCTCTAGATCCGATACACTGCATTAACGTAAATCACATTTCAAACTTTTGGCCAACCGGAAAAGTGCGTTGAATGTGCTGGAAGTACGTGTGCGTTTGGTCCCTGGTTTTGAATTCTGCATTTTGTCAATGAATTGTGAATTGAAAACTTGCTCCGCCGCACAAACCTAGCAGTGTATTAAGATTGGGGGATCCATTGTCCTTATTTTAGTTGTGCTTAGACACACAAGTCGCAGATAAAGGAGGAAGTTTGCTCCGAAAATCGGAAATCTTGAAGAATCAAGAGAATGTCTATGCATGTTTAGCAGATGGTCGGAGGAGCCATGCAGCAGAAAGCAAGGACAATGGAGATCACACAAAAGTATTGCTATGATTCAAAGAACAGAAAATTAGAAACCTTGAAGAATCAAGAGTGTTCATGCATTTTATTTTCGCAGATGGTACAAGAAGCAATAAAGGATAATGCGAGGAAGAAGACCATATAAAAGTATCACAACGAATCAAGGCAAGCAAGCGGAATACTACTGATGAAATCAGTCATGGAGTCGGAAAATAAGCTCTTGCTTGCCTTAAGTTGGCAAGACTCAAAAAATAGATTAGGTAGCAAAATCACGTGCCTTCGAGACTCATGAGGGGCCAAATACCGCATGGAGATCCCAAGGGTACTAGAAGTATGACACCATATGGATGCCTTTAGCCATTGTTCTAAGTAAAAAGTCCTGTCGACCTAAGAATAAAAAATCTAGAAACATGTCGGTCACCAATTACAAAAACTACCCAAAAACATTTAGGAGATCAAGCCCAAATACACGGCCTCAGTTGAAGATTTACTTGTACCACAAAACGAATCAATTTGGGTCTTCTGTCCCTATTTGAAGTGAAACAACATACTGCAATGGTGAGAGGATAAACTTTTCATGTAGGTGGTTGCCATGTCCCTGGCTTGAAGGATGCACCCAATCCTGTTGGCTCAGAAGACGTAAAAATGATTATATGCAGACAATTCAGTCATAAGAAGATTGGCAATTCATGCTTTTTTTTTTCTTTTTGTTTTTTTTTTTTTGGGCCGGTGATTGGCAATTCAGGTTGGCCGGTCATGTTTGCATTTGCCATATTGATAACAAACACATGTAACCTTGATTCTACACCATAAAAAATTATGTCACTTTATGATTACGTTAATTCATATCCCAGTCATGTCACAGTCATTTGTATTGTGTCATGTCAGCTTTATGCATTGTCTCTATGTATATATCTTATGATTGTGTTATTTTCATGTTCGTTTTTCGTTCCACATCAGGGATAGCCAGGGTCATCTAGTTCTAGGCCTTTTATTCTATTTCATATCAACTTGTGACTATTTGATTTAGCCAAGTGATCAAACCAGCCGCTAATATACACTCATGAAGGGAATGGGCTTATTAGAAAAAAAATTTTATCTCCTGATGTACAGATGGAAATGTATAATGGAGACTTACTGTGGTACTTACTTTTGCTTCTTTTGCTTCTGTGGCTTGCTCTTCAGGTTTCCTGAAAATGCACAACAAAATATTAAGCTAGGATGCATAGTGAAGTTAAAAATAAGGGTATTCATCCCTGGAACTTCCATTTTTCAAAATCAGGAATGATAGCTCTAATGAGAAAGGTGACATGGTAGACATATGAAGAAGGCTATTTCAGCATATGATTGGAGATTAGCACAATAAAGCTACTATTAGGAGGCACAACTTCTTATTTCCAGCATTTTTCAAGCAGATTAACGTGTCTTAAGCTGAGTTTCATCTTCATTAGTAACAGTACAATGTTTAGCTGGTACACCTCAAATGTTCCTCTTTGTCTGAAGACTCCTCAACCTTGACACCCTCTGGAAAAAGCAAATGTTGATGGAAGGACTTCAATGTATGCATAAAGAGGCTGCAAGTTGTCATTATTGCAAAGTACTGCAATTCACAAGTCTATTGTTATTAATCTTATGAATTGACTGCTTTTTGTAGATTGCAAATTTATCCTTCTTCAGCATAAGAAATGCATTAAATACTAAATTTCCACAAGGTGAAGGAAGCCACACAGCACCTCTGTTGATCATGCATGGCTAAATTTCAAGACAAATTTTTCTTTCATAGTTAATGCTCTGTTTCTTTACTGAAAAAATGACTTTAGTCATTGAACAATCTAATTACCTCCAGAGTGGGAGCTACTTTGCGCTGTCCATTCAGCCAACATATCCATTCAACTGTTTAAAAGCAAATGAAAGACCTTCATCATACAAAGTAGCAGATGTAAATGATAAAGGTACAATGCATACCAAAAATAGCAAACTACATCAGCTTAAAAAGTTCATATTTACTACGAAGTTGCTTACCGGGTATTGACGTAGGATCCTGCTCTCCTTTAAGCAACACCCATCTTTTCTCCTTCGCTACCATGTTTACCAAACAACAGCATGAGATATGAAAAAACACATCCCAAATTAGTTACCACTGTAACAAATATTATGGCAAACACTCAAGTAACCGTTACCCTACATTCTCATAACATGTCATGTAGCAAGAATAATTAGTAGTCCAATTTAGAACCCAAAGACATTTAGGGTGAGTCTGCTTTATGGAATACAGTAATTGGACAACAAGAGTGTGATATAATTTAGTCTTTAGAAACTGACTGCAACTAGTTACACAAGTACTTTCCCTACTAACTTATTCCGTGATCAACCATAAGAACATGTTACTAACTAAGTATGTTAATAATTGGATTGTCTGTTTTATCTATATCTATTTTTGTATCTGATCTATATATAGGTGATTAAGTATTCATCATTTTTCCATCCGTTTTTTGACAATCACCCAGATTTAAACAGACAGCAAAGAGATGTCAAACAGATAAAATATCAACAAACCAAATGGGCTGCTAGTTGTTAGCTTAAAGGCATCTTTATTGAGATTACTTGGTATGAGAACCTAAGTTAAGCAAACTCATCTAACCAATTATGCAGGTTCTTTGACATGGAAACAAAGGTCGGAGTTGCTTAACCAAGCAACTCAAAAGCAACCCCAATTCATAAGCACAACAAGTTAGCTGACAAAATTTTACCCTAGTTGTTAGCCTGAAGCAGCCCTCCTCTTCCTTTGCTAGGGCTCGGACCGGTTGGTCACTTATATGGGGTTATGAAACAAAAACACCTTTAAATTAAAAGACTAATAGATCTCAAAAATACCGCACCATGCATACGTTACGATAACCTCTCACCAATCATATTCAACTAGACCACTAGGCACTAGATGACTTTTTAAGCATTGGTAGGAAGGAATTTATGATTGTCAGTGGACTTTTTCACGGGTTTCATTGAAGCAACGCCGCCCATACTCAATTACTCACTAGCAAAATTGTTAACATAAGGCTGTAAGTAACAACAATGCTTCCAAGCCTATAATGTCTTACGCATAACAACTAAAACAAACATCGAAGATCAACAGATAAGATAACATTTTTCAGATGCGCCACCTTCGAAGGATTGCCACTACCATTGGCTTCGCCTCCCACTACCACTAACTGCTAAAATCCACAGATTAGTACGACAACATTCGACCCGCTCGAAACCTCTTATCATATTAAACGTTAAAAACTCAAAACACCCTTAATTTTAAATTCAGAAACAATCCCAAATGACACGAGATCAAAGAAGAACCAAAAGAAATAAACTTTAAAGGGGCAAAAGGTAAAAAGATTAGAGCTTTACCAATCCCATCAATCTCTTCTACTCTGGTGAAGTACTTGTTCCCAGCTTTGTCCACGCCGGCTACAGTTCGGTTCGTGAAAAACCCATAAATCCTTGATAGTATCCTCGACATTTATCCTCTAAAGGAACCAACTTTATTGCCCTATAATATGAAACATTTATTCGAATGTTGTTTCTTCAGTTATCAGTCTCCAGTGACGTAGTGTTCCTTCAAGTTCCAGCTGGGTTTGAACTTTGTGCGGTACTGTAGGCTGTGTTTGGTAAAGACGAAATCGGCGAAAAGAGAATGAAATCGGCATAAACTTGGTGCGTGGATTTTCCAAATGGGAAGAAAAGAAGAGAAACGGAAAGAAATGAGGAAAAAGATGAAGCGCCTTCGTTTCTGTCAGATTTTGGCGGAAAGGGAGAGAATTGAGGGGTTTCGTACGGAAATACCTCTAATTTTAAAAATAAATCTCAAAATAACCAACTGTGAAAAGTTATTTCTAAAAACGCATTCAAGATATGCGTTCGAAATCACTACCAATAGATGAACAATCAGAAACAAAAGATGATGGAAAATAGAGTGGGGCGCATTCCCTACATGCGCTTGAAAGCTGCCCACATGCGCTTGAAAGCTGCCTCGGACGCATTCCATACATGCGCACGGCCTCGGACACATTCCATCCATGCACATGAAGTCTCTGTTGCTTTCCCCGCTTCGGACCGTCACTGCTAGCGTGAAGTCTCTGTTGCTTTTCCATGTCGAACGCATCCACCACATGTGGTCCACTCACCATTTTCCATCATCTTTTGTTTCTGATTTGTTGTCTATTGGTAGTGATTTCGAACGCATACCATGAATGCATTTTAGGTGGGTTATTTTAGGAATAACATTTTACAGTTGGTTATTTTGGGATTTATTTTTAAAATTATAGGTATTTTCGTACAAAACCCGAGAATTGAGTGGGAAGTTGCATAATATTACGAAAACACCTTTAAAAATAAAGGTCAAGGTTAAAAGGCTTAGGTTATTCTAGTTTATTTATATTAATATTTTATTTTATTTTTTATTTTTATACTAATAAATCAAACAAAAAATATAACATTTCCTCCTTTTTCATCTCTTTTCCTTTCTTTTTTATTTAATTTCTGTTTCTTCTCTTTGATTTTTGTATTAATCGTAATTGTCAAACATAATGAAATCAATCAGGAGAAAGGAAAAAAAATATAACAAAATAAATAGGAAAGGAAAAAAAAATAGATTTTGTAAGTGTGATGAATCCATCACATGTGGAATATATTTTTGGGTTTAGGTGGTTCCCTTTATATAAAGTTTTAAATATAATTATGAGCATTAAGGAATGAAATAAAAGTGTAATAATTTTTATTCATTGATTATTTTTCTCAAAGAGGATGTAGCTAAAAAAAAATACCAATTTAATATTAAATTATTATTCATAGTTTGAATAAAAAACTAATCACAAAAGCCTTATAGAATTAATATGAAATGCAACAAAATGTGTCATATGGCTTGGAAGAAGTAATGACATATGTGATTGTATGGTAGTGGAAATAGAGGTCTAGGTTCAATTAGCACATTCCTTTTCTTTTTCTTTTCTTTTTTTAGCTTGAATTTGAAATTCAAAAAAAAATTTCCAATGAGGAATAAAACTCAAATTTCCTAAACAACATTGGAATATTTATTATAAGTGATGTGTTTAAAATCTTAACTCCAAGATTTCAAGTGTTATATTTTTGAATTTTTTTCTTCGAGATTTGACTTTTGGCATTCTTGTTAAAGTTTACTTTTTTTTCTCTCTCCTTCATTAATTCTATGTATTATTTTTATTTTTTAAATCAATCCTCATGGATTAAAATATGGGCATAAGGTTTTCATATCCTTGACCTTTCTTCAAATTTGTAGTTTAATATATATATATATATATATATATGGTATGGGTTCTGTAAACTCCTGAAAATTCCGATTGTCGACTTGATCGTAATTTTAAAATTTGAATCTATACTTAAATCAGGATATTCAAAACCTTGATTTAATATTATTAGAACCTAAATCACGTTTACAAATAAAAATTTATTTCGTATAAGACCTAGATTTGGACAGCATGTCAACATAGGCTATTTGTTCGTAATTTTTCTTCCACCATCACTATAGGATAAGACAGTTAAAGGACAAACAACAAATCTTGACAAATAATAATAATAATAATAATATGGCTTCTTCGATTGCTTTTCTAACAAGATAAAATCTTTGTTAGATCGGGAAATCCCCAAAACCAAGGGACTTAAGTACAACACAATCCTTTGAGGTACACATAGGCCATCCCCCTGCAACCTACCATGTTATACTCCAAATCATTACTTTGTCTTGTTTGAAGTCACTATACTAAGGCAACCAAACCATTTAACAGCAACAATGTCAACTACTCTCTTGATTTCTTTTATCCACAATAGAAACAACATCAATAATAACTAGGTATACTTGTCCCTTTCTTCTCCTTTTCCTTCCCTCGCTCCTTTCCTTTCTGATTTCCTCATTATTATTTTATATTTTTCTGTTTTTGTTCTATTCTTTAATTCTTCTTGTTTGTTGATTCTTTATGCTCTTTTCACCACCACTCAAGCACACATGCAACAGTCCTTGATGCTACTGCCACACACTCGCACTAGCAAGCCTCACACACACCCTATGAACTCAACACAACACCAATAGCTATTGTTGCTACTATCATAGGCCACTAATTGCTCTCACAACACACACTACAACACGAACAAAATAGTCATTCATCACACATTAACATTATTGCACCAAACGCATCCCACGCACACATACAGTAGCATAGTTGTTGCCGACTATGCATTGTCACGCACACTTAGCACAACACAAAAACATGACCAAACATAACAGAAGTGAAGTTGTTACCACACACACATGAACACAAATGTATGCCCCAGCAGCTGCATGACTACTATCACGCACGCTTAACACACACTCTCAATGAGCGCTCTTGAGGTGCTCCACAACATGCCCCATGACAGCTCATACTCACATACCGAGCACTCGTGATAAGCACTCACACCTACACAACAAAACACACACACTCACACACTCTTTGCCACATAATGCATGACACACAACCACTCACAAGTCATGGCACAAGCAACTGCTACTGCTCGACCTTGCCTCACGCATACCACACACAACACTCATACTACTGCTGCATCCATATAAACACGGCACTAACATAACACCCTATGTGTGCACTTCAATGACAAGGAAGGCACTGATTCAACTTCTTCCTTCTCTTCTTTTTAGTTCCTATAGTTAATGTTTGCTTATTTCTTTTAATATATACACAAATATTTTTTTTCCTTTTCTTTCTTTTAACTTGCACTGATAACACCACAACAAGACAACTCAACTCCTCTTCCTTTTTTCTTTTGATCCATTGACCCCTATCAACCCAACCATGGGCGAACAAGCTGCTGAGTCAGTAGCATACCTTACTACCACCCCCCCCCCCCGATGGACAACGCAACACCTAACACACACATGACAGTAGCCGTCTATTACTACTTGAGACTCCCACTAATAACACAAAAACAGACACACATGCACGGCACACATACCAACAACACAAAGACCTAAGCTTAACCTAGATTAAATAATACTATAAGTAAATCCTTGTGATTCATAATAAAAATACATATATAAATATTCAAACACATTTAGGGGATTCAATAGCTAATATAGAAGAAAGAGATATTTACATTGACTTAGAAATAGAGATATTGAATTTGCTAAGGAACTAGCAAATTTCAAAATCGAACAGTGTACTTTCATGACCTTGGAGTCTTTTGTGGTGAAAACAACACCACTAATGATTGTACTTGCTACTTATTCATTGAAAATGGGACTAAAAACGAGTTAAATTTCGCAAAGAGAAATTTCAAATTAAAGTTGTCCACTTCTCTAGAAAATTGCAGCTTTCTTTAGTAATTTTTTGTGCTTCGCTTTTTTCTTTTAATAAAAATGACTTTAGTACTAGAAGGTACTCAGAGAGTATTATGAAATTGGCTATTTATACATCGAAAACGGAGTTAAAGTGAATTAGTTATAGGCTATTAAAAGTTTAGAACTAAAACTATGAAATTTTAGAACTATTGTAGTATAAAATTTCTATTAGCCACTTATAGCAAATTCTTACATTATTCTTATTTCTTACTACATTTTAGGTGATTTTAATTTGATAATGACTTGTGTATTGATTATTACGATTAGTAGGAAACATAGACTAGTGAGTATATTTCTATGAACTTCATATATATTTGTGCTTGTAGGATTAGCATATGATGTTAATGGATATTAACAATCAATTCATGCATGGGGTTGGGGATTTTTATGCTTATGGTTGCCCTGTTTGCTATTTAGGTTGAAAATACTATAAATTATATTAAAAATTAAGTATTGATGGTTGCTTGATTATTTAAATCCTTGTAAGTGTCTGATTTATGCTTGATCGCTAAATAAATTGATTCAATAAATATTGATATGATAATTAAAATATGAATATGCATTACACGATTGCATTGTCCAAAGTCGTCACCACCACACAATGGCTAGGATGGGCTATGATCATAGAGGGCCGTGTATGTACCATGGGCCTTGTCTTGGGGGATGAGAACTAAGTTGTCTTTGGTGGGAAAGCAGCCCATCTTCCAAGGTCATGCTAGTGTCATTTCTTTTGATGACCTTACTTTGGGAATATAGATATATGTATAAACATTATTTTCTATATATGCAAAGAAAATGTGTTTCATAAATTGTTTTCGATCCTGAAGTAATAAGGTTTCCAAGTGCTGATGTTAGTGGATATTTTCCAACACTTGATTCAAAGGATGTAAATTCGATCTATATATGGTTACCGGTTGACCATATATATTTACTCATTTATTAGATTGCATCGTGTAAGTTTGCTTAATATAACTTCCTTGCCATTTGCTTGAATGATATGGAGCGAAGATTATATCTCATTGAGCATGTGGTTGCTCAATCCCTTATAGTTTGCTGTCACGGGATTATCTCTAGCACATGCCTACGTAAGGAAACCCATAGGTTAACTTTATTTTAGGAGATGGGATTTGTGAGAAGGAATTAAGGGTTGAAATTTCTCTCTTCTTTTTATGAAACTATCATAATTATATTTGATAAGCTAGACTTATATGTATTATTTTGTAGTGCGTGGACCCTAACTTAATATTTTGAATATGCCCATCAGTACTTATGGTAGCATTTCTTGTGTTAAGTTTATCTATTTATTTATCTTATTAGTTGTTATTTTCTAGAATTACCAATTATACCATTAGGCCTCATTGGTCACCTAGTTATGATACACTTTTACATGATATTCAAAGCTTTTGAGCGATAAGGGAGTTGATTTTAGGCTTTAGATTTGTATATGAAGAAACAATCCCATCTAGATTTCTATCAAGGCATGACGGGTTCTATCAATGGGAGATTGTAAAATGGTTCCAGGTAATTGTGTAAGGTGGTTTTGGTTGGACCTCATTTTAAATTGGGTTTGAATTGGAACCTGATCCAGTTTGACTTGGGAGGTCTTAGACCTTCCCCGAACTCTAGTGTTACCAGGTTTACCACTAGGTTGGTGAGTTTCAATAGAATTGAAGGCTACAACCTGTGGTACTGATAGGTCAACTCGAGTTCCTACTAATCTTTAAAAAAAAAATCTAAAGTAGGAAAAAATTGAAAAGAAATAACATGATAAAGGAAAAAAATTAAATGATTTAATATTAGGTAACTTATATTAGAAATATCGATGTTTGGGCATATGTTCATTTAAGGAATCAATATTTCAAATGATTAAACAAAAAAACCAATATTTCATAAAGTAACTCAAATGTATATTAATGTTTCACAAAGTAACTTAAGTTGTCCACATTTAGATAATTTGTTATTAATTTTCCACAATTTGTTGTCTGACTCACTTTGTGAAACATTGACTCCTCATTTTAACACACTAAACATTAATATTTTAAATAAACTTACCCTAAAATATTGATACCTTGTGGTGTAATTTGTCAATTCAATATTTCCTTTATGGTTCAACGTGTTAGTTAATTTATGCAAGCACCTATACACCTTCACTTCATTGTCGCATTGATCTAAAAGAAAAGTCTCATTCCTAAAGATTCTTGTATTCATTTTTGTTGCATACAATGATGTTGATTAGGTTAGTTGTTTTAATAGTTGACTCTAAAATGCATCCATTAATGTTATCTTGCATCACTATTCTAGCACCATATGTAGTAAGCGACTCGGGTAGGATATATGTGAACATTTTAGCTGTTCCTTTGCATTTATATTTTGGTGACTTCACTTAAGATAAAGTGAAGTGATATAACGTAATGATATTTGAAATATTCTAAATTAATAAATTCAAGAATGAAATATAGTATCCAATTATGAATAACAAAATTTAGATTTTTTTCATTTCTTTTTCTTTTCCTTAAAATCACTAAGAGGTAAATTACATTGAAAGGGAGAGGATTCTACGGTTTTGTTAACAGAACCGTCTAATCAATCATCTAACTGTTAAACTAAATATAGTCATTGGAATATTAAATATTTTAGTAGTACGATCACGGTAGGATATGGTGTAACTGTTAAATAACTGACGAGACTAGTACTGTCAAAATTAGTGACAAAACCATGGAATTTTCCTTGAAAGGTATCAATGTTTCAAGAGGTTAAAAAAGTATTCAACCTTTGGTAAACGAGTTAAATAAGGTATTAATAATTGACCATTGATGAAAATTTAGGAACTTAATTGAAAACTAACAAAAACGTTGATGCCTTAAAATGACTTTGCAAAATGTTGATACCTCATTTGATTCCCTTTACAAAACATTGATTCCTCTTTTAAAACACTTAAAATATTGATAATTTAAATAAATTTACCTCTAAAGTTGATACCTTCTGGTGTAATTTATCTAATCACTAAGCAACCCTAGAGCTTCTAAAACAAAATGAGCCTACCATTTCTAATAGAGCCTAGCATTAACAACTAGCTAATGGAAATGGAATTTTGGGGGGGGAGGGGGGAGTTGGGGTGAGGTGGGGGTAGAATAGTGAAAATGGGTTACAATAACTATATGACATCTAATTAATGGAAAATTGGTGAAACTTTAAAATAGAGAAATGCCCATATCTCATACACCCTAAAAAGCCTCTATAAACTCTATAAAATTCCTCAAAAATTTGACCACTCCTCCCTTGTGCCTCTGCTCACTTTCTTTAAAAAATTTTAAGTAAATTCCCTAAACCCTTAGCTACAACACTAAACCAAGGGTATTTATCCTAAATTCATGTTAATCTATTTGTTAACCATGTTGTTCAATGAGTCTTGATAAAGGTTTAGTAGAAATTAGAGGCTCTTAAGGACTTAAAGCCTCTTATCGCCACTCTAGCATTACACTTTGACTTACTTAAGTGGATAAGATTGGAAAAAAATAGCAATTCCATTGGTGTGATCTTATTTAATGAATGGATTTTTTTTTAATAAAAGGTTGCTTTATGTGGAAATACAATTCCTTTAATAAAGAGAAGGAATAGAAATTCCTTATATATTTTGCATCATATGAAATAGATATTCTTTATGGTAAAACATTTTGTGAATCTAATAATGGAATAGTCATTCCATGATAATAAAAGTAAGGTCGTAGTTCTGATTCTATTAAACAAATGCAGCATAGGAGAAAGAGGAGGAAAGTAACATCAAGATTCTAAGTTTTGGTGACTTGAATGCAAAGCCCCAGTTATCATGGGATGGGAGGTTCTCCCCTCCTAAATTGCTCGTATGGCGCTCAACCATCACTCATATCATCGTTTACTATTAATTTGGATGCCGAGCCTACCCTCCTTAACCTAGATTCTCAGGTTTATTTCGAGCTCATATATACTCGTTAGAAGAGTCCTCTTAGCTTAGTCATAGTCCTCCATAAGCTTAAGAGGCTCAACTATTCCAAATGGTCTTGGCCTACTGTGGCCTCATCAAGAGAACGGTATTAACTTCTGACCAATTTGCTCACAGGAGGCCAAACCCGTCTTCAGAGTTAACTCAATCCCAAAACAAACCACTTTACTGACATCATCATCTTGAGACAAATCTATTGCCATTACCGACTCCCTCAAGATCTCAACCCTACTCCACATCCATCGTCAACCCACCTAAGATCATCCCACTAGGACTCCAAGCTTCCACAGGTTTTCTCTAACCCTTATCCATTCTTCCACCCTCTTAGATTGCCTCTTTTTGAGTTGTCAAATGGTAGGGTTTGTTAAATAAAGTTCATTATCATATTCTTGCTTCAACTTCAACTCATGACACAGCTGCCTTCTAGTAATGATGTCCACTTTCTGGTGGTCGCTCCTCTTAAGCTTCATCCACACGAGCTAAATTGACAACAAGATTAGGGTAGATTCTTGTTTCAATCACGACTCGCATCACAATTGCCCTCTATCAATGATGTCCTCCTTCTGGTGGTCACTCTTCTTGTGCTTTATCTACACAAGCTAACTTGACAACAAGAACTACTCACCCATTAAGTACATTAGGTAGCATTTAAGTGGCCTAATGGAGTTAGGAACTTTAGTTGTAATACCAATTGTCACAGGATGGGAGGTTCTCCCTTGCCGGAGTGCCCGTATGACAATCAACCATCTCTTATATCATTGTTTACTATTAATCTAGATGACGAGCCAGTCTTCTTTACCATGATTTCTTGAGTTTGTTTCGAGCTCATCCTACCTTGTTAAGAGTGCCCTCTTGGTTTAGCCACGGTCCTCCATAAGTTTGAGAGGCTCAACTATTCTAACCAGCTTCAACATGTCATAGCCTCATTAGGAGAGAGATATTAGCTTCCAGCCAGTTTGCACACATGAGGCTAAACTTGCCTTTAAAATTAACCCAATTCCCACCACCCTACTGATACTACTCACATCACTATATGCCCAAGTTGAATAATCCCACAAAACCCTCTACTCTTGGACTGTGACGCCAGTAGTGGTTTGCGTCTTTGGTGACAAGATTGATAGTTAAAACAATCTCTAAGAAGACTTGTTAGGGGCTGCATAAGCTTTTTATTGAGTTATTGGTGCTACATTTTAGATGATCCTTAATTTTATCTCTTTATTGACCTAAAGAGTTGAATAAATGAGATAAGGATTTAAGAGAAACTCATGGAAATTTGAAATGAAAATATAACCAAAATTGAAACTCGTTTTAGTCTTTTAGTATTGATGTATAATTTGTTATTCTTCATGCCATGTCAAATTCAGATTTATGCCATCATGGGTGCATTTAAACTAAATAAAATTTAATCCCCTAACGTTAACACTTAGCTGCCACTGTAATGCTTGAGATATTATATTGTTTCATTATTTGATATGTCATATCTTACTTGACTTTTACACGTTTTTCCTTTTAATTATTTAAATGAATTTACTATCTCTTGCCTTTAGCTTAATAGATCTATATAAGGTAATGGCTTTACATTTTAGAACTTTGTCTTTATTATTAAGGTAGTTCATCAATTACTCTTATGGGGATGCATGTATATTAACTTGAATTTTATAAAATTTGAAAAACATATCTAATTGGGTTTAGTTTATTTTCACTCTTTTTTTAATGTATAAATGAAATGTTAAAGTTTTAATTTTGTCTAATTTTGGTTCATTTTTCTCATTTGCAGTAAACAAGAATTCAACCCTTAAAAGCCTGATATTTCTATCTCATAGTCATTGGACATGTACTATGTGTACTTACTTTGCTCATCGATCATGTGAATGATGATACTAGTATGGGGCCTCTTAGTTTATAATTCATCAATTTCTTGCCTTCTCTTAGTTTTAGCCCTAATCTGAGTTTACAAATGTCATCTATTTAATAAAATTCCTACCTCTCCTCATTATTTCATCGTAGAGTTGTTAGTTTTTTTATACATTCTTAGTGATTATAGTAAAAGAACATAAAGGCAAAATTTTCCAAGTGTAGAGCATACTTGATGAACATCCCTTGGATGTAGATCTTCATTAGCATGTTATCATCACATATGTCTTTGATGTTTATGGAGCATTCTTAGAGTCTCTCAATGTATTCTATAAGGTGCTTCAATGACTTTTATTGGATTTGCCTCACGTTAATTATCATGGAAGTTTATGAATTTATAAGAACATTTGGTACATAAGTATCCATGAGTCTACTAACCTAAGGACTGATCATGTTCATATGTATGCCATTTCTATTAACGACTTAGAAAACTCCTTCAATTTGTGGCCTTTATCAAGGTTGTACATCTTTAGATGTCTTGCCACTTCCTTGCTTGCCATTTGATCTTTGAGAATAGAGTTCCTATAGCGAGGCTTGCAAGTAATTTGAGATTAATCACAAAAACTCAACACCATAACACCTAAACGAATTAGGTAATAGCTATAACCAAAAAATATTAGGAAAACCATCGAAGAAGTGCCCTTCACTTACAATGACTGAAATGAGATACTCCCTTTCACTCTCATAGTTATCACGTTAAAGCCTTACTCAAGATTTCCCTATATTCCTTAGTATTTGACATAAAAGTTGTTCACCCATTTAGAGTTAAGATACCATCCTTTACACTGTTAGTAAAAACCTAGTTGGATGAACGGGAGTAGGATAAGAAAAGGATTTGCTAGTAGAATTCCATAGATTAAATTAAGAAAGCTTAAGGTATTGCATCATAGTCTATCATATTAAAATAGAAGGAAAAAGACATTCAATAAAAAGGTAAACCCATGACTACTTCTAAAAGTGAGAGATGGGAGGAATTCTTAAATACTTGTAGACTTCTAGGCTTGATTATGTCTATTAGATTATCTCGGTGATCAATGGGTGAGATGAAACCCACATGATAAAAAATTATCTCAACAAGTTTGTCATGATCTAAGGTTTGGAGTCTTCCTTACCAAGTGCATGAGCTTACTCGATAAGCCTACTTGAAGAAGTTAGAAGTAAGTAGATTACTTTAATGAGCTTATTTGATAAGCCTACTTGAAGAAGTTAGAAGTGAGCGGATTACTCTAACGATCCCTATTATAAGCCAACTAAATTAAATTTCCTAACATAATTTGGAGATTTGTACTTGACTTCTTGAATCCCATCACTAGCCTATAAGGTCTATACAAATTATTATGAGGTCAATTTAGTATTTCAATAAAGCAAATCTAGCTTTCTAGAGTATGCACATCTCTATATAAGTATGTACAACTATATAAAATGTATAAATATGTCAACATGTGTATAATAATTATATCTATGCATTATCAAACTAGAGATAAGTAATGATGGATTTATTACTGTAAAATTATGGCACACACATATGTGCCTATAATTATAATTTAATATGTATTTATCATTTTTCATATGATATTCTAATTTGGATTATACAAATATACATGTATAATGTATATTATTATATATAATAATTATTATCATCTTTAGAAACAAATCACCATAATAAGATCGGATTCGATAATGCTTGAAGTCTATGTGCGCGTTATGAAGGTTCAAAGCATTAGCAAGATACTGTAAACGCTAAATGTGTTCGATCACTTATTACACATTACAAAATACCTAGAAAACTTGATTGCCTAGAGCTAGGGTTTTGAGCACAAATCAACACATTAGAAGATCCGATTTATGTTAATCCATGCTTTGATTATTATTGTTGTTGAAACCATAATCCTATCAATATATTGTTTTATTATTTACTCTTGATGTCATTGTCCCTAGTTAACGATGGAATGTTCATACCCTTTTAATTATATAATCAACCATTAAGGAGTGAGAATCATTCACTTTATGACGCAGGTTTTTTAGGACACTGCTGGTTATTCCTACCACCTTTCCAAAGAAAAAAAAAAAAAAAAAACAGAGATGGTGATATAATCACGGACAAAAGCAGCCATAGCAATTGATTTTATAGTATGATGATTTATTTGGAAGTGATAGTAACGAAGGAAATGAAATCTCCTTGTATGTTAATTCTTGATAGATTATATATCTTAGATTGTCACATCATCTATTAAAATTATAGATACCAATTTTAATCTTTAAAATAATATGTTCTCATTCCTTGAAAATGGTTGACACAAGAAATATTTCCTCTACAATAGTTCAAGGTCACATCATTAGAAAACTATACTAATGTTTTTTTTCCTCCTTTGATAAACCTTTTGCCCAAAAATGATCCATATTGATAGATGAAACATTAATTATGTCAAGAAAGTTTCTAAAGGGTTAATGTCATAAATTGTACCATAACTTTGACAAAATATGTAATTAGGTATTTAAATTTTGAAAATAATCAATTTAGTACATGAACTTTGATATTAATCAACTTGTTACCTAAAAAAATTTGAAATTGATCAATATAATATCTGAAAGAACTTGACGGAGGTACCATTAGCGTGCATGAAAAGTTTTTTTAGATATCAAATTTATTAATTTCAAAGTTAAGGTACCAAATTTAATCAATTTAAAAATTTAGATACCTGATTGCACGTTTTACCAACGTTTAGGTACTATTTATGACATTAACTCACTTTTAAATAACATACTAATTGGCTTGAATTTTTTTTAAATATAAAAAAGTTTATAAGTATAAAAAATACAAATTTGGTATTATAATGAAGAAAAATATTTAGTAAATATTTTCTTAAAAAATATAAGTATAATATTTTAGATATAAACGTATTTCTATAATTTTAATAATTTTTAGTATGTGTCCTTCCATTTTGCCATTTATTTTTATAGTAGAATCCTCCAATCCTAGCTTATATATTGAGTTTCAACAAGTTATAGGAGACAAATTGTGGTACTAATATTTGAACACACCATATAATATACATTCTGATGCATATAGTATATATGTTGCATATACTTTATTATTTATATTTGTAACACTTAAGCATTAATTTATTTTACTTGATGCCTTTACAAGGATTCTCTAGTAATTAAACATTTCTTAGTATCAATTTTTGTAAGGGTAAATTACACCACAAGGTCATAATATTTCAAGTGGTTAAAAAGAGGTTCCAACATTTGGAGGTAAGTTCATTTAAGGTTCCAATGTTTGAAGAAGTGGGTCAATTTGGTCCCTAAGGACACTTGTCAATAAGAGAAGAGCTTTCAGAGTTTTTATTAAACATTCTCTCCTGTTGACACATGTCCTTGAGGTGCCCAAATTGACCAATTTCTTCAAATATTGAAACCTTAAATGAATTTACCCTCAAAATATTAGGACCTCTTTTTAATCACTTGAAACATTGGGACCTCAAATGAACCTACTTTTAAATGTTGGGACTTTCTGGTATAATTCACCCATTTTGTTAGTGATCAAACGTTACCTAATTAGACACGTGACCATTTCACTTTACCCATACCATGGTGTAAGCATTCTATTGTAATAAAACGCCTCAAAAGGTAGGGATTTCGTGCCTTTCACACATTACCAATTTGGCTAGTCTTTTCCTTACATCCTGATAAACATATCGAGCGTTACTTATTTAGCCTTTATTAATATTTTTAAGTGGTCATCAAATTATTTTAAAGTTAAAATTCTAATATTTTGCCACTTTAAATGCTAAAAATTAATTACCAAATTATAATATTTGAAATGTACAAAGTCTTAGTGGTTTTGTATAAACACCTATAAAATACTCAACTTTATCTATAGTTAAAGCATTTAATTATTATAAAATTTAACAAACTTCTTCAATTCTGTTGTAAAAAGTAATATCACATATTAAAAAATTAAGTAGGAAATTGCACTAAATATTGAAAAATTTTCCAAACATTAATTAGTTAATGATTTAATTTAACATACCTTTCTCCATATCAAATTACTTCTTCCTAGTTTTGTTTTAAGATCATTCATAAATAATCCTTTCCTTTATTCTTATCCTTGGAGAAATAGTTTTTTGAAAATTAGTCCACTTAAAGCCTTTTTCAGATACAATCATTAACATAAAGAAATGATGAGTACATTTTTGCTTTTAATTCATCTGATGAACGACAATATTTTCCTTTATATAACTTATGATAAGATATACATAGATATATTTACATGCCTGTGTTAATTATCTCCCTATTACCACTTGTAAGGTGAGAATCCTGATAAGGGTGTGAAAGCTTGCCATTTAAAATTAATAATAAACATAAGTAGATTTGTATTAAAGAGGGTTTGATTTAGCTAAAGAATAATGCATAAAGATGGTCTATAATTAAATGAATAAGTCATTTATATGATTATTTTGAAAAATACACTTTTTTTATGTGATAATTATTTTTTGTAAAAGAATACTAAATGCATATTATTATAAAACTATCCCATATAATTTCCATATACCCATTTGCTATTATCGATTTGTAATTTTCGTATATATTTTTCTTAATCTTATGAATTACCTTAGTAAAATGCCCTTTGATAAAATAATAATTAGCTATAAATACCTATATTTATATAGGCAATCTTAGTTTAATAAGTTGGAATTTCCTAGGACCGTGGTTCAATATTGAAAGGCAAGACAAAAATGGACTAAACCAAACTTTTTTTTTTTGGTCTATTGTGATCGGTCCATTTCTATGTAGGATAGGAATTTTAAATTTACCATTCTATTTTTCCATAAAATTTTGTAGGTAAGTAACACTAACATAGAATATTCCAATGAACTGCCTATAACCATGCCTTCTATTATTAGTATAAATATAAATAAGTCTACTTGGGTTACTGTATAGCTATCTTCTTTTAATAGCAAACTCTACTCCCACAATCTTCATAGAAGTGTTAAGCAAAAGAGTACCAAGTGGTTAGGTAAGTTATGGTGTACTTTTTTCACTATAAAGTTTTTTTCCATTAAATATATATAAAATAAATAGAATTCCAAAATGATAAAAATGTTAATACAAACCCGATTCATGTAACTATTGCATGAATTCGATTTTTAGTTTTTTGGCATATTGAGATGGAGGCCAAGTATAGCTATTGTTACCGTGAAAATGGCTTATTGAGCATATTGATAGATAATGATGATTTTGAGAAACAAGATATTTAGGATGTCAATGATATCAAAGGGAATCATGATCAAAGTGCACCATCCAAAAACCCCGATGTGACTCCTTCTTCCTTCACTAAAAATTATTATACCAACAATTCAAAGTGCAAACACAAATGATTCGAAATCAACGCAATCAGAAGCTAGCAATGTGATTCATAAAAAACCATCAGCACCTATCAAAATCCCCACATATTGGTCAAAGATAAACCTAAATAAGGGTTTCTTCAAGAATGTCCCATGGATTGAAGATGGTAACAATTGTGTGAATGCTAAAAGATATGAATGTGATGAGGAGGGTGATGATGATGACGACTTTGATTCCATGTTGCTTCCACATGAAAGTATAGCTAAGAGGCTTGTAAGGAATCAAATATCAACTTCTTCAATGTTTGAAGGTGTAGGCAGGACTCTAAAAGGGAGAGATCTTATCAATTTTAAGGATACCATTCTAATGAAAACTACATTTTTTGAACCACCATCATGATTATATCCTCGTGGAATAATCTTAGCAGGGCATATTAATACCATTTTTCTATCACAAAGTTGGTTAATAGTTAAGTTCCTACATATTAGATGGTATAAGATAAATATATATATATATATATATATAAATATATACCAAGTATGTATCTTGTAAGGATCAAGAAGCAAAAGATGGAATCTTTATTGTTTCCTTGTGTGAGAATATTAATTCTACCAACTAAGTTACAAAAAAATCTTTTTGTTTCTCTTGTACTTTTATTTTCTTAACAAAATACTATTAGACATATTCAATGTACCATAACAAAACTAATTATGACAAACAAAGGATGAAAGTATAAACCATTGGACCTTTTGCAAATAGACATTTTTGGAACCTAAGTGTGTGTGTCCTAACTTGGGCTTGAAAGTCATGTTAGTACGATAAAATAAGGATTTGAACTTTAGTTCCATTGCGTTTATTTTAGTTGCTGACTATCAACAAAAAAAAGATGAAAAGGATAAAAACCTTTAACATCATGCACGAGGACCAAAATGATTAGTTAATTGTGGTGCTGGAAAACCACAAAAACTAGGTAAAATGTAGCAAAAGAACGGAAGCAATGTGCTTTTCAGAATATCACGTAAAGACAAAAGTAACTAGGAAGTGCCATAAGTTATAGAGTTTGGAATTTGTGGCAATAATTTTCACTAGTAATTGCTCTGATAAATGATGTATGACGATTTTTTTTTCAAACACAAATAGGTGATTTATGTTAGAATTTGGATTGTACACTATGTGCATACATATTTATAAATACATATGGACATGTAGACGTACATGTATTGTAGCTAATAATTATATACATATTACTATTATAAAGTTTAAGGACCTAATAAAGTGATATAATTTTATGTAATAGTCCATATCATCTAAAATATAAAGTGTGGTGTTAATATATGTGTAGAATTCCTAAAGTGTAAATTATCAATTAATGATGGGCACATTGGTAATTTCACACATAAAGATTTATTATAAATAGGGTGTGGTCCCTAATTGATGTATCAATTCTTTCTTTCTAAATTCCCATCTGTCAAAAGAAAAACCTAAGGAGATACAATCAATTAGAAGATCATCTTCCTAATTCTTCAATTAATCATGAATTCTGGTACGTTTCCATCTTTTCTTGTTATCAAATAATTTCTAGACAGGATTCGGTTCTTGGGTTAATTAATTAATTAATATTAATTCTATCAAGTGGTATCAGAGCCTAATCTTGTTCTCGAATTGTTTGAATTCTGTTTTGATGATTACTTATCGTACATAATTTTTATTTGATCAAATGAATTGATTATGACATGATCTGAGGAAGAATTTTTAATTTCAGTATCTTGGTAAATTTTGGTTTTGTGGTTCATTCATATAATTTGATTGTTGTGTACTCATGTTATACTTGTATATTGACAAAAGCACATCGAATCAAAAGGCATGCATGAATTTTGTTGTCCACCATGCATGCATGATATTTCTGATATTTATCACTTTCATTGTTTTCTTCTACGATCATCATGCGGATTCTATTAAATGTATATTTATATTGTTGATTTGTTTTATTGATGAAAAAGAAAGGGAAAACATTGCATGCACTATATTATTGCACTGATGATGGTGGTGATGACCGAATAATATGTTATTCTGCATGTCGGATATCATCATACAGTTTACAGTAAAAAGAATGAAAATAAATTATGGCCCAAATATGAAATGATGTTTCATAAAGAGTTGTAACTCTTCCTAATAGGTGTCTTGATTATAACTCTTCCTAATAGGTGTCTTGATGGGAGACATTGTTTCATGAAGAGTTGTAACTCTTCCTAATAGGTGTCCTGATGGGAGACATTGTTTCATGAAGAGGTTACATTCATTCATTTATTTTATTCATTTTGAATAATATTTTAGTTGAAATAAATACAAAATTTTGGTTTATATATGCATGAGGATATGTATATATTTTTTTCTGCTTATAATTAGTGATTAATTACATAATTTAAATTAATTATACTTAGTTTTTCACTTTAATTAATTGAAATGATATAGTCACCAAAGTGACCTCTGTTGTGGACATTTTTTGTTTGTGAATCACTAATAAGATGTAGTATGTGTTTTTATTCATGCGAATAATATGTCGGCCCAAAGGAAGACTATTATTTGGCAGAAATTTATACATGCATGTGGTAATGAGTGAGATGATTATAAGGTGTCCATTGTGAGCATTTAGTTAGCCCAAAGGAAGGCTAAATGTTTGATAGGATTTTATCATTTCTACTTGATTACTACACCAAGAAAGCCTACTATGAGTCAAATTCTCTATCCAAAGATTAGATTTGATGTCACATTGGTTATCTTGAGATGGGTTATTATTTTTTTTTGGCATAATTAATCACTATTTTGGTTATGGATGTATGTGTGAGCTAATTATTTGTTTTATATATATTGTTCTTTGTACAGCTGATACTGTTAATGCTACTTCTGTTACTACCACAATCAATAGTATTCCGATGCTTAATGGTAGTAATTTTAAAACTTGGAAAAATAAGGTGACTATGGTCTTGGGATGCATGGATTTAGACCTTGCATTGAGAGAGCAACCTCCTGCACCTCTTACAGATCAAAGCTCTTCCGAGGATAGGAAGAGTTTTGAGAGGTGGGACCGCTCTAATCGCATGAGTCTTATGATAATGAAAAATGCTATCCCAGAGACATTTCTGGACACTATGTCTGAGGAAACTAATGCCAAAAGCTTCCTTAATACCCTTGAAGAGCGCTTTGCCAAAAGTGATAAGGCAGAGACAAGTGCATCTTTAAGAAAACTTGTCTCTATGAGGTATAAGAGTAATGGGAACATAAGGGAGTACATCTTAGAAATGTCTCATCTTGCTGGAAAATTGAAATCACTAAAGATAGAGCTTTCGGAAGATTTGCTCGTTCATTTAGTGTTGATTTCACTTCCTCCACAATTTGGACAGTTTGAGGTGAGCTATAATTGTCAAAAGGACAAATGGACATTTAATGAACTCATCTCTCACTTAGTGGAAGAGGAAGATAGGATGAAACAACATAAGATTGAGAGTGCTCATTTGGCATCAACCTCTTCAGGCCATGGTAAAAAGAGGAAAGGTAAGGAGATTGTGGTGTCACAAGCACAAAAGAAGCATAAGGACATGTCCAAGGGACGTACAGAAAAGAAATGCTTCTTTTGTAAGGACACTTCTCATATGAAGAAAGACTGCACTAAGTATCACACTTGGCGTGTGAAGAAAGGTATGTCTTTCGCTCTTGTTTGTACTGAAGTTAATATGGTTTCAGTTCCAAGGTATACTTGGTGGTTGGATTCTGGTGCAACAACTCACATAAGTATATCTATGCAGGGTTGCCTGAACTGCCGAAAACCCAATAATGATGAGAAATTCATATACATGGGGGCTGGAAATCCGGTGGAAGTTCAAGGCATAGGGACTTTTAAGTTGTTGTTATCTACTGGTTTTTATTTAGAATTAAACAACACATTTATTATACCGTCTTTTAGACGGAATTTAGTTTCAGTTTCTGTATTGGACAAAGAAGGATTTATTTGTTCATTTGGACATAGAAAATGTAATGTTTATTTTAATTCTATGCTTATTGGAACTAGTACTTTATCTGATTATGACAATCTTTATTTACTTGATACAATATCTTCCTATGGTGAGTCCCACAATGTTGAAACCAAAGGCACTAAACGCAAATTTTCAAATGAAAATTCTTTCTCTTTATGGCACAAACGTTTGGGTCATATCTCTAAACAGAGAATTGATAGGCTTGTGTCGGAAGGGATTATTGAAAAGTTTGATCATTTGGATTATGATACTTGTGTTGAGTGCATTAAGGGTAAAATTACAAACAAGAGAAAAGTAGGAGCCGAGAGAGTTAAAGATGTCTTAGAACTGATACATACGGATATTTGTGGGCCATTTCCTACAGCTTCATGGAATGGTCAACAATACTTTATCACGTTCATTGACGATTATTCTCGATATGGCTACCTATATTTAATTCATGAGAAGTCACAAGCATTGGACGTTTTCAAGTCATTCAAGGCCGAAGTTGAAAATCAACTTGGTAAGACTATTAAGTCCATTAGATCTGATCGTGGTGGTGAATACTACGGTAGATATGATGGATCAGGTGAGCAACGTCCAGGTCCTTTTGCTCGTTTCTTAGAAGAGTGTGGGATTGTCCCTCAATACACTATGCCAGGTTCTCCAAACATGAATGGTGTAGCAGAGAGACGTAATAGAACCCTTAAGGATATGGTAAGAAGTATGATTTCTCGTACAACTTTACCTCACTCTCTATGGGGTGATGCATTAAAGACCGCAGTCTATATCCTTAATAGAGTTCCTACAAAAGCTATAAATAAAACCCCTTATGAGTTATGGACTGGTAAGAAACCAGTCTTAAAGCACTTACGAGTTTGGGGATGTCCAGCTGAGGCAAGGCCTTATAGGCCAAATGAAAAGAAACTGGATGCAAGAACTATTAGTAGTTATTTTGTGGGATATGCAGAAAGATCACGAGGGTATAAATTCTACAATCCCAAAACAAGAACATTTTTTGAGACGGGAATTGCCCGATTCTTTGAGGATGTTGAGTTTGGAGGGGAAGATAAGGATAATAACTTTGTTTTTGAAGAGGATTCAATAAATTTTCCTCTCTATACAGGTACTGTTGATAATGATCAGGTTGTCATACCTAACGTTATTCAACAACAACATCAAGATCCATTACAAGATAATGATGTTGAACTTCCTACTCATCAAGATCAACAGGCATTACCTGTAGATCATCCAGTAGTTCCTCAACAGATTATTTATGAGGAGCATCAAGATCAAACTCAACAACCTCAAATTCAAAATGAGTTAGAGCCTTTAAGAAGATCTACTAGAGTAAAGAGAAGTACATTTTCAGATGATTATGTATATCTCATAGAGAATGAAGAACATGTTGACTTAATGGGAGATGATCCAATCACTTTTCATGAAGCAATTGAAAGTTCTAATTCTCATAAGTGGATAAATGCCATGAGTGAAGAAATGCAATCCATGAAAGACAATGACGTTTGGGATCTTGTTTTATTGCCAGAAGGTGTGAAACCAATTGGTTGTAAATGGGTATTTAAGACCAAAAGGGATTCACAAGGCAATATAGAAAGATATAAGGCTCGTCTTGTCGCTAAAGGATTCACTCAAAAGGAAGGCATTGACTATAAAGAGACTTTCTCTCCGGTTTCATCGAAAGACTCTTTTAGGACTATTATGGCTCTTGTGGCGCATTTTGATCTTGAGCTACATCAGATGGATGTCAAAACTGCTTTTCTCAATGGAGACATTGAGGAAACTATTTATATGAAACAACCAGAAGGGTTGGCTTCCGAGGAAACTAGCAAATTGGTTTGTAAACTTAAGAAATCCATTTATGGGCTCAAGCAAGCTTCTCGTCAATGGTATTTGAAATTTCATCAAGTTGTTCTCTCATTTGGTTTTGAAGTGAACACTGTTGAAGATTGTGTATACCATAAATTCAGTGGGAGTAGATTCATATTTTTGGTCTTATATGTGGATGATATTTTGCTTGCTAGTAGCGATGTAGAATTGCTTCGGGAAACCAAGAAATTTTTATCAAATAAATTTGAAATGAAAGATCTTGGTGAAGCATCCTTCGTATTAGGGATCCAAATCCATCGTGATCGTTCACGGGGAGTTTTAGGATTATCACAGAAGGGTTATATTGAAAAGGTATTACAACGCTTTGGCATGCAAAATTGTAAACCTCATGACACCCCTGTGTCTAAAGGAGATAAGTTCAGTTTGAAACAGTGTCCAAGAAATGATTTGGAATCCAAGTTTATGCAGAATATTCCTTACCTTCTTCAGCAGTAGGGAGTTTGATGTATGCACAGGTCTGTACACGACCTGATCTTGCATACATTGTTGGAATGCTTGGCAGATATCAAAGTAATCCGGGAAGAGAACATTGGATTGCAGCCAAAAGAGTCTTTAGATATTTACAAAATACTAAGGATTATATGCTCACATATAGAAGGTCGGATAAACTTGAGATCATAGGGTTTTCTGATTCCGACTTTGCTGGATGTCAAGATAGTCGAAAATCAACATCTGGTTATGTATTTCTATTAGCTGGAGGTGCAATTTCTTGGAAGAGTGCTAAGCAGACACTTGTTGCATCGTCCACTATGGAAGCTGAATTTGTTGCTTGTTATGAGGCATCCAATCATGCTATATGGCTGCGTAACTTCATTACAAAACTGCGAGTAGTCGATGGCATTGAAAGGCCACTCAAGCTGTATTGTGACAATCGAGCAACAGTCTTGTATTCAAATAACAACAGGAGCTCTTCTAGATCTAAACATATAGATATTAAGTTCCTTGTTGTGAAAGAAAGAGTTCAGAGTGGTTTTATTAGCATTGAGCTAATAGGAACAAACTCCATGCTAGCGGATCCATTCACTAAGGCATTGACACCTTCGGCCTTTCATGAGCATGTTGCTCACATGGGTGTCGTTACATTTGATACAGTTTAATTTAGTGGGAGTTTTGTGTCATATGTTATGTATTTGATATCATGATATTATTTGGTTTCATAATAAAGTATCAATTTGATTTACTCTGAATTCTGATCTCATTTGGTTAAGGTTGGACCAGTTGGAAATAGGCATGTGTATATATCACATTACATGTAATTTCCATGCTACACATCCATACTTAATCTATGTCATTTAGTCAAGTTGATGTATGAGATTATTGTGGGTTTAGTTGCGAAATGACAACGACTGCTTCTTTAGTCCTTACGTTAATAAGTCTAATGGACGAGATTGTTTCAGATGATTTATCTTTATTTTTTGTGCACATTTAGTAATGGTGATTTGTATATGATCAAAGGTTTCTATAATATGAGCACATGGTTGTGCAATCCAAGTGGGAGATTTGTTAGAATTTGGATTGTACACTATGTGCATACATATTTATAAATACATATGGACATGTAGACGTACATGTATTGTGGCTAATAATTATATACATATTACTATTATAAAGTTTAAGGACCTAATAAAGTGATATAATTTTATGTAATGGTCCATATCATCTAAAATATAAAGTGTGGTGTTAATATATGTGTAGAATTCCTGAAGTGTAAATTATCAATTAATGATGGGCACATTGGTAATTTCACACATAAAGATTTATTATAAATAGGGTGTGGTCCCTAATTGATGTATCAATTCTTTCTTTCTAAATTCCCATCTGTCAAAAGAAAAACCTAAGAGATACAATCAATTAGAAGATCATCTTCCTAATTCTTCAATTAATCATGAATTCTGGTACGTTTCCGCATCTTTTCTTGTTATCAAATAATTTCTAGACAGGATTCGGTTCTTGGTTAATTAATTAATTAATATTAATTCTATCAAATTAGTTCTAAAATTTTATACGCTTTTTTAATGGGATAATGTTAAAAAGAAAATTCACTATTTAAACTTTGAGTATTTTTTTAAATTTACATCTAAAATTTGGAATTGTTTGTCGTTATGGTTAATCAAACTTTTATTTATAAAATTTACTTTCTTACCTTTAGTTGTATTGCTATTTCTTAACCCACGATTACTTATATGTTATCTTTTTTTGAGATAATAGAGATAAAAGATTTGACAAGTAGAATTTTAATTAATCATGGCATTTTGCAACTTTAAAATTTAGATTAAGTTGTATAGCTGAAAGTAAAATTAAATATGCTATTTAGGAGCATCAAACTTCAAAAAAGTACCTAAAGTTGATATATTGATACTTTAATATTATCATCTCTTTAAGGAATTAAATTTATCACCATTTTCGAATTGCATCAGCACGTAAGATTTTGAAATTAATCATGCAACTGTGTTTGAGTAAGAGTAATAAATATTGCTCTTTTCGATATAAATAAATGAAAATTTTAAAATATTTTCTAACTTAGGCGCAAGTTTTACGAGATAATATACTAGTCTTCATAATTTCTAATTTGACAAATTTTTCTTAAATTTATGTGTGAAAGAAAAGTCACAAGGTGAAAATCCACTAGGGAAAACTTCTCTGGCTTGATTGGTAGGGAAAAGAAACTGAAAAGTCTTTGGTTTTACAAATGAATGGATCCACATATACTTGTGATAAAAGAGCAATACGCTATTTACATTAGCGTAAAGTTGGAGAACATTGCACGGATATGCTATACAACAACAACAATTATAATAATCAATTCTTCACGGGATAATGATATCATGAGTGCCTGTACTTTCACCTTTTGACAATTTAATGCTTAATATTTAAATTTTGGCAACAAATCCTATTATTTCAAAGTACTAGCATTTGAACGTCTCTTTATTTTAAAACAAAGTGCCTATACTTTCACTTTTTGATAATTTAGACACTGAAATGCAGTGCGAGTACCTTAAAACAACAGGTACAATTTTCATAAAATTTAAACATCAAGAACTAAATTGCCAAAATTGAAAGCATTGACACTTCCCGTGCCATTATCCCATTCTTCACCAAATAATTTAGTTACCAAGTTATTAAAACATACTCAATCAATGCATTTCTTGGTGAATGCTTTTTATTTGCACTTCCATACATGTTATGAGCCTTCAATGCAATTGTATGCATATTGAACATCCATATTTACAAGTATTTAACTTAACTTTGGGTTTGTTTATGGTTTATTTTTCATCACTATCAGTATTATATTGTATCATATATGTTTCATATCAATATTGAGTCTATTTGATAGGTTTTGAGTAAAAATGTTTGTTTTTCATTGTATATGCTAACGACAAAAAGATATAACATATATTCAATATACACTTTCTTTACATCTCTTGCATAATTAAAACACATAAGTGTAATTTATTATTTGAATATAATGGGCATGCCAAACTTATCATGGACGCTTAATTCACAACACCAACTCTAAATTCCAAATACAAACTCAAACATCGAATCCTAGATGCAAATGAAAACACCAAACCTTGAATGCAAACGTAAATTCCAACTCTAAGCCTAAACTCAAACAACAAACTTTAATTGCAAACTTTATACACATATTCTTTAATAAAAATTTATGGAACTAGCTAGCTACAAAGTAAACCTTTAACACTGGTTTATAATCCTAAACTAGAGTAGGGTTTAATCTACCTTTGTGTTATTACCTAATCTATCTTTGTTTGCTCTAAAAATCTCATTAAATAATTTCATATAGAAAAGGGTTCCACTAAAGATTGGAATCTTACTCAACAAATCTCCACGTGTTCCTATAATCTTAAATAAATTGAAACTTATAGTAGCATCAAAAGTTACATTTGTACTTGTGACAGCACTCTAACATAAGTAACTCTAGGGATATGCCTTATGCTAAAACATCATCTAAAAATGCAATCCTTTACTCCATTATTGATTTTTCAGGTCGATACAGTAGAATTAACCAAATAATTAATCACACAAGATGATAAATAAAAGGTATTAATATGAGAAAAGATGGCTATAGATTCTTAACATTGAAAATCCTAATACACGTTAAAAAGACCATAGGTAAAGGAGGTATAACAATTTATTATAACCCCAATAACACAATATAAATGAGTTGTAGTATACAAGTTACTATTAGTCATGTCATGTACAAAAACCAGACAAAACCTTTTAACTAGTGTGATTACCTTCAACATTTCACATGATCATATCATGTGAAGAGGGTTGTAATTTTGCGAGTGCTTTGAAAAAGCACATGAAATTTTTTGATGATAAATTAATATTCTATGTTTGTAACAAAATTGTCTATATTTAGCAAAGCGATTGGTGTTGAAAATCATATGCACAAAATTCCAAAATCCAAATCATCAATAGTGAGAGCATGTGAGGATTATGCCATAGCTAAATCTAAATGATCCTTTGAACTTAATATCTATAATTAATACAGTCACGGAGGTAAAGTTTTCCCACACTTATTAATTTTTATTAACATAGTATCTTGCCAATTATATTGTAACATAATAAGGAATATCTAATGAGTTTCTGTTTGTGATGATTCACATGGTTTTTGTGGTTTTCAAGCACTGTGCACAAGTAAGAAACTAGTCCTTCTAGTCTCAATGCACAATATTGAACCTTTGCATTTCTTGTTTCAGTTTTTGCTGTATTAGTTGATCATTGTTACTGAACTAAATACAATGAACTATAGTATAAACGCTTTTTTAATTATGCTACTATTAAAATTTTCTACATGACACCTATGGTTGATTATCTTTTTTTTTTTTAATAATTTATATGACATATTTAATCTCTATTCGTCTATTTTAGTTTAGTAGATGAGGTCCTTAATTGTTCATTAATTCATTCTATAGGGTCTATTTGGCATCCGACAGATGATAGATACCTTTTTGTAAACTTTTTCTAATAAATTGTCTGTCATGAAATACACATAAATAAAAACATATGGCACTCCTCATGAAAATATTAAATAGACCAAATACAGATAAAAAAAGCTATAAATTAGACACATAACACATAAAGTTTAGATATAGATAGATATACAAATGAGAAAACAGACAATCTAAACGGATCTGACTTTGTATAGTTTAATTTATTAAAATTCACTGCAAGAAAAATGGGTTTTAGAGACAAAAATTCTGCAATTTCCAACCGGTAAAATAAGTTATGTTTCTATAGATAAAATCAGTAACAATAATTTTTACGATAGAAATTTATGTTTAGATAAAAACTTTATCTCTAAAAATCTCAATTTTCTAATAGTGAATCTTGAATTGTTTTGCTTTTGCATGATATCCTAAAAATCACATAGCTTCTTTCCTTTTTGGTATATTTCACATGGTTTTTGTGGTTTTCTAGTGGGCACAAGTCCTTTAGGTCTAAGTCTAACGCATGATGTTGAAGTGTTTTTTGTGTGTGTGTCTTAATTTCTTGTCTCTTGTAGTTAGTCAGCAACTGAAATAAATACAATAGAACTATAGTAGAAGATGCATTTTTTATCACAATACTCTTGGAAACTTTAACGTAACTTTCAAACCCGATCTTGCATATTTATTATTTAACATGTTTTGGGGCTCACAATTAGGTTCCAAAATAAAGTAGATACAAAACCTCGGATACTATGTAAAGCATATGATACAAATTCTACTAGTTACATAGAAGACTCCAATTTCTAGTTTGGCAATCCTAATCCTCGTATACCATACCCAATTTCATAATTAGTACTTATTCAATGTATTTTTATGATTATTCTAACAAGTATTTAATTTTTTTATTCGCTAAAAATGATCGTGCTCATATTATAATTTATATGTTTTATGATGAAATTAAACGGAAAACTATTTTTCTTGAGTCAAAACGACATGGGAAGAGCCTAGCACTTTTTTTTTTTTTTCCCCATTTCAATCGAGAATTTTCTGTAACTACTGCCAACTAATCCTATTCAACATAGCATAAATAGGAGTTTCTCTTGGATAATAAGAACGGGATACAAACTAGGAAAAAGAAACTATAAGCAGTTACCAGGATTTCCATATCAACAAACCAGCATTAAAACACAAGATTGAAGATAATGATGAATTTGCTCAATAATAGGATAACGTGAAAAATGGTACTTGAAATTTGGTTTAAAATAATTTATATGAATTTTCCTAAAAAGTTTAATCAAGTATTTAATGTTAGTTTTGAATAATTTGATACTTGAAATAAGTTTTCGCATATATTTTTTTTATCTAAAGTAGGTAAACCTTTTGTGAAAGTTCAGGTATTATTATGACATTAATCTCTTAATAATCTATGAGAGCGGTCAAATAGAAAAGAAAATATTTGAAAATTATAGCGAACTGATCATAAACTTTGAGACCGGTTAAAAAAAAAAAAAGGACAGGGTTTAGAATTCTTCCAAAATAAATCAAAAGCATTTTAGATTTACTTGATTTATCATTTTTTTTTCTTTTTCCATTTACCGCAAAGGATTTGTCGGCAATTTCAATTTTCTTTTTTTTTTTTTTGGCGAAATGCAATTTTAGAATTAAATTACTATTATTTCAGACTAAATAGCGAAACACAATAATTGTTTTCCTTGCTATTCTTTAAGTAAACATGGAAAGAAACAAACTTCTTTTTATTAAATTTATTGAAACTCAATCATCTATCCATTTGAATAAATTTTGTAAGTGTATAAATCTAAGTCATTAAATCACTTACTAGATCACATAATTTTCCAAATTTATATTATGCCTGTTAAGATTTCTTTGGATGAATTCACAACCTAAGACTTATTTACAACCCAATCATTCATCTAATTATTAAAATAGATTGGATATTAACTTTTTAATGGTACGATCACTGTTGGATATAGATGTAAATTGTTAAATGATCGACCAATCCCATTAAAATTAGTAATGAGACTATAAAATTTGCTTTGCCTATATACCGATCCTTCATTCGTTCATACTTTTTTAGCTAGAAAGCCAGCATTATACTTAATAATAATAATAATAATAATAAAATTCTTATTATTATATTATTATTATTATTATTATTATTATTATTATTAATTCTCTACTAGCATTCACTTGAGGTAATTAGTTATCGAGCTAGAAAGCAGCAATATACTTACAAAGAATTATTATTATTAATTCGCTACTAGCTTTCACTCAAGGTGAATAGTTATTCCATCTCCTTCTTGGTTCTGCGATGCTACTATTATGTGTAGTTATATTAAAATACCAAACAATGATTACTCATGAATTGGTACTAGGCAAAATAAATTGGTTTGTTTTACTATCTTTACACAATTACCTCTATCTTGGAAATACCACATCCTTAATCCTAGGTCTATAATGTAATAAATATTTTACTTTATAACAATAGTATAATATATGTTTTACTCTTATTTCAATATATTTTCTTTATGTCAAATAATTGTTATAACAATCACATAATAGTTATTGTACATTTATTTCCCCCTTATTCGAAACGATGAGGTAAACAAGTGATGCATGTTTTTTGATAATAGGTAAATACTGTTTCTCGGGTAGCTCGGTTCACGAACAAAAAAACACGCGGGTCGAATTGCGTTATTTGACCCGAAGTATTTAAGCCAGGTTTCTGAGAAAGAAACCCTAACTTCTCCTCTCAGATGAGTCTCTCTCTCACTCTCGTGTTTAATTCTCTGAGAAACCCTAACCCTAACTTTCCTTGTTTGTATATGCAGGTTTAACTCGATTGAATGAGACTTGTTTGAGTCAGTCTCCAACTCCTACACTGGACTTCTGTAAGCAGGGGATACCTTCCCTTTTCTGCGTTCGTTCATTTATAGATCTATTTTGTTACATGCAAAATACAACTGTTCTATAGCTGTTACACTGTTGTCTAGCTGGCTTATCTATCTGTATACAACTGTCTATCTCTATTTGTAACTAGTTTGTTACATCTGAAAGAATCTATTTGTAACTAAGTCTTCTTACGGAATGTAATTCCTCATCCATGCTGGTTGCTTTCTGTTCCGTTGTGAATATCTGTTATTCATAACAGATTTCTCCCTTTGTGGAGAGGAAACCTTGTCCTCAAGGTTATAATCTTTATAGATCTGAGAAAAACTGTCCCAATCTTCCCACGAGCTATCTTCTGGTGGTAACCCTTGCCACTGGACCAAAATTTGTTTAGTAGGCTGATTATTTCGAAAAATCGTTCTCTCATTTAAAATAACCAACGGTTGTATTAACGGTTGGTTATGTATTGTCTCTGTGGGTAAATCAAGATGAGTCTCAGTGGCTCCCCTTGCTGGCTTCAGTAAGGACACATGAAAAATATCATGTATTTTGGAATAAGAGGGTAATTTCACTTTATAGGCACAAGAGCCAATTTTCTGCAAAACTTCAAATGGTCCATAAAATCGTTTGGAAAGTTTGTGAGTCTTTTCCAAAGATAGGGAAATCTGTCTGTAAGGCTGTAATTTAACGTAGACCAGATCCCCTGGTTTAAATTCCATGAATGTTCTCTTTCTATCAGCAAAATGTTTCATTCGATCCTGAGCTTGAGCTAATTTAGCTTTAAGAGAAACTAAAAGCTCATCTCGTGTATTTAACTCTTGATCCACTGCATCCAATCTTGAAGCACCCCTCATATAAGATGCAATCGAAGGAGGAGGTCTGCCATAAACTATTTGAAATGGTGTGATCCCTGCTCCTTCATGATAGGATGTGTTGTAAGCATATTCAGCCCAAGGTAAATAAGATACCCATTTGTGAGGACAATCCATAGTATAACATCGCAAATATTGTTGTAAGGTGCGATTCATAACCTCTGTTTGACCATCACTCTGAGGGTGATAGGCACTACTGGTTAATAATTTTGTACCACTTAAGGAAAAAAGATCTTTCCAAAAGCGACTCATAAAAACAGCATCTCGATCAGAAACAATTGTTCGAGGAAAACCATGTAGTTTAACAACCATTTGCAAAAATAAAGAGGCTACCTTGGTAGCTGTATAGTGGGTGTCCAATGCTCCTAAATGACAGTATTTAGAGAGTCGATCCACAACTACCAAAATGACTGTGAAACCTTGGGATTTTGGAAGAGAAGTAATGAAATCCATACTGACATCTTCCCAAATTCTTCTGGAATGGGTAAAGGACTTAACAAGCCAGAGGGTGTCGGGTAGAATATTTAACTTGTTGGCATATCAAACAAGTTTTAACAAATTGTTCCACCCTTTCTCTGAGTCCTTCCCAAAAAAATTCTGAAGAAATTCTTCGAAATGTCTTCAAACAGCCAAAATGCCCAGAAGAAGGGGAAATATGAAACTCAGACAATAAGTGGGGAATGAGGGAGGACTGAGGCACCAAAAAAATTCGAGTATCCAAATATAATAACTCATTCCTCCATGTCAGAGTATATTTGAGTATTTGTCCTTCCTTTAGGGCAGAAATAATGTTACGAAATTCCTCCAAAGTGCTGTATTCTGTTTTAAGGGTCTGGATGATGCAAATGTTGGTCCAGACCAAGCCAAATAAGTGCCATCCTCAGTGTGTTGTCTAGATAAAGCATCTGCCACTCTGTTGTCCTTCCCAGCTTTGTATAGGATTGTATAATCATACCCCATTAATTTGGACAAATATTTCTGTTGTTCAGGAGTCTGTATAGATTGTGTTAATATTTCTTTAAGACTGTGATGATCAGTCTTAATAATAAAATGAGACCCCAGAACATACTGCCTCCATTTGCGAACAGCTTCCACAATAGCATAAAGTTCCCGAACATAAGCTGAGGCCTTGCCCAAGTGTTTTGGCATTTTCTTACTGAAAAATGCAATAGGATGATCCTGCTGTAACAAAACAGCTCCTATTCCTGACCCAGATGCATCTGTTTCAATGGTAAAAGTGTCCTGAAAATTTGGCAATGCCAAAATAGGGGCTGTAATTAAGCCTGTTTCAACTGGTCAAAGGCCTTTGTGGCTTCTTCATTCCAAAGAAAAGCATCCTTTTGTAGCAAATCCGTCAAGGGGCTAGCAATAGTAGCATAATTCTGAATAAATCGTCTGTAATAGCCAGATAAGCCCAGAAAAGCACGAAGTTGTTTAACTGAAGTAGGCACAGGCCATTTCTGAACTGCTTCCACTTTAGTGGTTTCTGGTTGGACCCCTTGTGTAGACACTATATGTCCCAAATATTCAATACATGACTTCCCAAAGTGGCATTTCGAATGCTTAAGATAAAAGTCATTTGTTAGTAAAATATGAAGCACCTGGTCCAAATGAGCAATGTGATCAGTCATAGTATGACTATATACTAAAATATCATAAAAAAAAACAATGACAAATTTTCGAAGAAATGACCTGAAAAGTCTATTCATAATGTGCTGAAAAGTTGCTGGAGCATTACTAAGACCAAAGGGCATTACTAGAAATTCATAATGACCCTCATGTGTCCTAAAAGCAGTCTTGTTAATATCTCGTGGATGCATGCGAATTTGATGATAACCCGCACGCAAATCGAGTTTAGAAAAAACAGAAGCACCACATAATTCGTCCAATAATTCATCAATGGTGGGAATAGGGTACTGATCCTTAATAGTGGCATGATTGAGAGCTCGATAATCAACGCAGAATCGCCATGTGCCGTCCTTTTTCTTAACCAACAGTACAGGTGAAGAATAAGGGCTGGTGCTGTGCTGAATTATTCCTTGTTGTAACATCTCAGTCACTTGCTTCTCAATTTCTGTCTTTTGAAAATGAGGATATCTATAAGCACGAACATTGACTGGTCCCTGTCCACTATGTAGATGAATTTGATGTTGAATATCCCTTAAAGGAGGCAATGATGAAGGTGCTTCAAACACCTGAGAATATCTGCCCAATAAGGATTGTAATTCCTTGTTGCTGGTAATCTCACATGTGTTATAAACAACCTCCTGAGCCACAAATTGAAAGCAAGAAGCTACTTCATTTCGTTTAAGAAGCTTATGAAATTGATGATGAGTAATTGGAGATAATATCTCTTTGTCCCTGTAATGTCACCAGAATGCCTTGATGCATAAATTGCATCGTTAATTGACTATAGTCAATCGTAACTGGTCCCAAAGATTGCAACCATTGGACTCCTAACACCATATCAGCACCCTGTATAGGTAATACATAAAAATCATCAGAAAAACATAAGCCTTGAATTTGAAAATTCACCTGCTCACACTTCCCTTGGCTGATCATTTTAGTACCATCACCAATTAATACATTGAACTGAGGAGAGGCTGATATAGGAAGATTGAGATGCTTAGCCACTCGACCTTGCACAAAATTGTGCGTGCTTCCTGAGTCAATCAGAATAACCACTGGTTCATTCTGTATAATCCCCTGAAATCGAATAGTGCGAGGAATGACAGTGCCTGAGAGAGCATGATAACTGATAGCACAGTCATCATGTACTTCTTCTGATAAATGGTCTTCTCCTATAATAGGAGAATTCTCATATGAAATTCCAGAATTGTCTCCTATATCATCTGTAACTAATAAAAGAAATTTAGCTTTACATTTGTGATTTCTGTGATATTTCTCATCACAATTGTAACATAATCCTTGCTCCCGACGAGCATTCATCTCAGATTGAGTCAATTTTTTAAAATGGACAGTGGGTTTGGATGATGAAAATACAGAAGGTTGAGAGGAAGGAGTAAATAGCAGATTTGTGGAATTGTAATGTATTAGATCCAGAAGGACTAGATTTCTGGAATGAAAAGGTTTAGAATGGAAACTGCTATCAGCAAATTTGGATTCATGCATTTTGGCTAACCAAATAGCATGAGTGATGGATGAAGGTCTAGCAATTTGAACTTCCCTTCTAAGATAAGGTTTAAGTCCAGAAATAAAACAGCTTAACAGAAAGCTATCTGACAAACCCACTGTTCGAGTAGAAAGGGACTCAAATTCGGTTTGATACTCATCAACAGATCCTTTTTGAATCAATTTTGCTAAATTTCCCTGAACATCATCGTATTCAGAAGGGCCGAATCTAATTTCCAAAGATTTAAGAAATTGAGACCAATTAGAAATTTGATTGTTTAGTTCCATCCACTGAAACCATTTTAAAGCTTTACCCTCTAAGGCAAAAGAAGCAATAACCAAACGTTGCTCCTCAGGAACAAATGGAAATTAAAAATTTTTGAGTTTTGAAAATCCACCCTAAGGGATCCTCACCATCAAATTTAGGAATCTCGAGTTTCAATCCTTTTAACAAATTATCAAGGAGAGTAGAATCAGAAGATGATGAATAGAATGAATGTCATGAATAGAAACATGTGACGAATCCTTATTCTGATTCTTATCTACTGAATCAACCTTAGAATGTAATGATTGTAAAGAATTTGATAGAGTCTGCATGTTCTCCGTCATTTTTGTATTAGTAACGAGCTGTTCCTGGAATTTATCTTCATAACCTGAACAGATTCAGCAATAGAAAAGACTAATGCTTGCAATTTAGCAAGTTCTTCCTGTGATCGTGTAGCCATGATGAATCAACGAGAGCACCAATTGTTACTCGGGTAGCTCGGTTCAAGGACAAAACACGCGGGTCGATTGGGTTATTTGACCCGAAGTATTTAAGCTAGGTTTCTGAGAAAAAACCCTAACTTTCCTCTCTCAGATGAGTCTCTCTACTCTCTTTACTCTCGTGTTTTAATTCTCTGAGAAACCCTAACCCTAACTTTCTTGTTTGTATGCAGGTTTAACTCGATTGAATGAGACTTGTTTGAGTCAGTCTCCAACTCCTTTAACACTGGACTTCTGTAAGCAGGGGATACCCTTCCCTTTTCTGCGTTCGTTCATTTATAGATCTATTTTGTTACATGCAAAATACAACTGTTCTATAGCTGTTACACTGTTGTCTAGCTGGCTTATCTATCTGTATACAACTGTCTATCTCTATTTGTAACTAGTTTTACATCTGAAAGAATCTATTTGTAACTAAGTCTTCTTACGGAATGTAATTCCTCATCCATGCTGGTTGCTTTCTGGTCCTTTGTGAATATCTGTTATTCGTAACAAATACTAAAGTTGATTGTGGTAATATTGCATAGTATTATAATTTTATTAATATATATACTACTAATCAATTCAACCAGTATATTAGTTTCACTTAAACCTTTTTTTGGTACTCCGTGTTAGAATCAATTAATGTCTTCCCCTTTTGATTGAGAAAACCGTTTTGTTATTTCCACTTTTAAAATACCACATTTTTCACTTGAGTCTATTGGTGTAAAATCATCCTATTTAGATGAAGCTATTATAATATCTAATATTATAATTTTTTTCTAAGAGACATATCTTTTTAAGCAGAAATAGATAAGAATTCTAATTTATTTTACGTAATCATAGAAATTATAACTCTTCTAAATTAATAAATTCCAAATGAAAATAAATAAGATCATTAATAAATATATAAAACCAATATTTTAAATTATATTATAGTAGTTGGACTATATTTTAAATAATTTATGAATGTATATATATTTTATTAATATGTTAATTCTTAATTGTGATAAACTTTAAGTAATCTACTATTTATTGCTTTCATAAAATAATAGATTGACTATGAATTTCTAATTGGATTTTTGTTTTTAAATCATTGTCGATAACATAATAGATCCATCAATAGACTTAATAGAAAATAAAATACTAGCAAACAATTACCATATAAATGATGTATTTGAAGAGCATCTCATGTATAAGAGGGAAATTTTGGTCTCACCATTAATTTTGACGTATACTGCAATAATAAATGAAGATCTCAGAAAGAAAAAAGGATGAAAAAAAAATTCAACAATGTTAATTGCTGAGGCATCATTTGTCTATGTGAGTGCATTGGGCAATAGTGCATCCATTTTACATTGTGCATAGACCGATCAATTTGTCTATGTGAGTGTAATGGGCAGTAGTGCATCCGTTTTACATTGTGCATAGGTCGATCAGTGATCTAACTATTCAAAACAAACAATTAATGATCAAAGTACTTAGATCATTGATCGACCTATGCACAATGTAAAACGGATGTACTATTGCCTAATACACTCACATAGACAAATGATGCCAAATTAGCTATATAATAAAATATAGAAAGCTAAATTGATTATATAAAGATTTTTCGACTAAGCACCATATTAATTTAGTCTTCACTCAGCCTAATGATATGGCATAAGAATTCGACCCACATCTTAAGACAGATTACAAAAAATTTTATGGCTTGATGGATTTGAAATATAGATTGTTAAACTAATCATTCGCTCTCAATTCTCTTAAGCTAAACTTATAGAGTTAAGATGAATAACCATAGGTTTTGACCATAACAAACCCATTAAGGAAACTCAAAATTGAGCAAATTAAGACTCCATCCCATGGATTAATCATTAAAGTGATCTTATAATTAATATCAATCTTAAGATTCTATAAATACTTATCAAAGCGTTCTCATTTGGCATTTTCAAAAGAGATAACAAAATTAACATTATACAATAGGAGCTTTACTCCAAAAGACAATTTAGGTAGAGCATAAGCTCTTTTGCCTAAAAACTATAAAATTGAAGCTCACGACTTCTTTTTATCACTATATTCCAGGTTATGAAACTATTTGTTTTTCTTCTCTGCTATTCTTTCAAAATCATTCCTCACATGTCATTTCCACATTACATCTATGAGGTCATTTGTAGCACAAATATGTAGTCAGATTAACCAAATCACTTCATTTATAAGTATAAGATAAATAGATTTAAAAGTTTGGCTTTAAACAACTTGAATTCATAGGAGATAATCTCAAATTTTCAAATAAAAGAAATTCAGTGATTAATCTTAATACAAACTGAAATACATAAATAATATATATATTATATATAGAGAGAGAGAGAGAATGGCAGTTTTGTAGTTAATATTTTTAATAAAAGGGCATTGCTGTAATTTAATGTATCTTTTAAAAGATACAACATTAAAACATGTTGTAACTACCTTTCCTTTCTTTTCCCCTTACATTACAGAACACCATCCTTTTGATATTCATCAATCTCCACCAAATCCCAGTTAAACTTTTACAAAAACTATGGTAAGTAATTGCTTCCACTTTTTTTCTCTTTGCATTTGATGTTTTCAATGAGGAAATAATGGTGATCAACGAGTTTGAATGTTAATAACGAGTTTCCTAGGGAGGAATGACGAGTGTAGGTGTATTTGAGGAGAAATTACCTAAACAAAAGGGATAAAAGATTGTAGTAAGAAGAATAGCAAATGATTGTTAGAATCTACATCAATTTAATAGGGTTTTTTCTTTGAAAGGTTTTCACATTTTTTTGTAAAGTTTGTTGAAATTGATGTATAGACGTATGGAGAAGGGTTGGGAATTGTTGTTGTTTTTGTTTTGATGCAAGGAGCAATGATAAATTGGAAATTTGCAAAAATCACGAGAAACACTACTTCTAATCCAACATGACAAAGTACACGAGTCGTCTAATTACTTATGTTGAATATGTAATGCATTTTTTTATATTATGTGGTTTTGTTTTCAACATGACTAAGTACACAAGTTGTGTTCATGTTCGTGTAAAACTATGTAGTGTGGTTTCCAGGTTTTTAAAGTTTTTGTTCCCCACGTGAATAGGTACACAAGTCATGTTAAAATCAGTGTTGAATGCTGTGGCTTGAAGTCCTTAAAGTCATGTTTCTATTCCCTACCGAGTCAACACACAATGGTGTGCTTATCCATGTAGAAGTACACAGGTGAGAACATAAGTGGTGTTGGCACTTGTATACAAAACAAATTTTTATCACTCGTGTTTTTCTTTGTCAAAGACATTTGAAACTTCTTCAAATATATCCTTAGGGTTTAAAATCACTTTAAAACCTTAGAATCCAAACACTAATTATAATGCCCAGGTTTTTGCCTTAGTTGAGTTTAAAAAAATTTGAAGAATTAAAATCTTGAAAACTTTAGTTAGGTAAACAGTTTAAAATAATTCATGAGAATAGAAGATACTAGATATTAACTTAAAATTTGTTTTCACAAGTTTTGAAGCTTAAATCTTGTTTTCAATTCTTTTATGCCCTAAAATAATAAATGTTTTGGTAGTAACTTAATTAACATTTGTCCAAAAATTGTTTCATATACATTAAAATGTTTTTTTTATTTTGATTTCTTATAAATTAAATCTTCTCTAAAAGTACCGTAAATTACTTTGTAAATTGTCCACCATAAATTTCAAAGCATAAGCATACTATCCTTTCTTTTAATAAAGTTTTTTTCATTAAAAACTGAAAATACAATTCTCAATTAAACCATACTTATTATCTTTTATGTGAAAAAAAGGTTACTGAAGATTTGAAAGTTTATATCACCTAGACATCGTTGTTTTTAGAAAATAAACGTAATATTTTCGAGATCTACTTTTCCAACATTATTTATTTTACACACACAAAATCATTTCTTTAAACTTTTACTTTCTTAACTTGAAAAACCCCTAAGATAATGTTTACAAACTTCGCAACCAGTGTTTTAAAAAGAATTAAGTGAAGTAATCTCGAAAAGTATGATAGGTAACTTCGTTTACTTTATTTTCAAAAATTACAGAAAAATATCTTTATTTTTTATACCAGTACACGTGCACATTTCATCGTTCACGTGTGAAATGTCGAGATTAACAAATATTATAATTTAGAAAATAAAACTGAGCCTTATTGGCTAAGAAATGTTAAAAACAAGTAATAACTTGCTCCGTGAGTTTGTTTAGGTCTAGAGTTGTAATATGTCAATAAAAAGCTTATGAACAAACCTAAATCTTCTCAACTAAACAAAGAATAACAAAACATGCAATATAACAAAGTAAAATTTCCCTAAAAACTCTTACACTGGATCTAGAGATAAGAATAAGAACATAAAAGTCTTATGATAAATTAGTGAGTTATATGAAGTTGTTGTGTTGAGTTATCTCTATGCACATTTCGATACAAGTATCTATTATGGAGGGATTAGTGGTGAAATGGAGTAAATTCAGTTGTTGTTCGGTAACTGTCTTGGAGATCGCAACCTTGCTTTTCCTTCAAGTTGGAATAGTAGTAGACATTGAGTAATTATCGAGGGTATAATATGATGTACAGCTTTAGTCGCGGCTCAAAGCCTAGTCTTGGACGTACCCTTCAACTGAAACTGAGGGAAGTCGTGGCTAAGATAAAATTAGGGCATAGCTTCTATCAAGACCTATGCCAAGCCCTTAACATATCCTGTGACCAAAGCTGTAAATGTTTTTGGATGCATGCGACCCCCAATTTGCCCAGGCGTGACTTAGTTTTCTAGTTGTAATGTATCCTGTGACTTTTCCTAAAGCTACCCTCGACCCAACCTATGTAGTAATTAATAAAGAACCACATAAGTAAGGAAGTTTATAACGTGAATTTAAGACATGTAAGTTCTAGTAAAAGTTCTTTCTCGGTTATATGTATAGTAATGTATGCTTGTTGCTCTATAGGAACTATAAACCAAGATTTAGAGTTTTTCATAGACTACTACAATCTCTAAGCAGAATGCACATGTGAATAACTTCGATCTTATCACATTGTTTGTGCTTGTGATATAGTTGCATGTGTTTCTAAATAAACATAACTACATATGTATGAGGATGGGAATAACGTGTGTGGCATGGTGTCTATTTGAGTGACAAGCTCGAATGCCATAAATGATAACCAATTGAATGTTATTGTTGTGTACTGTATATTGATAATTTTTTGAACATTGTATGGTAAAAAATAACTGATCTAATTCTTATCCGAGCCTTAATTTAAAATGGACATGCATTGCCTGACAACATACTTGTATTAGTATGGTACACACATCATATATTGATATTTCGATTCTATGATAATTGATATTTCGCTTCTATGATAATATCTTATCATGCCAGTGAATTTAGGTGGGCTACTATAGGGTTATTAGCCCTATAGGAACTAAGTAGGTACCGAAGGACGACACTCAAGTTAGAGTTGGGTTTAGGGTATTAGTACTTGGTGGAGTTTCTGAGGTTCTAATGTGAAGTTAAGATTAGGTTGCATATGTATATAAGTATATATATAATAATAGAAAAATTTGGAAAACTTCTCCTTCCTTAGTTCTCATTCTCTCATGGGCGTGGACTACTTAAGCGTCCTTCAACCCTTAAGAGAGGGCATAAATCTCCTTTGGCTTAGATTTTGGTCATCCAAACTCTGCATTACATATGGTTGAGTATTGCATTGCATATGGTTGAAACTATACTTGTCTGGCATTTGTTTGAAACATGGTTTGATCATGTTATCTCACTGAGCTATAGTATGCTTATACTCCTACAACCTTTATGTGTTTTCAGAGATCCATAGAGTTGGTCCATGCTTGAGGCGAAGGAATATAGTAGACACCAAGGGGAAATGGCGCTTGAGTGAGAGTTGAATATAGTACCTTTTGTATAGGTTATCTTTTATATGTTAATGTAAGTTGTAAGATTATTAGTGGAGATCTTATTCTAAGTTGTGTGTATAGAATTTGTTATATGGAACTATATGTATGAAACTTTCTTATCTTGATAACCTCATGGTCATGTTTTAATTGTCCATGCCACTGATGTCTTGCTAGTTTGATGCTCGTAGAATTTGTTGAAAGGCAGGATTTCTAACTGTTGCAAAAAGGGTATCAACACTACTAAGGTATCCTGTGAAGGTGTGATAGAAGTTGGTATTAGAGCAATGGTTGCACAGATGAGAAGATTTGAATATGTATAAGACCCTTATAAGGATATACCTTGTTAGACCTAGAATTCAAGATACGTCGGTAGGTTAGAGTGTAGGGTTTACATTGGTGACAAGGGGTAGAATAAGAGGATATGCATTACAAGTGATGACGACCTAGTTACCTCCAAGGAATTTTTATAGCTTTGTGTGTGGCTTTTGGTTGCAGGGTATATGTTGTTTCATTGTTGTATGGTTGATTGATGTTGACAAGTGAAATATTGAGACTAACCTTTTATCTTGGAAATCGGGGACAAGGAAGAAAAGTAAGGAATGCTCAGTTACTTATACCCGAGGTTGAGCCACAAGTTCATAAGCCTATGGGTCAAGGACAACCTGAACCATAAAATGTACCTCCACTGCCCCTTGATGGGCTAGAAGTGATATTGTTAGCTATATAGCAGTATAATGCCCTGATCCTACAAGTTTTGCAAGGAGCACAATATCCCCAAGTAATACCCCAAGCTGCTAGAGTAAATGTACTTGTTGAACCACCTGATGTACCCTCGATAGCACCACAAAGAACTCGAACTCCCACACTACTGACTGTTATACCAAAAGAGGTAGATCAATCCGCTCGGCTATTGAAAGTCAAGAGCTGCCTTTTGTTAGGCGTGATGTGCAGTTTCCTCGGCCACCTATCCCATGACCACAAAGAAACATGCTTCCAAAGTTTATCAAATGCAATGATACTTTGAAGGGTTCCAAGGAAAACTCGAAGAGGCAAAAGATTGGTTGGCTCAGATGGAGAGATCTTTTAATGTGTTTCAAGTACTTGATGCCCTTAAAGTGCTCTATGGAAATATCTGCTAAGATTAAGGGCTAGGATATGTTAGGACTTGAAGGAATGAGTTTTACTATAACCAATCATGTGGGAAGACTTTAGGAGAGAGTTTTTGACCGAGTACGTCCTAAGCAGCTTAAGAGAAAAGTATAGTATAGATTTGATGAATCTTGCACAAGGGATTAAAAGTATTGATGAATATGAACACAAGTTTAATAGGCCACTGCAGTTTGCTTCAAGAGCATATGGAGATAATGATGAGTTGAAAAGATAGACTTTCTTGGTTGGTTTGGAGACCCATTACTAGAGAAGGCTTACTAGTTTAAGATAAAAGATTTCTCTATTTTAGTGGAAAAGGCACGAGTTATTGAACATGTTAGAAGGTATGAGGTATAAAGGTAAAGAAAGAGGGGTCAAATCTTTGGGAAGAGGCTATATGACAATCTTGGAACGAGCTCAGCCCCTAAAAGGACTAATTTCCTTACGACATCTAAGATACCCAAGGTAGGAGAGTAGGAAAGGCACTCTTGTTTTTTAGAAGTGCAAGGGATCCCATTATCCTAGGAATTACCCTTATCTTAGGAATCGATGCTTCTTTTGTAGAGAAAGTGGGCACATAGTCAATGGTTGCATGAAGAGAGCAAGAGCTATGTGTTTTATTTGTAACAGAGTAAGACATGTATCAACTACTTATCCTTAAAGGACCCAACCAGAAGGAGCTTCATAATCCAAGAGAACGGAGGAGCTAAGGACAAGAAAGAATGAAGCAAATCTATATGTACCGAACATAATGTTTTTAGAAAATAAACATTATATTTTTCAAGATCTACTTTTCCAACATAATCTCTTTTACACATACAAAATCGTTTCTTCGAACCTTCACTTTCTTAACTTGAAAAACCCCCAAGATTGGATTTACAAGCTTCACAACGAGTGTTTTGAAAAGAAGTAAGTGAAGTAACCTCAAAAAGCATGATAGGTAACTTCGTTTACTTTATTTTCAAAAGTTACAGAAAAATGTCTTTATTAAATACACCAATACATGTGCATATTTCAACGCTTGCATGTGAAACACCAAGATTAACATATGTTATAAGTTAGAAAACTAAAACTGAGCTTTGTCGGATAAGATATGTTAAAAACAAGTAAAAACTTGCTCTGTAAGTTTGTTTAGGTTTGGAGTTGTAATATGTCTGTTAAAAGCTTATGAACAAAACCAACTTAGCTTAACTAAACAAAGAATAACAAAACATGTAATATAACAAAGTAAAACCACCTTAAAAACTCTTATGCTGGATCTAGAGATAGGAATAAGAAGATAAAAGTCTCATGATAGATTGGTGAGTTGTATAAAGTTGTTGTGTTGAGTTATCTCTATATGCATTTTGATGCAAGAATCCGTCATGAAGGGGTTAGTGGTGAAATGGAATAAGTTCAGTTGTTGTTCTATAAGTGTGTTGGAGATCACAACCTAGTTTTGCCTTCAGGTTAGAACAGTAGTAGAATTTGAGTAAGTATCGAGGAGTACAAGTTGATGCACAGCTTCTGTCACGGCTCAAAGTCGAGCCTTCAACATACCCTACGACTGAAATTGAGGGAAGTCGAGGTTAAGATAAAATTAAGTGTTTAGAGCACAGCTTCTATCGATACCTAGGTTGAGCCCTCTACGTACCCCTCAACCAAAGCTATAAACATTTTTGGATGCACGCGACCCTTAGTTTACCAAGGAACAGCTTAGTTTTCTTGTAGCGATGTACTCCGCAACTCTTCCTAAGCTACCCTCAGCCCAACCTATGTAGTAAGCAATAAAGAACCACATAAGTTAAGAAGTTTATAACGTGGATTTGGGACAAGTTCTAATAAGAGTTCTTTCTCAGTTATATATATAACAATGTATGCTTGTTGCTCTATAGGAACCATATACCAAGATCCAGAGTTTCCTGTAGACTACTACGATCTATAAGCAAGATGTACAAGTGAGTAACTTCGATCTTATGACATTATTTGTCCTCGTGATATAGATGCACACATTTCTAAATAAACATAACTAGTTATGTATGGGGATGGAAATAATGAGTGTTGCATGGTGTTTGCTTGAGCGATAAGCTTTAATGTCAGAAGTCATAACCAATTGAATGTTATTTATGTGTAATGTATACTGATAATTGTTTGAATATGGTATGGTCACGAATAACTGATCTAAGTCTTATTCAACCCTTAATTTAAAATGGACGTGCATTACATGATAACATACTTGCATTAGCATGGTACCTAGAGGTAGGCAAATAGGTTTGACCAGCTGAGCTGGGTTGACCTGCTTAGGCCCGCGGGTTAAACGAGCTAGGTTATATGATCCAATTTTAAACGGGATAGAATTTTATGGCTCAGGCCTAACCTACTTTGGCCCACAGATTAAACGGGTCGGCCTACTAGTAAAAATGATTTTTTTTCTTACTTTTGAGTTTTTAATTTTCATGGATTTTTATTGAGGTAATGTCCTTAAGTTGGCCTAATGCAACTCACATCACGTCAGAAAGACTCACGGATTTTTTCCTCATCTCTTTGGCCGTGAAAGATGGATAAGATTATCATGAAACCAAAAATGTTTATCTAAAAAAGCTATTTCCAAATAAAAGCATAAGGGTGTGTACTTGTATCATTAAAGTCTGTATCTTGTTGTCTCATTTATCCAATAAAGTTAAAGATCTTGAAACTTTTTAATGATCCTTTTTAATTGAAAAATTGGGTATATAAAGTAAATTAGTCGTAAATAGGTCCTAGCTAATATTACACTGATTAACAAATAATATAAAAATGAAATTTTATCCTTCTAATAATCGTGCCAACAACACTTTTCTTTTTTAGCATTGAATTAATAACAAATGAAAGGGTATAAAGTACTTTCGATGAAACTTTTCTAATAAAATTTTATCCATAATAATAATAATAATAATAATAATAATAATAGATGCATGCTTTTTGCGATGGTTATTTGCATGCATATATATGTATATATCTGTTTATATATAATCCATTACGGTGAAGAGATACCAAGCATGTGAACTTAAGATTGAATAGCTCGAAAATCTAATAAAGAGCAAGTATAATTTTAAATAGTAATTAAGTGTAGGTTGAGTTTCAATGTTAAGAATATTTTAGTTATAAAAACAAAAAGAATATGGTTTGAATAAACCAGTTAGCAAGGATTGTTATATTTATCTTCTTTTGTTTTTTTTAAATATGGTTCGTTCCATGGGCCAACCCACCCCATTATAGGCTAGCCCGCTCATGCCTGCAGGTTAAACTGGTTCGGCTAATTTGGCCCACTTTTAAATGGGCAAAAAAAATTTGGTCATAACCTTTTTTTTTTTAAATGGGTAAATAGGCTAGCCCATATACCTAGTCTAATGATACCCACATCATGTATTGATATTCTGATTCTATAGTAATATCTTGTCATGCTAGCGAATTCGGGTGGGTTATTGTACGGTTTTTAGCCCCCCTGGAACTAAGCAGGCATCGAAGGATGTCGCCCGAGTTGGAGTTGGCTTTAAGGAAGTTAATACTTAGTGGAGTTTTTGATGTTCTAAAGTGAAGTTGAGATTATGTTGTATATGTATATAAGTATACATATAATAATAGGTAAGTTTGAAAAACTTCTTCTTTCTTATTTCTTAGTCTCTCATGAACACGGATTACTTGAGCTGGTCCTTTAACCCCAAGAGAAGGCGTAAATCTCCATTGGTTTGAAATCTCTATATAAGTATCTATAGTTATCTAAAATGTATAAATATGTCAATGTGTATAATAAGTATATCCATGCATTATCAAACTAGAGGTAAATAATGATGAATTTATTACTGTAAAATTATGACATACACATATGTGCATATAATTATAATTCAATATGTATTTATCCTTTTTCATATGATATTTTGATTTGGATTATACAAATATACGTGTATAATGTATATTATTATATACAATAATTATTATACATCTTTAGAAACAAATCACCGTAATAAGATGGGATTGGGTAACGCTTGAAATCGTGTGCACTTACAAAGGCTCAAAGTGTTAGCAAGATACTATAAAAGCTAAATGCATTCAGTCACTTATTACACAATACAAAATACCTAGTAACTTGATTACCTAGAGCTAGGGTTTTGAGCATAAATCAACACATTTGAAAGAGTCCGATGTGCTGGTATGTTATTATGAAGAGTTTTATATCTATGTTAATCCATGCTTAGTTGGTTGTTGTTGAAACCATGGTCCTATCAATATATTGTTTTATTATTTACTCTTGATGTATTGTTCCTAGTTAACAATGAATATTATACCCTTTTAATATATTTAATCAATCACTGTGGAGTGAGAATAATTCACTTTTCTCGCAAGTTTTTTAGGATGTTGCTGGTTGTTCCTTTCTCCATTCACCAAAAATAATAGAGATGGCGATATTATCATGGACAAAAGTAGCCATGGCGATTGATTTAATATATGATGATTTATATGGAAGTGATAGTAGGGAAGGAATGAAATCTCTTTTATGTTAATTCTTGATAGATTTATATCTTACATTGTCACATCATACTATTAAAATTATAATAAAAATCTTAATTTTTAAAGTACTAGATTCTCATTCCTTGAAAAATGATCCATATTGATAGATGAAACATATTAATGTCAAGAAAGTTTTTTAAAGGGTTAATTTTACAAATGGTACCTGAACTTTAACAAAATATGTAAGTACCTTAACTTAAAAAAATAAATTTAGTACTTGAACTTTGATATTAATCAATTTGGTATTTGAAAATTTTTGAAATTAATCAATTTATATCTAAAAGAACTTAATGGATGTACCATTAGTGTGCATAAAAAGTTCTTTCAAATTACCAAATTCATCAATTTTAAGTTGTCTACCAAATTAATCAATTTAAAAGTTTAAATGTCTAATTGCACATTTTGCTAAAGTTTAGGTACCATTTATGCATTACCATTTTTGAATAACATACTAATTGGCTTGAATTTTTTTTAAAATAAAAAAAATTTATAAGTATAAAATACAAATTTGGTATTATAATGAAGAAAAGTCAGTAATATTTTCTTAAAAAATATAAGTATAATATTTTAGATATAAATGTTTTTTTTAAATTTAATAATTTTTAGTGTGTGTCCTTCCATTTTGCCATTTATATTAATAGTAGAGTCCTAGTCCTCGATTATATATCAGTTCAACAAGTTATAGGAGATAAGTTATAGTGCTAATATTTGAGCACACATAGAATATACATTCTGATGCATATAGCATATATGTTGCGTATACTTTATTATTATATTTATAATGCTTAAGCAGTTTATTTTACTTGGTACCTTTATAAGGATTTTCTAGCAATTAAACATTTCATAGTGTCAATTTTTGTACTGATCTAACGTTACCTAATTAGACATGGCACAAGACATGTGACCATTTCACTTTACCTATGCCATGGTGCAAGTTTTTATAGTAATGAAACACCTCAAAGGTAGGGATTCTGCCTTTTCATATGTTTCCAATTTGGCTTGTCTTTTTCTTGCATCATGATAAACATTTTGAGCGTTATCTAATCTAACCTTTAAATATTTTTAAGTGGTTACCAAATTATTTTAAAGCAGAAATTTTAATATTTTGTCACTTTAAATACTAAAAAATTATTACCAAATAATAATATTTAAAATGTACAAAGTTTTAGTGTTTTTGTTTAAACATCTATAAAATACTCGGCTTTATCTATAGTTCAAGCATTTAAACATTATGAAATGTAAGTTGTAGTGTGTTTGAATATTACCAAAAATTTAATAAACTTATCCAATTCTATGAATAGGAAGTAAAATAATTTATAAAAATCAAGTAGGAAATTGCAGGTAAAATATTGAAAATTTTCCAAACATTAATTAGTCAATGATTTAATTTAACATACTTTTCTCCATATCAAATTATTTCTTCCTAATTTTTTTTAAAGACCATTCATAAATAATCCTTCCTTATATTCTTATCCTTAAAGAAACATTTTTTTTTAAATAAGTCCACTTAAAGCCTTTTTTGTATACAATCAATCACATAAAGAAACGATGAGTAAATTTTTGCTTTTAATTCATCTAATGAACGACAATATTTCCCTTTATATAACTTATGATAAGTTATATATATATATATATATATATATATTTACATGCCTGTGTTAATTAACTACCTTATTACTACTTGTAAGATAAGAATCCTGATAACACTGTGAAAGCTTGCCATTTAAATTAATAATAACCATAAGTAGATTTGTATTGAAGAGGGTTTGATTTAGCTAAAGAATAATGCATAAAGGTGGTCAATAATTAAATGAATAAATTGTTTATATTATTATATTTAAAAATACACTTTTTTATGTGATAATTATTTTTTGTAAAAGAATACTATATACATATCATTACAAAACCGTCCCATATAATTTCTATATACTCATTTGTTATTATCTTATTTGTAATTTTAGTACATATTTTTCTTAATTTTATGGACTACCTTAGTAAATGCCCTTTAATAAGATAGTTAGCTATATATACCTATATTTATAAAGGCAACTTATTCTAATAAGTTGGAATTTCTTAGGACTGTAGTGCAATATTCTAACGCAAGAAAAAAATTGACTAAACCTTAAATAACCTAAATTAAACATCTAAATTAAATTATTTTAATATATGTGTGATTGTTGATTTCATGATTTAAATTGTTATACTTAAGCTATGAAAAAATTGATTTGATGATATGATAAATTCCTAATGTAGGAATATGTTACAATTTAATTATATGGGTGTTGGCGAAAATATGTAGGTGTAATAGTATATATGTGTGTTGAAATGAGTCATGTTATAATATATGAGTGTAATTTGATACATTAAAATTAATATTCTTTAATTATAAACCCAACACACACACACGCATAGCGAAAGCCCATGGTTGAGTATCTTCTAAAGGCTTCTAAAATGCCTCAAAGTCAAAAAGGTGATAAAAACATCTTAACCAAAACAGACCCCAAAACCATTGTCTCTCTATCTCTCTTCCTACTATCATCCTCTTAAAACACAAACAAGCTCAAATTTCTTTTCTAAACTTTAACCCGTAAGTTTTTAAGCAAAGAACTAATCAAAGGTCAAATAGGAGTAAGAATTTAAGTTAAAAAAGAAGCAAGAGAGGCTTGATTGGTCTTAGTATCTATAAAAGTACGTAAATTGATTTCTTGTAAATTATGTTTAATTATAGTTTCTAGTTGATGCTAATTGTTGAATAGGAGTAGAACTTTGGTGTTTTACACAAGTTGATGATTTAATAACATGTAAATTAGAATAAATATGCAAATAGGCACTTGTACCTTAGTTGTTTGAAGAAATGAATTTTGAGTTTATGATGAATTAATATGGGTATTGATGTTGATGTTGATAAATGAATAGAACTTGAACGATTAGAGTGATAATAGGGTTCTATAAGCATGAATGATGGGTTTATGTATTAGGTTAGGATCATTGTCCATATACATGTGAAATGATCATATGACTGCAAGTGAACTTGATGATGTTTGGTGTTATGATTACAGGTTAGTTTTGATATGTTTTTATAAACAAGCAAGGTCTTAGTAAAGAGACAGAGGATATAGAACTTTGAAATTTTTGAAACAAATATCAAAGGACCAATACCTTATTCATAAGGCATGTTTGAGGCCATCATTTACTCGAAAGGATGTTTTCCTGATGATCATGACCATTATGAGGCCCATGATCTTCTTTGTTCATTTTTAAACTTGAAATGGCCTTGATCACGGTATTACAAGGGCTTTTATCTCCTCTAAGTGATTTTTAAAGCTTGATCATGGCCGCGGTGATCTCCTTTGACCTCTTTTTCTTAAAGGGCATGGCCTAGATTACGACCTTATGAAGGTCGTTATCTACTAGGATGATTTTTAGAAAGATTAAAAAAAAGACCATTATGGGCATAATCTTCATCATGGCCTACATCACAAGCATTGTAGGGGGCATGATCTCCTAGCATAGGCATGATAAGTTAGTGAGATACACCACAGCCTAAGATCATGGCCATGATGATGCTCGTGATATACATCACGATATTTGTCATAGGCGTGATAAACCTTTTAATACTATTCATAAAAAAATAATAATAAGTGAATGAATAATGAAATGAGATATGTAAGTATAGATAAATATGTGAATGTGAAGTTATGATGATTTAATCTTATTTAAGTTTAATGATTATGTAATGACTTAATATTTCATTGTGGATTAACATGTTTTATATGAAATAATGTTCTTTGATAGATTCCTATACCAAGTTGAGATTGAATACAAGTCATTTATTGATAATTTAGATTATTTAGGTACAATTAACTTGTTTGTTGAGTACTAGATTAGGCATTATATAATCAATTCTAATTAAAGATTGGTTTAAAGATTTGTTTGAATTGCTTGTGCGTGTGTCGTTGAATTTGTTCTGGAGAATGGCAACCCTATTAAAGAGGTTGATTCTTAATAAGAAATAATATGATTTATTTCACATTTATGGGCACGGCTGAAGATGTGATAAATGTGTGAATGGAAAAGGATATCAATGTGATGAGGATGATGATGATGGTGAGTTTGGTTCCATGGTGCCTCCACATGAAATTATAGCCAAGAAGCTTGCAAGGAATCATATATCAACTTTTTTAGTGTTTGAAGGTGTAGGTAGGACTCTAAAAGGGAGAGATCTTAGCAATTCTAGGGATGCTATTCTAATTAAAACTGCATTTTTCGAACCACCATTGTAAACCCCATAAATTTTTCATGCTAATACACGACTCTAAAATAGAAAGTATGAACTAGTTAGTAAACCTAGAATCCAATAAAAACCTAAGAATAGATCCATAACTTGAATTTGGCTGGGTTAGAATCTAAAAACCTAATAAAGAACTTCTTTGACCTAATTGATACAAAAACTAGATTTCGTATCTTGAACTGATAATTCAAGATATGATTAAAGAAAACCCAACTTTTCAAACCCCGAAACTTGTCATACAAATAGATTAAGTAGAAAAAATAAATATAGAGATTAAATGGACTACTATTGAACTCAATAAAGACTTGAGACTAGATCAATGAGTAGTAATGACCTATATGGATTTAAACCCTAAATTCGAGATTCCTAGATAGTATTAAATACTACTAATAAGATTTTATAGTAGGTATAAAAAACTAAGGTATATAGATAATTTAGCTTACATATCAAATGCAATATTGAGTAGTTAACCAACTACTTATTGATAGGAAACGATAACATAAATATAAACCGTTAGGATTATAAATACACAATAAAAATATAAACAGATGTATAACTAAAGATCTAGACTTCAAATAAATATTTGAATCACAGCATTGTTCTAATTAGGGTTTTCTTAAGCTATTGGAGCCTAAAACAAAAATTGACTTAATAAGCTTAGAAAACCTTAATCGCGGGAGATAAAATTTTAAAAACAATTAATCGCGTAAATTTACAAGTTAAATTTGTATCGTTTGATTCTTAAGCATTTTGTAGAATTCTATAAAAATATTTTTGTACAAAAACTCTCAAATATTTACTAATTTGTACCTGATTAATGTAATAAACTACCCGAAAATATAGATAAATATTATCTAAATATTAGTAATATATATATATATATATATGCTTGTAGGATAGGTTACAAGCTGAACAAAATGGAGGGTTTGGATCTTCTTAAAATTTGAGAACGAAATTTCATGAAAATGTTCCAAATTATGCATAAAAGATCAACAAAATCAACTCCCCAAACCAATCAAACATTGCCAACTCACTCTCTCATTAATAACAGTAAAAACAACTGATGAAATAGTATACAAATGTGGAGAAATCGATGTAATTATCGAAGGAAAAACCGTCTTCATTCATCTTCTATATATATACCTTTAAGCTTCATGATGGATGAGCAAACAACTCTCATTTACTCTCAAAATTTCCAGATCAAAACAACTCCTAAGTAATAGCTAAAACGACCTAAAAACAGAAATCAAACCGCTCTACATCCCAGTTCGAATCAAAGAAAAAATAGCACGAAAAAATGCTTAATCTGGAACTGAGGTAAGTTGATATATTTCGGTGTGTTTTTTCTTTTAAAACTAGGATTGGAACTGACATTTGATGATCATAGGATCATAACCAACACAAAAACAAGCTTTGAATTTCATCGATTGGCTCAAGTAAGGGAATTTTCGAAAACCCTAGTTACACCATGTTGATCTGAAAACCATGAATCATGTAGTTGTTTTGATGTTTAAGTTGATATAGATGTAATAAAACATTGTAGGAACTCATTGGAATCGATTCATGGGCCTTGGAACGTCAGAATTCGACCGAGCTCATCGGGGAAGACGATGAACAGTACTTCCCCTGATGAGCATGGGAGGAACACGGTGTGTTCCACCACGTGTACTTCTCGGCTTATTTGTTTTATAATTTTTTTTTAAAAAACTGAATTAATTAAACTAAATTACATAATAATTAATATTATAAATATTTTTAGGACTGTCATTATTTTTATTTATTTATTTTCTATAATTATTAAGAGTACAATTACTTATTAGTAATATAATATTAAAATTATTGAATATTGAGTGTAAAATTAAAAATTTTCTGTATTAATAAATATATAGTATTTAAATAATATATAATGAGATTTTTGACATAAGTATTATGAATTAGTAATATCAACATTATTAAGAAGGGGTTATTAGTAATATAAACCACTATCATTAATTTAATTTAAGTCCATTAAACTTTACAACTATAATTGTTGATATTTATAATATCATTAAAAATACTTAAATTAATAATGTTTCTGAAATTATCATTTCTCAAATATTAGTATATTTAATATTCATAATTAGAACCCAAAAGCTAAGCTTAATGCTATTTTAGTAATATTACTATTAGTTTTAACTCTAATGAGTAAGGATTTGTAAATTATGATTAAGCTTACAAGTTTTATTATTTTGAAAATCATTATTATTATTATTATCATTAAACTTTTTATTATTATTGTCATTTACGTAATTATTGTTATTATTATTATTATTGTTATACCTGTGATGATGATGGTGATTATTATTATTATTATTATTATTCAGCCAACAATGATATTTCGAAAATCATTTTATTTAATTTAGCAAATCTTTATGTTATTAAATTTATTATCATTTTGGATGTATTTAATTAGTTTTATAAGAAAAATTATAAGTTTAGTAATTACTAAGTATTTATTTAAATGGATATTTATAAACAATTGGATAACAATGGAAATTTAAATAATTTAAATTTATGAATATAGGGATATCCATACTTTACGAGAAAATTATATCAAATAAATCGAAAGAAAACGATAGTTCTAAACAATAAAACTATGAAAGTGAATTAACTAAATTGTCAAAATCCCAATACCCGCTTGATAGATATAAGTATCAAACAAAGTCAAACCAAACAACTTGAAAAAATATGGACTAATACTCGATTATCTTAAGATCTCCAAAGAACTAACATAGTAATAAAACGAAAACCTCTCTTTGAGGTTGTGTATGGCTACAATCCTACCTTACCATTGGATTTAATAGCTAAACCAGCATCAAAGGAAGAAAGTTTGAGTGGAGTAGAGCGTTCACATCAAATCCAGAAGACTCATCAAAAGGCAGCTGAACATCTCAAGAAGACCCAAGAACAGCAACAGATCCAGGGTAACAAACATAAGAAGGCTAGATCATTTAACCCAGAAGATTTGGTTTGGATTTATCTTGGTAAGGATCGTTTTCCTAATAAGCGATCACATAAGCTATCTCCCAGAGCGGATGGACCTTTCAAGATCCTAGAGAAGATTAACAACAATGCCTATAAATTGAAGTTACCAGGAGACTATGGCGTTTCAGCGACCTTCAACATTGCTGATCTTTCACCATACACAACAAAGGATTCATATGAAGACCCATCAGATTTGAGGGAAAATCTTCCGCAACCCCGAGGAGATGATGGGAATCAAAATGCTCAAGTCATAGGACCAATCACTAGAGCCAGAGTTAAAGGACTACAGAATCTTGCACTAAGAGCCCTACATGACAGCATGGAACCGAATGAGGCTCATTTCGTTGATCTTTCGATGTTTGGATATTATGATTTCAATGAAATGAGTGTAAGCATACTTCAGGAGGACCCCAGAGTCATTGAAGAGGATGGAATCGAGTTAAATGGAGCAATTCAAAGGAAACTGGCTCGGAAAGCTTGAAGGTCAGCGGCATTAAATGGCAGTTACATTGTTTTAATGCAATGAATGACAGTTACATTTTTTTTGATGCGTTGGATGACTGTTACATTGTTTTAATGCGTAGAATGACAGTTACATTGTTTTTATTTGCTTTTAATTTGTACTTTCACTTTTATGATGAGGAAGACTATAAATAGTCCATGTAATGAAACTCTAATCACTTTTGGTTGAATATTGAATTTGAGAAGTCATTTCTCTCCAAACCCTACTCTTATCAATCTTAGATTGTGGCGAGTGACAGCCTTGGATTTGTTGTGAGTCATATCAACAAATTCAACGCTGAGACTAATTCCTTGCTAGTGTGTCATATCTAGTGAGAATTAGGTTTATCTATCTTTTATTATTATTTTGTTCTTAATTGAAATTTAAGCAATTGATCAATTGTGCGAGTGAGTTGAGCAAAACACATACTTTTAGATCTAGGCACATCATTATGTATGAATATATTGTTGTGTAACATGATTGAATGTGTATTGCTTGATCGCCTTCAATTTAATTAAAAACTACTGATACCATAATGGAAATTGTACATGCATTGCATATTTTGCATAAAATAGCATTTGAGTAAGTGGTAGCTTACTATGTGTTAGTGTTTCGGATCTCTGGTAATGCTTGGTTTATTTAGGCAAGAAAACTATTAGTTAATCGCAAGATTACTTTTGTTCTGTTGATACCATAGGAACTAAATGGTAAATGAAGGATGCCGCTTATGGTATTGCTTGGAAATGACTAACACTTAGTGAAGTTTCTAAAGTTAAAGCAGGAAATGAATGTTAAGACACAATAAATTCATAGAGATAATTAAATTGAGCATTGTTGTTTCTTGAAAGCTTAGTCTCTCCTGGGAGGGTATGCCATAGATTATGATCCTTCAACCTCGATGAGAGGGTGCAAATCTTCATACTGTTTGGATTCTGGGTTATCCAGGCTTGTATTTGTACATATGTTTGATTGATACATTTCATATGATTGTTAAATAACTTGTGTGTGTTATGTGATAAGTTCTGGTTATTCACTGAGCTCGTGGTTTAGCTCATACTCCAACAGTCCTTTCAGGTTTACATTACGACATTGGCTCATTACTACCAAGAACATGGTCCCGTAAGAAATTAGAAGCTGGAAGCTTAAGGAATAGTATAGGATAAGACTATATATTTTTGTTTTAGTTGCAAGTATCTTGCATTAGAAACTTTAGTTTGTATTTGCAGGAATTTAAAGAAATGTTATGGTCTGTAATATTTTTATTATTCACAAACTTGTTATGACAGTTATTTATTAATTTATGTCTTATATATGTTTGTTCATCTTATCTAATCAACTAAAAGATCTTGTTTATTGAAATTATATCATTCTTAGAAGATAAACTAGTAATAGTAATCAAGTGTATCTTGTTTACTACTACTAAAGTATTCTTGGGGTATGACAACCATCATGAGTATATCGTCATGGAATAATCTTGGTAAGGTGTATTAATACCATTTTTGTATCATAGCATTGGTTAATAGTTAAGTTCCTACGTATTAGATAGTATAAGATAAATATATCTACCAACTATGTATCGTAAGGATGGAGAAGAAAAAGATGGAATCTTCGTTGTTTCCCTATGTGAGAATATTAATTCTACCAACTAGGTTACAAAAAATCTTTTTATTGATGATATTATGAAATGAATGTACAATATAATATCATATAGATAATAGTAGTTTTGATATTTTTAGTACTCAATTTATAATACAATAATTATTTAAAGGTTAATTACAAAAACATGACCCGTGTTTTAATCAATTTGCAAATACATGACCTGTGTTATCTTTTTGACAATTAGGTGACCCAAGTTTCATATAAAAGTGTTAATATTATTTAATAATTTTAAAATGACATGTATCAATATTTTATTGGTCATAAAAATTAATTTTACATTTTCTTCAATTTTCTTATTTTCAAAAAATAATATTTAATATTTTATTTATTTAATTTTATTTAGTATTATTTTTTATTACATTAATTTTTTAGAGTAATAAAACTATAACACATTTTCTCTAATAGTAATTAATAATATTGACACTTTTTTTATAAAACTCGGTTCACCTAATTGTCAAAAAAGATAACACATGTCATGTATTTGCTAATTGGTTAAAACACGGGTCATGTTTTTGTAATTAACCCTTATTTAAAATCATATGTTCTTTTAGAATTATTTTATATGGACTTATATGATATGAGTATTATTTAAATTATAATGTATGTCTAAGAAAATGTATTTTAAAATAAAAATTCAAGATAAATATATTGTAATATATATTAATGAATAAATGTTATATTTTAATTAAATTTTAATATTACGTAGTAAATATATATTATATAGTTTAGGCATTTTTTATGATATAAAAATAAATGACAAAATAATAATATCATTACACTTTTTATATGAATTATGGATATTAATTTCTTAGAATCGTAGTAGTAGACACAAATAAAATAATATTGGCAAAAATATTATAACCCCAACTATATAATTAATTACAAACTCTATTCGAAATCACATTCCATATTTTAAATAAATTGACTTAAAGTTTGAGTTCTAGCAAAAATCTAAGTTATTATAACATATTTTTCTTTTAAAGAAAACTTAAAATGACATTACACACCAAATTCAAATTTGAATTTGAACAAGCTCAGATATAATATTCATTTTAACATTTGTAGTGCATGTTAAATCGACATATACTAAATTTCTATTCAACTATACTTATATTACATTTATATATTGAAATGGTATAACATTGGTAGCATCAATGAGTTAATAACAATCTCAAGCAATCCATTATAATCAATGTCTCTATAATCACCAATATCACAACCTTAGATAACTCTGCACTTCACCATGCATAAACGTAAGGACCCGCTATCACCCCTATAACTAAAATAGGAGATAACAGTTCTCCAACCATATATAACTTGTAGGGTTATATGTAAGATTATCTAAAAAGAAGTGTTTGAGGAATTGTTTGTCTAACTCCACATAATTAACAAAATTGAAACCATAGTTTTTCAAAACTTTTAGCAAAACATAACCACACCATTAACATATTTCACAAAAGAAATAAAGTCAAGTCATACATAGCTAAGTACGTATATATATACATTACAACCAAAGGCTTCTTACAAGCCTTAACAAAATTACACATATAATCCAACTAGAACTTTAAATACAACCACAAAAGCTATCATAACTAGTCTATTACAAAATATGGATTCCATCAAGTCTAAGGTCATTTCTAGTCCTCCAAATCATTAAGAAAATCCTCGAAGTCGGTTCCATATCCCATACTCGTGTAAAACTCGTCAGATTCATCACCTGAAATGGTTAAAATATGAGCCAAAGGCCCAGTATGCAAGTAACTAATACAAATACAAAGTGATTCACACATGCTTAAGCTAAATGCAAAATGCAACAACCAGTTATTTATTATTCAATCTTTAGTTAGTCATACATCATGGGAGTATTCAAACTCCGAGCAATAGGGATTTTTGGGGGGAACCTGAGTAACGATTATGATGCTCAGAGGGTTGATATAAGTAGCTCGGATGCTCATACCATCCTAGATAAATTTATCCATAATGATTAAGTAATCCCATCTAGGGTTTCTAGTCGTTTCTCGACTTTACTTAACTTGATCCATAATATCACTTAATTTAAGTGTTCTCATAAACATTGAATTAAATCATATTACATCCTTTCAAGAATAAGCAAATGTTATACCGATACCAAATTCCTCATCGATTACCCGCCAAACCACTTATGAAAGTCATATCAAAATGACAAGAGTGGTTTAAGCGCCTAAAACTACCATGCTCTCAATCTGAGCAGGGTTACCACTCTTCGAACCAGATTCAACGGTATAAGAGACACTTAACAAACAATTATTAAATTTATTAATTTTGAGTAACTTTAAATAATGCAAATCCTAGCAAAAAAAATAAGTAAGTTACCGCGTACCAGATATAACTCAGGAACTAATAGGGATAACCAAGAGAGGATCTAACACTGTACAAGAAAATATCGAATTTCTCACTTAGTTCAAGCACTAATCAACTAGTTTCAAACGTAATTAATCAAAGAAATTTAAATAAATTATTAAAAAGTCATAACATAGCATTTAAACATCATATTATATTATACAATATATATCAAATATTCAATTGATCATATATCAAGCTTTGGGAACTATGGAAGAAAGTTTTTGAAAATAAAAACTGTAAGGGACACGCCGGCCTTCAACGCCGGCAGCATTGAACCAATGTACAATGCACTAAAACTTAATGCTTGCCATCATCGGTAGCACTCAAAAATACGTCGACAGCCTTTAATCTACGCCAGCGGCCTTGAGCCGGTGTTGACTACAACTCTAAATTTCCAAAAATTTCCGAAAGTTCCATGGGGTTGGTTCATGTCCGCAGATACCCCCAACACCGACAGCGTTTTCATATACGCTGACAGCATGGGATACTACGCCAGTGGCTTTAAGCCCAGCATTAAAGATTTTGATTCTATTCTCATTCCACACCGCCTATAAGCCGGGGCGTTGGAACCCTAATAGCTGGCGTACGATTTGAAAAATCAACACTGGCCACTTTTCCTTACGAAAGCCGATAGCGTTTTAAGCGGCTTTAAGAAAAATAGGATCTGATCACCTTCAACACCGCCTCTACGCGCGGCGTTGAAGTACCAGATACCGGCGTACTCAAAAAACAGACCTATTTGAAAATGTTTTGCTTCCCCTGTTTGCTTTACAACATTTTGTAAACTTTTACACTTTCAATCCTTCTTTAAACTCATCCTAAGTTTCCCAAAACTTGTTATATGTTCTAAACACCATTCAAACAACACAAACTCCACTTCTAATCATCAAACACCCAACTACAACATCAAACACCAATTACACTTCAATTTCACACTTCAACTACTCAACTTAACTTCACTACTCACCAACACTCCTCACAACTTCCCTAACACTCATCCAAGTTCACATAATAACAAAACTCAACCTAACATATATCAATGCATAAATCAATCAACTTGAATAACATTAACTTATCCTACCATAGGTTTTACATTTAAAATACAAGAAAGGAAATAAAACAAAGAGATTATGTTTGCATTAACTTACATGAATAGGTTTTGGCTTGGTGAGATTGTTGATTCCAAGAGCTTGATTTTGGTTTTTGGCTTAGGGCTTATGATTTGAAGAAAAGGAAAAGAGAAAGAAAAAGATAAGAAGGAAATTCGTATGAAAATATGGGCTGCCAAAAAGAGACAATATTTGATCAAATTTGAGGTTTATAATTATCAAAAGTTTAACTTTAGGGGTATATTTGACTTAGGCTTAATTTGGAGTGCATTTGAGTTTAATTTAGGCTTGAAAATTAGGTGTAAACTTTGTAAAATTCTGTCAACAATTTCTTAAGCAATTCAAAAGTTATTTTAATAATTCTAAACATAACACATACATATTAATTCATGAAAGACACAAATATTAATTACACTATGCACACATTAATATACATAAAACAATAACATTAATTTCATTGCACATACACACATACAAAATGACACATATTCATCACATGCACTAATTATATTGTTCATACACATATATCTCATTTCAAAATCATATAAAATTTCAATAACATATTAATAAAATATAAATTAGGAAATTCATGGCTATTTCATTAAAGATATAGAGATGGTATTCTCTTTCATACATTTCATTGTCTTCTTTTATAAGCTATACTAAATTGCTAACAAAGGAAAGAAATAACTATTTTACATTAGTTATGCCTAAGATTATGGTAATAAATTAAATGCTCCTAATTAAGTAATTTTTGTAAATAAAAAATAGTCAAGTCAATAGCAAATTAAAGACAGTCATGTCAACATCCCCCCTCATTGGTGCATGGATATCTTTCATGCCCAACTTGTCTAGTGAGCTATGGAACACTTTGCTAGAAACAGCTTTTATGAGAATGTCTACTAGTTGGTCTTCTAATTTTACAAAAGGAAATTAAACTATCTTTGCCTCAAGTTTTTCTTTGATAAAATGTTGATCTGCTTCAACATGTTTTGTCTTATTATGTTGAACCAGGTTATGTGCAATCTCTATGGTGGCTTCATTGTCACAAAACAGTCTCATACTTGACTCAGATGAGTAGTCAATTTCTTTTAATAGCTCTTTTAACCAAAGCAATTAATAGACTCCCTTTACCATGCTACAAAACTCATTCTCTGCACTAGATAACGCAACTACTTTTTGCTTCTTACTTCTCAATAAGACTAAGTTGCTTCTAACAAAGGTCAAATACCTACATGCGGACATTCTATTAGAATGCTTCTTGTCCAATCTACGTCTATATAACCACCAATTTTTAAATGATTGCACTTTTTAAACATAAGCCCTTTTCTTGGAGATGCTTTTAGATACCACAAAAATTTGAGTTAGAGCTTCCATATGTTCTTTACTCGAATTATTCATAAACCGACTTAGTAAGTTCACGACATAAGTAATATCTGGGCGTGTATAAGACAAGTAAATTAACTTCCCCATGAGCCGCTAATGTCTTTCTTTGTCGGTGGATATTTGATCTAAACATTCTTCTAGTATGCAGTTTTGAACTAACGGAGTGTCTGCTCGCTTACAATCAAGCATGCCCATTTAAGCTAAAAGGTCAAGCACATACTTTCTTTGTAAAAGAAATATTCCTTAACTTGATTAAGCCACCTCAATTCCTAAAAAATATTTCAAGCCTCCAAGATTTTTCATTTCAAACTCAATTGCTAGATGTTTTTAGAGGCTCGCAATCTCCTCATCATTTCATGTAATTATCATATCATCAACATATATTAAAGTGGCAGTGACCAACCTTCCTTGATACTTTAAGAATAAAGTATGATCTCAATTGCTTTGTTTGTACCGCGCACTTCTTCATAGCTAAGCTGAACCATCTAAACTATGCTCTTGGTGACTGTGTTTAAGGTGTATAATGCCTTTTAAAACTTGCATACTAGCCTAGATTGTGATGCAACAAAGCCAAGGTGGGACATCCATGTACATTTTTCCTCGAGGTCCCAATGAATGAATGCATTTTTTTCTAAAGAAATTTAACAATCATAATTTTTTAAAAATAATTTAACTTTATGCAATTGAAATCATTTTTTATAACATAGCTTTAAATATCTAAAGTGGAATTATTTTTCCTTATCTGTATAATGTGTTTACTTTGCAATAATTATAATATGCATAGACAAAGGGATTCAATTGCAATTTGCTACATGTGACTTTAGGCAGTGAATTGGATAACAAGAAAGATTAGGGAATTTTAGAGAGCTTGAATGCCACATATAATAGGACACTACTAATCTTTAGAGGAAGCGCCCCCACCCACCCCCGCGGATCTTTTGGGAGATTACAATCTAATGGCATAACTATGTTTCATTGAATTTTAGAATTCTCCTAAATAAGGAGACTTTAGGATATTTATCAGTGTTGTTAGATTAGGCTGACTTACTTAGTTCAAACTAATTGAACTTGACTTAAACCATTGAAATGGTCAGGTTCAACTAAGGTTTAGCCTTTGGTTTAACCCTGTTTTACCGATTGATTCTTGACCTCTAACATATATGGGTCAAGCCCCTTGATTGATCTAACAGGATTAGTATTTATAAAATATAGCTGTTAAACCATTTATCAGATTGCATAAAATCTCAATAGCTAAGATGACTTCTCTTGCTAACTATCTTACTGTTAGTGTTTGATTTAGATTCACATAGATTCATCAGCTATCTTGTGTCAAATTATTCACTAACTTAAGTATTGAAACAATCTCATTGAATAAACCTTGACACCTAATAACTATATTTTATCTTACAAGCCAAGTTTTCATAAATTTAAAACTTGCTAGGCTCAATTCTTAAAGACAAATGCTCCAATAGATTCATCGCCCTTTATAACTGAAAATATGCTAGAAGCACATTCCATTAAGATAAAACACTGTCCAATTGATGTTTTGTCTTGCAAGCTAAGTTTCTGTGAATTTATGGTACATTTAGCCCAATTCTTTAAGATAAACTCTCCAGCAGATTCACTACTCCATAGTGAAAATTTGCTTGAAACACACTCAATTAAGTTTTTTTATATATATATATATATATATATTTTTTTTTTTTTTTGCAACCGGAAAAGTGTGTTGAATGTGCTGGCAGTACGTGTGCGTTTGGTCCCTGGTTTTGAATTCTGCATTTTGTCATTGAATTGTGAAATGAAAACTTGCTCGGCTGCACAAACCTAGTGTATTAAGATTGGGGGATCCGTGTCCTTATTTTAGTTGTGTATCAAGATCGGAAATCTTGAAGAATCAAGAGAACGTCTATTGCATGTTTAGCAGATGGCCGGAGGAGCCATATAGCAGAAAGCAAGGATGATGGAGATCACACAAAAGTATTGCTATGAATCAAAGAACTGAAAAATTAGAAACTTGAATCAAGGGTGTTCATTCATTTTATGTTTGCAGACGGTACGAGAAGCAATAAGGATGATGCGAGGAAGAAGACCATACAAACTCTTGCTGCAAAAAGACAATGTACCAAGTACTACAGATACATAAGCAAGAATAAGTAGAAAGTTTTCTTAATCGGACAAGACTCAACTGATAGATTAGGTAGCAAAATCTAGGGGTGTACAAAAAAAACCGATGAAACCGAGAAACCGAACCGAAACCGAAAAACCAATCCGAAAAATATGATTAACCGGTCAATTGGTTTCGGTTTAGGATTACGGTTTTTATTTTTTTGGTTTTGGTTTCGGTTTCGGTTTTGTAACCACAAAAAACGATGGTTAACGGTTAACCGTTTCAGTATTTATAAATATATTATAATATAATTTTACATATATAAATAATTATTTTATATAGATATACATATGATTTTCATATACATATAATTTACCTATGTTAATATTGCTTGAATTTCGATTAAAATACTATTATCTTATGATTAATGGAGTTAATTTGGTAATTGATTTAGTTTGGTTTTATTGATAATGATACATTCAAAAGTTCATTTTTTCCCTTTTCCTTAATTTCATTCTTTTTTTAGCTCTAGTAATATATATAATAGTTTAAAGAAAAACTTTATGATAAAGGCTAAAAAAAGGTTTTTGAAATTATCAATTTGATTTGTTGAAACCATTATGTTAAATGGTTAAAAACCGAAAACCGAATAAATTAACCGAATAAAACGGTTAACCGTTAAGGCGGTTAACCGTTTATAATAGACCGGTTAAGGATCGGAATATTTAAGAACCGATAATTACGGTTAGGTTCAAAAAATAAGGCCACGGACCGGTTAACCGGTCCATGAACACCCCTAGCAAAATCACGTGCCTTCGCGAATCGTGAGGGGCCAAATACCGCATGGAGATCCCCAGAGAACTAGAAGTATGACAACAAATGGATGCCTTTAGCCATTGTTCTAAGTAAAAAGTCCCCATCGACCTAAGAATAAAAAAATCTAGAAACATGTCGGTCACCAATTACAAAAACTACCCAAAAACATTAAGGAGATCCAGCCCAAATAGAAGGCCTCCGTTGAAGATTTACTTGTACCACAAAAAGAATCAATTTGGGTCCTCTGTCCCTATTTGAAGTGAAATAACATACTGCAATGGTGAGAGGATAAACTTTTTGTTATGTAGGTGGTTGCCATGTCCCCGGCTTGAAGGATGCACCCGATCCTGTTGGCTCAGAAGACCTAAAAATGATTATATGAATACAATTCAGTCATAAGAAGATTGGCAATTCATGTTGGCCGGTCATGTTCGCATTTTGTTCCATATTGATAACAAACACATGTAACATTGGTTTCTACACCATAAAAAATTAAGGCACTTTATAATTAAGTCAATTCATATCCCAGTCATGTCAGTCATTTGTATTGTGTCATGTCCGCTTTATGCATCGTCTCTATGTATATATATCTTATGATTGTGTTATTTTCATGTTCATTTTTCCTCCCATATCAGGGATTGCCAGGGATTATCTAGTTCTAGGCCTTTTATTCTATTTCATATCAGCTTGTGACAATTCGATTTAGCCAAGTGATCAAACCAGCCGCTAATATAGAGTCATCGAGGGAATGGGCTTATTGAAAAAAAAAAAAAAAAGTTTTATCTCCTGATGTACAGATGGAAGTGTATAATGGAGACTTACTGTAGTACTTCTTTTGCTTTTTCTGTGCCTTGCTCTTCAGGTTTCCTGAAAATGCACAACAAAATATTAAGCTAGGATGCAAAGTGAAGTAAAAAAGAAGGGTATTCATCCCTGGAACTTCCGTTTTTCAAAATCAGGAATGATAGCTTCGATGAGAAAGGTGACATATAGACATATAAAGAAGGCTATTTCAGCATATGATTCGAGATTACCACACTAAAGCTATTATTAGGTTTATTTATAGCATTATATAAGCAGATTAGCATGTCTTAAGCTGAGTTTCATCTTCACTAGTAACAGTACAACGTTTAGCTAGCACACCTCAAATGTTCTTCTTTGTCTGAAGACTCCTCGACCTTGACACCCTCTGGGGAAAAAAAAAAAAAAGGTAAGCACTGGCATCGACCATCTAGTTATAATTCTACAATTAAAAAATCGACAAATTTCTTGGCAGATATATCAAAAAATAAAAAAACTAACTGCAGTGCCTGTGTTAAACATGCATTATCCAGCATGATTCTTCATTATCACTCGCATTATCCTATAACTAGAAGAACCTCGGGGCATAAAAGGATACAGATCTTGGTACCATGGGCCATTGTCAACCGTTCAAAATGAGAAAAATGGAATACAAATCAATTCAACCCTTCAAATGAAATCCTGCATTTTATTCTAATGTCTCAAAGTACATCCTATCATGAATCAAATGAAAGCATGCATCATTCACTCTGCTGCTAACAAAAACCACGTACATCCCAGATAACAAGACAGCAGCAACCAATTCATAAGCCTCCATTTACAAAAAGGCACTGTTTGAAGTACTTATAATCAGTAAACAGGTGATTCTTCACTATTGAATATTATAATTTTTTTTCTTCCGTTCTTTTATTCATCAAGATGAATATCTGATGTTGAACAATATGTCTACATTCTAATATTGCTCTAGCCAAAAGCTTGTATCTGTTAATTTGTGACAATGGATAAACAAACTATGATACCTTCTGAAGGAGCTGGGAACTGTCGCACAAAGCTTTTCAAATCAGGACCACCAAGTTTACCTGCAGATAAAGCATCTCACACCATAAGTAATGGCCAGTCACAACCTCCAGTATTTAATGAATCCCACAGGTAAGCTAACCAATGTTGATGCTCTTTCGTGCAACGCCTTCTTTCAGTTTCCTTTCCTCTTCCTCCTTTAAACCTTTGAGATTGAACATTGAGTTAAGACCACCACTCAATCCATTGAAAACCATAACAATTAAGACAGAAAAAGGGCAAAGGAAGTCATGAAAATTTCAGAACCCCAATGATCAAGGAGTGACAAAGTTTTCTAAAACTTTTGAATTCAGCAAGATTATTTCCATTGAAAGGCAACTGCTGTACAGATTTTACAGGAAGATGGAAATTACAAAAAAGAGTTTTGTTACTGCACTACTGCACCAAAGACATTCTTATGAGAACTTCAAAATAAAATACTTTTGTGTTGAAAGATATCCTTACAGAACTTTGTGATATAAAAAGCTGAGAAAACTTTTGTTTTCTTGGAACTCAATGATTTTGCTTGAATCCTCACTGAATGAAACCAATAAACTGCTAGAGATAAAATACAGAAAGCCAATAACATAACTTGGCATAGAAACATCCTTTTAAAACATGCTGGATCCCATAATCATCTACTTGCCTCTGGATGTTACTGCCTAATACATAAGAAAACAAACTTTTCAAAATTAATGGAAAACAATCATATGAAAGAAACATACGTGCTACATTGAGTCTGATCTGCTCACGCCTGGCCTCAAGCTCAGCCATTTCCTGAATTAAGATAAAGGCATAAAAAAATGGGGATGGTTAAGATTTCAAAGCATTTTAATGCAAGCCCAAATTACCATTAATCAGCAGTCATTTGATCGAAACGGATTCTACCAAGTATGGCAGTAATAGAAAAGCTTTTTCCATTTAAATGTTTCTTAGAAGATCAATTCTTTATTACTGATATACCTGAAATAAGAAAAAGAACAACCTGCATTTGATCAGATTAAAGGATTTCAGTTTCAGTTTCTACGGAGTAGGATTAGTGCCTACAACTTTTCCACAAGCCAAACCATATCTCATCTCTTTTAAAATGGAGATCCAGTTGTTCTACATAAGTACTAGATGTATTCATATGGAGTGAAAGAGAAGTAAAAGTCCGACATTCGACTGCATAAGAATGGCAAATGATATCATAAACCTTAACATTGGTGCAGAATATTCTCAGTAGTAAAGTTCAACTGGTACATCCTATCTTGCGGTGATGAAACCATTAATAAATTTAGCTAACAGCCGGAGGGTCTCAGTAATACAATTTATAAAAAATAGATAAATAAATAAAGAAAAAAGAGAATGAACTCTTTTCACCTTCTGAACCACCCTATTACATGAATTATTCATTTCTTGGCTAACAGCCAGAACCTGTTAATTCAAATCTCTGTGGTGCTTTTTTTCATATTTGGAAATTGAAGCCGAGTAATTCCAGAAATTGTCTTGAAATATCAAAAGCAACGGTTAATGCAAGGATTTCAATGTATGCATAAAGAGGCTGCAAGTTGTCATTATTGCAAAGTACACCAATGCACAAGTCTATTGTTATCAATCTTATGAAATGACTGCTTTTTGTAGATTGCAAATTTATCCGTCTTCAGCATAAGAAATGCATTAAATACTAAATTTCCACAAGGTCAAGGAAGCCACACAGCACCTTTGCTGATCATGCACGGCTAAATTTCAAGACACATTTTAATTTCACACTCAATGCTCTGTTTCTTCACTAAAAATATGATTTTAGTCATTGAATAATCTAATTACCTCCGGAGTGGGAGCTACTTTGCGCTGTCCATTCAGCCAACATATCCATTCAACTGTTTAAAAGCAAATGAAAGGCCTTCATCATACAAGTAGCAGTTGCAAATGATCAAGGTACAATGCAATACCAAAAATAGCAAACTACATTGGCTTAAAAAGTTCATATTTACTGCAAAGTTGCTTACCAGGTATAAATGTAGGATCCTGCTCTCCTTTAAACACCACCCATCTTTTCTCCTTCACTACCACGTTTACCAAACAACAGCATGAGATATAGAACAAAACATCCCAAATTAGTTACCACTGTAACAAATATTACGGCAAACACTCAAGTAACGTTACCCCACATTCTCATAACATGTCATGTAGTAAGAATAATTAGTAGTCCAATTTAGCAGCCAAAGACATTTAGGGTGAGTTTGCTCCATGGAATACAGCAATTGGAAAACAAGAGTGTGATATAATTGAATCTTCAGCAACTGACTGCAACTAGTTACACAAGTACTTTGCCTACTAACTTAATATGTGACCAATCATAAGTACGACATGTTACTAACTTGGTATGTTAATAATCGGATTGTCTGTTTTTTATTTATATTTATAACTGATTCATATATAAGTGATTAAGTGTTCATTTTTTGTCCATCTGTTTTTCGATAACCACCTGGATTTAAACAGACAGCTAAGAGATGCCAAACAGATGAAATATCAACAAACCAAATGGGCCGCTAGTTGTTAGCTTGAGGGCATCTTTCCTGAGGTTACTTAGCAGGGGAACCTAAGTTAATCAACCCCATCTGACCAATTATGCAGATTCTTTGACATGGAAACCAATTTTGGAGTTGCTTAACCAAGCAACTCAAAAGCAGCCCCAATTCATAAGTACAACATGTTAGTTGACAAACTTTTACCCTAGTTGTTAGCCTGAAAGCAGCCCTCCTCTTCCTTTGCTTGGGCTCGGACCGGTTGGTCATCTAAATTGGCTTATGAAACAAAAACACCTTCAAATTAAAAGACTAATAGACCTCAAAAATACCGCATCATACATACATTACCATAAACTTTCATCAATCATATTCTAATAGACCACTAGTGAATTTTTAAGCATTGTAGGAAGGAATTTATAATTTTCAGTGGAACTTTTTCACGGGTTTCGTTGAAAATTACAAGCTACGCCCATACTCACTCGCAAAATTTTTAACACAAGGCTGTGAGTAACAACAATGCTTCCAAGCCTACAATGTTCTATGCATAACAACTAAAACAAAGATCGAAGGTCAACAGATAAGATAACATATTTCGGATGCGCCACCTTCGACGGATTGCCACTACCATTAGCTTCGCCTTCCAATACCACTTACTGCTACAATCCACAGATTAGTATGACAACATTCGACCCTCTCGAAACCTCTTATCATATTAAACATTAAAAATTCAAACACACCCTTAATTTCAAATTCAGAAACAATCCCAAATGACACGAGAACAAAGAAGCACAATTGGAAATAAACTTTAAAGGGGAAAAAAGGTAAAAAGATTACAGCTTTACCAATCCCATCAATCTCTTCTACTCTGGTGAAATACTTGTTCCCAGCTTTGTCCACGCCGGCTAGAGTTCGGTTCGTGAAAAACCCAGAAATCCTTGATAATATCCTCGACATTTATCCTCTAAAGGAACCAACTTTATTGACCTATAATATGAAACATTTCGTATGTTGTTTCTTCAGTGATCAGTCTTCAGTGACGTACTGTTCCTTCTAGTTCGGCCTTTGGAAGGCGGAAGAAAAAATTATGCCAATATTCCAAATATAAGAGTAACTTAGGCCTTATGGTTTTGTGAACAGGGCGCATATCGCAGATCCCGCCTGCATCGCAGGAGATTATATGTAAATTCTCTAAATATAAATTATTATTCAAACTTGTTATAATCAACTACTTCTACAACCCTATTTCATCCTTATATATAGGGATACAACCAGCTCAAGTTAAGAATGAGTCATGTAAAACCCAAATCGATCCAGCTGATTATAGAATCACTCAAAATTACAGAATTTTTCTTATCATTCCCAAAACTTGTCCTTATAAGATTGCAAACCTAACCTGCCCTGTCCCGTTTAGAAGTTTATCATTTTTTTCTTTTATTACAATGGTATAATTTTAACAATAAAACATAAATTGTATCACATTTTATAATCTATATAAAAATAAAAAAGATATAAATTTCATTTAATACAAAAATAAAATTATAAAATTTGCAATCAATTATGTGTATACATAATATTATTAATTTTTTGAAATTTTATTATCTATATATGTCGGATCGGAATTTCTTTTTAGGTTATATATATGACCGAAACCCTATAAGGTTTTAATATGATACCCAAAACCAACCCTAAAATCCTATAGGGCCTGGCCTTATAGGCTTTTTAGCAGGTTGGAAGTGTCATGTTCCCTATAACAATATGCGTATTTACAACCCTACCTATATCTAACCAAGACATTACCTCAATAACAAAATTCAACACCATTAAGCAAATACTCAATTAAACAACAATCAAGTTCAATCAAACACAAAATAACATTACTTATAACAATATTGAAATTGTTCTAACAAGCATAATCAAACAACAATTGTTTGGAATAGTTACAATAAGTACAACATATTCTTTTTTTTTCCTCTCTCCTCTTGAAGATAGTTCGACCAAAATGGGCTATAGCTGAAGACTCCTGCCTTGGTTGCTCATGAGGCTCTTCTTCTTCTTTCCTACCATCCCGTTCTTGTTGCTTAGGAGAATGAACGAAACACATGGGACTACCCAGTTATGCTCATATGTGTAATAAAGCTAAATCACCCCCTCTCCCATATCGACATCATGTTCATCATGATGCCACTCTCTATAAGGCGCTGGAAGTGTCTGTATTGGACCAATGTCAAAGCGAGGGTTTGTTGTGTGATATGGACTATGTACAACCCTTGAGCTGCCATCAATATTGTCGAGCTTGGATGTTTCATTTTTTGGTCTTTTAATATGATTAGTACCAAACCCTAACCCTAACCCATGTGATACAAACTCCCAACTATAAATTAAAAGAAATTTTTATTTTTGAAAACATTTTGGAGTCGCCACCTGATCAGGAAAAAATTATAAGTTATGATAAATTGATTGGTTAACCATAACTCAGCTACTCATCTGCAAAAAATTCAATTTAGAACCAAATTTTATAATCCAGAAATTTTGGATTCGAGGGCTACTCTATTAAAACCATATGGTTATCACTTAAAATTTTTAACTTAAGATTTATACTTTTAATGCTAAAAAATGAATCAAATCCCATAAATTTCTAAATTTACAATTTTATTTACAAATTGATGATAAGATCATTTAATATTTACAATTAATTAATTAATTCAAAATTTATAAAACAAATGATGGAACAAAAAATAATTTTTTAGATTTTATGTCGTCTCAAAGGTGCCTATGTACCCGTTAATCGGGATCTGTCGTCACGTAGTTCTTTTTTGAAAACTTTAGTATATTGGTAATTTTTTTTTTAACTATTTTGAAATTAAGTTCATTAAATTTTCAACTTTATAAAAATGAATTTTTTATGTATGACCTTATATGCTATCAAATTGATTTTTTTAATTTTTTAAAAATAAGATTTTTCTATGTCATAAAGTTTTTTTATTTATTTTTTTATCATATTTCTATTACTATTATTGTATATAGTAAATTAATCATATATTCCTTTTAAAGAAAAATGGTTTTATTTAGAGGAAAAGAAAGAAATAAAAAAGAGCTCTTTATATTAAAAAGATAGGAAACAGACCTACTTGGAGCGGCATGGGTCAGATCTAGTTTGGATCGGATTTCGGGTTGAACTTCGGTCTTCGGTTTGCGTAGTAGTAGGCAGTCGACGGAAGCTATTGGTGACGCTCCGATGATTTTGGGTGGATAGGGAGGCGTCAAACAGGCTAATCCAAGGATGGGCAAATAATAATGGTTTAGCTCGAAAATGGCTTAAAGTGGGTAGTTTGGGTTCCTGGCGGCTATGGCTGTCGGAAGTGGTGAGAGGCTTTGGACAAAGGAGAAAGCTACTAACTAAAGATTTCATTACTCTTGAGTCCAATCGTAGCCTTGATTTGCTATAATTTGACCTCCATAAAGAGCAATCGGAGGAAAACGAAGAAGAGAAGGAAAAAAAAAACTATATCTCAAAATCGATTCAAAGCTTGGTGATTTTTTTATGGTATTGGCTATTGTTGATTGTTGTGGATGATTGTTGATGACATGAACTGAGAATTCGAACCCTATCTATATTGTTTAGAGGACGAATTAGGTGGGTTTCTTTTGAGGATGAGTTGGTGAAGTGCGCGAGAAATCAAGCTTCTTGAATGGTTTTTGTGAATCTCGAGCTTAATGAACTTCTAGAAAGAGGACAACGAGTTCATATCTATACTTCTAGAAGCTCAGTGGTAGTTCGGATCAAAATTTGAAATTTTGTTTCACACATAAAAACATGTTTTTTGCAATATTTTGAAATAACAAAAAATTTAATATACTAATTTAATTTGCTTATTTATGTTTAATTGATGATTTGTGAGTTAAATTGTTATAGTTAAGTATGTATAATTTAATTTGATAATATAACAAATTCTTAGTATAAGAAATTCTTGTAATTGAATTATGTGTGTGTTAGTGAAATTATAGTGATACATATGCTTGTTGACTTGTATTAAATTAAGATGTATGTGTGTTTAATGCATAGCATAGCAGATTTTGAGCCTAAAAATTAAGCCCAAGACCAATTAAATGAATAACCAAACCAAGCCCACATGACCCATAGCCTAAGCCCATTTTTTTTAGCATCTTCCATAAGCTTCTAAATACCTTAAAAGTCAAAAAGTAAACAAAATATCTATCCAAACAAAACCCTATCTCCATCGCTCTCTCTCTCTCTCTCTCTCTATTTTCTCTATCTCCTAAGCCCAAACAAACCCAAATTTCATCCATTAAAAATTTTCTTTAAGTCATCACAAACAAGATTCAAGGCTAGGACGTAAGGTACAATATTAAGAGAAGTAAGAATCAAGCTAAGAAAGTAGGAAGAACAAACTTGACTGCTAGGGGTAGCTAAATAAGTAAGAAAAGTTTATTTCTTATTTGTTTTGTTTAATCATGATTTTGAGTGATGTTAATGTTAGATAAGAGTAGAACTTTGATGTTTTATGTGAATTAAGGGACGTTATTATATATGTTGAGTTAGATATGTAAATAGATGCATGTATCCTAGGTGTTTGATGAAACGAAATATAAAGTTTATGATGATATGACATATGTATGGATGTTGTTAGTGATAAGTAAGTGGAACTTGGATGATTAGAGTAATAATAGAGGTTGACAAGCATAAATTATGAGATTATGTTTTTAGGTTAAGTTTGTTGTGCATGTGTGTGTGACATGGATTTATGTGAGCAAATGAGCTTGATGATGTTTAATGTTTTATTCATAGACTAGTTTGGTATGTTTTTAAAAACACATAAGAGTTTAGTAAAGAGTTAGAGGATATAAGACTTTAAAAATTACGAGACAAGTACCATAAGGCATTTACCTTTTTCATCATTGGCGTAATTAAGGCCATTACCCCCTTGGATCTAAATTTCCCTATTGAGTATGGCCGTTGCTTGACCCGTTATCTCCTTTGGGTGTTTTAGAATAGCTTGATACTGCCTAGATTACGACTGTTATAAGGACCATTATTTCCTTTGTGTGGTTTTTAAAGATAGATTATCGTCGTAATGAAGATAATAGAAAAAATTTTATAAAGCTCATCATGGACATAATCTTTATCATAGCATAAGATCGCAGGCACGAAGGTGTCATGATACTCATCACAGCCTTTGTCACGACCGTGACAGATCCTCTAGTACTATTTATATATATAAAAAATAAAAGTAAAAAATAACATAAAATAAAATAAATCCTTAATGATCATAGATAGATGATTAATAAAATATGATATGAGTAATTATGCTTAAATGAGTAAAATGTGAGATGAGTAGAATCTTGTTTAAGTGTAATGAATATTTAATGAGTTAATATGTATTGTGAATGATAAGTTTAACATGAAATAATTTTCTTGATAGACTCACAAACTCAGTTGGGTTTAAACACATGTCTATTATCTAATAGATCAGATTATCCAAGTACATTATAGCTTGCTTGGTGATTGTCAAATTAGGTATATTTTAAACGAGCTTAATCAAAGATAAGTTAAAGATTGTTTGAATTGTTTGTATATGTGCTATTGAATCCATTCTCAAAAACGACAATCTTGCACAAGTAGACACGGTAGTTAGGTGCTCAGACTACATATTTCATGATGCAATGACATTTTACCATGATGCAATGGTAATTCTTGAGTGGCTAAGCAGGTAATCAATAGGGTAGATAATATTAGGGTAATGTTTGCTTATTCTTAAGAGGAATGATAAAGTCATATTTCACTCAAATTTCCATTGGTCAATTCATGTTATACGTTATAGATTTTATAGAAATCTAATGGAATTGGTACTTAAGTGTTCTTAAATTGTTAATCCAGGTCATGGAGGACTTATATTACAAACACAAGCAACTTGGAGAAGTGTTGTGCAAATTTGGACAAAAACAGATTGTACACCAGCAAGTCTGTAAAGAATACCGCCGGCGTTGAATGGAAAAGAGGTGGCCTTTAAGAGAATTAATAAACGCTGCCACTATTCAATAAAGAAATCTAACCAGCGTTCAAATTTTTATACATACGCCGGCAAAATCCTTGGCTACGCCACAGGCTTTTAGCTGGTGTTGCGCGTGTACAGAATGCAAATTTTTAAAGCTAGATCGAACGTTGCCCGTGTTGAAGAAGAAATTAAGCCGGCTTCTGTAATTTTAAAGATACGCTAGCATAGTGAGAAATCAAAACTGTTAGCTTTCACAAGGGAAAATCAAGTGGTTTGTGACTTTTCATTGTACGCCAACAACTAGAACGGTTACGCCACCGATGTTGAAGACGGCGTATTTTTGTTGCTACTGTCGGCATTTAATTTTCACATTAAAAGCCGGTTATATTTAATTAAAGGCCACCGGCCTTTAATGTCTATGTAACTCCCCTACAATCCTTGATATATATTCATCATGTTGTCATTTGTGAAAAAAAAAAAAAAGAAAAAACCCTAAGCACAATTTCTCTCTTCTTTTTCATAGCTCCTTGATAGATTAGAGTTTAGAAAACTAAAGTAGTTAACTTTTTAATTTAATAAAAGATTCCACATGGGGATTAAGTGGAAAACATCATTTGTGTATGGATTTTGGCATGGAATTTCTTATCAAGGTGATTTCATTCCTTTTGTTTTGATTCATATAGTGGATTTTGTTTAAAGCTTTCTCCTGTGTGATTTGATTCGGGTTTTTACTTGTTGATCTGGATTTTTGGATTGTGGTTTGATTATTGTTCATTGAATCCTTGTTCATATTTGAATTATCAATTTTATTTCAGAAATGATGCAATTTTGGCTTAAATCTAGAATTCATGAATGATTAGGATTGTAATTGGGAAATTCTCTTCTAATCAATTTTGTGATTATCTAATTAGGATTGCATTTCACATAGGGATATAGGTTGTAATTCTATTAGGGTTTGGTGAATTAGAAAATAATTGTCAATTAATCACTTTCCTAAGGATAGGGAATTGATTTGTAATTCTAGGGTAATGGTTCACTTTGGAAAAAGGAATTGTTATCTTGTTCTTCATTGTTGAAAAACTAAACCCATTGATGATTTGGATCGATAAGTGCATTTTTGGTCAATAGCAGACATTCAATTTATTCTAGATTTGATTGGCTCTAAACCTAATTCTATTTGAGGTGTGGAAATCCAAGATTTTTAGTAGTTTATTTATATTAAAAGAAAATCTAAAAAAAAAGAGAAACAAAGTTTGATTTGCCTAGCTATGAATTTGGAATGAAATAGTTGATAGCTAGTCCTCACTTCCTGTGGATTCGACTCGGTATTCACCGAAATTTTATTACTGCATACGCACCCGATACACTGTCGGTTAATAATTGCGCTTTAAAAGGAATTTCAAAAGAAACTAAAAAGAGTTTTAAAAAGCACATATAGAAAAAGCGTGATTAGTTTTTGGTGCCGTTACTGGGGAGTGATCGGTGCTACTTTCAATTTTCAGGACTTTTGTAGAATAGGCTTTAATTGAAAAAAATCTAAAAAAAAAATTGCAAAATTTGAAAAAAAAATTGCTTTCTTTTTTATTTGTATATACTAGGCTTTGATTCTTTTTGTACAATCTACTCGTTTTTTTTCTTTTTTACTTTCCAGGTGCTTGAAGAATAAGAGATAGATAATTCAGAAGCACTAGACTTCCCATTTTGTTGTACTAAATAGCTTCAATCAGAAATATTTTCTTTCAAGCAGTATGAGGGAGAGCCTGTGTCAAATGCATGGGGAAGATACCACAATTTGATGCGTAAATGCCCCTATCATGGATTACCTACTTGGTCTCAACTATTAGTATTCCTTAGAGGAATAGAAGCCCATGATAGGATGATGCTAGAGTTAGCTACTAAAGGGCAATTGATGGGAATGCCTGTGGATGGAAGAACCTATAGGATACCCTTATGTTGATCCAGATTTCTCTTCTCCAGTTTTTGTATATGGTGTAATGGATCACATGATAGCTCTTAATGTCAAGGTGGTAGTTCAGAACTTCATCCCAATATGTTAAATCAAGAATATCACCACACTTGTGAGACTCCAAGGCAAGAGATAGTTGTCAATTCTTCTTCTATTCCCATTATTCCAGATCCAGATACAGAGAAAAGTTTTGAAGAGATTGTGAGAGGTTTAGAGAAGAAATGGGAAGAAAAGTTTACGAAGCAAGAAGCGGTAATTGAACAGTTGGAGACTCAGGTAGCAGATCTGACTAAATTGGTTTCATTTGTATTTAAATTTGCTAACACAAGTGCAGATTGGGAGATTTCTAGTGATGAAAAGGAAATTGACACCCCAGTTAACAATCAAAGGAAGAAAAAGGGAAAGAGAAAAAAGTTGTGTCAAGTGTAGAAAATTTGAACAGCAATTCTTCAATGGTCAAAAAGGTTGAAACAAAAGAAGAAAAGCCATCATGGGAATTAGCAATTGAGAAGCTTGCAAACCTGACTTTAGAGGGGTTTGAGAAATTAGGACAGCAGATTGCAGGTCTTGAGAAGCCCTCTGGCCCAATTGAGCAAGTAGATGAGATTAAAGCAGGTACAAGCAAGACGGTTGAGAAACAAGAAAATTTGGCTTCTACATCAACTCATACGAAGATGTGGTACAACAGGAGTACACTCCTGTAGTCATTGAACTACTGTCAGACTAGATGTGCCATCAGTTCCTTTTCCAGGAAGATTAAGAAAAAGAAAAGATGATGCCGATTTTGAGAGTTTCTTGGAGGTGTTTAAGAAGCTGGAAGTCAATATTCCTTTGACTGAAATTTTGGAAGAATCACCTCATTATAGACGGTTTTTTAAAGAAGTTATGAGTAAGAAGAGGAAGATGAATGGGAGAAGACAGTCATGTTGTCTCAAGCTTGTACTGAAGCTTTGAATGATGCATTGCCCCTAAAGTTAAATGACCCAAGGAAATTCACAGTAGATTGCACTATTGGAGATACTCAATTTAAGAATGCTTTTTGTGATCTTGGTGCAAGCATAAATTTAATTCCTTTCTGTGGCAAAGAAACTAGGATTAGGAGATGCAATTAAGAAGACTAAGATGACAATTCAATTGGTTGATCGCTCTATTATAAGACTAAGAGGGGTAAATGAGGATGTCCTTTTGAAAGTTGATAAGTTCATTTTTCCAGTGACTTTGTTGTTTTAGATATGGAAGAAGATCTAGAGATTCCTTCATCCTTGGTCGCCCATTCATGGCCACTGCTGGAGCTGTCATAGATGTGAAGAATAGCAAGATGGTGTTGAGGGTTGGAAATAAAGAGTTAAATGTGAATATCACAAAGAGATGGAAAAAAAACCTTAAATCCACCAAGGCAGACACAACAACAGAGAATGCAAGAGTAAAACATGAGAAAAAAATGATTGATAACAAGAAGAAGACTAGTCAATTTGAACCTCCTTGAAGAAGAAAGGCAGAAAGTCAGGCTGAGACTATAAAACAAGCGCCGAGTGGGAGGCAACCCACTATTATCTATCTATTAATATCTTGTTCTTTTTCTTTGCTTTGATAGTGTGCCTATTGTGTAGATAAGATGAAAAACAGGAGCTAATGCACATGAATTGTAGACAACAAGAGATGAACATAAAAGATGGACTTAATTGGAGAACTTCTCTTTAGTTGTACCAGTTGGAACTCATACATGCATCTATTTTAAAAACCTGGGAAGTACTTATTCCTTTTCTCTTAATTTTTTTATTTCTTTCCTGTTGTTGAGCTAATTAAGAATAGTGAGGTCACTGTTTATTTTAAGTGTGGGGAAGGGATAATGAATGAAGAATTGGATAATGGAGTTGAGTATGACTGTTGTTGATGTCTGGATTTTGTTAAATTGCTGAATTTTTACATGTGACATCTCTATCTAAATTGAATGGTTGTACCCACACTTTGAAGTTTTTGTCCTTAAGTATTATATGGTAATTTAAGGCCAATTTTTTTGAAAAAATTGTATGAAATCTTGAGATTGTAAAGAAAATTATTGAAAGCATTTGTGTAAGAATTGTAAATTGACTTGCTTAGTGCCTTACTCACCTACTATTGTAATTAGATTACTTGGTTAAAATTAAGTAGTGAAATCTTTAAAGAATAAATTTACCTTGTATTTAGCTTTGGAATTGGAAGTTTGAGAGTAGGTTGAGTCCTTCTATGAAAATTAAACAGGTCTACTTCTAGGAAATTTTAGTCTGTATATACTCTTTGAGTTATTTTGATAACTTTATAACACTAAGTGAAAGAGGTAGAAGAAATTTTTTACTTAGTGATCCTTTATAAAAATAATTCTTGAATTTGTTATTGCATTAAAAAAAAAAAAGAAAGAAACAAGCATAGCCTCTACTCCAATGACTCAAGTATTTGAGTTATGAATATCTGAACTTGAATGTTAAAGTGAGGAAGAGTTCTTAGGGGTCCTTTAAAACCTGGTCACTTAGGTGATAAACTTGGTATGTGTCGACTCAATGAACTCACTATAACAAAAAGAGAGGAAAGGCAAAAGTTCAAATTATGAACTTTGAAAAACAAAAAGATGGAGGCAAAAACCTCCCAAAAAGAAAATAAATGCTTGTATGGAAAAGAAAAAGGAAAAGAATGCAAAGTACCAAATGAAATAAGACTTATAATTAAAAAAGGAGACAATATAGGAAAATGGTTGATACCATATGCTTTCACTATTTGTTGTTAAGAGTATATGCATGCTAAAAGTCTAGTGAAGTCTAAATGAGTATTTTTCCTTAGTGGACTGTGTATCTACTTTTGGATAGAAGATTCTTTTGTTAAACACTAGGATTAAAACTTGTTTTGTCTAGATTAGCTACTGAACTTTGATTAAAGTAATCTAGTTACATGTATCCAGTTTGGTTTGAGCAACAGGCACAAGAAATGCAGGTCATGTACAATGAAAAAGAATGATGCTTGAACTTTGATTGTGAAAAAAGTGTTGTACATTCTATGACAGATTTCAACTTTGAGCTTATTTGTTTTGCTTGAGGATAAGCAAAATTTAAGTGTGGGGGGAACTAATATAATTTAGTTCACGTTTATAGGACCGATTGAACTATATGATATTATGGATTAAGTTAAGTAAAGTTATGTAACAGCTGTTAACCTCAAATGAGATTACTACTTTGTTTTTGTAGGTATAAGAGTTATAGGTATTCAGACTACCTATAACAACCTGCTGAGCAGTTGTTGTTACTTAGGATACCCAAATCCTCAGGATTGCAATTAAATTTTGAATACTCCAATGTTGTTTTCAATCAAAGATAAATAAATTATTGATTTTTGCATTGCATTTAGCTTAAGCATGCTTGTTACTTTGTATTTGCTTATGTTATTCGTATTACTGGTCTTTGGCTCATGTCTGCTTTGCAGATGATGTCTATGAAGATTGTTATGATGATATGGGATATGGGACTAATTGGGAAGCCTTTTTAGATGAGTGGGATAGTTAAGGACCCCAACGCAAGCAAAGTTGTTTCATTCAAGTTTTCTTTAAGACTTTGAAAATGAAATGTAATTTTAATATAGGCTTATGATGAAGCCTTGTTTGTAATAGAAGATGTTAAGTATTTCTTTCATGTTTTTATGATGAATAAGTTTTGTAATCTTTTAAAGTGTCACCTGTTGACACTAAAGTTCTTCCAAGTTTTTGTAAGGTTGATCTACTCATGCGTTGAGTAGTTTTATGTTAAAGTTATATGTTTTAAAGCAGCTTTAAACAAACATTCAATACAAACATCTTCTTTTTGGATAATCTTACTTATAATACTTGAATGTTTTATAATACTTAGGTATTACGTGTGGTTGGGGGATTTGGCATAACTAATAATGGGTATTAAGTAAGCCGGGTCCTTACATATTTGGACCGCAAATTGAATGCCAAAATATGATCTTTAGAGCTTGTTTTTAATCCAAACTTGTAGTATCCTATGCCTTCTTCAAATCCCTTCCATTAATTTGATGCAAATCGAAGTAGAAATGGATAAAAAATGAGCTTGAAATGACATGATCATATGGGAAAACTGGGTTGAGTTAGGGAAGAAGAAGATGTGCATGTAGAACATGCACGCCCTACACGCACCAATGTGTGGGTACATGTATTACACACGCCAAATAGAAAAAAAAATTTAGTCCTTAGTACGATTCGAACCATGGTCCCTACTGTGGCCTCGGTTTTTGTTTGCGCTAAAATAATACTTAAGGCTTCTGAAATGGGCTCAATTAAATAACCTAATTTATATGAGATATTTAATTGGGTCTAAGGAAAACCTATAATTAAAATTAATATCATATCAAGCCTAAAAATATTTTATTTTAAAAATAATTATTTTTCTTTCTCCCCCTTTTTTATACATTTGTAATGATTTCTTTTTGTTCCCTTTTTTTTTGTTAGTTTCCCTTTTTTTGTCTTTTTTTTATAATGTGTGAGCTTAACAGAATATTAATTTTTATTATAAATTGAAACCTTAAATGGGCAGAAAAGGGGTATCTATAAATATCACTTCGATAGCTGCTGATGAAAGGGAATATACCGAAATATGGGTCTGATCTTGTGCCCTTGAAGAATCCACCGGTAGTGTCACGTGCCATAGGAGTATCTTAAATGTATCAGTCCGCCATATGCCATATAAGACTCTTGAATTGCTATCCAAGTCTTTCGGGAGTCTTGTATAGATGTAAGACATCCCTTTACGACAATAAAATACTCTATTCAATGGAGTTAAAGAGTTTAATTCGGCATTCAATAGCATTAAATATTAAATCAAAATGCATAGGCAATAAGTTACAAAGTCTAAAGGGCATTCCCCCGCAAAAAAATATTTAAAGATCCATTACAGTCATCCAAAGTCTCTTGGTTTCCTGTGGAAGTCTATACAATTTGAATATAACTTCTATAGGAAACACCTAGCTCCTGTACCTGAGCTATAGCCTATCTTGGTCTAAGTCAAATAAACTCGTGCTGCAACAAATAGAAACTATAGGGGTGTAAGCTATACTAGCTTAGTGAGTGAAAACTTCCATGATCACAATTATAACATATCAATCAGACAAGTGATTAATCAGACAAATGATATGCATCAAACACGTGAATTCATCAAACATATGACCAGCCGGAAATCATATGTGGATGGACTTATGCCCTCATCCCTTAGCAGATTAACGAATCTTGCGATACGACGCCGTTTAGGCACACGGTCAACCAACTTATAATTCGTTTTATGGATCACGATTAACCAACTCACACTGTTTAGGATCATGGAAAACCAACAAATGCTAATGCTCCATCCATCGTGATATGAGTTCAATTTCATCTTTAATTCGAATAATCAATTATACCAATTCTTTTAAATGATCAATCAATATTCGCAGACATTCAATCCTAATTCATCTATACAAGCAACGATTAATCACCTGGTTTCGATATTCTTTAAATTCAAGTTCTCACAACAACATCAAACATATATAATTCCTGTTCAACGCCATCATGCATGCTTATTTTATCTTTGCCAAGTATCTAGTGCAACTATCATTACAATCATAAATAATAATTGAAATCGGAAGTGATACTCACTCGGCCATGGTTCGCCGGTCTTTTAAGAGTAGTAGTCGGGTGGTAAGGATTCATCGGTTTCGGGATCACCTAACAAGGAAGAAAAACCCTAATAAGTATTTCATCACTTAACTAATCCAAACTATATATCAAAACTAATCAAAATCATAAATCTCGCTATTTGCGGAAGTCTCGACTTAAAACGGCCATAACTTGGTCATTTTAACTCGGAATTTTACAAATTATATATCGATTTCTATCTACTTTGAAAGATATATCTAATTCTAATATTATTTTCAAGTTTTGAAAATATTTAGATCACGAAACAGAGGGATCGGATCTGATCAGTAACGATCTTCATTTCCGAAAAATAGTTTTGTAATTGTTTGAAATGTTCCTATTTGATAATTCAAGTATACATGAAATATGAATGATTTCCTAACATGGATGACATGTGATGAGTTTAATGTATGCATGATCTTGATGATTTTTGCTAAAGGAAAATTTTATAACTTTTATTTTGCAAGACCACAATGACAACTACTTATGAAAATCTAGTTTTCCAACTTTGACAATACACTTGTGTTTTGGAATTCATTCTTAGGAATTTCTAGTTATCTCAGTTAAAATTAAGTCTTCATAACATAAACTACCTAAAACTTTCATTTTTACATAAAAATTTGCATTTTACACTTTGCAAATATGTTTTCAAATAGGATTTACTCAAAAATCCGAATTTTTAGAAAATACTTTTTGAATGATTCCTTTGGGAAAAACTTGTTTAATGCATTAAAATTTAAGACTTTACTATACCTACTACTTAAAGACTTCATTTAATACATAAAACTTTTATTTTGAGCTTGAATAATAGGTGTTTTCATGGGCATCATTCAAAGTTACGGATTTTACAAGTTGACTACTAACTCAAAATTTTCCATCTTGATTCTACTTTTTGTTTTACACATTAATCTCATCAAAACTCATTTCAACTGAAAAAATCACTACTTAATGATACCTATTACCTATGCCCTTCATTTTTCACATAAAAAATGAGTTTTAAAGTTGATACAAGGGTTTCAAAATATAGCTTTGAAGTCATACGAATTTTCTTTTGAACATTTCTAACAAAAACTTTTCCTTTTAAGTTCTTTATCTTATCTACATAAAGATCCACATTTATATACACAAGACCAAATCTTTATGAGCATTAATGCATGAAAACACAAAATATCTATATGAACATGAATGGCAAGTATAATATGAGTGTCTAAGTACTAGATCTACTATTTATAATGCATGAAAAGGAGTTTAAGAACATGAACATATATTTTTATGCAAGATCTCTACTTCTATATGCATGAACATGATAATATCCCAACCAAAAACTCATCAAACATAAGATCTACTCTTGATGGCTTGATATTCATGTATTAGCATTTTCTTATTCCTAGCAAATGCTCATGGGATTTAAGGTGAAAATACATGAATAATCTTGCCATTACAAGATTAAATGGTAGGAAAGCTCAAGAATCATCACCTAAAGTTGGATTTGGTGAAGAAATGAAGCTTTTGTGTGTGTGTGTGATGGGGTAGTGGAGCTCACGGTAATGAGAGGAAAATAGAGAGAGTTTTGTGATTTTTTGAACATGAAATGAATTGAAGGAGAAGAAAGTTAAGATTATTTATATTAAGTGAAATTAGGGTTTGTTTGATTAAAAAATGAGATAAATAAAACAATTTGGAGGCCATTGGGAGGGGGCATGCACCGACCATCTTGAGAGTAAGAGAGAGGGAGAGTTGAATTTGTTTTAAATTGGAATTTATGTAATAAAAAGTGTTAAATGTAATAATTTATTAAGAAACAAAAATTTATTGGAAAAGAAAATATAATAAGTGTTTGTCAGGATGTAAGACTAGGGTATGAGTTGCGTGTGTAGTAGGTTGTACTTGTAAATAGTAATAAATAGTAGACAAGACATTTACTTTACCGTTAGTAAAGAAAATACGGGAAAAGGCTATAACTGTAATTTTTATAACTTGAAAAATTATAAAACTTATATTTTTGGAATCCTTAGAAAATTTCGATTCTAAAGAGTATTTCGAAATATTTTTCTGAGTTTTTAGTTCCGGGGCTCACTTTTCCGTAATGGAGCTCGGGAAGGCCCGGAATAGAAAATTTTTCGAAATTAAAACTTTCTATGGTTTGAAATATACTTTAAAACAATATTCCACATTAAGTTATTTTATAAAAGTTCTTTTGATATGAAACCGAAGGAAAGCCGGATCTAGGATTTCTAGGTTTCTCTCACAAAGCTTAAACTAATCCGGTTCAGGGTTTTGTTTTTCGATTTCCGAAGTTTACTTGATCACTAGGAAAACCGGGGTTTACAGGTAGAAACCATGTCATAGGGTGGTATGCCTTGGTAGGTACATTAGAGAACATTGGAAATGAAGGTCCCATGTGTTTAGGAATGAAGGAGGTGCAATGCCAACCACAATGGAGTCTTCATGGTCATGGTGTAACTCCCTACTCCCATTTGCTATATTATGCGTTATAGGTTCAGCTTCATCGTCATCATCTACCTCCACATCATCCCCATCATCAGAACCATGCTGAACATGGGGAAAAAGCCTCAGCACTCCATGCTGGTCTTGATATCGCATGGCTTTCTAGGTAATGCAACCATGCGAGATGCACTATTAGCGAGAGTTATTTTCTCAAAGTCTTGCATCTATTGAAAAGAGAGCCATCATATCAAATTTATGAGAAAAGGCCACAGGTTGATACAATAAATGAACTAGAACAACTATCCTTACCGTACGACCAAATGAAGCTCATGATCAACCTATGGTATCGACGTGTGATGTATCGATACTATTGGTTGTTGTGTTTGTTTTGAAAACTAAGCCTTTTAAATTTATAATTTTCTAAATCACTCTTCTAACTACGGTTCCATAGGGCAAGCGCACCCATCAAATGTAGTATAGTGAAAATGATTTAGGTCGGTCCCAAGGGAAAAATGACAAGTACTTCTACTTCTGCCCTTCTCTTATTATCTAGATGATGAAAAACACGAGGGAAAATCTATCAAACTAAGAGCTAATCTAAACCTAAACTAACAAAATCAACAATCAAAAGCAGGAGAACTCACAACAATATACAAAACTAAAGATAAAACAATTCACAAGGTTGCTTGGAACATGCTTCACTTTAGATCTATTAATGTAACTTAAGGAATTTCTTAGAAAAATGGTTGTGTTGATTATTGAACCATCGGATTCATTAAATTAAATTAAAGCTTCTCTCAAAGTCGATAACTCTATATCCAACCAAAACTAGTAGTCTGAAATTCCAATTAGATCCACGTAAAGCTCAAGAACTTGTTGCTTTAGAAACCCAAGTCAATGAATTTTAGAAAACAAGTGACAAAATACTTTCACTTGTCTTCAGCAAGAGGTATTTAAGATCAATCTTATCAATAGCCTAGATCTATCAATTAAAATGATCTCTCGATCTATTTTAAGGAAATAAAACATGAACCCATATCGTGCACTATACAGATTCAAGATCTATTAAGCTCGAGCTATTGAATTCAATAAATCAATCACGTTTTCAACAAAAGCACAGGTTAGTTACATAAAATCGATCAAGGATCCACAAACCTAAGCAAAATAAAGCTACTCCTATATGGATATGGTAATACAAATCAAAGATTCATAGAAATAGCACAAACCTATTAGTAGATAAAGCAATTAAGAAGAGAAAATCCTTGACTAATTGAACATTGAAGCACAAGCTGCTATGGAACCCTCAAAATTCTCTTAAGTGTCCTCTCTAAATGCTCTCTCTATATCCGAATGATTCTCTCTACTCTATTCTAATATTCGATTCTATTATGATACAAGGAATGGTATGATATAGGATATGGGATACCTCCAATATGAATGTAGGAATGAGTATTTATAAGCTGCTCATTTCTTCCCCTCCCATCCCGCCCATATAGTGCTAAAGAAGGGGCTAAAAAAATAATGGCCTTCTTTCAAGCACTTCTTGCTTTAATTGCTTCAAATTATCATTTAATTGTCCAAATAAGCCCATGAAGCTTTCAAATGAATTTGAATACAATAAATGTCCTTTTTTTCATTAAAATACAAAAATTACATAGTAAATATGTCCAATTAAGCTCAAATAATATGGGTTTTTAACACTTATCAACTATCCTAGGTAATCTGGATTTACCCTTCCTCCTATTTGAATAGGGACTACATAATTTGCATAGTCATTCCACAACTGGATGTAGCCTCCATGTAAATTCGACCGTTCACATCAAATGACCCACGTAAGTCAATGGAATGGAGCTACACATTTGTGTTGGCTTTTGGTGGGATCCCTTGAAGGCCACCAAATTGGCGGAGCACTTGATTTAGGAAGTGCCACTCAATAATCCAGAAGCAAATGAGAGGCACCCATGCTAGCCATATATGTTGGCTTGTGTAGCAAAAGGAGAGAGGCATTCTAGCAAGCCATTAAGATATGGCTCCGACTTTACCTACAATCATAACAAACAAAACATGAGCTACCATCATGCAGAAAAGTTGTGTGAAAAGGAAGTTAAGATAATACCATTACCTCATCTGTTGTTTACCTGTCAAGTGCATCCAGATAGGATGACATGACATGCGTGGAGTGATGTGTAGTGTCCCGATGGAGTCTCCATCTAGCCTCCAATGGGAGACCGGCAAGGGCATACATCCCAAACCTAAGAAGTAGTGTCATGTGTGGTAATCTGTCCCAAGCCCAAATCTCAAGAAGAATGACTAAACCACCAATCTCCTTAGCTTCCTTCTTAGAGGCTTGATAAAGTTGCCTGTACATCCAGGCTAATACACCAGACCTTCAACTGTACTCCCCTGTGGTACATAGATTTGCCAATAATGGCGAAAACATTGTGTGGACAAGATTTCTAGACTTAACAGCAAAGAGGAACCACCAATCATTAGCAATATGTATGCTCGGGTGTACTTCATTACACTAATCTCATCTGCATTAATGGGCAACTTACAGGAAATAAAGGAATAGCCAATCCATGTTGATGTGGCCTCCTCTCCCACTAGAATCTCCAAGTGCCTTCGCAAGCAATTCCAAATACAAGTTGGTCCAATTGAAATTGGTGTTACCCACGATAGGTCACCCATCAACCTATAGTCCTAGCTACATCTTCACATATAGGAGAGTGATGATAACCTCTCTAGAGGGCATGTACAAAGTATGAATCTTAAGCCTCCAGCATTCAACAAATGCGGCGATAAGATGCTAGTCAATCTTGATGTATGACAACTAGAGGACTAAATAGAAACCGACCATCTGGAGATAGGGAATCATGTATGGATCCACCTAATTTCCTCCATCATTACAGCATAGTCGTAACTCATGACGCTACACAGTCATCACCTGGTGGCATACCCCCCAATCTCCTCTATCCTACAATAGATAAAAAGGTATAGAATTATTCATTAACCATTTGAAAATATAAACAATGTGTGATGTACTTGTGCAATCCAAATGTACATTGACTTAAGTGAGTCTTGCTATGATAAAACAAAACCGTTCAATTGTATAGGCTTCATATGCCTTATACAATGAAAGTGAAAACAACTTTAACTATTGAACCTTGACCTTTCATTAGACACTTGAATTGAATAACAACTTCAATCTAACTACACTTATAGTGAGAATAAAGATAGCAATAGCACACAAGGTCTAAAACCAAAGAAAATGCTAGCAAAATAGACTCATCAATTTTTAACATGTCTTACACACCATACAACTGACCAATAATTGCACAGACTACTTAACGTCACTACATAATGAGGTATTATATGTGCAGCACACATATCACAAGACCCACACACGATTTGCACTAACACGCGCACTTATCAAAGTTAGACATGCAATATGAGCTAACATCTCAGCTGCTCACACATACTATAAAATAGAAATTCTAGGGTCTTAACTCTTACTTTCACCAAAACGACACTAATGTGGAGTGAAATAAGAAAAATTACAAAAGAGAAAGAGCTTAACAATTGAAAATCTAAGCCCCAGAAGTAAAAGGGTTGGTGATCTTGCACCTTTGGAGTGGTAGTTAGGAGAGAGTTTTGTGGTTGTGTTTGTGATGCGAGTTAATGAAATGAATTTGGTTGAAAATTTTTTCGTTTATATATGATGGAGAGGGCACATGTGCCAAGAAACATGCGCCTTCGTTAGTTTTGCACATGCACCCTCCTTGGCCATATATATATATATATATGATATAAATTTTGGGCAAATTCAGCCCATCACAAATACGAGAACACATTTCTCATCGAGATACAACTCTGGAGGCACGACATAACCAATCCTATCACTTTTGGGTGCTAGAGCTTCAATTGCGAAGGTAAAAATATCTTCCCCTTCAGCTATTTTTCATACCTCATTTGTGTCATTATTGTAAGAATGATAGTTGAAACCCTAGGGTTTTCATTCAAACAAGAGCAGTGAAATTTTGTTAATTTTGGTTGATTTGTCTCTTTGTAAGTGTGTTAGATAGCAGTAATTGTAGTTGTATGCTTCGATGCATGTGATGGATCAATGGTTGAAGTTGTTATTTGGTTCATGCATATCTAGTGTTTGGGGAAAAATTTATGCCTTGCACTATATTCAATCTGCATTTTATAGTTATTACTATTACTTAATGGCAATCTTGATTCATCGGGATTGCAATGGGAGATGTTTTTCACCTTATGGTATATGCACATGGTAACATTGTGAAAGGTTCACATGGGCTAGAGTAAGACAGGCCTCCATTAAGGAAAGTTCGGATGAGAATGGATACAAGTTTTGAACTATTTGTTAGAAAGATATGTGAAAGTATTGGCATGGATCCCAGTACCAAAGGTATTGAAATAATACACAGGTACCCTTATTGCATGCCAAATGGACCTCCTTTTATGCTTATACCAATCATTGATGATGAGAGTCTGGAAGATCTATTGGCTCAAGCAAAGGAGTTAGGTGTTGGCTTGATACAATAGTTGTTTATGCAAATATCTGGTTAGTCAACTGTACCGGATGTGAATTCAGTATCACAAACTTATTTAACTTATAAGTGCAACTAACAATGAATGCACGAGTTGGGGTTGATGTATACATCTAAGCTCATGAGGATCCATGACGCACGGAGGTACGATAGGTTTATCTCAAGATGTTGATTCGTGCACGAATACCCAGCTTGTGATCTTCAAATATCAATTGATTCTAAGAATACCTAGATATTTGGCATCAAAAATCGAAATCTACACAAAGATGATGAAATTTGGAATAGAGAGAATACTCTAAAAAAAATTCATTCAAAACAATCTATCTCTCATATGCCATAAGGCTTACATATATATAGGCAAGCTTGAAAGTTGCCATAACCGAAAAAGGACTAAAACCTATTAAATAAGATTAAATAGCATTTAAAAGGAAAAACTAAAATTGATATCCTATTAAAAGACATTAAATCCTATGAAACTAACATCCTATTAAAAGACATTAAATCCTATTAAAAATCCTACTAAATGATACTAAAAATTATTTTTTAAAAATATTAAATGATATTCTAAAGACATTAACCACATTATTAATTACAAATTTGAAAAACCTAAAAGACATGTATAGTACCGTTCCAACACCGGCAATATAGAATAAAGGCCGGCGACATAGGTTGCCGGCATAAGATTTTCCGTATCTTTATCCTATGCTGCATCAATCCACTTATTGGTCATGTCTACACGGATCATCTAAGGCCAAGTGCATATGTTTCCCCACCAATGTTCTATTCCCTAATGCCAGTAAAGGAATACCTACCAATGCAGGTGAATGAGACATTGTCACAACTGGACAATAGAATATAGGAAGAGGTCATGCCTGCACTCAGTCATAGTTTTGCTAATGAAAATTGGGATGGTACTTATTATGTCGATAGAACAGGATCCCCTTGAAGATGAGCAGAGTTAGTGAGGATGACAATGATGATGTGGCTGAAGGTGACCATCAATCAACTGAAAATACTTCTATTAAATTGCATGCACAACAACCAACTTCTTCCACGGGTACAGAAAGTGGTGTTGGTTTATCTTAGATGTCTACTATAAGGGATGAAATTCCATATTTCAAGGTTGGTAGCGATGGTGGATACATCACTTTTGAGGAAAACCTCAAAATTATGTGTAGTAACATTTAAAGTGATGATTTAGAGAAAGGCATGATATTCAACACAAAGGCTAACCTAATTCACCATGTAAAATCTTTTCATATGAAAAACCATTGCAATTTCCGAGTGATGAATCGGCTAAGAACCTATGGTTGGCCTATTGCATTAAGTGAGACAACAGTTGTCTATGGAGGCTTCGTATTATAAGCAAAAGGTAGAGGGCCTATTTGTTATCACTAAGTTGGAAGGGTCATTCATGTGTTAATGCCATGGTAAGTCAAGACCATTCACAAATAAATTCAAATGTCCTAGCAAGAGAGTTTCTAAACTTTATAAAGAATGAGCCAGATGTGAAGATTAAGACACTAGAGTCTCATGTGGAGAAGGTTTTCGAGTATAAAGTATCATGTAGAAGGATGGGAGGATAAGTGAAAGGCGTAACATAGGTTTATGGTGATTGGGAGAAGCCATACAACAATCTTCCAAAATTATTCACTGTTATCAAAGCAACAAATCAAGCAACCAAGTTGGGTTGGGTTAGATAGGTTGACCTATCCCTGGACAGTTAATCATAAACTAGGTTTTCTGGGCATTCGCTCCATGTATGGAAGCCTTCAAGCATTGTAAGCCTATTATATGTGTAGATGGGACATTTCTTTACAAAATACATAAGTGTTCCACTTGTAGCCTGTGGCATCGATGGAGTCAACCAAATTGTCCTGTTAAATTTTAATTGACACAAAAGGAATCAAAGGAGGCTTTGAGCGGTTTTTACAAAATTGAAGCTTGTGTAATCACAACCGAGTAGAAGATAGTATGCCTAATATCCGATGGGGGGAAAGGAATTGTTTAAGCATACAAAGATCCATCAAATGGTTGGCTTCTACCTTTTACAATCCATCTCTTTTACTTTGTCACGTAGCGATAATTTCAATAAGATGTACAAACCATCAAATGAGCATTGTGACTTATGCTATGTTCCAGGCCAAGCCTCATAAGTTGAGAATTTCATGCAATTTCTAGCAAATATAAGCAAGAGGTTATTGAGTACTTTAACTAGACAGAACATAATGGCTCTTTCTGTTTAGAAAAGGAACAATGGATGCTCGCATATGATGGTTTCCATTACATTGGGCATATGACAATAATATTGCTAAGCGTACATTTTTATACTATTGGTTAGGGCCGACTAGTAGCTACACTTGTTAAAAAAAATTTTCTACAGCTATATTATGAATTGGAGAGCAGCCATGTCTAGGCTATAGCGGGTATTCAAAGGAAAGAGATATGCACTAAAACACAGTGAAATCGCTAAACAAATGGAGTGGCTAATGAATATCAAGTGACAAGCTTCCATCATAGCACAGGGCTTTTTGAAATCTACACATGAAGCAAACGTGTTTGCGTATGGTCTTAAAGGGAGGTGACGGACACAAAAGGTTGACATGTCAATCATACATGCACTACAACAAATGACATATATAATCGATCCCTTGCTCACATGCTATAGCTGCAAGTGCTCTAGTTAGAGTAGACAGTAACTCGTTCGTTGGCATTGGATAGGTATCCAATCGATTGTAGGTTTTACAATGCTCATTTCATTCCTCTAGATGAACTTGATTGACCTGTGATAAATGTGTAAAAATACACATTATCTCTACTAAAGTTCATATAAAAACTAACATTTCTTTGTGTTTTAATGTATAATCTATTGAAAATTGTGAAATGTCTATTTCATGGTTCAATTGTAGGAAATTGGAGAAAATGTTTCAAAAATAGTTTTTCATGGTAAATTAATGTTTTTCACTGCTTTCATTTACTTTTGTATAGACATGTGCTTCAAGTCTGAGCCAATTTGCATTCGTGCAACAACTGAGCACAAGTTTGAGCTTATTAAGAACAATATGCTCTCCAGAATAGTAGAACTTCACGTGACCAGTCTAAGCAATAGGCTGATTAGGATAAGCATACACCGGCCTAAGTTGTTGAACCCAAGTGCACCCAGCAATTGCCGAGCAAGAGGATGGAGCCAAGTTAATTAGCTTCCTGTGGATTCGACCCTTAATATCCTACTTAGATATACTTGCATGATCGGTACATTTGTCAATGGTTTTCATGCTAAAATTGATTATTTTTATTAAAACGTGCATTTATAGTTGTCTAGCAAACGTAAAATCCAAGCAATAGCAAAAACACTACAAGCAATTTACCACCATTGTCATGGAGCTAAACTAAAGACTAATATTACATTTGTGGTTAGACCTTGAGACTAGGCTTGGTTTGTTTATGTGTTTTGTTTTTTGTATATTGCATGTAGTTGTGTTCTTTTAGTGTCTAATGTATGTTTTGTGTTTAGTAGAGTAATACTTGTTTTATTTTTAGCTTAAAAAATTTCAAGGTCGTCAGCTTCATTGTTTGTGTTCCTGATCAATTTTGATTGTTTGCATCATGAGCTATAATGGTTTAATGGGCTGGTATTGTAGGGATGATCATGCGAATTATGAGTGCCCTACTCCTTATTTATATACCTCAGACCCATTCAATAAAAATGCACCTCAATTTTACAATCAATGTAAAGAATTTTCTAATCATGGCCCGACGACTATAGATGATATGGTGTGTAGAGAGTGTGTAGTAGATATCGTACTTTTGAGTATCGAAATGGGAGACCTATCCTAGATTTATATCACCCCACCTCCATTCCTCAAGATTTGAGCTACCACCATAATCTAGAATGGAGGTCAAGTGAGGAACCTTTTGTCATGCCCCAAGGGGTACCCTAAATGTGGTAGTTCGCCACATACAATATTAAGATTTAAGAATGAATACCTTAATTACGTGAAAATCTCGATATTATTTGTAATGTACAACACGGTAATAGAAGATGCTAGTGAAAATGTAATTTAAGCAGGCAATACAAGAATTTGATAAACATTAACCCACATATAAAAGTTCTTTAGTTAACTACAAAAGCCTTAGGGGTAGCCCCCCACTAAATATTTTCCAAGGATCGAAACATAAATACTAAGTCTTTATAATAAAACTTAAATAACTTCACCAACAGATTTTAAAGGAAGTCCGATCTAGGTCCTTGATTGGATTTCCCCCAAAAGCTCCCAAAAGATGACTTATACGGACAAATGGAGATCATGGGTACAAAAGCAAACGCTCTTGCACATACAAAAATCTATAGGGGTGTAAGCGTTACTAGCTTAGTGAAAATTCCCGGTTTACCATACTCAGAACAAAAATTGTCAAACAAGTTTAATTATTCAAACAAGTGAAATGCAACAAACACATGAGCATACAAGACATATGATTTTCTAGAACCATAGGTTGAATGAATTTATACTCTTCATTTGGAGTTGGTATACTGGGCAATTATGACCAACTAATAATTTAGAGTTTTATTGGCTGCTAATCGCAACCAACGATAGATCTTACCGGCTACTACTCGCCACATGCAAATACTACTGGTTATGCCAACCACCACTATCATACAGTTATCCTACCAAATGTACAGTAGCACATGCAATGAGACTCTATTCGTGTAGTGCATGATTCAACTTTATTAAGAGTCTAGCATTTAGTTAATTTATTTTGAAGGTATTCATACAATTTTTAGATATGCCAATATGGTAGTAAAACATACAATTTATTATAGACAATTCAAGACTAGATATGCTTAAATCAATTCACCAAGCAATATAAATTGCATGCACTTTTCCATTTTATTTTTTTTTCTTAGTTCTAATGTCACTAAACTACAAGCACAAACATGAGTATGTAAAATAAGGTGGAGTTAACTCACTCGACCATATCTTGATAGTAGCTCCTTTAATCAAAATAGTCCTCGACGTAGCAAATGTCGTCTTCTTCGTATCTTAAATAAAGGAAATACCCTAAATGAGTATTTCATGGAATTCCTACTTAAGTTTTCTAACTCTAACTTCTATTTGCGGTAAAATTCATATTGTTGGAATTTCGAACTTAAAATGGTCATAACTTGCTCATTTTAACTCGAATTTTGCATCTTATATGTCTAACTATTGGAAATAAAAAAATGTAAGAAATAGGTGTATATGTATAAGAAAAAGTAGAGATATGTGAATATTGATGAATAGTAACATGAATAGTAGACAAGAAATTTAATACCGTTAGTTAAAAAATGCGCGTAAAAGTGCGATATATAACATTTTTAGTTATCGAAAAATTATAAAACTGATATTTTTGAATTTCTATATTATTACAAGTCTAACGGTGTTATTAGAATATTTTTACTATTCTAAGCCTCGAGACATGTTTTTCGAAAACTGATCCCGATCGGGTTTGGACCAATTAAATTTAACAAATCTGATCTACCAGGCTTTCTAATATTATTATGAATCATATTCTACAATTATCTTAATTTTATTGTTATAAGGTTAAGAGCGCGGACTATCGGATCTAAATACTAGGGATTGTTATAGTCTTTGTTGACTTTTAGGGTTTCCAGTTGACCTCTAATTCTAGGGTTAAGCATAAACTTATCATAAAATCCAAGGGTTTACAACCTACCCTCCTTAAAGGAAGTTTTGTCCTCAAAACTTGATTTGCATACCTGATTCGTCAACAACTCTGGATATCTCGTTGAATTCCTCCTCAGCTTCCCAAGTGGCCTCTTCATGGGAATGGTTCTCCATAGAACTTTGACATATTTGATTTCTTTGTTCCTTAACTTCTGGACTTTATGATCAAGATTGAATCGAGTGTTCATAGGTAAGGTTCTCTTTTAACCGCACCCGTTCAAGCTCCAGAATCTGATCAGGGTCAGGTATGTGCTTTCTTAATACTGAGACATGAAACACATTGTGTTCTCCCGATAAATTTTGGTGGTAATGCCAAGCGATAGGCCAATTCTCCCACTCTTTCAAGAATCCCGATGGTCCAATATATCTCAAGCTCAACTTTTCTTGCGATCGTATACGATGGATACTCTTTATAGGATTTATCTTCAAGTATACATGATCTCTGATATCAAACTCAAAAGCTTGACGTCTTTCGTCTGCCCCAACTCTTTTTCTTGTCTTGAGCTTCCTTCATTCTTTGCTAGATGATCCTGACTTTTCTTGCGGCATCTTGGATAAAGTCAGGTCCAATGGCCAACTTGTCCATATCATCCCAAAATAGAAGGACTGCATCTTCCTCCGTACAAGTCTTCATAAGGTAGCATCTTGATGGTTGAATGGTAACTGTTGTTGTAAGCAAATTTAACCAAAGGCAAGTGCACTTTCTAGCTACCTTTGAACTCTATAACACATGCCCATAACATATCCAGGGTCTAAATAGTTCGTTCTGACTGTCCATTGGTTTATGGGTGATAAGTAGTACTGAAATGTAACTTAGTCCTCATACACTTTTGCAGACTTGTCTAGAATTTTGACACAAATCGGGGATCTTAATATGACACAATTCCTACTGGAAATCCATGTAAACTTACAATCTCCTTTACCTATAACCTTGCTAGCTTGTCCATTGAATAGGTCATGTTGATAGGTATGAAGTGTGCCGACTTGGTAAGTTGATCCATTATGACCTATATGGCGTTATATCAGGCTAATGTTCGAGGTAGGCTACACACGAAGTCCATCTTAACTTGATCCCATTTCCATTCCGGTATGCTAATGGCTTCAAAAGTCCTTTCGGTCTTTAGAGCTCGATTTTTACTTGTTGATATGTAGGGTACTTCATTACAAGTTTAGCCACGTCTCTTCTCATCTCATTCCAGAAATAGTGGCTCTTAAGATCTTGGTACATCATAGTCCCACTGGGATGCATAGTGTATCCCAAATTATGAGCTTCACCCATAATTTCCTTTTCCATCTCCTCATCATCTAGTGCACACAATCTTCCTTTCATTCTTACTACATCCTCCTCATTTATTTTGAAATCAGCATACTTCCCTTCCTGTACCTCTTGCTTCATTTTCCGAATTGTCTAGTTATACCGTTGCGCTTTCTTGAACCTGTCTATTAAGGTCGGTTCCATAACTAGGTTAGAAATTTTTGCCTCCACACTATAGGTCCCGTAAATTCAATACCTAGCCTTTCAAATTCCTTTACTAACTCCTTCTGTGTAATGAGTATGGCAGCAACTTCTTCGTGGTTCTTCTGACTTAAAGCATTTGCCACTACATTTACTCTCCCGGGATAATAATTTATTCTGAGATCATAATCCTTTATGAGTTATAACCATCTCCTTTGCCTCATATTCAATTCCTTCTAAGCAACCAAATATTTAAGACTCTTATGATCCATATATATCTCACATCACTATTCGCAGAGGTAGTATCTCCATACCTTGAGGGCAAAAACAACCACAACTAGCTTAAGATCATGCATCGGGTAGTTCTGTTCGAGTGGCCTTAATTATCATGAAGCATATGTAATCACCTTTCCTTCTTGCATAAGGACACATCGTAAACCATTTCTTGATGCATTGTTATGGACTATATATGGCTTTTCAGGATCTGGTAAAGTCAAGATTGGAGCGGATACCAAACATTGCTTTAATTCCTAAAAACTTTGTTGCCGCTTCTCATTCCAAACAAACTTTTCATTCTTTTGGGTCAATTGAGTTAGTGGCTTGGCTATCTTTGAAAAATCTTGTACAAATTTCCTATAGTAGCCAGCTAATCTAAGAAAACTTCTATCCTCAGTTACTGTTTTCGGTTGTTTCCATTCCATCATGGCTTTGATCTTCTCGAGATCTACTAATATTCCATTTCTTGATACAACATGTCCTAGCAAAAGTTACGCTTAGATAACTTGGCATATAACTTATGGTCCTTCAAGGTTTGTAACACCATTCTTAAATGCTCTTCATGTTGTTCTGGCATTTTAGATTAGACCAAAATATCATTGATGAAGATAATTAAGTGCTTATCTAAGAGTAGCTTATAGACATGATTCATCAAGTCCATAAAAGCTATTGGAGCGTTGTTAATCCAAATGGCATTACCAAGAACTCATAGTGTCCATACCAAGTTCTAAAAGCAGTCTTTGACACATCTTTAGGTCTAATCCGTAGCTGATGGTATCCCGATCACAAATCAATGCGTGGGAATCTGCTTGCTCCTTACAACTGGACGAAGAAATCATCCATCCGCAGCAACGGATACTTGTTCTTGATGGTAATTTTGTTGACCTCTTGGTAATCGATACATAGCCTCATAGACCCATCCTTTTTCTTTACAAACAATACAGAAGCTTCCCAATTTAATACGCTTGGTCTGATGAATCCTTGATCAAGTAACTCCTGTAGTTGTTTCTTAAGTTCCTTGAGCTCAACAGGCACCTTTCGATACGGTGCCTTTGACATGGGTTCTGTATTTGCCATCAAATCAATCTCAAAATCAATTTCTCATTTCAAAGGTAACCCAAGCAACTCTTCTGGAAAAACTTCGGAAAACTCATTAATGATGGGGATGTTGTCAATGTTAGGCCTTTCCTTTTCTTCTTTCGTATTCCCTTCATAACTTTCAACTGCTTCTTTGACTTCTTCAATCAACTCAAATGATCTTAACTCCCACTTTCTAGAAGTCATAGATTCTCCTATAAATGCAAATTTTTCTCTATTCCGCCCCATGAACTCTACCTTTTTGTTTCTACAATCCACTATGGCTTCCACCAAAGATAACCAACTCATTCCAAGAATTACCTCATTTTTACTAATTTCCAATATTATGAGATCAGTGGTAGCATCGTGTCCTAATATTTTCATGGGACAATTTCTCAAAACTTGTTTCGTGGTCATCACACTACCCATGGGGGTCTTTATGCAAAAGCTAGTCGTAGTTATGATTATTGATATCTAGTCTTCTTGACTAGACGAGTAACGATAAACGAGTGTGTTGTATCGGTGTCGAAAAGGGTATAGGCGGTTTGGTACCCTACTTGTATGGTTCTTGCATTCAAGATGCATGGGTTACCAATCTTATTGCTTTTGTGGTGTTTCCTATGCATCTATCTTTATCGACTATGTCTTATATATATTGTTTATACTTAATAGATATAATAAAAAGCAAATATTTAGGGATTATAGCTAACCTATAACCAGTCCAAAATCATAATCTTCCTTGTTGTCGAGTGCGGCTAACTCCACTTCATCCTCATCGGCCTCCTCACAGAGCTATTTTCCCTCAAGGTTATAGATCCTTAGCCCATACATGGATAATGCCGGGCGACTTCTATTTCTACTTCCACTTTTCGTCGGAGTAGGTCCTCCTGACATTCCCTATGATCGAATGGTACTGTCTTTCTTTGGGGACATTCATTGGCGAAATATCCTGTCTGTTTGCACATAAAGCAAGTTGTAGAAGCCTTCTTTGGACAATCAGGAATGTTATGATTGGGATTGCCACAAAAGTAGCACTTTTTTTGCAACAAAGGGCATCTCTTCAGAGAGTATGCATCTTTGCACTTCTAGCAAGTTACAGTTACCTTTGAGGGCTGCTTCCTTCCACTGATGTTTCCTTTAATGCTACCAATAGGCTTAAACCTCTTGAAAGAGAAACTTCAGCTGGTCTCGTCCTAAAATTTCTTCCCAAAAACAACTACATTTTTCTCTGGAGCTTTAGCATTCCTTTTCTTTGCTCCTTCAATGGATCATGCTGTTTCCACCAACTCTTTAAAAGTTCGAATATCGAACTCCCCCCAATCTCACCCTTAAATCATCTAATCCATTCAGGAACACTTGTCGCTTCAATTCCTCACTACACTTATAAGACTCAGGAACATACTGCAAAAGCCTACTAAACTCCGTCTCGTATTGTTCCATTGTCCTTCCCTCCTAAGATATATGCAGGAAGTCGGCACCGTATCTTACTCTTAAACTGCAAGAAATTAATTCTCCAAAAACTCATTTTTGAATATGTCCCAAGTGACAGATGGTGGCAACTCATGACTTTTTGACTCCCACAAAATCCTGGCATTGAATCTCGACATATATCTCTTGTAATTTCAACAAAGGTAGTGCGACACATCATATGCGGCAAAAGATCTCTCCATTTACGCTAACTAATCTTTGGCTTCATTCGACTTCCTAAATGCTCTATCAAAGTAGCGATTGCTCTTAATGAAATCTAGGAACGATGTCCTGTATAGTCGACGTGGTGATGGTGGCGACAAAGGTGTAGTGTGTGACTGAGCATCATGTGGGGTGGCTCCTTCAATAGATGCTTGTGGTGCTTGCATTGGTGCTGGTGCTGATATGTTTATGTTCTTTTGTTGCACCCAGGCATTCAGAATCTAGGCTAATTGACCTAGTGTGGCCTGGAGATCACCCTATGGATTAGGAGGTGGAACCATTGGAGGTGCTTCTTGCTAATTTCCTTCATTCGATGGGTCATTAGATGCACGTTGTTCCCTTGCATGTCCTTGTCTAGGTTGGTTGTTTAAATTATTAGTTACATAAGTTTCATTAGCAAATTTTTAAGTCTTTTTAAGCATTGAAACATGGAAATTACGGAAATTGCAAAAATTCCAATTGTGATAGAAGATACATCAAAATCACAAAGGTAGTTTAAGTAATCAAATCGGGAAACAAAAAATTTTCAAACTAGAAATACTTCATAAATGAAAACAGTCAAGGGTATGAGACCCATACATAGGAGAAATCCATAACAAAAGCTTACAACGGAAATTGCAAAACATAACAAACACAAAACACCTTTCGGATAACATAAACTAAATTCCTAATCGATCCTATAACTTAGGTCGATCTTCTTACCAAATGTGATTTAGAATTTCAAGATGTAGTCAGGTGGTTATTTCATTTTCTGTTCTTCCTTCATCTTTCAAGCTTCCTTCTATCGAATTTTATGGAAAGGGAGTCATTCCATAGTGATCGGGGCTGGGGGTCATTTTAAGCCTTTTTGCCATGAACTGCCTCAAGTGGCTACGTACCATCATCCTTTTACCCTTATTGGAAGAACGAAACCTTGATGTGCTAGGTTCTCCTTACTCATGAGTTTTTTGTAGTGCATTCTCTTCATCGGATTTAACCATTATCACTTCATCAGCTTGGTTTCTTAGCATAGGGGTGTATGAATGGCTTCTACTCGAAGCATTTATCTAGAGTTAGGTCGGCATGCCATTCGGAATTATGATTAACTTCATGAGGGTTGGAGACATGGTCATCCCAAAGGTGATCCGTTCGTGGTACCATGGGTTCTACTTCTTGCCAACCTCTTCATCTTCTTATGGATCTTCCTTTTCTTCTTCCACTCCTTCTATATTTCCTTCCACTCCTACATATTCACCCATTCTTCATCTTGTGGCTATGTTGGAGTTGGCTTATTGGGATGTGATAGCACATTTCAATATACTCCATACCAATAAGATAGAACTCTCCATCAAATCGGTTCCATTCAATGTGGTCAATGAACTCATCATGTGCATAAATGTACACCGGACCTAAGAAGTTCTAGGTTCTAAAGTCGGGAAAAGCTGGGTATCTATCATTTCTAAATATAAATGTGGCCTCCTGGAGCATGGGAGTATTGTAGTAGCAACCCATGAATTGTTCCATACTGTAGATAACTTCCAAATCTATCCAATTTGGACACCATCGAGCATCGTACCTTATGCCTTCAATAACATGATCTTACATGGTATTACATAGTCCTCTCCTCCACATGTTGTACATTTCACAGGCGGACCTAAGGTGTCCTATAAGGGCAAAGTCCTCACACAAAAGCCTAACTTTCTGCCAGTAATTCACAAAGGTTTCATCACTCCTCATTGTCAGGCATTGGGCCTTTGCCCTAACTTCTCCAAGGGTAAGCTATAAAAGACAAGGAAGGTCATTAGTCTTTTTAGAAAACTCTAAGCTTTCCTAACTTATCTAGATATAAGCCTTGATTACTTAATTTTTATCTATCCTTTTCTTTTTCTAGATCCATTCCTATTACCTTATTCTTCTAAACTTGTTGCTTTGATACCAACTTAAACTATCACGCCCAAGGATACCCTAAACGTAGTAGTCTACCACATACAATATTAAGACTTAAAAATAACCACTTTAGTCACGCGAAAGTCTTGATATTATATGTAAGCATACAACATGGTAACAAGAGACGCTATTGGAAAATGTGATTTAAGCAAGTAATGTCATATAAAAGTTCATTAGTTCATTACAAAAACCTTAGGGGCATTCCCCTGTTAAATATTTTCTAAGGATCAAACATAAACACTAAGTCTTATAATAAAACTTAAATAACTTCACCATATTTAAAGGAAGTATCTAGGTCTGATAAGATCATATTCTACATGACTTTTAATAAGCAATTTGTGATTAATCAGTCTTAATTTCTATGAGAAATGCTAAAATTGGTATTGGGGTTGTTTAATTTGTTGTTTCAAAGCTAATTGGAACAATGGAAGGAAAATCAATAAAGTTGGGCAAATTTACATAAACTCAGGGGTACGCGACTTTTTTGGAATCAAAGCTGCTGCATTGAGATGGTGTTGAATGTGAATAGAATACAATTTATTAAAGCCGTTACAAGCACAACTGACCTTGATTTTAGATATGGTAACCCTTCATTGATTTCACTATATGCCGGCTAGATCCAAAAAATAAGCCGCTGACATTCAAACGGCGTAGGTCATCTACAAGATACAAATCGTTAAAGCTGAAGCCAAAGCTGCCTGTGTTCAAGCGTCGTAGCAGTGTATGCCACCTAAATACTGCAGACGTAGGAAGTGTAACTGTTGGCTTACATTTTGTAACTGCAAAAATTAGATGAAACGCCTGGAGTTTTGCTTATATATTCCGGGGTTTCCTTCACAATTACTAGGCATGAAATATAAAAAAAAAAAAAAGACAAAAATAAAGCAGCTTTCATTCCTTTATTAGAGATTTGGAGAGAGATCATTTGAAGCTTTGTATAAAAGAGATTTTGCAATTGAAGACCTTGTCAATTGAATTGGTGATATTTGATTTTATTCTTATGCAATTCAATTGTCTAATTTTGTCTTTCAGTATGACATCAATTGCATTTTCATATTTGGTTTGTGAATCATTATCCATGAGTAGCTAAGTTTCTATTGTAGGAAGTTGATGAATCCTCAAGCATGCTAATATGATCCTTGAAATTATGTTATATGATTGTTAGGGTTATGGAATATTCATATTGAATTCCTATTATTCATCTTATTTCTGTATGGAATTTGATTTATAAGAATCTTGATAACTCGGAAGGGAAATTAGGGTTCATAGGAATTCATGAATTAAGGTTAGACAATAATTGTGGGAGCGACGGAGTTTAATCTGATTTAGAAATTGTCTGTTGTGATTCATGCGATGTTTTATGTTGATTTCACACTAAGGAATTAGGAGAAGTTAATTTAAATCATTAGTCAATTATAAAATCGAGAGATTTGTAATTGTGAATTAGATTTCACTGATACTTTGTTTAGTAGAAGCTATTAGGTTATTTTATGGTTAGAAAGATATTGAAACTTTGATTGAGTTTTAGATTTTGAAAATTTCATATGAATATCCATAAGTCTAATTATTAATATAATATGATTTTAAATTTGACTAGCAATGTTAAGGTGGATTCTTTTCCTTCCCACATCATTTTGATATATGTATATATATATATATATAATATTGCAAAAACACTCTCATTGCATCCATAGATAAGTGTTATATTAGATTAATAGTAGAGACTTAGTTAATTCTCAAAATTCGATTGTCTAAATATTAGTTGAAGGTAATATCGGTCTAGTAGTTAAAGTGATCCTCGTGAGAACGATACTTTACTCACTTTTGTATTACTTGATCAGACCCGATATACTTACTGGTAGCATCCGTACTTTTATTTATATACACAATTTAAACGGATCAAGTTTTTGGTGCTGTTGCCGGGGATTCAATTAAAATTAGACTACCATTAGTTTTGCTAGCAATTTAGGTGCTTTTCTAAGGTTTGATTGTTTTCTTTTTTGTTTGCAGGTCACATGCACAGGAGTAAAAGTCAAGAGCTTCTACCAATTGACCCTGAAATTGAAAGAACTCTATATCAACAAAGAAGAGAAAACAGAAGGTGTGAGGAAGTGCTATAAGTAGAAGAAATGGCAAAAAATGAAGCGCAGAACAATGCAGACAACAATGATCAAAACAACAATCAGAATAATAATTAGATTCAGGTTGCACCTGCTTGTGCACTTCGAGATTAAACGGTACCCACTGTTCAGCATCCTACCGTGAGAAGGCCATCTGTTTAGGCCAACAATTTTAAGCATAAACCGACATTGATTCAAATGGTTGAGTCACATCAATTTTGGAGGATACCCTAATGAGACACTGGATGAGCACATTGCCAAATTCCTCCAATATTGCAATACTCAAACTTAATGGAGTTTCTAATGAGGCTATAAGAATGCAGCTTTTCCCTTTCTCTCTAAGGGATAAAGCTTTGGCTTGGTTCAACTCTCAACCACCTGAATCCATTGCTTCATGGGTAGATTTGACAACGAAGTTCTTGAATAGATTTTTCCCTCCTGCTAGAATTGCTAGATTGAGGAATGAGATTACCAACTTCACCAAGTTTCTTGGAGAATCATTATATGAAGCTTGGGAGAGATTTAAGGAGGCAGTTAGAAATTGCCCACATCATGGACTTCCTGATAACCTTTTGATTGAAAATTTCTACCTCAGTCTAGATAAAACTTTGAGGTCACTAGTGGATGCTACATCAGGAGGATCACTCATGGGAAAGACGTATGATGAAGCAAGTGTAATGATTGAGGAATTAGCTTTTAGTGCTCATAATTGGAGCTATAAAAGAACAATATCGAAAGTGGGATCTATTCAAGATAGTGAAGCCATGTAACAACTCACTGCTCAAATTTCGGCTTTGACTATACAGGTAAGTAAACTTGCATCATCTATTTCTTAGAATACTAATCAAGTTGTTACTTGTGAGTTGTGTTCAGGACCACATCCAGTTCATGATTGTCCTAATGGTACCACACCATCATCAAGTGGAGAGCAGCTCAACTATGTTGGAAACTTTCAAAGGGTTAATTATGGACCATATGTAAACAATTATCATCCAGAGTGCCGTAATCATCTGAATCTATCTTATCCACCTGGATTTAAAAAGCAAGGTCCTGTAAGGAATGCCCTGTCTTCACTTCAGTAGAATCAACCTTCAACTGATGAGTTATTGAGGACTTTTATAAGTACCACACAGAACACACTCAATAATGAGTAAGCTATTATTCAAGATCTCCAAGGGAAATTCCATCAGCTCGCTCAGCAAATGAGTAATAGACCATTTGAGTCTTTATCGAGCAACGCCGAGGAAAATCCTAAAACTAAATGTCATAATTATGAGAAGTGGCAAAGAAGTCGAACCCGTTGAGGAGAAAGTTGAAGAGACTGAGGAGATTCCAAGGAAAGACAAAGGAAAACAGAAGATGGAGGAACCAGTGCAAAAATCACCTGAGATAAAACCTTATGTTCCTCTTATTCCTTTCTAGAAAGATTGAAGCAATAAAGATTGGATGAGCAGTTTTCAAAGTTCCTGGATGTTTTCAAGAAGCTACAAATCAATATCCCATTCTTAGAAGTCATTCAACAAATGCGTTCATATGCAAACTTTATTAAGGAATTGCTTAGTAAGAAGAGAAAGATTGATGGGAGTGAACTGGTGGTACTCGTAGGAGAATGTTCAATGATTCTGCAAAAGAATATACCCAGTTTGCCAATAAATCAAAGAGATCAATGGAGTTTTACTATCCTTGCACTATAGGAGACTTTTACTTTAATAAAGTTCTTATAGATTTTGGTGCAAGTATTAATCTTATGCCCCTGTTTATTTTCAAAAAATTAGGACTTGAAGAATGTAAGGAGACTCATGTTACCTTACAGCTTGCAGATAGAAGTGTCAAATACCTACGTGGTATTGTTGAAAACGTCTTAGTAAAAGTTAACAAGTTCATATTTCCAGTAGACTTTATAGTCTTTGAAATGGATGAGGATCGAGAAGTCCCAATGATTCTTGGCAGATCGTTCCTTGCAATCAGTAAAGCACTAATTGATGTGGAACAAGGTAAGCTTAATTTAAGGGTAGAAAATGATAAGGTAACGTTTAATGTTTATGATGTGATGAAAAAAAATTAATAAAGGTTCTTACTATGCTATTGATATTATTGATGAGTTTATCTCTATGTCTGTTGAAGATAAGGTAGCTGTGGACACCATGGAATCTATTTTGAGAGATCTGGATGACTGGAGTAATGATGAGCAAGAGGAAGAAGTTCAGTAAGTGCCTCAAATTAAAACTAGATACTATGAAGAGTTGGGCACTAGTGAGAGCAAGCCAGTACCATCATTGATACAATCACCAACTCTTGAGCTTAAACCCTTTCCTACACATTTGAAATATACTTTTCTTGGAACTGGAGATACTTTGCCTATAATCGTTTCATCTTATTAGATAGGTGAATAAGAGCAGCAGTTACTTGGAGTTCTAAGGAAGCATGAAGAAGAAATTGGATGGACTATTGCAAATATCAAGGGAATTAGCCCTATGATTGGTACTCACAAGATTCTGATGGAGACTGAGTGCAAACCTATAGTTCAACCACAGAGGAGACTCAACCAGACACTTAAGGAGGTAATGTAAACCTTTGAAATTTTCATAATTTTTAGAAAATAATCTAAGAAGTTTAACACCAAAACCAAAATCCTGAAAATCGACCCAAGTTAAAACCAAATTCTAAATAAGGTCAAACACGAGAATTCTTAATCTTGAGGGAAAGAGAACCTCAAAACAAAATGGAAAATTCGACTATCGGTCGATTCAATATCCGTACACTAATCAAATCATCTATCTAATTTCTAACACGCAAATCAAGGTGATAAATCCAAATAACGCTCAATAAAAAAAAAAACTAAGATCTTAAATCCTTCGGTGAATTTCAGAATCAAAAGTTTTAATTTTCACCAAAAGTCAAACTGAGTTAACCCATAACCCTATACTTGGTTAAACGATCCCGAGAACTAAAAATATTAAATAATCATAAATAAAATAAGTTAAACCATAGATATCGAACTAAAAATATAATATGGGTAAAACCTAAAAATTTTATGATCTTACGAATAACTTAAACTGGAAGTCAAAACGGAACCCTAAAAGTCAACAAAACTTACACTAAACAACAAAATGAAATAATTGTTGATAAGTTCGTAATAATAGAGGAAAGCTTAAAAAATAAGATTCACAAAATTTTAATGTCTTCGGATCCGAACGGGATCAGTTTTCAAAAATCTTTATACACGTATTTTTATACTACGGTATTTTAATAGTATAGTTTACTATTCATAGTACTTTTTTACTATTTATTATTATATTCATCTCTACTTTTTTCTATACCTATTCATACCTACATATCTATTTCTTACAATTTTCTTTTCCTATAAAAATTCTACACACATATTATTAAACTTCTCTTACACTTTTATTCTAAAATTAATTTTAATCACTTCTCTCTCCCTCTTCTTCAAGTTGCTTCCACCCTCCTCTCTTCCCTCTCTAATTATTTTCTTTTTTAATTTATTTAATTACATCTAATTTTCACTCCAAAATTCTATAAATACCCTCTTCCTCCTTCATTCTTTTACACAACTCATTCTACTACCAAAACTCTCTCAAATTCTCTACACAAACACTCTCTATAAAATTTTCTTTACCAAAACTCTCTTTCACCAAATACTCACAAAATTTCTCTCTATACACAATCCAACTATCATTTCTCAATAACCACATAACCATACATTCACTACCATATTCATACCACATAAATACTTTAGATAAAATTTCTTCCAACCATTTAGTTTATCCATGTCATGTAACTTAACATGAGTAGTGTTGTTTTTAAACTCACATGAGTAGTAAAAACAACATGTTCATGTTTTGTTTTTGCACATGAAAATCCTATTTTATTATCTTGACATTATATATGTTGTTACTATTTGTTATTATCATTCTTATTATTATGCTAACTTCTTATTCATATCTAACTAAATATATTTATGTATTTATATATAATCTTTAGAGCATATAAGTTCACTTGTTATTTATTTAAATTCATGCCTTGTAATTTATTTATTTCATATTATTTTAAAGATTAGTCTTTCTAGTCTTAGACTTGTCCATATCAAGTCAAAACAATCTTTTCTTTATTTTCTTTATTCTTTTGGGATTAGTTTATTCTAAGTCCCAGGATGCCTTGATGAAGCTAAGGCTCCCAATACTTGACTAGGATACTTTGATGAAGTTGAGGTTCCCAATACTTGATATTTTTATTATCTTGCTTATTATTATTTGTTTCTAGTATTTTCTCATTTCCTTATTATTTTACATGCTCATAATACTTGCATCTACATAATGATATTGTCTCAACTAAATTTAAAAATAGAATTTCTCTTTATTAAAGGAACTTAAAATTAAAATTTCTATTATGTGACTTGTCATTAATAATGGAGTTATTATCAAACAACATAGAAATGGAAGTAATACAAGTTTTCTCAAATAACAAAGATAGCTTTACCAAGGAAATATAAGAAATAAACACCTTCTTTTTATATTATGGTAAACTAAGTTTTAGTAAAATAATTTGTTAGTATTCAAAGTTTTCACAAAAAGCTTAAGATTAAACTCTTTTTAACTTCATAACAAGACCCAAAAGCAAACTAGTTTTCAAAGATAAGATAAAATCAACTCATAAAGTTATAAACCCATTTAGGAAAATAATGATTTTCAAAGTTTCGAAAGAAGGAACTTATTTCCAAAGAATACAAGTGCGATAAGATCAAAAACAAAGAATTTTATCAATAAAAAGGATTCTTTTCAAATGAAATTTGTAGAGGAAATAAAAGACCAAGTTTTAGAAAACAAGAACTTATATTTTAAACAAGAAATATAAAAAGAAAATACTCATTTTTTAAAACCATTCTAAATGCAAATTTATAAATAGGTTATTAACAAGCTATAGACTTTTGATAACTTTGATCTTTTATCACTATAAGTATAAATTATAAAAAACCAAAGTTAAAGGAAAATTTACTTGTTTTGGAAAAAAGAATGAGGAAAATAAAATAAAAATATACTCATTTATAATAACCTAGGAAAATATAAAGTTTATTCAAAATATTTGAAAAGGCCATTTGTCAAGTTAAGTTTTAATACTTCAAAATAAATTGTTTTATGAAATAAATTGTTGAGACGCTACCATTAGAATTTTTGCATATAAAATAAGCTTATCTATATACTAAAGGGATTTATCAATCATATGTATATCTATATTTTTATCAAAGGATTTTTGAATAAAGTAGAGTTGGAAAATTGTTTCGTAAAATCTAAAAAAATTCGTTTTGGACCTATACCCTATGGTTTCGGAAACCAACTAACCTTATATGACAAAGATAACCTTAGAAATGGATATATCTTTTTGAATGGATCGAAAACGGTATATTATATGCAAAATTCCGAGTTAAAATGAGCAAGTTATGACCATTTAAAAATGAAATTTCATTCTATGCGATTTTGACGAACATAGTGAAATAGAATTAGAAAGTTTAAGTAGAATTTCTACGAAATACTCATCCCAGGCATTTCTTTTTTCTATGTGACGAAGGATATGAGATTACCCTTCCTGAGGATTTTTACGACTAAAAAGATTGCGAAATGGACGAGTGAGTTACTCCTCTTAATTTCGTTACCTTGCTTGTGCTTGTAGAGTAGTGGTCTTAGTATACTAAGAAAAGATAAAAATGGATATGTATGGGAATTCGGGAATATGTATATATAGTCATTCTATGCTTATTTGTGAAATGAGAATTAAGAATATCGTAACTTCAAATTACCTGTTTCAGTATTTTGTTTACTTACTTATATGATTACTTGTTGCTTGCCAAATTGATTGATCGCCTCCTAATAGACCTTAATAAGGTTTGGCTTAAGAAAAATAAAACACTCACGCATAGCATCCATCGAGTCATATCTCTTCCGGAAGGCTGCTATTCTTACGCATAGAGTTGGATTGACTGTTATCGTGGTGGGTCATGGGCCATGTTCCTTCCAAGAGAATCCAAATCTATCGGGGAATGGGACTCTAGGTTCGGAGCCGAGCCAATCGAACGCTTTGGGTGGGGACTCGGGAACTAGCAGTAGAAGGTCGCAGATCTTCAACACTGATTCCCTAAACTTCGATATGGAGGGATAAATCCATTCTATATATGGTTTCTGGATAACTATATATATTTGTGTAATCACGTGATTGTTGCATTGTATGCATAGCATATGTATGAAAATTTAAATGAATTTGTTTGAAACCATGGTGCGAATGAAAAGGAATACCTCACTAAGCTAGTTGTAAGCTTATACCCCCATAGATTTTGTTGAAACAGGTATACTCGTGGCTTTAATCGAAGATCATGACATTAAGAAAATCGTGGGAGGATGTTAAACTTTTACGAAGGCAATGGTAATATAAGATGAAGTTATTTTGTAAGGTTTCTTATATGTAATGTACGCTATGTTAGTGTTTTGAGAATTTCTAAGAAGTGTATTTATTTTTCTACTTGAAGACAATAGAGGGATATGCCCCTAAGAATTGTAAATTTACCATATTTATATTTTATGATAAGTATTCTCCTTACCTTGTTACTTAATTATTATCAATATAAATTGTGCTACTTCGATGTGTTTCCTTGGTTGTGATGTACGTCTTGTACATGATATGAAAACCTTTGCATGACCGAGGTAGTCATTCCTAGGCTTTAGTATTGTATACGGCGGACTGTCACATTTAGGGTACCCCTCGGGGTGTGACAAGTAGTGAAAAAGGAGGTTCTGAAACTGCTTGATGCAGGTATTATCTATCCTATCTCTGATGGTAAATGGGTTAGTCCAGATCAGGAAACCAAAGAAAGGTTGTCACGCCCCGAGGGTATCCTAGTAGAAGTAGACAAGTCACACCTGAATACTATCACTAGATTACCTTCGGAGAGTGACATGTTTTCCAAAATAACAGAATCTTTTAGTTGCTTCGATAAGAAATGATAAATACATGTAAGAAATAAATTAGTAAATAACTGCTATCTTAATAATAAAGTATCATAGATTATTACAAACCATGTAGTCTTTTTGTAATTCTCTACATACATAACTGATAAGATAACACTAGCTAATCCATTCTAAGAAATATAAACATTAATCCCAAGTAAAACCATAAGCTTCTAGCTCTTAAGCACTTACCGGAGCCATGTTTCTGGAAGTAACTAACCAACGTCGAAGCGTAAACCTTAAAAGACTGTTGGAGTATGAGCGAAACCATGGCTCAGTGAATAACCAGACATATTACACATCAAACAAGTTATTAACAAATCATATATATTGCAATCACTCAAACATATGCTTAGATATAAGCTTGGATAAATTAGAATCCAAATAGAAAAGAGATTTACGCTCTCTTTTTAGGGTTGAAGAACATTTACTTTATGACTCACTTGCTTAGAAGAGACTAAGTTTACAGGAAAATCAACGATTTTACGGTTACCACTTTAAATTTAATAACAGTTTTAACTGACCATTTCCTGTATCCATCCTTAGAAACTCCCTAAGTATCAATCAATTCAAAATGATACTACAGACGACGTTCTTTATTGCCACTTAATTCCCATAGAACCAATGGAACAAAGAAAACCTTGGAAGAACTAACACTATAGAAAAACCAAGCATTAATAGAAAACCGAAATATTAATACGTAGCAGGCTGTCGCCCGTTTGTATATGCAATAATGCAATACATGCAATATATGACCAGGTTATTTTAATAAGTTAATAGTCCTTATTCAATTTCATGGTGATCAAATATTACACAAAATCATCATCATACTACTTCACATCATCATACCATTGCATTTTCACTTTTGTAATGATAGATTAGCAATCATAAAATCAGATCACAACACATTTCCATTAAAATATTCATATTATTATTGTCTTTGCATTACATATTCAGCTAATTACAAGCACAAATAGTATAATATGACTGAATTACTCACCTGCTCATGGTGACTTAATCGAAGGTCCTCTATGGTATCAAAGTCCCCTATTGAGATGAATAAAATATTCATCAATATGAATGATTATATAACTAAACTCCTATATGTGTCTAGTGTCCTAAATTGATATTTAGCTCGATTTCTATTACTTATTTTGATTCTTTAAGAGTTTTATGAAAACAATTATTAACTAATCTTTATTTTCATGTTGCTTGCCTTAGTCTTACTTGATATTTATATACATATATCTGGTATTCAAAAAATTGATATTTATTAAGTTTTTGTAGTTATTAATACTAATTTTATGTTATTCTATACCTGACTCATTATAGTGAATCATTTTGTTTATTATTGCTTAGTGTCATCATTTCTCCAAATCTGTTTCGCATAATTATTTTGTCATTTTAGAAGTCACAATATTCGTAATTAAACTTATTTCAATTTCCATTCTTACCTATTTATCTATATAGAACAAATATTTGATAATTATAGTTGTTATTAACACTTAATATTTCCCTATAATTATAGGGTTTTTAGAAGCTATCAAGTATTAAATACTATTATTCTAAATATTTGTATTTATTTTTCTACATAGTAAATTCTGTTTTGACATATATATATATATATATATATTTTTTTCTGTTCATGTAATACAGACTTCTTGTAGGAAGAACATGGGTGTACGCCGGCTCCAATACCGCTGGCATTGAAACCCAGATGCCGGCGTTCTTAAGTTTTACATTTTATTTTGTATCGTTTGCGCTGGTTTGTAAGCCGCCAGCTTTCCTTCGTACGTCGGACTATACGCTGCTGGCGTATAATCCCAGATAGCTGGCGTTCGTTCATGTTACGTGAAAATAAGTTTTACGTAGCTTCTGTTCCAATGTAAGCTGTCTCTACACCGTCGACCTACCCTTGTAAGCCGCCGACGCCGACATTCAACGTCTACACTATCAGCTTAGAGACAATGTTGACACTATTCATCATTTTCTCCGATGAAACAGTTCATATTTCTTCAATTTTATACGTCATAAACATTCTCAAACCATTCTTAAGTGTTTCTATGGCATGTATCTATACATACATCAACTCATAACGCATCTACAAGTATGTGATCTTAAATTTTCGAGTTTAGAAAAGGTACAACTAGGGTTTTTGAATTTTACCTTGCTCAAGCTTGTTCGGTGGAATTCGAAGCTTGTTCTTGGGTTGGTAATGATCCTATGATCATCAGAAGTTAGTTTCAATCCTTGTTTTTAACAAATAACAAGTTGAATTACAACAACATACCTTGTTCCTAAATTATGCGTTTTTCATGTTGTATTTTTCCTTGATTCGAATTTGATTGTTTTGGACGAGTTGATTTCTGTTCTTTGGTCGATTTATTTGTTATTTAGGTGCTTGTTTAATCTGGAAACTTTGGGAATGTTTGGTGTTTGTCTGTTTATACATTAAAAGTTTTAAACACTTATATATAGAGGAAAGAAGGACATTGTCTTTTGATATTTGCCCCGATTGTTCCTCATTCGATTACTGTTTCCTCCATTTGTTTTGCTGTCATTAATGAGGAGATGAGTTGGCAAAGTTTGATTGATGTTTGAGTTGAATTTGTTACACAATTTAGATAAATTTCTAGCACGTTTCGGCTCTCAAATCTCAAGAAAATCCAAGCCCTTCACTTACACAATTTGCAACCAGAAATGAATCAAATTATTATATAATATTATTAGTTAGTTAATTATCTTAGTTTTAGGATAATTTAATAAGTTATACGGGTACAAATTAGCTAATATTTGAGAGTTTTTGTAAAAATATTTTTATAGGATTCTACAAAATGTTTAGTTTATCAAACAATACAACTTTAAGTTTTAAATTTACGCGATTAATTGTTTTTAGAATTTTATCTCTCGCCATTAGAGTTTCCTAAGTTTATTAGGTCAATTTTTGTTTTAGGCTCCGATAGCTTAGGAAAACCCTAATTAGAACAATGGTGTGATTCAATTATTTATTTGAAGTCTAGATCTTTAGTTATACATCTATTTATGTTTTTAGTGTGTATTTATAATCATAACGGTTTATCTTTAGGTTATCGTTTCCTATCTATAAGCGTAGTTGGTTAACTACTCGATATCGCTTTTGATTTATAAGCTAAATTATCTATATATCTTTGGTTTTTGATACCTACTATGAAATCTTATTAGTATTATTTAATACCATCTAGGAATCTTAAATTTAGGGTTTAAATTCATGTATAGCTCATTACTACTTATTGTTCTAGTCTCAAATCATTATTGAGTTCAATAGTAGTCATTTAATCTCTATATTTATATTTTTCTATCTATTCTATTTGTAAAACAAGTTTCGGGGTTTGAAAATTTGGGTTTCCTTTAATCATATCTTGAATTATCAGTTCAAGAAACGAAATCTCGTTTTGTTATCATTTAGGGTCAAAGAAGTTCTTTATTCGATTTTTAGATCCTAACCCAGCCAAATTCAAGTTATAGATCTATTCTTAGGTTTTTATTGGATTATAGGTTTATTAACTAGTTCACACTTTCTATTTTAGAGTTGTGTACTAATCTGAAAAATTTCTGGGGTTTACAAAGGTGGTATGACTGTAGTAAGAAATGAGGAAAATGATTGATTCCTACTCGTACTGTTACTGGGTGGAGAGTTTCCATAGACTATAGGAAGTTAAATGATGCCACCAGAAAAGACCATTCCCCCCTTCCCTTCATTGATCAAATGCTTGAAAAACTTGCAGGGCATGGATACTACTATTTTCTAGATGGTTACTCTGGTTACAATCAAATTCCCATAGCACCTGATGACCAAGAGAAAACCACTTTTACCTGTCCCTATGACACTTTTTCTTTTAGGAGGATGCCCTTTGGTCATTGCAATGCACCTGCTACTTTTCAGTGGTGTATGATGGCTATTTTTCTTGACATGCTTGAAAATTTTATTAAAATATTCATGGATGATTTTTCTGTTTTTGGAAAGTCTTTTGATGCATGCTTAGTGAACTTAGCCTGTGTTCTTAAAAGATGCAAAGACACAAATCTGATTTTAAATTAGGAAAAATGCCATTTCATGGTAAGGGAGGGGATTGTTTTAGGTTACAAAGTTTTAGAGAGGGGAATTGTAGTTGATAAGGCCAAAGTTGAAATAATAGAGAAGTTGCCACCACCCACAATGTTAAGGGAGTCAGAAATTTTTTAGGACATGTTGGCTTCTATAGAAGATTTATAAAAGACTTCTCTAAAATTTCTAGACCCCTGTGTACTCTTCTTGAAAAATATTCTACGTCCAATTTTGATGACATATGTTTGCAAGCATTCAACTTATTGAAGGAAAAGTGCATATCTACACTAGTAATCATTGCATTTGATTGCAGGCTTCCTTTTGAACTCATGTGTGATGCTAGCGACTTTGCTGTGGGAGTAGTATTGGGTCAGAGAAAAGGTAAGTTATTTCATGTCGTATACTATGCAAATAGGACTTTGAATGAGGCTTAAAGAAACTATGCCATAACTAAAAAAGAGTTTCTTGCTGTTATATTTGCATGTGACAAGTTTAGGCCTTACTTGATAGGTTCTAAAGTCATAGTATATATTGATCATGCTGCTCTAAAATACTTTTTACTAAAGCTAATGCAAAACCTAAGGTGATTAAATGGATATTGCTACTGCAAGAGTTTGATCTTGGGATTAAAGATAAGAAGGGAACTAAGAATGTAAATCCCCGAAATTTTAGATTCAAATTAAAGCTTAAACCCTAATTAGACGTCAACTGGATTTCCAGAGTCAACAAAACCCTAGTTTACCATAACTGCTTAAGTCCGACATCACCGTTTAAGAAACTCTAAGAAAGTAAGAAAAATTTTAATGAGTAGAATAGTTTGTAATTATCCAAGGAAGCCTAAAAAGACCAGTTTAATAAAATCGAAACTCGTTTTGAACCCGATCGGACACAGTTCTTGAAAAACGTGTCCAAGAGCTCGAAATAGGAAAAATATTTTGAATATACCGTTAGACTCGTAAAAATATAAGATTTTCAAAAATATCAATTTCATAATTTTTTTGTAGCTAAAAATATCAGATATCGCATTTATACGCGTATTTTCTTACTACCGTTATTTAATTGTCATGTCTACTTTATATTATACTATTTACTACTATTCTATACTATTCATCTATCTCTACTTTTTCTTACAACCTACTCTTACAACCCATACACCTATTTCTTACACATTTTTATTTCCAATACAACTTCATATCTTTCATATCTTACTTTTAATTAATCAAAAGACAAAAAAATTAATTTTTCCTCTCTCCCATGCACAAAATTGCGCCAGCGCCTCCCTCATCTCTCTTAAATTATTTTAATTTTCATTTATTTAATTAACACAAATTATCTCCCACATTTTCCTATAAATACCCCCTCATAATTCCATTTCTTTCACACTTCTTCTATACTAAAGTTACTATACTCAAATCTCTCTCCAAATGTCTCCAAGAAAGTTTCTTCCAAGAAGTTCTCTCTAGTTAGTTCTTTTAGATAATCCTTCTTTAGGATTTTCATATGTTCATCTACTTAGTATGAACTTAGTGTGTGTTTTCTAAAACCATGGAGGTTAAGAAAAGCAACAATAGGTTCATACTTTGTTTTTGTTCATAATCTAAATTCCTTTATGTTGCTTTATGTTTATGACTATCTAATATATCTATATAGCTATATATATTATTTAGAGCATATAAGCTCATTGTTTTGCAATTTATTTACTTCCTTTCAATTTATTTAATTTCAAGTTATTTTTAAAACTAGTCTTTCTAGTCTTAGACTTGTCCTCATCAAGTCAAAACATTTTCTTTTTCTTTTGGGACTAGTCTTTTTTTAGTCCCGGGATACCTTGATGAAGCTAAGGTCCCAATACTTGATTTATTTCTTTAATAGTTTATTCTTTCAAGTTATTATGTTCTTTCATATTTCCATAATTTTATGATTCATATTCATGCATGAACATAATGATTTTTGTCTCAAATATATGAGGAAATATTTTCTTAAACTAAAAGACTCTTTTCTAAGGAATAGATGTACAGATTAGGTTTCTTAAAAGCTCATAAACATGACTAAGATATGATTTTTCTTAAGCAAACAAAAGGTGTTATAAAAATTCACTTTTCATTAAGTGTTAGAAATTCTTTTGAAATGATCACAAGAAACAAAGATATTCTTTTATGAAATTATTATTGATTTTAAAAGTTGTTGGTATCTAAGCTTAGAAAATAAAAATCATTCTTTAGAGAAACAAAAAAATTACAAGCAATTAAATTTAGAGAAAGAAATACTCATTTCAAATAAGTCAAAATCTTTTCAAAAATAAAATGAACATTTCAAAAAATTCTTAAGTTGAAAATCTTTCAAGACCTTACTTTTCATAAATTGAGACAACTTCATTTACTTCAAACAGTGTTATGAGTCAATACATATATGTTTATACTTTTCAAAAAGCTTATAAAATATTTGGAAAATCTATATTTTCAAGTGAGCTTTTGATAAATGGAAGAATTCAAGTTTTTGCAAATTCGCAATGAATCTGGTCGCTGTTTTTTCGGAACCCAAACGACTTAGTTTGATGAAAATAAGTTTAGAAATTGATAGATCTTTTCGAATAGGTAGAAAACGGTATATTATAGCGAAATTTCGAGTTAAAATGAGCAAGTTATGGCCATTTTAAGTTGGAATTTCCTCTTATACGATTTTACCGCGATTTTAAGAAAAGTTTAAGATCTTCAAGAATAGAGACTTCATGAAAGACTTATTTTGAGTATTCCATCTTGATTAGGTGGAGAAGGACTAGAGATCGTGTTTTCGGAGGATTACTTCGATTAGGATCTACTGATATGGAGTGAGTTATTCCTTTTACTAAGTTACATTTTCTTGTTTTGTGCTTGTAATTAGTAGCACTAGCAATTAAGAAAAGATAAAATGGATTATGAATGATTTAATATAAGTTAAGAATATCGGAAGTTGGTTTGATAAATAAATTATGATTCTTGTGTTGATATGATAAAAATTGCGTTGATCGCCTTTAACTTGAACTAAATATTTTTGGTTAAATTTATATTGAAATTAATTCATGCATATCATATACATGAGTCACATTTGTTTCACTACTATTCTTTGTGTGGGGAAATGAGGAAATGGTAGTGGTGGCTGGTAGGAGCCGGAAAGTCTACATGGTGGCTAGTAGGAGCCAGAAAGTCTACAGGGCGAGTAGGAGCCGGTAAATCTGCAAATATTGATGGTCGTATGGGCCTGTAACCTCCCAACCCTTGTCATGGAGGGTGCAAAATCGATGCTACACTTGATTTCCGGTTAATCATGTGTATCTTGTTTGTTCATATGATTGGTGCATTCTCATATGTTTGATTTAAAATACTTGTATGAATTATGGAAATGTCTTATAGATGGAATTATCTCACTAAGCTAGTTTTGCTTATACCCTTATAGCTTTTTGTTACCATACGATTATCTTTGGTTGGCCCCAAGGAGCCCCGTATACTAGGTACGAGTATAAGCTACTAGGAGTTTTTGGGAGAAGCTTTATGTATTTAAGTTTTGAACGTAGGCTTCTAAAAAAATCTCTATAGTAGGCTTATGTTATAGTGATTATTATTTTGGAAGACTATTAAAGCGGGGAAATGCCCCTAAGATGATGTAAAGATATTATTATGGAAATCCTATGGTTATTTATATAAGTTCTTGTTTGCTTTTATTATCTACTTAAATGTAATACCCCTGTGAGTCTCCTACTATCTTGGAAGCACCCCTTGCATCTGATATCGAAGCTCCTGCATGACTAAGGTTGTCATTCATTAGCTTTAATATTATATGCGGCGGACTGCCACTTTTAGAGTACCCTCCGGGGCGTGTCAAAGAATGTGGTTGCTGATCATTTGTCTAGACTTGAATCTAATAGTTTATATATTCCTATCAACGAAAAGTTTCCTGATGAACAATTGCATGAGGTAGAGATCGTAGGTTTGCTTTGGTATGCTAATTTTGTCAATTATTTGGTTAGCAAGATTATTCCATATAGTTTGTCCTATCCATAGAAGAAAAAGTTTTTGCATGATGTGAAAAATTACTTTTGGGATGAACCATATTTGTTTAAAAAGTATGATGATCAAATGATTAGACAATGTGTGCCTGAATCTGAATAGCTTAGCATAATTGAACATTGTCATTCGAGGGAAAGTAGGAGGTCATTTTGGTCTTCAAAGGACCCTAGCTAAAGTTTTTTCATATGGTTTTTATTGGCCTAACTTGTTTAAAGATTACAAGAAATACATAATGTCATGTGCTCAATGCCAAAGGACTGAAAATATTTCGTAAAGACATGAATTACCACAAAAAAATATCCTGGTAATCAAACTTTTTTATGTATGGGGAATTGACTTCATGGGTCCTCTTCCCTCACCTTTTTCAAATAAATATATACTTGAGGCAATGGATTATGTTTCAAAACGGGTTGAAGCTGTTGCTTTACAAACAAATGATGCCCGAGTAGTTTTAAAATTTTTGCAAAAGAATATTTTTACTAGATTTAGGGTGCCTAAAATTATCATTAGTGATGGAGGAGGTCACATTTTTATAACAAGCAAATTGAAAAACTTTTGTCAAAGTGGAGTTACACATAAATTTGCTACCCCCTATCATCCACAACGAGTGGACAAGTTGAGGTATCCAATAGGGAGATCAAAAGAATTTTGGAAAAAACTACCAATGCATCTAGAAAAGATTGGTTTTAAAATTAGATGTTGTATTGTGAGCTTATAGAACCGCTTTTAAAACCGCTATTGGAATGTCCCCATATATGATTTTTTTTTTGGGTAAATCATGTCATCTTCCTGTAGAGCTTGAACACAAAGCATATTGGGCCATAAAATTTCTTAGTTTTGATGAAAAACTGCATGTGAGAAAAGATTGCTTCAATTAAATCAATTGGTTGAATGGAGGGATGAAGCTTATGAGAATGCTCGTATCTACGAGGAACGGGCAAAGAAATGGCATGATAGAAACATTATCAAGAGAGAGTTTTTGCCTGGACAAAAAGTTTTATTTTATAACTCTCAATTGAAGTTGTTTCCAGGAAAGTGATCAAGATGGTCAGGACCGTTTGAGATTGTCAATATTTCTCCCTATGGTGAAGTTAAATTGAAAACTGATAACAATCGGACTTTTAAGGTGAATGGGCATTTGCTCAAAAACTACTATGAGGGGGAAAATCATGATAGTGCTACCATTATCATTAATCTCAAGGAACCATGAATAGAATAGAGAAAGTCGGGCTAAGTGACTCTAAACTAAGTGCTTCTTGGGAGATAACCCATGTCCAATTTAGTAGTAGAATTTTTGTTTTGTTTTTGCTAACTTAGTATTTAGTAAGTACAAATCAAACAAAAAGAAAAAAAAGGCTCTTAAATGACAAGGGAGAATCAATGTCAAAGGGAAAATGAGGAGCAATTTGGTTGAATTTGAAAGGCTCTAAGGAGATTTAAGGTCTAATTTTTTTTAGAGCTGCAATATAATTGCTGGAGAGAAACTCTTATGTTAAAAAAGAAAAAGGAGAGAAAATCCTGAATGCTGGCAATTGGGGATTTAAAGCTGCCGACTTAAAGCTAGCATAGGGTATCGATACCTAAATTGAGAGAAGGCTGGCTTGACTATCATTTGCACCGCCAGTGTTTGGGGCAGCGTAATCATCATTTTAAAAGGTATTTAATCTCGACGAACGCTGCACCTAGGTTCTCAACGCCGCCAGCGTTGAAGTTGGTGTAGACCTATACGCCAGCAGTGTAAAAGGGACAGTCACCGACCATTTGCTCTCGGTAGGAATTTCAATTTTAATACGCCGGCATCTATGCTACCGGTGTACTCGAAAAATTTACTAGCGTATGACCTGCAATTTCGATTTTTAACTGGTATTGTTCTCTCTCTCTCCCTTATTTCTCTTTAATCTCTCAACTCTCCCTTACTCTCTCTCTTTCCAACCCCCACTCACTTGGACATTTTTTAACTCGATCAAGTAAGTAACTTTCTCTCTCAATCTCCTTCTTTATGCTTAGTTGATTACAATTCTGCTGCTATAAATGTTAATAGCATGCTGCAAAATTTAGAGATTGAGTTGAAACTGTGTATGCTGCGAATTGAGACAATGGATGATGGGATTATAAATTGGTTGGATTGATGAATTAGTGGCTACTGATGGTTGTTTGACTGATATGGATTATTGAATGCATGTTGGATTACACTACTATTGCATTGCCTGTTCTGATTTCAAGAATGCGTGAATTAGGGTTCTAGAATGCAAAATTGGATTTGAAAATTCGAAATTTGGGGCTTTTGTGTTTTTACAGAAATTGGATGAACTAAATATTTTTTATGCTGTGATTTTGCTCCAATTAGTTTAATAACTCCAATTTAATTAAGAAATTCGGATTTGTACTATCTTGAGGAATAAATTGGGTTTAGAAGTGTTTAAAAGAGTTTTTGATGCAATGAATTGAAAATCATGACTTTGAACTTCTCCTAGTGAAATTTGAATTCCTAACGTTCAATTTCAAAGCAGACAAGCCTAAGCTGCTAGCTTTGAGTCCAATTGTGCAAGTGTAGAATTCTTGTGGTGTAATTTGTGCTGTGTTAAAAACTGTCCATCCACTATGTTGAGCTAAGTAAAATGCCTAGGTGATGTATTATTGTTCTATCTATGATAAGGCATAAATTTTGAAATGAAAACAATCCAATTATTATGAAATCTTAAAGTGAATCATAATTCACTTGTGTGTTTTCAATTTATGCTTAAAATTGGATTGAATTTTCAGGAATGGCACCTAAAAAGAAACAAAGAACAGTTGGAGCTTCTTCATCTGGCACAGAGACTAGAAATTTTCTATCTAGTCAACAGTTTGCCAAGGATAGGAAGAAAAGATTGATAAAGATGGCTTTCTTCAATAGCTAATACATGGATTGGAGCTTATTAGATGATTACTGGGTGAGAGAGAGGATCCAGGATTTGGTCCAGGATCAGGCTTGGGTTAGGTTGTTGGATTTGAAAGAACCTGCCTACAAGAATCTTAAAATTGAGGTTCTTTCCACTTTGGAGTATGCACAAAATAGAGATCAGATCACCTTCACTTTTTAGGCATATGGAGTGATTAGGAAGGTTGAATTGAAGAGAATGGGAACACTTCTAGGATTATATGATACAGAAGAGGAGAATAGGTCATTGCCTAACAAATGGCCTGAAGAAGATGGAAACAAAGAGACTACAGAGAGTTATTAGCTTTAGTTGATCCATCCTGACAGATCCCTACATTCCATCTAAGTCTTTAGCAACTACATTTCAGAGAGTAGAGCACAACCTACTCCATCACATCCTTGCACACACCCTGAGTTGTAAGAAGACTAGTCACAGCAAGGTGACTACATTTGAGTTGTTCTACCTGTATAGCCTTATTAGAGGTTACAAGATAGATTTGGGTGTGGAGGTGGCTAGTTTCATGTACAGACAGGCTGATAATACCAGGACGAAGTACATGTTCAGTGGTGGATATATCACAAAATTGTTAAAAGGTATGGGGATCTTTGAGGAACCTGAAGGAGATGAGATTAGAGAGCAAGAAAATTTCATTAGCATCCTTCAGAGGCTAGGGATTGCTTGAAATTCCTAGAGGAGTTTAGCCACTAGCTATAGAGGAGTTAGAGCTTCAGGATATCTTTCCTGGAGATATTCCTACTGACATACCATCGTCTTCTGCTCCTTCTCCCCTCTTGGTACTTCATCTAGATATGATATAGACCAGCTTAGACTGGATATTCAAGATTTGAAGAAGCATAATCAAGAACTTCAGGACAAATAGGATAAGAAAATCAAGAAAAACAAGAAATTCTAGAGTTTGATCTTCAAAGCTGTGAAAGCTGCTATCTGTTGTGTCAATCAAGCAGCTAGAGATGGATTGACTTATGAGACTTCCTCGGAGTGTGGACCTAGTTTAGAGCATACTCCCACAGCTAGCCCATAGCATATAAGTAGACCTAGTGGGGCCAGACAGCTAGAGACCCTACTAGCTTTCATTTACTTTATCTGTTTCTATTTTATTTGGCCTGTATATATTATGAGCACCCAAGTCCCTGTGGGTAGACTCTTTCTGATCTATACTTGTCTTAGTAGATAGCTTCTTATTTTTATTTTCCTTTTGCTTTTATTTCTTTTTGTTTTTCTATTGTAGTGACTACATGTCAGAAAACAAAGCAAACACACTCTCTTGTACTAAAATTTTGCTGACTTTGAAACAAATGAAATCAAGGAAGTACCAATTTCTTTTTCTTGCACTTTTTATTCCTTTCCTCTAATTGAAAATTGATGAGAAACAGTAAGGACACTGTTTGATTGAAGTGGGGGGAAGGATAACCGATGGAGAAGTAGAATGAATGAAATGAAGTTGTGAATATGGTTTGGATGTTTGAATTGCTGCTATTTATTTGAAGATATACATCTGCAAGATTGATTGAGTGAAATACTCATACCTACCTTGAATTTTTGGTCTTAAAGCAATTTATGGAGAAATTCTACCAAAATTTTCAAACATTTCCTGAAATTTGGAGATAGTACAAGATATTGATTGATAGCATTTGAAAAGACAAAGAAAAAATGAAAATAACTTGCTAAAGTGCCTTACTTACCTGCTGTTGTGATTGGTTTATTTAGTTAAAATTAAGTTGTGAAATCCTTAATCAACAAGTTTACTTTGTTTTTAGCTTTAGATTGGAAAATTAAGAGTCGGTCGAGTCCTTTTGTGAAAAATAAACTAGTTTACTTCTAGGAAATTTTAGTCTGTATATACTCTTTATGTTTATAACTTTATAACAATGAGTGAAAGAGGTAGATGAAACTCTTAACTTAGTGATCCTTTATAAAAATAAGTCTTGAATTTGTATTGTATTCAAAAAGAAAAGAAAAGAAAGAAACAAGCTTAGCCTCTACTCCAATGACTCAAAAATTTGAGTTATGAGTATCTAAACTTGAATGCTAAAGTGAGGAAGAGTTCTTAAGGGTATCTTGAAACCTGGTCACTTGAGTAATGAACCCGGGATATGCCAATTCAATGAACTCACTATAACGAGAAGGGAGAAAGGCAAAAGTTTAATACTTGAACTTTGAAAAGAAAATGCAAAAAGAAAAAAAAAAAAGACCTCCCAAACAAAAAGAAAATAAATGCTTGTATCAAAAGAAAAAGAAAATGAATGCAAAGTTTCAAATGAAAGGAGACTTATAATAAAAAAAAGGAGAAAATTGATTCATTTTGTGTTGCTAAGAGTACATATATGCTAAAATTCCAGTGAAGTCTAAATGAATATTTTTCCTTAGTGATTGTGCATCTACTTTTGAATAGAAGATTCTTTTGTTAAAAACTGAGATTAAAACTTGTTTTGTCTGAATGAGCTCCTAAATTTTAATTAAAATACTCTAATTACAAGAAATCAGTGTGGTTAAAACAGTAGGTATAAGAAGACAAGTTAAAAGAAAAAATTGATGCTTAATTAAGAAAAAAGAAAAATTGTACCATCAATGATAGATTTCAAAGTTCTATTTTTAATTGTTTTGCTTGAGGACAAACAAAAGTTCAAGTGTGGGAGAGTTGATAAGATCATATTCTACACAACTTTTAATAAGCAATTTGTGATTAATCTGTCTTAATTTCTATGAGAAATGCTAGAATTAGTACTGGGATTGTTTAATTTGTTGTTTCAGAGCTAATTGGAACAATGGAAGGAAAATCAACAAAGTTGGGTAGAATTTGCATAAACTCAGGGGGTATGCCGGCTTTCTGGGAATCAAAGCTACCATCATTGAGATGGTATTGAATGTGAACAAAATGCAATTTATTAAAGTCGTTACAAGCATAGCCGACCTTGATTTTAGATCTGGTAACCCTTCATTGATTTGACTATACGCTGACTAGATCCAACAAGTAAGCCGCCAGTGTTCAAATGGCATAGATCATCTACAGGATACAAATTGTTAAAGCCGAAGCCAAAACTACCAGTGTTCAAGCGTCTTGGCAGTGTACGTTGCCTAATCGCCACCGACGTGAGAAATGTAACTGCTGGCGTACGTTTTGTAACTGCAAAAATTATATGAAACGCCTGCAGTTTTGCTTATATATTCTAGGGTTTCCTTCACAATTGCTAGATAAGAGATTTGGAGAGAGTGATAATTTGAAGCTTTGTATAAAAGAGATTTTGCAATTGAAGACCTTGTCATTTGAATTGGTGATATTTGATTTTATTCTTATGCAATTCAATGGTTTGATTTTGTTTTTCAGTATGATATCAATTGCCTTTTCGTATTACATTTGTCAATCATTATCCATGAGTAGCTGAATTTCTATTGTGGGAAGTTGATGAAGCCTCAAGAATGCTAATATAATCCTTGAAATTATGTTATATGGTTGTTAGGATTATGGAATATTCATATTGAATTCGTGTTATTCATCTTATTTCTGTATGGAATTTGATTTATAAGAATCTTGATAACTCGGAAGGGAAATTAGGGTTCATAGGAATTCATGAATGAAGGTTAAACAACAATTACGGAAGCGACGGAGTTTAATCTGATCTAAAAATTGTCTATTGTGATTCATGTGATGTTTTATGTTGATTTCTTACTAAGGAATTAGAAGAAGTTAATTTAAATCATTAGTCAATTATAGAATCGAGAGATTTATAATTGTGAATTAGATTCCACTGATAATTTATTTAGCGAAAGCTATTAGGTTTTTTTTTTGTGGTTAGAAAGATATTGAAACTTTGATTGAGTTTTAGATTTTGAAAATTTAATATGAATATCCATGGGTCTAATTATTAATATAATATGATTTCAATTTGATTAGTAATGTTAAGGTGGATTCTTTTCCTTCCCACATCATTTTGATATATATATATATATATATTATCTCAAAAACACTCTCGTTGCATCCATAGATAAGTGTTAGATTAAATTAATAGTAGAGGCTTAGTTAATTCTCAAAATTTGATTGCCTAAATATTAGTTGAAGCTAATACCGGTCTAGTAGTTAAAGTGATCCTCATTGGAACGATACTCTACTCACTTTTGTATTACTTGATCATACCCAGTATACTTGTTGGTAGAATCCATACTTTTATTTTTATACATATTTCAAGCAAATCAAGGTCCTTGATTGGATTTCTCCCAAAAGCTCCCAAAAATGACTTATGCAGATAAATGGAGATCGTGGGTACAAAAAAATCATGCGCATATAAAAATCTATAGGGGTCTAAGCATTATTAGCTTAGTGAGAATATTCTCGTTTACCATACTCGGAACAAAAATTGTCAAACAAGTTTAATTATTCAAACAAGTAAAATGCAACAAACACATAAGCATACAATACATATGGTTTTGCGGAACCATATGTTGAATGAATTTACGCTCTTCATTTAGGATTGGGTATATCGGGCAATTACGACTAACTAATAATTTATAATTCTTACTGACTACTAATCGCCACCAAAGACATATAGATCTTACCAACTACTACTCGCCACATGCATACTACTAGTTATGCCAATTACCGCTACCATACACTTGTCTCACAAATGTACAATAGTGCATACAATGAGACTGTTCTTGTAGTGCATGATTCAATTTTATTAAGAGTCTAACTTTTAATTAATTTATTTTGAAGATGATTATACAATTTTCAGGCATTCCAACATGGTAGTAAAACATACAATTTATTAGACAATTCAAGACTGGATATGCTTAACATCAATTCACTTTATCATTTTTCTAGTTCTAGTGCCAATAAACTATAAGCATGAACATGAGTGTGTAAAATAAGGGGAGTTAACTCACTTGGCCATGTCTTGATAGTAGCTCTTTATTCAAAATAGTCATCAGGGTAGCAAACGTCGTCCTCTTTGTTTCCTAAACAAAGGAAATACCCAAAATGAGTATTCCATGAAATTCCTACTCAAGTTTTCTAAGTCTAGCTTTTATTTGCGGTAAAAATTGTATTGGTGGAAATTCCAAATTAAAATAGCCATAACTTGCTTATTTTAACTCAGAATTTCGCATATTATATTTCGTTTTCTACCTACTCGAAAAGATATATATTTCTAAGGTTATTTTTATCAAAATAGGTCATTTGGTCCTGAAACAGAAGGGGATAGAATAGTTATGAAAATTCTTAGCTTTTAAAAATATAATTTTTTCAAACTTTTCTTTCATCCAAAAACCTTCAAACAAATACATGGATATTTGTATAGTTGAAAAATCTTTCGATATATATATATATATATATATATAGTCACATTGTATGCATGATTTTTGTGTGTTGTCTCAACATTGAGCTTTCATAAAACAATTTGTCTTTAAGAGTTTAAAAGATAAAACTTTGAAAACTTCCCTTTTAAGTTGTTGAAAGGAAATCTTAAAAATTCTTGAGTCATTATGAGCGAGTGTTTTTCTTATTAAAATTTCATTTTCTAACTTTTTCAAAGATAATTTAACTTTTCAAAAAACTTGATCATTTTTATTATATCTACCAATTTTTATTCCTAGTGATTAGAAAATATGGTTTCCAAAATTTTTTTTAGGTGGTTGATGATCTCTAATGTTTTGAGTTGTGTTTCATGTACATTTCCTCTTCATGTTTATATTCTTCTACTTCTTGGTGTTTAAGTTTATATTCTTTGAAGCTTATTTTCCTTGACAAATGTCTATTTATCTAAGTTGATTTGTAATTTGGCGAGTTGATTTTTATCTTAACTTTTAAAACTTTTCTAGTTCTTGATGGGTATTATGAAGTTGATAAAAATTCTTATAAATAAGTTTTTATGAAAAATTTGCTTAGCAAAGCATTATCATTATTAAAGTTTTAACTCAAAATTTTCATGTTATCATTTTGAAAAGAAGATGTATCTCTACTTAGTTAGATTTTTGAAGAAATCCCCTTTATTGACACTTGAAAATTTGTGATGAGTTTGTATAAAATTTTTTGAAAAAATTTATTATGAACCATTTTCTAAACCTTTGATGAGAAATATTTTGCTAAGTGTCAAAAGTTCATTTTTAAAGTGAGCTTAGTCTTGTTTTTCTATTAAAGAAAGAACCCCTTATTATTTTTTTTTTTAAGACAACAACACCTTAATCATGCAGAATATGATATGTAGCCATGAAAGATAATAACATATAATAAGATATAAAGAGAAATATAAGAAGCAAGTAATAATAAGGTCAAGTATTGGGAACCTTAGCTTCATCAAGGTATCCTGAAACTAAGAAAAGACTAGTTCCAAAAAGAAAAAGAAAAAGAAAAGAAAAGAAAGAAAAGAAAAGAAAAAGAAAAATAAGAGCAATAATAAGAGCATAATAATAATATAAGCACAGTAGTAAAAGTATAATGTATAAACAAGAACAAAACATGAATATAATGTTACTTTCTTAACCTCCATGGGTTTTTAGAAAACACACACTATGTTTATGCTAAGTTACATAAACATAAAAATAATCTATTAAAAATATCATAGTATGAAAATGTATTTATGAGCAAGAACAAAGTATGAACATATTGTTGCTTTCTTAACCTCCATGGGTTTTTAGAAAACATACATCATGTTCATACTAAGTTACCTGAACATAAAGATGGTTTATGATATTTACCTACTAGTTAGATTAAGAAGAAAGAATTGTAGAGAGAAATTATGGGAGGAACTTTGCGGTGATATTTTGAGAGAGTTTATGGTAAGGAAATGAAGTGTGTGAAAGAATTAGAGGAGAGAGGTATTATAGGAAAAGTGGAGGTAATTTAGATGTAATAAAATAAATTTAAAAAAATATAGATAAAAGAAAAGGGAGGTTTCGCCGGGGGGGGGGGGGGGGGGGGGGGGGGGGGGGGGGGGGGGTGTGGTGTGGTGAATTTTAATTTTAATTTTTTTGTATTTTTGTTAATGAAAAGTAAGATGTGATATATGTAAAGTTGTATTGGAAATGAAAAATATAAGAAATAGGTGCATAGTTAGTAAGAATAGGTAGTAAGAAAAAGTAAAGATAATGAATATTGATGATAGTAGACAAACAAATTAATACCAGTAGTTAAAAAAATATGCATAAAAGTACGATATCTGATATTTTTAGTTATCAAAAAATTATAAAACTTATATTTTTGAATTTCTTATATTATTACAAGTCTAACGATGTTATCGGAATATTTTTACTATTCTGAGCCCCAAGACATGTTTTTTGAAAACTGATCCTAGTTGGGTTTGGAACGAATCAAATTTTGACGAATCTGATCTTTTCAGGCTTTCTTATATTATTATGAATCATATTCCACGATTATCTTAATTTTATTATTATAGGGTTAAGAGCGCGAGACTGTTGGATCTAAACATTAGGATTTGTTATAGTCTTTGTTGACTTTTAGGGTTTTCGGTTGCCTCTAATTCTAGCGTTAAGCATAAATTTATCATAAAATCTAGGGGTTTACATCTTTTAAGGGTATGAGGTCACCATGTTATGAAATTTTTAGCTCCTATAGCTCCTATGACCCAATCCCATTGGCTTCAGTTTTTCCCTCTACGAAACTTAAAGAAAAAGACTCCTTATGGAAACCAACACTGGAATTTACCATTAATAATAGGTACGATAATTTAGATCAGTTTGCTTGGGTAATGCGTATGATGTTTGAAGCGGACATATGGAAATTCATAGCCTCTGATGTTCACAGTCTCATTTCCTTAGAAGAATTGGCCACTTTTAGGACCATCTCAAGAGTAGGTAGTTAAGATGATCGAATCTTTACAGACTTTGTGAGGCATGAGGAAGTAAATGAGGAGATCATTACAAGTTCTCTTAATGTGTTTGAGTGGGATGATCTAAATCTACAACATGAGGAGACATTGAAAGTGGAGGATGAGCTGGTGGAAAAGAAAAACGACCTGAAAGAACATAAGGTAGATCAGTGTAGCACATGGATGAGCTCGAGACTAGTGAGGAGGATGAAATTGAGGAGACCAATGTGGTCTATCTTAGCTCCTTCACTAGTGATTTAATTCTTGGGACATTGACCTTGAGAATATTCCTCAATTGACCTCGAAAGAAGAGTAGGCTGGAGAGAGTGAGCAAGAAATGGAAATTGACCAAGAAATAGATTTCTCTAAGTTTGGGAAATGATTGAGAGCTTAGGAGATGATGAGCTTCATGAGGAGTGCCTAGAGCCTTTAGGATGCATTATAGAGTTTGAGGAGGCACTAAATCGTAAATTCTCTCCATATTAACAAGCTCCAATGACCTAGATAAGGGGAACTGACATAAAAAGAATGAGATAAGAAAGAGACAGAAATTCCCCTTGTTAGTTTTAGAAAATTGGAAATGAGACACATTCCCGTGGGATCCAGGTGGAAGGATTTAAGTCAAGCTAAAGACTCTAAATTTGGCTATGTGTGAGGTAACCCACCGTTTCTTAATTTGATGCTTTTCTTTAGTTTTTTGTGTGCTTTTCCCTTTTTCTATTTTTGGTTGCTTTGCGCGTTTGTTACATGTGTAGGTCAACCTATACGAGCTCGGAGTTGAGGTCGAGTTCATGTCATGAACTGAGGAGCTCAACAACTTAGCTCAACACTCCAGAGAGATCATCTAACCATTATACCCTCCTTCCCCCCTTCTCATGCTTTTATTTGAAAATATACAATAAGGATATTGTAAATTTTTAAGTTAGGGGGTAGGTGCTACACTTCTTAAGTAGTTTTGAGTTGTTAGCTAGTAAGTTATTGATGTTGGGAAAATTTTATGTTAGAGGTTTGGTTGGATGAGCTGATATGAGATGTATTGCCTTGATGGTCGTTGGACATTATTTTTATTGCTGGTTGCATGTGTTTTAATTGTAAAATGTGCTGATTTGTGTGTTCTTTATCCTTATAGTTAAGATGAGAATGCAATTGATCCATACTACTCTTGATATGCTTTCACATGCACTAAAATTTTTCAAAATGGAATTTCAGTTGCAATTTTTCTCATGAAAAGAAGCAAAAGAATGGTATAATTTTTTTGAATTTTTGTGTTTCTTGGAACTTGATCATGAGTTGGACATTTTCCACTTCTCTAGAGTTAAGCCATGAAATCTTTGCTTTGTTTAGTTACTCTTTATTTAGGTTGAAATTTGAAGATTTGGGATTAGGTAATGCCATTGATTATGGATTAGATTTTTGCATTTTTAAGCTGAGTAGTATGTATTCAAGTTCTTTGAAATTCTTGAGCACAATATGATTATGTAAATTTTCCAAATTTGAACTTACCTTGAAAGCTATGTTGGATAGAAAAAAAGTGTGTGTGTATTGACAAAAAGGAAAGAGAGATACATGACCCTTGGTGTGATAGCAAAAGGTAAGGAAACAAAAGTAACCCCCTTTACCCCTACTCCCCCCTCTCCCCTCTCCCCCCACTAATGTATATGAAATCAAATTGAAAAATAGGATGCAAGTATGTCAAAAGGAAAAAAAAAAAAAGGAAGAATAAAGAGCTCCTATAATGTTTTTACAAACCAAAACCAAAATGAGGATGCCTTTGAGTTCAAAGAAAAAGCCAAAATAAAAAAAAAAATTAGGAAAAGTAAGAAAAAGCAAAGTAGAGGAAGAGTTTAAAGTTTTGTGTTATTTACTTGGTGGTGCTGTTCTTGAGATATGAATTAAGAGTGTATACATGTTAATCTAGTGTACAAAGTGTGAAAATTTCTTTTTGAGTTATTTGATGTTACACTAGATGTCAAGTAAGAAGATTTTATACTAAATGAAGAGATATAACTTTATTGGGCAAAGTTTTTTATTAGTGACTAATGCACAAGTTGAGTGATTTGATGATGAGGAACATGAAAATCATGTGAACTATGGTGTTTGAGCAAGTGGAGAAGGAGTCTGTAAAACCCCAAAGTTTTACGATCGGTTGAGCTTAAACCCTATTTAGAAGGTCAACTGAAAATCCTAAATTCAACAAAACCCTAGTCAGACGAAACCGTTTAAGTTCGGCAAACCCGTGTTTGTAATCTAAGTGAGTAAGAAAGAGATTAATACGTAGGATAGTTCGTAATACCATGAAAAATCTTAAAAATATCATATTAGTTAAAACCGCGATTTTTTTAAGCCCAATCAGATACAGTTTTCGAAAAATATGTCCTAAGACCCATAATAGTAAAAATATACCGGATATACCGTTTGACTCGTAAAGATATAAGGTTTTTGAAAATATCAGTTTCATAATTTTTCGGTAACTAAAAATATCAGATATCGCATTTATACTCGTATTTTCTTACTCTCAATACTTTAATTGTCATATCTACTTTACATTACACTATTCATTACTATTCTACACTATTCACCAATCTATACTTTTCCTTACAACCTACTCTTACAACCTATACACCTATTTTCTTACAATTTTCATTTCCAATACAACTTCACATCTCTCACATCTCATTTTTTTCATTAACAAAAATACAAAAAATTAAATATCTCTCTCTCCCACTCATATTGTGCTGGCCCCCTTTCCCATTCCCTCAATTTGTTTTATTTTTCATTTATTTAATTAACACAAATTACCCTCCACTTTTTCCTATAAATACCACTTCTTTCTTCCATTTCCTTCACCTTTCATACACTACCATTACTCTCTCAAAATCTCTCCAAAAGCTCTCTTTAAGTTTCTTTAGTTTTTCTTCTCTTATAGGTAATACTCTTAAGCTTTCCTTATGTTCATTTGCTTAGTATGAGCATAGTGTGTGTTTTCTAAACCCATGGAGGTTAGGAAAGCAACAATATGTTCATACTTTGTTCTTGTTCATGAATCTATTTTCCTTTATGTTTTTTTATGTATATCTAACTAAATATATCTATGTAGTTATATATATCTTTTAGAGCATATAAGCTCATTTGTTATTGCAATTTATTTACTTTCTTTGCAATTTATTTATTTACCTTGCAATTTATTTACTTTCAAGTTGTTTTAAGACTAGTCTTTCTCGCAGTAGACTTGTCATCATCAAGTCAAAACAATATTATTTTTCTTTGGAACTAGTCTATTCTTAGTCTTGGAAAGCCTTGAAGAGGCTAAGCCTCCCAATACTTGACAAATATTATTAATATGCTTACTTATTTTTTATATTCTTTATTATTTTGTCTTGTGATATTTTTATCTTTTACATGATCATATTCATTCATGGCTAATAACTTCTTATCCCAATAAAAAGGGAAAATCTTTTTGATGAAACAATAAGATTCTATCACTAAATAAATGTTTTTCCCAAAGACTTAGGAAAATGTTTTCAATTTCTTTTAAAGGTTTATATAAACTCATCATGAAATTTCAAACTATTAATAAAAGAAGTTTCTTCAAAAGTCTAAAGATACTTCCTTTTCAACATAAGAAATCTTGATATATATAGATAATAACTTGATACTATTTTTACCAACTTTCTAAACTAAGAGCTAAATGAGTTTTCAAGAAAATCAACTTACAAGGAAGATGAAAATAAATTATCAAAGAATAAAACTCATCAAGTATTACTTTTAGAAACTCTATTTTTCAATTCCTAGAAATAAAATTGGTAGATAAACTTAAAAGACCAAACTTTATTTTCAACTCACTTTTGATAAACTAAAGAATCAAAATATAGGATACTAGAATTTTTATCAACAAAAAATTTACAAGTTACTTCAACCACATAAAGTAAAGTTTAACAAATCCAAATTTTCAAAACACTAAAAAAGGTTGTTTTAAGGAAATAAATTAAAAAAAAACACCTATAATCATGCATAAATTATGAGTCTATTTATATACATCTTTTCAAATGTATACATATTTGAGATTTTTTAAATAAACAAGCCTTAGTAAGGTAGGATTAGAAAATGTTGTTTTTCAATTTCGTGTTAGATCTGTACCCTTCTATACCATGACCTAAATGACCTTTTATAGTAAAAGTAACCTTAGAAATGGATAGATCTTTTCGAGTAGGTAGAAAACGACATATAATATGCGAAATTCCAAGTTAAAATAAGCATGTTATAGCCATTTTAAGTTGGAACTTCCTTCAAATCTGATTTTACAGCAAATTAAAGGTAGGCTTAGAATTTTTAAAGTAGAAATTCTATGAAAGACTCATTTTAGGTATTTCATCTTGTTTAGGTGAAGAAGGAACCGATATCACCTTCCCAGAAGATTACTTCGACTAAGAGCGATCGTCATGGAGTGAGTTAATCCCTTACTAATTACGTTTCCTTGATTGTGCTTGTAAGTAGTAGCATTAGAGTAGGAAAAAGATAAATGATTAAATGGTGTGTGAATTGGATTCATGATTGAATGATGTGATTGTTGAATAAAAGCTGAGTATCTTGAAATAAGATTTGTTGAGTAATTTATGTCTTTTCTTAATAGTATGATGAATATTGCTTTGGTCACCTTTAACTTGAAACTGACGATAAATTTTAAAGACCAATATTAAAAATAGTTAATGCATACATATTATGAGTCACATTTAAATTTTTCACTACTATTATTCATGTGGGGAAACGAGGAGTTGTAGTGGTGGCTAGTACGAGGCGGAAAGTCTACACGGGAAAGTAGGAGTCGAAAGTCTACACAGGCAAGTAGGAGCCGGTAAATCTACAAATCATTGATGGTCGTATGGGTCAGTAACCATCCAACCCCTAACATGGAGGGCGTAAAATCCATGCTGTCACGCCCCAAATGGTACCTTAAACGTAACAGTCCGCCACACTCAATATTAAAACTTAAGTATGACCACCTGAGTCACTCCCCAAAGCTTCGGTATTAAGTGTAAGTGTGCTCTCATAAATTTAGAGGACCATACATGAAATTATGAAGCTTAAGAAGATACAATAACAATTTAAGAAAAGAGGATTCATAATATTCATTCATTCATAACATTTTTCTTACAAGTCTTAGGGGCATTCCCCTGCCAAAATAACTATAAATTTATTACAAGAGATTTTCTAAGAAGTTTTCATCTTATGTAACACTAAACTTCATCTAAAGAAATTCCTTAACCAAAATGATAATACCTGGTTGCAAGGTCTACGTGGCATCAACCATAAATAGGTAAACTGCAAAAGATATCTATAAGGGTATAAGCTAGCAAGCTTAGTGACAATTATTTCCATAAGTAAGTTCTTTGTATGGTAAAATTCAAACAAGTTATTTAAGCAATCAAGTGAAATGCAACATACACGTGAGCAAACAAGGCATATAGTTTTTCGGAACTATATGTTGAATGGATTTACGCCCTCCATTCGGGATTTGGTGATGTGTAATCTCAAAACGAGTAGTTTTAGTTAAGTTATGCTTCAATCATTACCACCAAACATATAAAGTCTACTTGGGTTGAGCCTTGCTTCCGATTTCCACCAAGCATTGGTTTAATTCCATGTTGCCAAGCAATCGCTTTCGATCATAACCGCCAAGAGTTGCTTTCGACCGTGCTACTATCCTTTTCACCCAAGGATAATAACTCCATGCAATATGACTCATTTTGTGATATGATGAATCAATTTATTAAAGATATCATAGCATCATTATCAAATTTAAGGTGATCATAGAATTTCATACATATCAAGTGCTATATTAAAACAAACATTTACTTACAATCAATTTCGCCTGATATTCTTAGAATCCTTTCAATAATTTTTTCGTATATATAAATTTGTCTTTTCTTAATTCTAATGCGACTAAACTACAAGCACAATCAAGTAAGCTTTTTAAGGAAATAAACTCACGATGCCATGTTGACACTTCTTCTAAATGGATGAGTCGCTCAAATAATCCACTTAGTCGAAATAATCCTAGGGTACGAGTATTCTTCCTCGGAATCACCTAGTCAAGGAAAATACTCAAAATGAGTATTTCTTGATAACTTTCTTGAGACTTGTCTAAACTATGACAATAGAACGTCAAAGTTCGTATAAATGATGATTCCAATTTAAAATGACCATAACTTGATCATTTTAACTCGGAATTGTGCATATAATATATCGATTTCTATCTATTTGAAAAGATCTATCCATTTATAAAACTATTTTTATCAAACTAGATCATTTAGGCTCCGAAAAAGTGGCTATCAGATTCACCACGAATTTTCCTATCCCAAAAACATTTTGTTTCAAACATTAAACCATCCAAAAATTGTTTTGATAAATACTTAGTTATTTATATAGTTGAGAAATTCCTTTTTCATAGATATAGCTCACATTTCATCCATGCTCAAGTGTTTGTTGTTCAACCAAATTTCTTGAATAAAACAATGTTAATTAAGTGTGTTGAAAACCATAGTTTACAAGAAATCCATTTGTGGAAAAATGAATATTTTGTTTTCAAAGAATTATTTTATAACTTTTTGATAAATTTATTCTTTTTGAAATTCTTAATATTAATGTCATTTTTCTTATTTGTTTTCTTTGACCATTTATTTGAAAAATCTTGATTTGAAAACTCTAATTCTTTTTATGGGATTTCCTTATATTATGTTTTTATGAAAAACATTTTAGTACCAAAAATCATCTTCTTTTAGGGAAAATAAAGCAACATAGAAATGATTTAAAAAGATTTTTCAAAACAAGAGTAACTTTTAAAATTATAGTGAGTTCTTTCTAAAGTTTTAAAAAGAATAATTTTACTTTTGTTAAACCATAGATTCTACATTTCATATTAAACCATTCTTAGGTGATGAAATCCCCTTTATGTAAAAGTAAAATGTTTGGACAACAATTTTTATGGGCATGATTATGAAATATAATAATAAGCAAAAATAACATAAATATTAAATAAATAAAGTCAAGTATTGGGAGTCTTAGCTTCTTCAAGGCTTTTGGGATGAAGAAGTAAGTAGTCCCAAAAAGAAAGAAACAAAATAAAAGAGAGAAAATTGTTTTGACTTGATGAGGACAAGTCTAAAACTAGAGACTAGTCTTAAAATAACATGAAATAAATAAATAAATTACTTTGCATAAAAGTAAATAAATTGCAAGTGAGCTTATATGCTCTAAAGAATATATATATATATATATATGTAGATACATAATTATACTTAGTTAGATATAATAACAATAATAATATGAACAATGTAAAGTAAGAACATAATATATAAACAGATATTCATGAACAAGAACAATACATGAACATAGTGTAACTTCCATAACATTTAGTTTTTGGAAACTCACACCATGGTCATGTGAAGTTACATGACATGGGAAGAAGAATTTGTAAAGAAAGTTATCTAAAGAGGGTTTTTGGAATATTATGTGTGAATGGGTTTTGTGTATGTAGAAGGTGGTTTGAGAGTTTTTGAGAGAGTTTTGAGAGTGTATGTGGAAAGAGTTTTGAGAGGAAAATTTTGGAGGGTTTTGGTAGTAAATTTGTGGGTAGTAATTGTATGAAAGAAGTGAAAGAGGAGGGGGTATTTATAGGAAAATGAGGAGTGATTTTTGTGTGATTTAAATAAAAAAATTGAAAGAAATTGAGGGAGAGAGACAAGGGGAGCCGCCGGCCAACAATGGAGAGAGGGGAGAGAGAGTTTTAATTTTATATTTTTGTTGATTAAATATAATAATAAGTAAAGTAGATGTGAAATAAAATTATAGGAAATGTAAAAATTAAAGATAATAGGTGTATGGAGTGTAAGAATAGGTGTTAGAAAAAGTATAGATAAGTAAATAGTATAGAATAGTAATGAATAGTGTAATGTAAAGTAGATATGACTAATATCGGTAGTAAGAAAATACGCGTATAATTGCGATAGCTGATATTTTTACTTACCGAAAAATTATAAAACTGATATTTTTAAAAACCTTATATGTTTTATGAATCTAACGGTATATTTGGAATATTTTTACTATTCTGAGCCCCGGGACATGTTTTTCAAGAATTTTATCCGATTGGGTTCAAAACAATTTGCAGTTTTACTAATATGATCTTTCTGAGCTTCCTTATGTTATTACGAACTATTCCAAATACTAATCTCTTACTTAATTTCTTAGAGTTGTGAATACGGGGTTGCCGGACTTAAACTATTTCGTTTAACTAGGGTTTTATTGACTTTAGGGTTAGCGGTTGACCTTTCGATTAGGGTTTAAGCTAAACCGATCACAAAACTTTGGGGGTTTACACATGCTACACATGGTTTCCAGTTAATCGTGTGTATTTTGTTTGCTCATGTGATTGATGCATTGCCATATGATTGTCTAAATACTTTTATGTTTTATGGAAATGTTTTAAAGAAGGGAGTTATCTCACTAAGCTAGTTTTGCTTATACCCCTATAGCTTTTTGTTACAGTTTGATTACTTGTGGTTGGCACCAAGAGCCCCTTTTGTTAGGTATGAGTCAAAGCTACTAGGAGTTTTTAGAAAAAGTTTACATATTTAGTTTTGGATATAGACTTCTAAGAGAAATCTCTATGGTAGACTTATGTTATATTCATATATGTTTTTACGATACCTTAGACTATCAAGACATTAAGTACGGGGGAATGCTCCTAAGAAGTTGTAACAATTTTATCTTAATGATTATTACATGTTTACCTTTATAAGTTCTTGCATGCTTTCATTATTTGCTTAAACGTAATACCCATTTGAGTTTCCTACTATCTTGGAAGCATACCTTGCACGTGATATCGAAGCTCCTGCATGACTAAGATTGTCATTCATTAACTTTAATATTATGTACGGTGGACTGCCACGTTTAATGTACTCTCCAGGGCGTGACAGAGTCTCCTATTGAAAATTGTAGCTAGCTCCATTTGAGCTTAAAGAACTTTGAGTTAGTGCATTTGTAAGGTTGCTATCAAGAGTGGTTTGTATGAATGTGTGTTGTTGTCGTCTGTGATGATTGATTTTTAAAAGTGAAATAAGAAATTGCTTGAGGACAAGCAATGAGCTGAGTTAGGAATAGTTGATAAATGTGTAAAAATACACATTTATCTCTACTGAAATTCATATAAAAAGTAACATTTCTTTGTGTTTTAATCTATAATCTATTGGAAAGTTGTGAAATGTCTATTTCATGGTTCAATTGCTGGAAATTGGAGGAAAATGGATAAAAAAATGGGTTTTTCATGATAAATTCATGAGTTTCACAGCTATTGGTTTACTCTTGTATAGACATGTGCTTCCAAGTGCGAGCCAATCTGCATTTATGCAGCAATAGAGCATAAGTTTGAGCTTATCAAAGGATCGATCTGCACTCTAGTACAATATAACTTCACATGACTAGTCCAAACAATAGGTTGATCAGGATGAGCATACACGGACCTGAGCTGTGGAACTCAAGAGCACCTAGCCATTATTGAGCAATTGGATGGAGCCAAGCCAATCAGCTCAATGTGGATTCGACCTTGAATACTCCCACTTAGCTATATTTACACGATCGATACATTTGTAAGTGGCTTTCACGCTTAAAATGATTATTTTTATTAAAACGTGCATTTATAGTTGTCTGACAAACGTAAAATCCAAGCGAGAGCAGAAACACTTCAAGCAATTTGTCCAGCAAGCTTTCCAATTTTAGTACTTGATCGAAATGCTACATGTAGAAAGGGTGAGCCAAGGAGAAAGCGATACAAGATGGAAATGGATCTCCATGGTCATCTCGATATGTTCAATTACAGTATGTATAGGGTCATAATCATAGCACATGGCCACATAGAAATATACAGCGGCTAGATATTTATAATTAAAAAGCATATTAGAAAAAAAAAAGTGTTACAGTGCTAACATTATGCTTGTTAGAACAATTTCAAACTTCTTATAATTAATGTTATTGTATCTTTGATTGAAGTTAACTATTGTTTGATTGAGTATTTGTTGAATGAGGTGGAAATTTGTTACTGGAATAATGTCTTACCTACATATAGGGATAAAATAAAGCTGCAGAAGTAGTTGTTTGCAGTAAGTACTGATGATAATATGTATTTAAGGGATTTATGTATAATCGCCTGCATTGTAGGTGGGATCTATGAAGAGGGTGCATGTGCTCCTAGTTGGATAAATTTTAGTCCAAGGCGCATGTACAACATGCTATAACTTACCAATATACTTGATAGTCTATGTCTTACCACTTCTATAAAGATTGTGAGAGTAGAGGTTGCTATTAAAAGAAGACAGCTATACAGTAACCCAAGTGGTCTTATTTATATTTATACTAATACTAGAAGGTTTGGTCGCAAGTAGTTAATTAGAATATTCTATGTTAGCATTACTTACATGCGAAATTTCTAAGGAAAATAGAATAGTAAATTTAAATTCGTGTCCTACTTAGAAATGAATCGATCACAATATACCAAAAAAAAAAAAAAAATGGTTTAGTCAATTTTGTCTTGCCTTCAAATATTCACTACAGTCCTAGGAAATTCTAATTTATTAGACTAAGATTGCCTATATAAATATAGGTATATATAGCTAATTATATTATTAAAGGTCATTTTACTAAGGTAATCCATTAAATTAAGGAAAATATATACAAAAATTACAAATCGGAGAATAACAAATGAGTATATGGAAATTATATGGGATAGTTTTTAATGATATGTATATAGTATTTTTTTTTTTACAAAAAATAATTTTCACATAAGAAAAATCTTTCAAAATAATCCTACGAATGATTTTATTCATTTAATTATTGACCATCTTTATCCATTATTCTTTAGCTAAATCAAACCCTCTTCAATAGAAATCTACTCATGGTTATTATTAATTTTAAATGGCAAGCTCTCACATCCTTATCAGGATTCCCACCTTACAAGTAGTAATAGGTACAAGCACGTAAATATATATGTACATATATATCTTATCATAAGTTATATAAAGGAAAATATTGTCATTTATCACATGAATTAAAAGCAAAAAATTTACTCATTATTTCTTTATGTGATTGATTGTATTCAAAAAAGGCTTTAAGGGAACTTATTTTCGAAAAATTGTTTCTCTAAGGGTAAGAATATAAGAAAGGATTATTTATGAATGATCTTAAAAAAAAAAAAGAACTAGGAAGAAATAATTTGATATGGAGAAAAATATATTAAATTAAATCATCGACTAATTAATGTTTGGAAAAAATTTCAATATTTTAGTGCAATTTTCTACTTAATTTTTTAAAAGTGATATCACTTTTTATCCATAGAATTGAAGAAGCTTATTGAATTTTATAATAATTGAATGCTTTAACTATAGATAAAGTTGAGTATTTTGTAGATGTTTAAACAAAACCATTGAGACTTTGTACATTTTAAATATTATAATTTGGTAATAATTTTTTAGAATTTAAAGTGACAAAATATTAGATTTTCTACTTTAAAATAAATTGGTAAACACTTAAAAATATTATTAAAGGCTAGATAAGATAATGCTTGAAATGTTTATAGGATACATAAGAAGACTAGCTAAATTGGTAATTTGGCATTTTAGTATCTAAATTGAAAAAAGTGAAAATATAGGCACTTTATTTTAAAATAAAGCGATGCTGGAATGCCAATACTTTAGAACAACAGGAATTTTTTCCCAAAATTTAAACATCGGCACTAAATTATCAAAAAGTAAAAGATAAGGCACTCCCCGTGCAACTATCATGAGAAGAATGGTTTATTATTATTGTTGCTGTTGTATAACATATTCGTACAGAGCTCTCCAACTTTATGCTAATGTAAATAGCATATTATTCTTTTATCTCAAATATATATTGATCCTACTCATTCATAAAGCCAAAGAATGTTCAATTTCTTTTCCCCTACCAATTAAGCCAAGAGAAGCTTTCTCAAGTGGATTTTCACTTTCTAACTTTTCATTCACACATAAATATAAGAAAAATTTGTCAAATTAGAAATTACAAAGACTACTATATTAGCTAATAAAACTTGCACCTAATTATTCAAGAAAGTTTTTCTAAAAATGTTCCATATTGATAGATGAAACATTAATTATGTCAATAAAGTTTTTAAAGGGTTAGTGTCACAAATAATACATGAATTATGATAGAATATGCAATTAGGTACTTGAATTTTAAAAATAATCAATTTAGTATCCCAAAAAACTTGGGAGGTATCACTGGTGTGCATAAAAAGTTCTTTCAAGTGTCAAATTCATCAATTTCAAAATTTAGACACCAAATTAATTAATTTAAAAGTTCATATACCTAATTGCATATTTTATAAACTTGGTTACCATTTATAACATTAACCCATTTTTAAATAACAACTAATTAGCTTGAAAAAAATATTTTTTTAACTATAAAAATGTTTATAAACATATAAAATACAAATTTGGTATTATAATGAAGAAAAATTTTCAGTAAATATTTTCTTAAAAAATATAAGTATAATATTTTAGATATAAACGTATTACTATGATTTTAATAATTTTTAGTGCATGTCCTTCGATTTTGCCATTTATAATAATAGTAGAGTCTTAGTCCTAGCTTATATATTGAGTTTCAATAAGTTATAATAGACAAGTTGCGGTACAAATATTTGAAGACACCAGAGAATATACATTCTGATGCATGGGAAACTCTATGATCTCGTCCTTATCTAATAGCTCTTTATTATCCAACAACTCATCACTATCTAATGGCTGATACAATATCCAATCGTTATCGAATCACCAAAATAGTTAAGATTCTAATCACTATATTTATTTTAACAATTAAATAGTTGACCGGACGGTCTCGTCGATAAGACCATAAAAGTTCCCCAGATGCATATAGTATATATATGTTGCATATACTTTATTATTTATATTTATAACGCTTAAGCATTACTTTATTTTACTTGTTGCCTTTATACGGTTTTTTAGAAATTAAACATTTCATAGTGTCTATTTTTGTACTTATCTAACGTTACCTAATTAGACGTGACACAAGACATGTGACCATTCCACTTTACATATGCCATGGTGCAAGTGTTTTATAGTAAAGAAATGCCTCAAAAGGTAGGGATTTCCCGCCTTTCATACTTTACAAATTTGGCTAGTCTTTTCCATGCATACTAATAAACATTTCGAGTGTCACCTTATCTAGGCTTTAATAATATTTTAAAGTGGTTAACAAATTATCTTAAAGTAGAAATTCTTATTTTTTGTCACTTTAAATGCTAAAAAATTATTACCAAATTATAATATTTACCTAGTCTTTTCCATGCATATTGATAAACATTTTGAGCGTTACCTTATCTAGCCTTTAATGAGCATATACGAAAAATTAAGTAGGAAATTGCAATAAAATATTGAAAATTTTTCAAACATTAATTAGTCGATGATTTAATTCAACATACCTTTCTCCATATCAAATTATTTCTTCCTATTTTTTTTTTCAAAGATCATTCATAAATAATCCTTTCTTTTATTCTTACCCTTAGAGAAACAATTTTTTTTTTTTAAAATAAGTCCATGCCTTTTTTGGATACAAACAATCACATAAAGAAATAATGAGTAAATTTTTGCTTTTAATTCATCTGATGAAAGATAATATTTCTCTTCATATAACTTATGATAAGATATATATATTATATTTACGTGCCTCTGTTAATTAACGACTTTATTACTACTTGTAAGGTGAGAATTCTAATAAGGATGTGAGAGCTTGCCATTTAAAATTAATAATAACCATAAGTCGATTTCTACTGATGAGGGTTTGATTTAGCTAAAGAATAATGCATAAAGATGGTCAATAATTAAATGAATAAATCATTTATAGGATTATTTTGAAAAATACACTTTTTTTTATGCGATAATAATTTTTTTGAAAAAGAATACTATATAAATATCATTATAAAACCGTCCCATATAATTTCCATATACCCATTTGTTATTATTCGATTTGCAGTTTTTATATATATTTTTCTTAATTTTATAGATTACCTTAGTACAATGCCTTTTAATAATATAATCAATATATATATATATATATATATATACACACACCTATATATATATAGGCAATCTTAGTCTAATAAGTTAGAATTTCCTAGGATTGTAGTGAATATTCAAAGGCAAGAAAAAAATCGACTAAACCAAATTTTTTTTTTAGGTATATTGTGACCGGTCCATTTCTAGGTAGGATAGGAATTTAAATTTACCATTCTATTTTTCCAGGGAATTTCGTAGATAAGTAACACTAACATAGAATTTTCTAATGAATTGCCTTTAACTAAACCTTCTAGTATTAGTATAAATATAAATAAGACCACTTGGGTTACTGTATGTTTTTCTTCTTTTAATAGCAAACTCTACCCCCACAATCTTTATAAGAGTGGTAAGAGAAAAAGTATCAAGTGGTTAGGTAAGTTATGGTATGATTTTTTCACTATAATTTTTCCATTAAATATATATAATAAATAGCATTCAAAATGATAAAAATTTTAATGTAGACCAAATTCTTGTAACTGTTGTATGAATTTAACTTTTAGTTTTTTTGGCAGATTGAGATGGAGGCCAAGTACAGCTATTGTTACTGCGAAAGAGGCTCGTTGAGCATATTGATGGATAATGATGATTTTAAGGAACAAGATGTTTAGGATGCTAATGATATCAAAGGGAATCATGATGAAAGTGCACCATCCAAAAACCCCAAAGCAAGGCTCCTTCTTTCTTCACTAAAAACTAGTATACCAATAATTCAAAGTGCAAACACAAATGATCCAAAATCAACACAATTAAAAACTAGCAATGTGAGTCATAAAAAACCATAAGCACCTATGAAAATCCCCACCCACCTAAATAAGGGTTTCTGCAGGAATGTCTCGTGGATTGAAGATAGTAACAATTGTGTGAATGGAAAAAGATATCAATGTGATGATGATGGTGACTTTGATTCCATGTTACCTCCACATGAAATTATAGACTTCTTCAGTGTTTGAAGGTGTAGGTAGGACTCTAAAAGGAAGAGATCTTTTTAACATAAGGAATGCTATTCTAATTAAAACTGCATTTTTCGAACCATCATCATGATTATGTCATCGTAGAATGATCTTGGTAGGGTATATTAATACCATTTTTGTATTACAGATGTTACGCCCCAAAGGGTATCCTAAACGTATAAATACTCCATGCATCAGTCTATGGCCTTAGATAGATAGAAGGGTATGACAAGTTTAGGTTACTCATAGGAATGTGACATGTTTATCCAATCTATAGATCAAATAAAGCATATATGCACGCAATAACATCATATATAATAATCCTTAATCATTGTCTTGTCACTAAACATAGTAAAACTAATACGACTTAAAGTCTTAAACATACACAAAGACATATATAAAACTAGATAGATAAATTTTAAATCTTCCTTCCACTTTGCCTCACTCCCTTAAGCTACCTAAAAAGGTGCAAACGTGTACCGGGGCAAGAACTCTCGTAGGGATGAACCACATACCGCCCTTGAATATGTGAAATCTATAAGGGTATGAGCGAACCATAGCTCAATGAAGCAACTTAGACAATAAGCACACATCGACAAGATCAAACAGGTTTTATTAACACTCATATGCAAACACATTACTCAACCATACGTTTTCACATACATAAGTCCGGATGACCAGAATCCAGACAAGTTAGAGATTTAGGGTCTGTTTGTTTTGGCTTTTTTCTGGCAGATACAGACACTTTTTCAAATTTTTTGCTAACAAATTATTTATCATGAAATAGATATAGATAAAAAAAAGTTAACAGTTCTCATCAAAAGATCAAATAGAACAAATATAGATAAAATTTATATGCAAATCAGATATATTTACACATATCATTTTAAAAAAGATACAGATACAGATGAAAAACAGACAATCCAAATAAGCCCTCTTCGAGGGTAAAGGAACCAGTCCCCACACTACCGAAGAGGATCAGAGTATACCGGGTATTTCCTTTAAAAACTTTTAAAACATTTTTTGACCCAGCATAAAAGGAAACTTCTTAAGCATTACATACTTTACACGGACCCCCGACAAGCGACATTCCTCAAACCAAGTAGTCCCTACAGAATCCATGAGCCACATTATTGTATAGGTCGTACGAAGATTCACCATAAAAACCCATCTAACTCATCATGGACTTGGAATGGTAATGCGTAGCAGAAGTGATCAAAAGTATGCAATGTTGATGCAATAGAGTTGTGCTAAGCATGATCAATTAATTAGTGAGTTAAATAATATTAAATCAATTTCTTTAGTGGTGAAGCAGTTATAGACACTTATCATATACTACCAACACCACATGCTAAACCAAATCAAGTTATCAATATTATTATAATGTTTTATTCAATCAACATGCACAATAGCAACTATGATCCCAATTCGCCACACGATCCAATTTGTTATATATTTAAGTACAACTACGCTACACAAAACAATTGTAGATTAGAGTCAAGTTATTCACCGGTCCATATCGATAATCAAGCGTTGTAATAGTCGGAGTGGGTATTGGATAGGTAATCGAGCTCGCTTATAAATAAGAAAATAACACGCATTAATACTTCAAGTATCAAGCAAAAACTAGCTAAAGCTACATTGTTATGTAATTGTCATTTGCTTTCCTCATTGATTTTTATTGTTGGGCCTAACTTAGTTGGGCTTTACTAATGACTTTAATTAATTATTATAATGTGGACATAGGATCCTATTTGGGCTTTAATTAAGCCTTTGCGCTTATTCCTACCTTTTAAGTCCTCATGCTAAATTGGTTTGTTATCTTGTGGGCCTAAATACATTATTTTCCAAGTTTTGTGCTTAACTTCCTTTTCTTGATTCTAGATTACAAGCATATGGGCTTAGGTGATTAAAAAGGCATATTGGGCCATATTACTATATCATGTCTATGAAAACTAGTCTTCGGGCCTAGATTATCCTTGTCACATCTCACATCTTATATAGGCCTCACATCCATGTACATATGGTTAATGGGCCTCTCACTATATTTCTATGCTAATAGCATATAAGACATTTTAGGGCCCAAAAATCATAATTAAAAGCTCATATCCAATTTCATAATCTTTTATTGATCCTTTGATTTATTCACTTACCACTTAATTCGACTTAAGCATTGGATTGGCCCATTAAACAACATAGCCTAATTTTAATCGTGTCTATATATTAAGGCCCATTAATGCCTCTTTAATTTCTTTCCACAATCTCTTGATAATTCCCTTTCTTACATCAAAGGTTTCTTTAATGCCAATATTAATTAAGTGACCAAGGAATTTTATTTTTCTTTTTCACATTTTAACCAAAGTCGTGTTTGATCCTAAGCATGAAGAATTTGCCAATTTTTCTCATTGTGCATCCAATGCTATGGTAGTAGAATAAACCATATTTATACTTAACTTATGCTTTATCAAGTTATAGGACCAAGTATTATTTTTAGCTAACAAGAAATGGAATATCACAATTTATAAATTCGGATCAAAATTCATCGCATATTTCCATGGTCTTATAATCATTCTAAAGGGTCTTTTTGTTACTTTAGGCCTTCCAAGGGTTCATACAACATGTATGGGTATAGAGTAATTACGTGACATCAATTTTTTTTAAGTAAAACTTGTAACCAAAGAGAAAATAAAATATGTAAATTCGGATTTCTTGGAGTTGCTCAAAATAATTTCTATAGTTGAGTATGTATAGATTTCTTATATTCCAAACATCCTAAGGGATTATATAATATACATGGATGAAAAGGACTTAGAAAACATTATTTTTACCATTTATAAGCCATAAATAAAAAAAAAGAAAGCAAAAAAAAATGGAAATTTGGATTTCTTGAGTTTTTATAAAAACATGTATCATATCCTTTAGTATGCATGGATCTTTGGTATTTTAAGCCTCCCATGGGTTTATATAGCATATCAAGGTTTGAATAGATCATAACACATCATTTCAACTAGTCATAAGAGATAAATAAAGGGGTTAAAGAAAGATAAATTCGGATCTAGAGAGATCCTACAAGAACAAGTATCATAAAGCAAAATAACACAAGATTTGTTGATGTTCTAAGCTTCTTAGGTGGTTATACAATTTGAAAAGGATTTTTAAGTAAGGAAAATATCATTTTTAACTCCATTTGTAAGGGATCCGACCCTAGTAAGTATTTTAGTACTAAAAATAACATTTTGAAGAAAGTAAGATCCCTTTTTGGTGGCCTCAAGTTGGAACACAAATTTTTAAAAGACCTTATACTCATATTTTCCTTTATTTTCTAACATTAAAGATACTAAAAGGGGTTGGAGTGTTATGCCTTAAGGATTGAGGAGTGTTAGTATATTGAGGAGTGTTAGTATATCACTCCCCTCTTTAGAGTGTAGATCCAAACCTAAAAAGTAGATAAAAAAGTGTTTTTATCTCCTTAACACAAAAAGAAAGGTATATATTTTAATATACAGGAGCCTTGGCTTACCTAGTGGCTTGAAGATTCTCGTGATTCCTCCAATGGATTCCTCATTTTTTAGACCTTAAAATTCTACTTTTCTATTTTAAGATAAATGTGGTTTTGTTGTTTTATAGGAAAAAGAAATAAAAGAGATGAAAAGAGAGATAAGAATGAAAGATAGAGAAAAAGGAAGTGAGATCCAAGAGAGCGAGGGAAGAAGACATGTGTGTGTGCGTGCTGGGGGGGTGGGGTATGTGTGGGGGTGTGAGGAGAGAGGGAGAGAGGGAGGGAGAGAGAGATGTGAGGGTGAGGGAGGGAGAAGTGAGGGGACAGAGTGAGGTCTTTTTCCTTTCTTTTATTTTCAGAAAAATGGAGAAGGTAGATGACATGATAAGACTTGGCATCATGGAGTGCTTTGGAAATAAGTATGAATTGAGTTGAAGTGTACTAGGATGGTACTTTGGCATGATAGAGGCGATTTGTAATTGATGTTTGTCATAAAGAAAGTTGACTTTGTGGAATTATGTGATTATTTAGTGGATTTGGTAAGAAAAAGAATTTTGGGTGGGTGTGAACTAGTCTATACGGTTTTTGAGTAAGGGAAGACAAAATTTTCATTCTTCATAGAATATTTGCATTTTTATTATGAACATGGCATTCTAGTGTCACCTTATTTTAGAACATGGTGTTCCAGTGTCACCTTATTTTAAAATAAAGTGCCTATATTTTCACTTTTTGGCAATTTAGACACTAAAATGCTAGCATTTTAAAATAACAGGTACATTTTTACCAAAATCTAAACATCAAGCACTAAATTACAAAAAATTGAAAGTACAGACAGTTCTTGTGCTGTTATCCCATTCTTCACAAAATAATTTAGGAACATACTCAAGCAATGCATTTTCTTGGTGAATGTTTTTTATTTGCACTTGGATACATATTATGAACCTTTGGTGCAACTTGTATGCATATTGAACGTCCATCTTTACATGTATTTAACTTAACTTTGGGTCTATTTGGATAGTTTGTTTTTCATCGGTATTTATGTTATATCTGTATCATATCTATTTCATATCAATATTTGGTTTGCTTTATTGGTTTATGAGTAAAAATGTTTATTGTTCATCAGTATCTGTTTTTGATAAACAACCTATTTGGAAAAAGAAAAATGAAGCCAAAACTAGAGAAAGATATCACATATATTTAGTGTACACTTTCTTTATATCTTTTAATGGGAATGCCAAACTTAATCATGGACACTTAATTCACAACACTAACTCCTAATTCCAAGTGCAAACTCAAACATTGAATCTTAAATGCAAATGAAAACATTAAACCTTGAATGCAAATGTAAATTCCAAGTGTAAGCCTGAACTCAAACAACAAAATTTCATTGCAAACTTAAACATATATTAAAATTTATGAAACTAGCTAGCTACAAGGTAAACCTTTAACACCTATTTATAGTCTTAAACTAGAGTAGGTTTAATCTACCTTTATGTATCATTACTTAATCTATCTTTGTTTGCTCTCAAAATCTAATTAAATAATTTCTATATTGAAAAGGGTTTCACTAAACATTGGAATCTTGCTCAACAAATCAACACATGTTCCTAATCTTAAATAAATCGGAATTTATTGTAGCCATCAAAGTTTACAGTCATCTATTTGTGACACCACTCTAACATAAACTGCTTTAGGAATATCTTATGCTAAAAAATCTAAAAACACAATCCTTAACTTCATTGTTGGTTTTTTAGGTCGATACAGTAGAATTAACCAAATAATGAATCACACAAGATGATAAATAAAAGATATAAATATGAGAAAAGATGGCCATAGATTCGTAACATTGAAAATCCTAATACACGTGAACAAGACCATAGGAAAAGGAGGTGTAACAATTCATTATAATCCCAATAGTAGAGTATGAATGAGTTGTAGTATACAAATCCCTATTAGTCATTTCATGTACAAAAACCGGTCAAAACCTATCAACTAGTGTGATTACATTCAACATCTCACATGATAGTATCATGTGAAGAGGGTTGTGATTTTGCAAGTGCTTTGGAAAATCACATGAATTTTTCAATGATAAATTAATGTTTTATGTCTGGAACAAGACTTTGTCTATATTTAGCTAAGCAATTGGTACTAAAAATCATATGCATAAAATTTTCAAATCCAAATCATCAATAGCAAGAGCGACTAGAGGTTAAGTCATCACTAAAACTGAATGGTCCTTTGAACTTAATATCTTCAATTAATACATTCATCGAAGTAAAGTTTTCCCACACTTTATAATTTTTATTAACATAGTATCCTACCAATTATATTGTAACATAATAAGGAATATCTAATTTAGTTTCCGTTTATGATGATTCACATGGTTTTTGTGGTTTTCAAGCACTGTGCACAACTAAGACACTAGTCTTTCTAGTCTCAGTGTAAAATGTTAAAAATTTGCATTTCTTGTTTCAATTGTTGTTGCCTTAGTTGATTATTAGTTACCGAACTAAATATAATGAACTATACTATAAACGCATTTTCAATTATGTTAATATTAAAATTGTCTACATTACACCTAAGGTTGATTATCTTTTTATTTTATTTTTTTGTTTTATAATTTATATGTCATAGTTAATCTCTATTCATCTATTTAAATTTAGTAGATGAGGTCCCTAATTGTTCATTAATTTATTGGTTCGTTTGGCATCAAGCAGATGGTAGATGGCGCACAGTTTTGGTTTATATTTTTTGATAATAAATTGTCCATCAAGAAATACATATAAATGAAAAACATATGGTAGCTCATGAAAACATCAAATAGAACAAATAAGATAAAATATAAATAAAATATAGCTAAATTAGATACCTTTATAGATAAAGTTTAGATATAAATAAAGATACAGATGAGAAATAGACAATGCAAATGGACCCGTACTTCTCATAGTTTATTTTGCCACACTCGCAGAGAAAATGGCATATCCTCCAAGAGACGACATAGTAGAAGAATTAAAAACTTTGGGTTTGGCTGAGAATGAAGAGTTGGATGTAGTTATGAAAATGGCTTCAAATCCACAATACGAAAAATTTTTTTGAAGGCTTCAAGGAGAACAAAGGGTAGCATTTGTTAGGCGACTAATTGATTGAGTTGGGTAGTTGATGGTTATTTGAAGAGGAGAAACTCTAGTAGAGGATTTGTTGATATTATTAAATATTATGTTAGTTGCATATTTTGATAACTTTAATTGGACAGAAGTAAAATTTGTTTGAGGCATAGCATTTCCAACAATGCTGGTTAGAGTATCTTCTTATGGACTTTTGGTAGTGACCCAAATAAATATTGAGCATTTTAGTGAAAGAGATCTTGTTGCTTATGGATTGATACAAAACATGTTGCCACTGTTTGCTAATGGAATTTTGGTTAGGCCTTTAACTTGTTTTATTCTCCCATGATACATCATTGAATTTGTGTGCATCATTTCAATTTCAATCATTTTATGGTGTCTCTTTAATTTGTGAATGTAGCTTAATTTTTGGAATGGACATTTGCAAAGTTCTTGCTTTTATAACAAAATGAAATTTGTCTTTGTTTTGAGTTTTTATACATAACCATATACCGTAAAAACCAGAAAGTTGCTTTTTTGGTTAATTACTCGTACTTTTTTAGTTATTGTAAAATTTCAAGTATTAAAAATTGCTTGACATTGCAAATTAGATTATGATGGTTATTGTAAATGTATATTATTTTTAATGATTTACTATTAATTTAATAATTAGTTAATATTGTTCAATATTAATATTCCCTACTAATGTAAGACTTAATATTGATCTAGATATAAATATATTGCTATGTAATTAATTAGCTTGATATTGATAGTATTAATTTAATTAATTTTGTGTTTATTAAATATTAAGCTAATTAATTTATTATATTAATATTTAATATTTTAATTAGGTAGCAAATTTTTGAAAAAAAAATTAATTATGGCCTTTTGTTTTATATAGTATGTAATTAATTTAATTGTATGTATAAATTAATCTTTTTAAATTGTATTTATTAAATAATATAATAAAAATTAAATAAATATATTACAACACAAGGGTATAATGGTCAATGTATAATGTCCTGTCCTATACTTGTACATACCAAACATTGGACAGCACAAAAATTCTCGTCCAGTACCATACATTCCAAATGTGGGACAAAAAATTTGTTCTGTCCAGTACTTCTTATACTATGTTGTCCAATTCATCTTATTTTGTCCTGTCCTTAGAACCAAACGCAACCTAAGTCCAACTCATGTCGAAGTTTTTTTTTTTTTTTTTTTTTTTTTGTGTGTTTGTGTCTTAATTCTTGTCTCTTGTAGTTGTTAGTCAGCAACTGGAATAAATACAATAGAACTATAGTAGAAGATGCACTTTTTATCATAATGCTTTTGGAAACTTTCACGTAACTTTCAAAACCAAGTCTTACATATTTATTATTTAACATATTTGGGGCTCACAATTAGGTTCCGAAATATAAGTAGATACAAAACTTAAGATATGGAATACATATGATACAAATTCTACTAGTTACATAGTGGGCTCCAATTTCTAGTTTGCCACTCCTAATCCTCGCTAGACCATACCCAATTTCTAGTTTGCCAATCATTTTTTAATGTTCGTAATTATTACTTCTTCAATTTATTTTTATGATTATTCTAACAAATATTTTAATTTTCTTAATTCGCTAAAAATGATAGTGCTCATATTATAATTTATATGTTAATTATAATGAAATTAAACGGAAACTCTTTTTCTAGAGTCAAAACGACATGCAAAGAGCTTGGCATTTTCTTTTTCCTATTGAGAACTTTCTGTAACTATCTACCAACTAATCCTATTCAAACATAGCATAAAGAGGAGTTTCTCTTGGATAATATGAAAGGGATACAAATTTAGGAAAAAGAAATTATGAGCAGTTACAGGATTTCCATATCAACAAACCAGCATTAAAACACAAGACTGAAAATAATGATGAATTTGCTGAATAACGGGATATTGCAAAAAGTTCAATCAAATACTTGAAGTTTGGTTTTGAACAATTTGTTACATGATTTTTTGTAAAAAGTTTAATCAGGTACTTAATGTTTAGTTTTGAATAATTTGGTATCTAAAACAAGTTTTCGTATATATTTTTCTTATCTGAAGCAGGTAATGATTGAACTTTTTGCAAAAGTTCACGTATTATTTAGGACATTAATCCCTCAATAATTTATGAAACCGATAAAAAATAAAAGAAACAAATTTGAAAATAATATCGAACTGATCAATAATCTATGACACTAGTTAAAAAAAAAAAAAAAAGCGCAGCGTTTAGCATTCTTCCAAAATAAATCAAAAACATTTTACGCTTACTTGATTTTTCGTTCTTTTTTCTAGTTTCATTTACCGCACAAGATTTGTCGGCAATTTTAGATTTTTTTTTTTTTTAGGCAAGAGCAATTTTAGATGAAGTTACTATTATTTGAGACTAAATATCGAAACACGACAATTGTTTTCGCTGCTACTCTTTAAGTAAACATAGAAGGAAACGAACCTTTTTTTATTAAAATTATTGAATCTTAATCACCTATCCATTTAAATAAATATTATAAGAGTATAGATCTAAGTCAATAAATCACTAACTAGATCATACAATTTTCTAAATTTATATTATACCCGTTAAGGTTTCTTTGGATGAATTCATGACCTAAGACTTATTCACAGTCGACAGTACTGTCTATCATATTGTTAAAATTATAGTAATTGGAGTATTAGTTTTTTAATGCTATGATCATAGTTGGATATCGATCTGAGCCGTTAAATGATTAAAGAGATCGATCCCATCAAAATTAATAACGAGACTATAAATTTTCCTTGCGTATGTACTCATCTTCATTCATTCATCTTACTTGAGCTAGAAAGCCATCTATATACTTAAAAAGAGTTATTCCATCCCCTTCTTGTTTCATGTGATGCTACCATTACGAGGTTTAGTTGTATTTAAATACCAAATTGTAATGGCCCAAGAATTTAATTCGATAATTAAATCAATTAAGGTACTACCGCCACGAATAATACTCTAAAGTATTACACGCTCAGGCTTCCTTTAAAAGATTTTGTTTATGTTGAACATTGCTACTCAATTTTAGGTTATGAATTCGTTTAGTTAGATTTTCAAATAACTGGATTTAGCAGTGGAAAATCTATTTTATAAAATAATTTTATAATAAAAACTCTACTCCCAACCGAGCAGACCAACTTTCTTAAAAACAAAATTTTAATAAAACATTTTACAATCAACTTTTAGGAGTAGATAATCATTTACAAGAATATGGGCACTAATAAGCCCTTTAAGAAATGCAAATTCTAAAGATTAAATCTAGCTCTTAAAACATAATAAAAACAAATACAAATGATATCCACGGCCCTAACCTGCATCACTCATCAAACATTACCTAAAACCCAAGCCAAACATCATCACATCAATGATCATCAACACAACTCCATCATCAACATCATCATCTTCATGATCATCAAATCATCAACATTCTCATCATCTCATCATCATCATCATCAACAACAACAACAACAATAATCACTATCATCAAATCAAGACTTGGAAAAAGAACAATAACAACAACGATTAGCCGGAGCTCATTACACAGTAACACAATCACATACGATGTGGCACACGAGCTTAAGCTATATGCAAATGCACAACATCAACAAGTTATTATCTTTCCATTAAAATAAGTAAATCAACACTGGAGCACTCGTACTCTGGAATAATCCAATGAGAATCTGGGGGTCTTGAGTAACAGCAGCTACTCAAGGGGTTGAGATAGGTACCCAGATACTTATATCTCCTAAATCTAACCGAAAAGATTAGATATCTCATTTAGGGTTAATAGCTATTACTCAACTTTACTTAACTTAATTCATAATATAAGTTAATTCACATACTCCCATAAACATTGAATTAAATCATATTATTTCTTCTTAAGAATAAGTAAATGTTACATCGTTACCACATTCCCAATCGATTACCCGCTGAGCCACTATATGGAAATCATTGCATCATGATAAGTGGCTTAAGCACTTATTCTAACATATCATTGCATCATTATGAGTTTGCCACTCTCCAGACTGGATTCAACGGTGTAATAGACAACCAATACTCATCAATTATTAAGCCGAGTTTAAGTTCTTAATCCATTTTAGATGCCTATCCTAGCATCCAACATGCAAGTTACTGCGTACCTCTCATATGAAATCCAAACAGAATCTCAAAGTTAAGATAGAAGCCATCTCAAAGGATATACCAAACATCCATATTTGTTCAAGAATTAAATTCATATAAGAACTTAAACTAATAATCCACTTATATAACAAACTCATATAAGAACTTATATCAATTATTCACTCATCTCAAACTTTTATTATAACCCTATTTGATCAGACACTAATTTGGAACCCCACTATGGCTGCGAAGATCGCCCCGCCAAAATATGGACAATTTTCCTCTATCTATCAAAGTATTTCTTTTCACTTTGTTTATGATCTTTTATCAACAAAAGCATATTCAAGGCATTCATGCACAAAAACATCTAATTCTTAAGCAAACATACCTTTGAAACAACATATTCACCATGTTAACCTAAGGTTATCCTATCTCATTAATTTAAACCAATTATTAACCATTAACTCCTTTTAACTAAATCCTAGCCAAATTGATTATAATTAGTCATTTAACTCATTTACTAAGTCAATTTAATTAAGCTTAAACAATCTAACCCCTTTTAGCTTAGCGAAGTTCACTAAGTCATGTTGTACTTAGATTCATTACTAATTCATTATACATCTAGGATCCATGTCAACTTGAGTTTATATTAACTTAAACTTAGCCAAATTAATTAACTTTAATCATTTAATTCAAAACTAAGTCAAAGATGGTTAAACCAACTCAATCTAATTCATTTTAACTCATTCAAGTCTATTTAATCAAGTTGAACCTAAGTTTGTTAGCTAATTTCATTTTATAGCTAACTTCTATATTTAATCCAATTATTTATTAAATCTATAAATCCACTACTTAATTATATCACTCAATTAACATAACATGTCAATTATCATATATCTATCTCATTTTAGGTCAAAAAGATCCATTTCCTAAGCAAACACACATTTAACAAATAAAAACAAGTTTTAAACTTTGTTAATAAAAAAGTAGCAGCAGGAAATAAGTGAAATTTAAGCATTGATACTTTTGGAATTTGTAAAAGCTCAAAACTCTCAAATGCAATTTGAATCACCTCAATCGATATTGTATGAAAAAGTTATGATCAAATTACGAACATGTCAAGCTGTAGGGGACCCTATCATGCCCGTGATCTCACTTGTGATTTGAGAAAAATGCATAATAAGAGCATATCACGCACGTGATGTTTGAAAGATGCATGATCAATGCGTATCACTCCCTTTATCACGCCCATGATTGCTCCCTGTCACTTGTTACGAATTTCCTTTATTTTAAAACTTCATTTTTACATATTTTCATCTACTTATATACCTCCTACACCAATTCTAACACCAAATAAACATCTATAACAACTTCTAACACTTCAAACTTCATCCAACAACATCAAACACAACCCAACCATCTCAATTCACTATTCATCATCTTCTTCCTCAAACCAACTTCCATCAACATTTAATCCAATATATACATATATAATAGTACTTCCAACTCATTTGTAACATCTATACATCATATAAACATATAAAGAACAATTCAAGTAAAAGGTGAATTGAAGTAGAAAACTTATCTATCCAAGAACACATGCACACTTGAATTTTCTTTATACTTCTAGCTTGATTTCCTTCTCCAATCTTCTTTTCTAACTTTGATTTCTCTTTTTACTTCTTGAATTTGAGATTGGATGGTGAATTGAAGGAAAGAAAGAAGAAAAAGAAAGAAGGAGAGAAAGGGAAAGAGAGAAAACAAAAGAAAGAAAAGAAAGAAGGAAAGAGGCAGGGAAAAGAAAAATAAAAGGAAAGGATAAGGTTAATTTAGGATATTTTAGGATTTAGGTATAGGTTTAGAACTATTGGATCAATATCGATAGTTCTAGAAGTATTTAGAAGATGATTTTTGAACTAATAGGTTAGAAATTAAGAACTTAATTTAGAAATTTATTTTATATAAAATGATATTTAATTTGAGTTCGGGTTTAAGAACTGATAGTTGTATAGAAGCAAATGAACTCAAATTAAGGATTTAAACTAAAGATTGAGGGTTTAGGAATCCTCTAAATTTTAATGATATGTTTAGAGATTTAGGAATCCAAAATCTCAATTTCAACTTAATTTATTACTATTATAATTATATCAACTTGTCTAATTATCCTATAATTTATTTAATCTATCTAAACTCATTTTCTAATTTAAGGTGAAGATTTGGGTATTTCACAAATAGTAATTACTCATGAATTGGTATTAGGAATAATTGGTTTGTTATATTATCTTTACATAATTACTTCTATCTTAAAAATGGCACATCATTAATCTTATGTATATAATGTAATAAATATTTTACGTTATAACAATAGTATAATAGATTTTTTACTCTTATTTCAATATATTTCCTTTATGTCAACTAATTATTATAACAATCACATAATAGCTATTGTACCATTATTTCTTGCTTATTCAAAATGATGAGGTAAACAAGTCAAGCATGTGTTTTGGTGGATAGTAGATAAATACTAATGTTGATTGTGATGATAGTGCATAGTTTTAATATAATTTTATTAATACATGTACACTACTAATCAATTCACATGGTACATTAGTATCACTTAAACCTTTTTTGGTACTCCATGCTAGAATCAATTACGGCTTATTCACTTCGCTAAATGAATAAGACTGTAATGGAATTCCTATTACGAAGGAATGGAATAAAGCTGTAATAGGATTTTTCTTTATTAATTTTTTTATTTAAATAATGGTATTTTGAAAAAAAGATATTTCCAGCATTGAATTACTATTCATAGGTTTGAATAAAGAAGGCTATTCAATGTTTTGTGTAATAGGGATTCATCATGGAATCGCTATTCAGTGAACTAAACGTCGTAATAGCTATTCGTAAGGAATAAGCTGTATGGAATTACAATTACAGTGAAGTGAATGAGTAATTAATGTCTTCCCCTTTCAATGGTGTGTAATGAAGAATTTCTTGGGCAATAGTGCCTACCATTGTTTCTTCAGTGCCCATGTCACGTTCAAGGTTTTTCAGCAAACAAATCGTTACACGACAAAAGAGACACCACTTGTTTCTCATAATTTTTCTATGCACGTTTCATGTTTTTGAGCCTTTTAAGTTCTTTTTTAAGTGTAGACTCAATTCAAGGTACCTGTAGTTTTCTTGATTGAGAAAACCATTTTCTTATTTCCACTTTTAAATTACCACATTTTTCACTTTAGTCTATAGGTGTAAATCATCTTATTTAAATGAATCTATTATAATAATTAATATTATAATTTTTTTTTCCAAGCATATCTTTTTAAGCAGAAATTGATAAGAGTTATAATTTATTTTACGTAATTGTAGAAGTTATAACTCTTCTAAATTGTATACATTCCATATGAAAATATAATAAGACCATTAATAATTATATAAAACTAATATTTTAAATTGTATTATAGTAGTGGGACTATATTTTAAATAATTTATGAATGTGTATATATGTTTTACTAATATGTTAATCCTTAATTGTGACAGACTTTAAGTAATATATTATTTTATTACTTTCATAAAATAATAGATCAACTATAAATTTTTGAATGGATTTTGGTTGTTAAGTCATTGTTGATAATGATAACATAATAGATACATAAATAGACTTAATAGAAAATAAATCATGAGCAAAACAATTACTATAGAAACCATGTACTAGAAGAGCATATCATGTATGGGGAAAATTTTATGGTCCCGTCATTAATTTTGACGTATACTATAATAATAGATGAAGATCCAAGAAAGAAAAAGGATAAAAAAAAAAATTCAACGGTGTTAATTGCTAGGGCTTCATTCCTTTATGTGAGTGTACTGAGAAATAGTGCATCCTTTTACATTGAGCATACGCTGAATAGTGATCTAACTATTCAAAACAAACAATTAATGGTCAAAAGACTTAGATTATGTCATGAGTTAGCTATATATAGAAAGCTAAATTGATTATATAAAGATTTTTCGATTAAGCACTGTATTAATTTAGTCTTCACTTAGACTAATGATATGGCATAGGAATCTGACCCACATCTTGACACAAATTACAAAATTTTATGGCATGAGGGATTTAAGATGAATAGCCATAAGTTTTGACCATAACAAACCCATCAAGGAAACTTAAAATTGAGCAAGTTAAGACTTCATCCTATGGATTAATCATTAAAGCGATCTCATAATTAATATCAATCTTAAGAGTCTATAAATACTTATCAATGTGTTCTCATTTAACATTTTCTAAAGAGATAATAAAAATAACATTATACAATAGGAGCTTTACTCCCTAAGATAATTTAGGTAGAGCATAAGCTCTTTTAATTAAAACCTATAAAAATTGAAGCTTGTGACTTATTATTTATCACTATATTTTAGGTTATGAAACTATTTGTTTCTCCTCCCTACTATTGTTTCAAAATCATTCCTCTACATGTCATTTCCACATCACATCTTTGAGGTCATTTGTAGTACAAATATGTAGTCATGTTAACCAAATCCCTTCATCGATAAGTATAAGATAAATAAGTTTTAAATGTCTGTCTTTAAACAGCTTGACTTCAAATTGCAAAACAAAAGAAACTTAGTGATTATATCTTAACACGAACTGAAATACCTGAATCTATATACATATAGAGAGAATGGCGATTTTGTAGTTAATGTTTTTAATAAAAAGGCATGTTGGTGTACTTACCCATGTAGAAGTACATAAGTGGTGTACTTAGACATGTAGAAGTACACAAGTAAAAACACAAGTGGTGTTAGCACTTGTGTAAAAAACAATTTGTTTATTAACTCGTGTTTTCTTTGTCAAAGACCCTTGAAACTTGTTCAAATATATCCTTAGGGTTCAAAATCACTTTAAAACCTTAGACTCCAAATACTAATTGTAATCCCTAGGTTTTTCCTTAGTTGAGTTGACAAAACAATTAAAGAATTAAAATCTTGAATGCTTTGGTTAAATAAAAACAGTTTAGAAATAATTCACAAGAACACAAGATACTAGATATTAACTTAAAATTTGTTTTCACAAGTTTTGAAGCTTAAATCTTGTTTTCAAATCTTTTATGCCTTGAGATAATAAAATGTTTTGGTAATATCTTAATTAATATTTATCAAAAACTATACTTAGTTTATTTTTATACACATTAAAACAATTTTGATTATCATTTCTTATAAATTAAATCTTTTCCAAAAGTACTAGAAACTACTTTGCAAGCTGTCCATCATAAATTTCAAAGCATGGGCATACTGTTGTTTCTTTTAATAAAGTTTCTTTTATTAAATGCTGAAAAGACAATTCTCAATTAAACCATATTTATTATCTTTTATGTGAAAGAAAGGTAACTAGAGATTTGAAAGTTTACACAATTGGATATCATTGTTTTTAGAAAATAAACATAATATTTTCGAGATCTAATTTTCCAACATATTCTCTTTTATGCACACAAAATTGTTTCTTCAGACCCACGTTCTTAACTAAAAAAACCTACAAGATAGTGTTTAAGCTTTGCAACCAGTGTTTTGAAAAGAAGTAAGTGAAGTAATCTCAAAAAGCATGATAGGTTACTTCATTTACTTTATTTTCAAAAGTTATAGAAAATTTGTCTTTGTTAAGTACATCAATAAATGTGCACATTTTATCATTCATGTGTGAAACGTCGAGATTAACAGATTTTATAAGTTATAAAACTAAAACTAAGCCTTGATGGCTAAGAAATGCTAAAAACAAGTAAAAACTTGATCCATGATTTTGTTTAGGCTTAGAGTTGTAATATGTCTGTTGAAAGCTTATGAACAAAACTAACTCATCTCAACTAAATAAAGAGTAGCAAAACATGCAACATAACAAAGTAAAACTACCTTAAAAACTCTTATGTTGGATCTAAATATAGGAATAAGAAGATAAAATCTTATGATAGATGGTGAATTGTATGATGTTGTGTGTTGAGATATCTTTATGTGCGTTTTGATGCAAGTATCTATTATGGAGGGTTAGTGGTGAAATGGAGTAAGTTTAGTTGTTGTTCTGTAAGTGTACTAGAGATTGCAACCTAATTTTGCCCTCAAGTTGGAATAATAGTAGACTTTAGGTAAGTATCAAGTGATATAAGTTGATGCACAGCTTTAGTCATGGCTCAAAGTCAAGCCCTCGATGTACCCCATGACTGAAACTAAGGGTTGTAAAAGTCCTAATAGAAGTGAAGACTATAACCTATGGTATTGATAAGTCAACTTGATCAACTTGAGTTCCTACCAATCTTTCAAAAAAAAAAAAAAAAAAAAACTAAAGCAAGAAAAAAATTGAAAAGAAATAACCTAAAAAAGGAAAATAAAAAAAATAAATGATTTAATATTGGGTAACTATACTGGAGTATCAACATTTAGGCATAAGTTCATTTAAATTATTAATACTTCAAATGGTTAAAAAGAGAAATCAATATTTCGTAAAGTAACTCAAATGGATATTAACGTTTCACAAAGTAATTTAAGGTATCAAAGTTTAGATAATTTTTTATTAATAATCCACCAGTTGTTATTTAACTCACTTTGTGAAACATAATTCTCATTTTAACACTTGAAGTATTAATACTTTAAATAAACTTACACAAAATGTTAATACCTTCTAGTGTAATTTGTCAATTTAATATTTCCTTTATGGTTCAATGTGTTAGTCCATTTATGTAGGCACCTATACTCCTCCACTTCATTGTCACATTGACATTTTCTAAAAGGCATTTCTAAAAGAAAAGTTTCATTCCTAAGGGTTCTCATATTCATTTTATGCATACAATGATGTTCATAGGTTAGTTGTTTTATTAGTTGATACTAAAATGCTTCCATTAATGTTATCTCAACATCAATATTCTAATGCCACATGCAGTAAGCGATTCGGATAGGATACATGTGAGCATTTTAGTCGTTCCTTTGCATCTATATTTTGGTGACTTCACTGAAGATAAAGTGAAGTGAAGTGATGTAATGTAATGATATTTGAAATATTCTAAATTAATAAATTCAAAAATGAACTATAGTAGTAAATTATGAATAAAAATTTTAGATTTTTTTTCATTTCTTTTTCGTTTCCTCAAAAGGGAGCTTTATGGTCCTATCAATGGGATCATCCAGTCGATCATCTAACTGTTAAATTGAATATAATAATTGAAATATTAATTAATTTAGTAATGCAATCACAGTAAGGTATGATGTAAGTTGTTAGATAGTCGATAGGACTAGTTATATCAAAATTAATGATATAACCATATAATTTTTCTTGAAAGGTACTAATGTTTCAAGAAGTTAAGAAAAGTATCAACATTTGGTAAAGTAAGTTAAATAAGGTATTAATAATTGACTATTGATGAACATTTAGGAAACTTAATTGAAAACTAATAGAAACATTGATACTTTAAATGAACTTTGCAAAATGTTAATACTTTATTTGATTCATTTTATGAAATATTGATTCCTCTTTTTAATCACTTAAAATATTGATACTTTAAATAAATTTAACCCTATACGTTGATACCTTTTGGTGTAATTTATCCAATCACTAAGTGGCCCTAAAGCTTCTAAAACAGATTGAGGACACCTATTTCCAATAGAGCCTAACCCAGTGGCACTAACTAGCTAACTAATGGAAATAGAAAGGATGGGAATTAGTGAAAATGGATTACACTAACTATATGGCATCTAATTAATGGCAAATTGGTGAAACTTTAAAAAAAGAGGAACGCCCATATCTCATACACCTTAAAAAGCCTCTATAAACCCTATAAAATTCCTAAAAAATTTGACCACTCCTCCTTTATGTTCTCCCCACTGTATTTAAAAAATTAATTAAATTCCCTAAACCTTAGCTACAATCCTAAACTAAGGGTGTTTATCAAAAATTCATGTTAATCTACTTGTCAACCTATTTTCTTCAATGAGTCTTGGTAAAGGTTTAGTAGAAATTAGAGGCTCTTAAAAATTTGAACCCTCATATCGCCACTTTAATATTGCATTTGATTTACTCGAATGGAATAAGATTGCAAAAAAATAGCAATTCCATTAGCGTGATCTTACTTAATGAATGGGGGTATTTTTTTTAAAATAAAAAGTTGCATCATGTAAGAACTAGCAATTCATTTAGTAAAGAGAAGGAATAGAAATTCTTTGTATATTCTGCATTATATGAAATAGATATTCCTTATAGAAATTTTTTTGCAAATTTAATAATGGAATAGTCATTCCACATTAATAAAAGTAGGATAGTAATTCTAATTCTATCAAACTAATGCATCATAGGAGAAAGAGGAGGTAACATTAAGATTCTAAGTTTTGGTGATTACATAACTAAATGTAAAGCTCCAGTTGTCACGAGACGGGAGGTCCTTCCCTTTTGAAGTGCCTGCATGGTACTCGACCATCCTTGATATCATTGTTTATTGTTAATATGGATGGTAAGCCAGCCTTCGCCATCCTGATTTCCTAGGTTTGTTTTGAGCTCATCCTACCCTGTTAGGAGTATCTTCTTGCTTAGCCATAGTACTCCATAAGTAAGGGAAAATCAACTATTCCAATTGATTTCGGCCTACTATGGCCTCATTAGGAGAACGACATTATTTCCCCACCAGTTTGCTCACAGGAGGACAGACTCACCTTCAGAGTTAACCCAATCCTCAAATAAACCACTCTACTGATGCCACTCACAACACTATATGTTTGAGTTGAACACTCCTATAAGGCCATCTACTATCAGACCGTGACATTCTCCCCCATTTAAATTAATGACCTCCTTGTCATGAGACAAACCTGCTGCCATTATCTACTCCTTCAAGATCTCAACCCTACTTTACATCCGTTGTCAAGCCACCTAAGATCATCCCTAAGACTTCAGGCTTTCACAGGTTTCCTCTCAACCTTACCCATTCCTCCACCCTCTAAGATCGCCTCTTTTTGAGTTGTTCGACGGTAGGTTTGCTCAATAAAGTTCATTATCATATTCTTGTTCTAATCCAACTCATGACATAGTTGCTCTCTAGTAATGATGTCCTCTTGTGGTGGCCGCTCTTCTTGAGCTTCCTTCACACGAGCTGAATTGAGAAAAAGATTAGGGTAGATTCTTGTTTCAATCATGACTCACAACACAGCCACCCTCTAGCAACGATGTCCTCTCTCTAGTGGCTACTCCTCTTTAGCTTCATCCATTCGAGCCAACTTGACAACAAGAACTATTCACTCATTAAGCATATTGGGTCGCATTCAAGCAACCTGATGGAGTCGGGAACTTAGCTCTAATACCAATTGTCATGGGACAGGAGGTTCTACCTTTTTAGAGTGCTTGTGTGACACTCAGCCATCTCTCTTTTCTTCTTTTACTATTAGTCTAGATGACAAGCTAGTCTTCTTTACCATGATTTTTTGAGTTTATTCTAAGCCCATCCTACCTTGTTAAGAGTATCCTATTGGCTTAACCACAATCATCCGTAAGTTTAGGAGGCTCAACTATTCCAATTGGTTTCGATATATCATTGCCTCATTAAGAGAAGGCATTGGCTTCATACCAATTTGTTTACGGGAGGCTAGACCTGCCTTCAGAGTTAATCTAATCCCTAAACAAACCATTCTGCTGATGCCACTCACAAACCAGTAGTGGTTTAAGTATTTGGTGACAAGATTGATAGTTAAAAACAATCTCTAAGAAGACTTGTTAAGGGTTACGTAAGCTTTTTATTGAGGAATTGGTGATACATTTGCGATGGTCCTTAATTTTAGCTCTTTAGTGACTTAAAGTGTTGAATAAATGAGAAATTGAAATTCGTTTTAGTTTTTTAGTATTGATGTACAATTTTTTATTCTTCATATCATCATGCCATGTCAGATTTGGATTTATGCCAACATGGATGCATTTAAACTAAATAAAATTTAATCCCCTAGTGTAACCACTTACCTGCCAACATAATGCTTGAGAAATTATATTGTTTTATTATTTGATATACGATATCTTACTTGAGGCCTATACATTTTTCCTTTGAATTCTTTAAATGATTTTACTACCTTGTCTTTAGCTTAGTGGATCTATACAAGGTATTGGCTTTACATTTTAGAACTTTGTCTTTATTATTAAGTTAGTTCATCAATTATTCTTATGGGGATGCATGTCTGTTAACTTCAATTCTATATATTTTTTAAAAAATATCTAATTGGGTTTAATTTATTTTCATTCTTTTATTAATGTATAAATAAAATGTTAAGTTTTTATTTTGTTTAATTTTGGTTCGTTTTTTCTCATTTGTAGAAAATAGGAATTCAACTGTAAAAAGCTGGATATTTCTATCTCGTATTCATTGGACATGGACTATGTGTACTTTGCTCATCGATCATGTGAATGGTGATACTAGTATGGGGCCTCTTGTTTTATAATTCATCAATTTCATGCCTCCTCTTGGCTTTCGCCCAAATTTGAGTTTATAAAGGTCATCTATTTATTAAACTTCCTACTTCTTCTCATTGTCTCACCGTAGAGTTGTTAGGCTTTTTTTTTTTTTTTTTTTAGATTCTCAATGATTATAGTAAAAGAACATAAAGACAAAATTTTCCAAGTGTTGATCATATTTGATGAACATCCGTTGGATGCAGATCTTCATTAGCTTGTTATCATCACATATGTCTTTGATGTTTATGGAGCATTCTTAGAGTCATTCAATGTATTCTATAAGGTGCTTCAATGATGTTTATTAGATTTGCCTCATGTTAATTATCATGGACCTTTTATGAATTTATAAGAACATTTGGTACATAAGTATCCATGAGTCTAATAACCAAAGGGCAAATCATGTTTAAGATGTATGCCATTCCTATAAACGACTTAGAAAACTCCTTTAATTTGTGGCCTTTATCAAGGTTGTACATCTTTAGATGTCTTTTGCAACTTCCTTGTTTATCATTTGATCTTTGAGAATAGAGTTCTTATAGTGAGGCTTGCAAGTAATTTGAGATTGATCACAAAAACTTAACACCATAACATCTAACTGAATTAGATAATAGACATAACCAACAAAAATATTAATAAAATCATCGAAGAAGTGCCATTTACCTACAATGACTGTAATGAGATACTCCCTTTTGTTGTCATAATTATCATACGACGGTTAAAGCTTACTCAAGATTACCCTATATTCCTTAGTGTATGACATAAAAGTTGTTTTCCTATTTAGTGTTAAGATACCATCCTTTAGACTATTACTGAAAACCTAATTGGATGAACTAGAGTAGGATAAGAAAAGGATTTACTAGTTGAATTCCATTGATTAAATTAAGAAAGCTTATGGTATTGCATCATTATCCATGCTATTAAAATGGAATGAAAAAGACATTCAATAAAAAGATGAACCCATGAATACTTCTAAAAATGAGAGATAGGAGGAATTCTTAAATACATGTAGACTTCTTAGGCTATTATGTCTATTAAATTGTCTTAGTGATCAATGGGTAAATAAAACGTACAGGATAGAAAATTATGTCAATAAGCTTGTCATGATCTACTGTTTGGAGTCTTCCTTATTGAGTGCATGAGCTTACATGATAAGCCTACTTGAAGGAGTTGGAATTGAGCATATTACTAAATAATCCCTATTACAAGCCAACTAAATTAAATCTCCTAACATCATTTGGGGATATAGACTTGACTTCTTAAATCCCATCACTTGCCTACATGGTCAATACAAATTATTATAAGGCTCAACTTGGTATTTCAGTGAAGCTAATCTAGCCCTCTAGAGTATGCACATCTCTATATAAGTATGTACAACTATATAAAATGTATAAATATGTCAACAAATGTATAATAATTATATCTATGCATTATCAAACTAGAGATAAGTAATGATGAATTTATTATTATAAAATTATGGCATACACATATGTGCATATAATTATAATTTAATATGTATTTTTATTTGGATTATACATTTATACATGTATACTGTATATTATCATATACAGTAATTATTATATACCTTTAGAAACAAATCACCGTAATAAGATGGGATTCAATAACGCTTGAATTCGATATGCACGTTACAACGGCTCAAAGTGTTAGCAAGATACAATAAAAGCTAAACAAATTCAATCACTTATTACACATTACAAAATACCTAGTAAACTTGATTGCCTAGAGCTAGGGTTTTGAGAACAAATCAACACATTAGAAGATCCGATTGAGCAGGTATGTTATTATGAAGAGTCTTGTATCTCTGTTGATCCATGCTTTGGTTGTTATTGTTGTCGAAACCATAGTCATATCAATATATTGTTTTGTTATTTACTCTTGACGTCATTGCCCCCGGTTAACGATGGAATCTTCATACTTTTTTAATTATATAATCAATCACTGAGGAGTGAGAATTATTTACGTTTGACGTAGGTTTTTTAGGACACTGCTGGTTATTCCTACCTCCATTCACCAAAAGTAAGAGAGATGGCGATATAGTCAAAGACAAAAGTAGCAACGGCGATTGATTTTATAGTATGATGATTTATATGGAAGTGATAGTAGATAACAATCTTAATTTTTAAATTACTATGTTCTCATTCCCTGAAAAATGTTGACACAAGAAATATGTCCTCTATAATAGTTAAAGGTCACATCATTAGCATACTATTGTAATTTTTTTTTTGATAATTTTTTTACTAAAAAATGTTCCATATTGATAGATGAAACTTTAATTATGTCAAGAAAGTTTTTAAAGGGTTAATGTCACAAATGATACCTAAACTTTCACAGAATATACAATTAGGTACTTGAACTTTGAAAATAATCAATTTAATATTTGATCTGTGATATTTATCAATTTGGTACCTGAAAAAATTTGAAATTAATCAATTTATTATCTGAAAGAACTTGATGGAGATACCATTATGTGCATAAAAAGTTCTTCCAGGTACCAAATTCATCAATTTCAAATATCAGATACCAAATTAATCAATTTAAAAGTTCATATACCTAATTATATATTTTATAAAGTTATGTACCATTTATGACATTAACCCATTTTTAAATAACATATTAATTGGCTTGAAAATTTTTATTTTTTTGACTAAAAAAATTATGAGTATATAAAATAAAAATTTGGTATCATAATGAAGAAAAATTTTCAATAAATATTTTCCTAAAAAATATAAGCATAATATTTTAGATATAAACGTATTTTTATAATTTTAATAATTTTTAGTGTGTGTCCTTTCATTTCGCCATTTATATTAATAGTAGAGTCCTAGTCCTAGCTTATATATTGAGTTTCAATAAGTTATATGGACAAGTTGCGGTACTAATATTTGAAGACACATGGAATATACATTCTTATGCATGAGAAATTCTATGATCCCATCATTATTCAATAGCTTGTCGTTATCAACGACTTACACCATACACAACTGTGATTAAATCACTGAAATAGTTAAGATTCCAATTATTATATTTATTTTAACGTTTAGATGATTGACTAGATGGTCTCATCGATGGGACCATAGGAGTTCCCCTGATGCATATACTATATATGTTGCATATACTTTATTATTTATATCTATAACGCTTAAGCATTAATTTATTTACTTGTTGCCTTTATAAGGATTTTCTAGTAATTAAACATTTCATAGTGTTTGTTACCTAATTAGGCATGACACAAGACATGTGAACCTTCCACTTTACCCTTGCCATGGTGCAAGCATTTTATAGTAATGAAACGCATCAAAAGGTAGGGATTTTGTGCCTTTCGTACGTTACCAATTTGGCTAGTCTTTTCCATGCATCCTGATAAACATTTCGAGCGTTATCTTATCTAGCCTTTAATAATATTTTTGAGTAGTTACCAAATTATTTATAGTAGAAATTAATATTTTGTCACTTTAAATGCTAAAAAATTATTACCACATTGTAATATTTAAAATGTACAAACTCTCGTGGTTTTGTTTAAACATCTACAAAATACTTGACTTTATCTATAGTTAAAGCATTTAATTATTACAAAATTCAATAAGCTTCTTTAATTTTATGGATAAAAAGTAATATCACTTTTAAAAAATTAAGTAGGAAATTGCACTAAAATATTGAAAATTTTTCCAAACATTAATTAGTTGATGACTTAATTTAACATACTTTTCTCCATATCAAATTATTTCTTCCTATTTTTTTTTTTTAAGATCATTCTTAAATAATCTTTTCTTTTATTCTTACCCTTAGAGAAACAATTTTTTGAAAATAAGTCCGCTTAAAGCCTTTTTTGGATACAATCAATCACATAAAGAAATAATGTGTAAATTTTTTGCTTTTAATTCATGTAATGAACGACAAATATTTCCCTTTATATAACTTATGATAAGATATATATGTATATTTATGTGCCTGTGTTAATTAACTACCCTATTACCACTTGTAAGGTGGGAATCCCGATAAGGATGTGAGAGCGTGCTATTTAAAATTAATAATAACCATAAGTAGATATCTATTGAAGAGGGTATGATTAAGCTAAAGAGTAATGCATAAATATGGTCGATAATTAAATGAATAAATCATTTATAGGATTATTTTGAAAATACACTTTTTTTATGTGATAATTATTTTTTTGTGAAAAAAATACTATATACATATCATTATAAAACTGTCCCATACAATTTCCATATACTCATTTGTTATTATCCGATTTGTAATTTTTGTATATATTTTTCTCAATCTAATGGATTACCTTAGTAAAACGCCCTTTAATAATATAATTAGCTATATATACCTATATCATATAGGCAATCTTAGTCTAATAGGTTAGAATTTCCTAGGACTGTAGTGAATATTTGAAGGCAAGACAAAAATTGACTAAAGCATTTTTTTTTTTTTTTGGATTATTGTAATGGTCCATTTCTAAGTAGGACATGAATTTAAATTTTTTACCATTCTATTTTCCTTTGGAATTTCGCAGGTAAGTAACGCTAACATAGAATATTCTAATGAACTACTTGTGACGAAACCTTCTAGAACCACTTGTGACGAAACCTTCTAGTATTAGTATAAATATAAATAAGACCACTAGGGTTAATAGCAAACTCTACTCTCACAATCTTTATAAAAGAGGTAGGACATAGAGTATCAAGTGGTTAGGTAAGTTATGGTGTGCTTTTTTCATTGTAAAGCTTTTAAATTAAATTTATATAAAATAAATAACATTCAAAATGATAAAAAAATTTAATGTATACCCAATTCATGTCACTGTTGTATGAATTTAAATATATATATATATATATATATATTTTTTTTTTTTGCAGATTGAGATGGAGGACAAGTATGGCTATTGCTACCCCAAAATTGGCTTATCAAGCATATTGATGAATAATGATGATTTTGAGGAACAAGATGTTTGGGATGTTAATGATATCAAAGGGAATCATGATGAAAGTGCACCATCCAAAAACCCCAAAGCAAGGCTCCTTCTTTCTTCACTAACGACTAGTATACCAACAATTCAAAGTGCAAAAACAAATGATCCCAAATCAACACAATCAGAAGATAACAATGTGATTCATGAAATACCATCAGCACCTATCAATATCCCTACATACTCAAATAAAGGTTTCTCCAAGATTGTCTCATGGATTGAAGATGGTAACAATTATGTGAATGCTAAAAGATACCAATGTGATGAGAATGATGATGATGATGGTGACTTTGATTCTATGTTGCCTCCACATGAAATTATAGCCAAGAGGCTTGCAAGGAATCATACATCAACTTCTTCAGTGTTTGAAGGTGTAGGCAAGACTCTAAAAGGGAGAGATCTTTTCAATATGAGGGATGCTATTCTAATTAAAACTGCATTTTTCGAACCACCATCATGATTATGTCCTTGTGGAATGATCTTGGTAGGGTATATTAATACCATTTTTATATCACAAAGGTGATTAATAGTTAAGTTCCTACATATTAGATGGTATAAGATAAATATATATCTACCAACTATGTATCCTGTAAGGATGGAGAAGGAAAAGATGGAATCTTTATTGTTTTCTTGTGTGAGAATATTAATTCTACCAACTAGGTTTCAAAAAATCTTTTTGTTTCTCTTGTACTTTAATTTTCTTAACATACTGTTAGACATATTCAATGTACCATAACAAAACTAATGATGACAAAATAAAAGATGAAAGGATAAGCCACTGGACCAGGGATGAACGCATGATTAAAGAATTGAGAAGGGGAGGGGGGTGTGAGGGCATAATGATATCATCTTCTATGCTATTGTTTAATAAAGAAAAGAACTTACAATCATTAGATTAAAAGAAAAAATATCGTTAAAGTATAATGCATTCCTCCTTAAAAGTCATAAAATTTATATATGGTGGCATTTCAATTTCTCCAGCAATACTTATATTTTTGTAAATCAAAAGACAATCCACAAGAAATCACCATCTATTTTATTTCTTAGTCTATATGGCAATTTATATAAGTTAAATTAAAAGTCATATTGAATACAATTGACATCTATATGGCAATCTATATAAGTTAGATAATGTTTCCTTTTTTTGAAATAAAATATGATATTTACCATTTAATGTTTCTAATTTTTGGTATATGAAATAATATTATAAGAAAATCATAAAAGGTTAGATTAAAAAACTTTCATGGAGAAATAAGATAAAGAAAAAGCAGGAAAAAGATAGAAGGCAACAAATATGATGATAATTCTTTTCATATTTACACAAATACTATGAAAAAAAATTAAACACTAAAAGAAAAGTAACAAATTGAAAATGATAGCTTTTACTTTTCAATATAATATATATGTTACGCCTCAAGGATACCCTAGTAGTAACACATATATTATGATACAGTCTGATGATTTGGATAGTACCACATACACATGTTATTACTAGATGTACCTTGGAAAATGACGTAGGTTTAACAAAATAGGACATTTTCGATTGCTTGATAAGAATGATGAATACGAATAAAAATACATCACCATAAATAGATCTTTCTAACTATTGTCTGAATAATAAAATATTATAGACCACGATATATAACTGAAGTTCCCAAATATTAGAAACAACATTTTAATATCATCTAATACACATAATAGGCAATACTGTATAACCTATCCCAAGAATTCTTCCAACTTTAGAACCTTACCGGTGCTAAGCTCCTGGAAGCAACAAACCAAGGATGAAGAGTCAACCTGTAAGGACTGTAGGAGTGTGAGCATAAACTACGGGCTTAGTGAATAATCAGAACATATCACACAACAAGCATTATCAAATATATGTAATACAACATTCAAGCATATGACAATTACAAGCTTAGATAATCCGAAATCTAAACAGGATGGAGATTTACGCCCTCTCATCAGGGTTGAAGGAAATCCAATCTATGATCCACCTATCCAAGAGAAACTAAGTATACAATAGTTATCTCTTTATGTTAATTTCGTCTTAAGCATTCAATTCACGTTTTAAGCCTTAGAAACTCCATTAAGTGTTAGACATTTCACAGCAATACCGTGGGCGGCATTTCTTCATTACCAGTTAGTTCCAATAGAACTGACAGAACAAAGGTAATCTTGAGTAGAACGAATAGCTTTTTTCCTAGAAAAACCAAGCATTACTAGAGAACCGAAATTCTAACATATAGTAGGCTATCATATAATTATAATGCAGTATATGCAATGCGTATTTATTTTATTATAATACCAATAATTTCTACTCAAGTTAAAAATGCTCAGACTTATACAAACAATCAACATGCTATACATACAGCAAATTCACAAGCATTCCATTATCACTTTTATTTAGTATTGTTTAGAAATCAAGTAATTCCAAACAACAAGCAATGCCCTTAACCCACATACAACACGAGTTCATTATTATTATTATTTTTATAATGCAGCTAAACTATAAACACAAACAATGTAATAAGTCTGAATTACTCACCTGCTCATATTGTTTAGTCGTAATAATCGACTGGAAAGTCCTCAACAATGTCAAAATTACCTATTGAGATGAAAATATTCATCAATAATACTTATAAATAGAATATCGAATTCCTATGAGTGTCTAAGTGTCCTATGTTAATATTTGATATAATTCGTAGGCTTATATTGGTTTCCTAAGGTGTTGATTCCATAGAAAAAGTGTATTTATCATTTAATATTTTAGTTTCTTCGAATTTCTTTTAATTTAAATTATTTTCATCTTATATCTAAGATGAACTTAATTAAATTTTTCTATTAATTTTCTATTCAAGTCTTACATTGTTTATGTCCTTATTAGTGGTAGTCTTTTATTTATTTTACTTTGTATGTCAACCTTATCTGTTCTTTTTAATTAGAATTTGTATTATTTAGAGGATAATATTTCACTATCTAATCTTTTATCCATTTCCTTAGCCCATTCACAACTTGTGAAATTATCAATGTGTGTAACTTCTATGAATTGTTTCATATTATTTTTCTTGTAATGTAGAACTCCTAATCATGCCTTTAGGGCTTGTTTTATTAATTTATGTTCATATTATATCCTATGGGCATTAAACATGAATTTATGCTAGTTTAGTTGATATTTGAGCATGGTTTTGGCTCCTTCATTCCCAGATTCAAATTTTCTAAACTTAAGTTTATAACATTTCTAGGTTGATGTTTCCATAGCCATCAACATCGAAGCATTACTAATACAACAATAATTCATCTAGTTGAATTCATCCATGGACTAGCTACTTTTTCCCAAACACATAACCTTCTCTAATACTACATCATTTCAACCTAATATCTACACATAAATGTAACAAGAAATTAACGTTAAGTTAGGAGTTACCTTGGTTTGATGTGGAAAAGGATACCCAACTCCCTTCCTTGACAAGAACCAAGCCTATATCAAAGGTTGGATAGTGAGTTTTAGCTATGTTAGAAGTTAACTAATTTTAGCTAAGATTTCTTACCTTGTTGAGCTTGAGTTTCAACTTGGTTTATAACAAAATCAAGAGCTATTTGGCTTGGCTTTTGATGTTGTTTGAAGGAGGGAATTGATGTTTTTGATGTGTTTGATACTTGGATATTATATAGGGAGCAAACGATAGGTTATGCTCTATTCTAAAGGGTCTTCAAAGCTGTTCAAGTGAATGAATAACAAAGGAAAAGAGGGCTATTTGCAACTCTATTGTAGCTCACTCTTCAGATTGTGTTTGTAGGAGTTATGAGCTGATTTTGTAGCTAACTTAAGCCTATATATATATTAAGATTGGGCTGAAGTTAGGAGGCAAGGGAAGGTGTTTTGAGCTTAGAAAAATGCATGCTTGCAGCTGGAATTTTCGTGTAGAAGTTGAGCTGTGTTGGAGGATGATTTTTGAAGTATTTTTGGATAAATTTTTCGAGGCTTTTTCGAGTGCATTTATTATGTTTGTTTGCTAGTTAATTAAGGTCATTTATAGGTGTAAATTTAGGGCTCAAGTTGCATAAAAATCAGGTGGAAACTGAGGTCGAAATTTTGAATTTATGCTATAGTTTTTTTTCATTGATTTTTGGATAGATTTCTTCATCTGATTTTTAGCTAATTATTGGTGCTTGAAGTGTCCATTTAGAGGCCTCCCATTGGTGCTTATTTGGTAAAAAAAAAATGAACTCAACTAAGCCTACAATTTTTCTACAAATCAGAGCTGGAATGTACATGTATGGGGGTTGCTTTATGGAAGAATTCATGCCAAATTTGCAACTGATATACAATTTATTATTGGCTGTAATTCTTTGCATTTAATGTTGATTAAATGTGTAGTTTTTAGATTTGTTGGAGTGTCATTTTCAATTTGAATTTGGGAACTCAATTTATGCAATTTGCTGGACATGATCCTAGTAGTAGTTGCAGCCGAAATTCTCCATTGTGCACCGTGTTTCATACACTTTTTTTGTTTGATTTGTTTAATTATTTACTTCATATAATTAACTAAAATAATATAACAAATATTAATTTATACATGTAAGCCCTCGTTTTCTTAGCAATCTAAATTCGGTTTCGGAAATTGGAATCGGGAATCGAAACCCTAAAAGAATACGCTTGGAGCAGTTGGACCTAGAAACCTTAAGTCCGACAATTCCAAGAATGAAACCCTGGAACAATAGAAATGAGTTAACTCTAGAATATATCCCTAAATAATTTATCAAAACAAACGAAGATCAGATCCGTAACAATTCATTCTTTTCGGACCTGATCGGGATCTGTTCTTGAAAATCGATCCTCGGGACTCGGGAATAGGAAAAAAATAATATATAGGACTCGTTAGAACGAAAATTTAATAAGGAATTCAAAAATATATTTATAATAATTTTTTGAGTTATAAAAATTACAATTATGGGTTTTTTATCGTATTTTCATTACTACCGATAATTTAGTTGTCTAATCAACTTTTTGATTTCTTTCACACTATTCCCCAAGTACAACCACCCATACCCTATTCTTACATCCTTACAACCTATTCTTACATTCTCACATCATCTTCCTTACATTTTCTTTTCCAATACAACTTTTACTACTTAAAGTTACTTATTAAATTTGATTTTTATTACACAAAATAATCAAACTTCTCTCTCTCCCCTCTTGCATAGAACCATCGCCCCCCTCCCTTACTCCCTCTCTCATTTATTTGATTTTTTTTCAATTAATTATTCATACCAAACCCTAATTTCTTTTCTTATATAATATCTATTTTGCCTTTCATTTTTTCACTTTTCTTCATTTCTTACAAATCAAACTTTTGTAAAGTCTTTTTCTCTCCCTCTCTTCCCTTGTGTGCCGTGAGCCCCTCTCCCTCTTTAACACACACAACTTTTTCTTTTTCTTTAAAGTTTTCCTCTCCAAATACTAAATAGGTAATAGATCTTGACCCCACCACTATAAATACATGTAATGGCAAGATCATACATGTGTGATTCCACCAAAAATCTCCATGAGCTTTATGCTAGGGATATGGAAACACTAAAACATGATATTCTTGCCATCACAATGTGTAGATATTGTTATTAAAGTTGATTTACTAGTATTTTGCTATATTATTGTTATATATTGTTCTTATGAAAATTTTGTGCATATATTTTCATTATTACTCTCATCTACATATTGTTTATGTTGCATTTATATCCATAACATGAGTAATACAGTAGATCTATTTGTTTAGAGTACTTAAAATGACATAATTACTTGTTTTACATGCATGAAAGATTTGCAATATGATAGTCTTCATGAAGGTGTTGCTAAAACTCATGATCTATTTTGTTTCTATCAGAAAGTAATTTTTGAAAATTTGGATCTTGAGAAAGAACCATTTAGAAAACCTATTTTCCAACTCTAAAATGAGGATATTACATGTAAAATGAATCGCTTAGGTAAAAGGTATCACATATGAGTAATTTTTATAAGTTGATCATAGTTTTACTAAGAGAAATTTTCAAAACAAGGAAAAGGTTACAAAAGACAAGTTGGAACCCCGTTTCAACCTCAACAAAAGTTTAAAATTCGTAACTAGGGTAAAATGCCAAGAAAACACTTATTTTACAACCCAAAAACAACAATTTTATTAAATAAATGGAAGCCTTAGGGAGTGGGTTTGATTAGGACTTAATTTTAGAAAGGTTAAATAAGTTTTTCAAAAGAAATAATCTCAAAAATAATTTTCCAAAATTCGGATATAAAAATTATCCCCATTTAAACATCTATTTCCAAATATTAAAATGTGGATTTTAATAGAAAAATAAAAGCCTTAGGGAATATATATAATAAATATTTGATTTATTATAAGAGTAAATGTGTTTTATCAAAGTATAAACCTAAAACAAAGGAAAGGTTTCCAAACTAGGATCAAACAATATTTTCATTTCCTAAAATTGTGTAAAATTCGTCACTAGGAAAAACCCACATTAAACATCTATTTTCCAACCTTCAAATAAAGGATTTTATTAAGATAATAAAGGTATTAGGTATATAGGTTATCAAGACTTTATCCTAGTAAAAATATGGATGATTTTCAAAGAGATAAAGCTAGTTTTCCAACCAAGTGTTCTTGAAATTGTTGCAAAGTAAAAGTTTTCCAAAAATTCTTTTTAATAAAAAATTATTAAGGATTTACATGTAGATAGCTCATATCATGTCATTCATGAAAATAACTTGTAGGTATTGCATGCACATATAATAAACTTAGTAGGAATAATGCAAATTTCACAAAACAATTTTGTAAATACAAGTTTTAGCTACTGACCAGATTTGATCCGAACATTTAGAGACCTAAAAATTTTCGAAACTTAAGAATACCATCATGAATAGATGGCTCTTTTGAAGTAGATAAAAATCGATAGCTTATTTGCGAAATTCCGAGTTAAAAGGACCAAGTTATGGCCGTTTTAAATTGGAATTTCCATTTACCATGAAAATTACGAACTTGAGAGTTTTATTTAATAAGTTGGAATTAATTATAGTATGAAATACTCATTTAGGTATTTCTTTCATTTAGGTGATTTTGAATCGAGGGAAAAATTCTTGTTTCTGGATCACTACCATTAGAGACCGGTGTCCATGGCCGAGTGAGTTCACTATCTTTAAATTATATGCTCATAATTGTGCTTGTGATGATAGTGACATTAGAGCTAGGGAAAGATAAAATTGAAATGTGCATGTGAATTCTATTTGATTGAATTGATGATAAGAATATTGAAATAGGAATTATTATAAATATTTGTATGATTTATTTAAGAATTGAAGTGTCTGCAATATCTATGATCACCTACAATTCGCTTCAATAATATATCATGATCTTATAATTAAATTAGCCATGCATACCATATGTTGAGTCACATTACATTTGTTATTATACCTTTGTGGGAAGAAGGCATAATAGCTAGGCAACAAGTGGGCTGGAAAATTCAAATGTTGGCATGAATGGCCTGAATTAAAATAGAAGTGGTATGGGCACTTGTATCAACTACAAAATAAGTGAGTGGGTGGACACTTGAATCAACCACTATATAAATGAGAAAAATTGAAATCTATGGTCGTATGGGCCTGAAATATCTAACCCCGAATGGAGGGCACAAATACATTCAACATAGGACTCCCGGAAAGTTTTATGTATTGTATGCTCACGTGCTTGTGCATTTCATATTATTGTTAATATAACTTGCTTGACATATTGCTTGCTGAAGTATTAAATTTTAGAAGTGAAACTCACTAAGCTAGCATAGCTTATACCCCCATAGCTTCTTTTTTATACAGTTTCCATACATATGGCTGCATCCCTGGACTTGGCCAAATCAGGTAATGCGAAGTTAGGAGTGTTTCCCATTAGAAGTTTATGATTAGTTATGTATAGTCTTTCATAGTAAACCTTAAACGATCGGGTTTTACTTAAAAGATAATGCCTAGACTTTTGTTTAGCAGAGGAATTCCCCTTAGTATTTTGTAACTGATCTTGAGATATCTATAGTTTATGTTTTTATGCTTATCCTATCAAATTGAACCATCTATCTCTAACTACATATGTATTCTATTATGGTAAGGGAATGCTTTGCATTCTAATACAAGACCTTTGAATGACTGTGGTAGTGATTCTTAAGTTTTGTTTAGCATGTGACGGACTGTCATGTTTAAGGTACCCTTTGGGGCGTGACAATACGTGTATGTTTATAACAGTTATGTAAGAGGTTTATCTAAATAAAATTATCTAAGTTTCTACAAAATCTCTAGATTGTTTATATATTCAAAATTTTAGTTTAAAGTTTACATGATTAATTAATTTTAGTATTTTAACTTACGCGATTAAATTTTTCAAGTCCGATAGATCAAATTAGGGTCTAAGTCTTAATGGATTCAAAATTCCCTAACAAGTATAACAATGGGTTTTGAAATTTTTATTTGAGATCTAGACTTGTAATTGTTGATCTGTATTAGTACCTAGTAAGTATTTATAATATTAGTAGTTCATCTTTGGGTTATTATTTTATACCATTAAGTTCTGTTAATAGATTATATTTTATCGGGTTTGAAATTTATGGCTACTTCTAATTATATCTTGAATTATCAGTTCAAGATACGAAATCTTGTTTTTGGTATCTACTAAGGTTAAAGAAATTTTTATTCGGGTTTTTAAAACTAGGAATGAGTTCATTACAACTCACAAATCTATTCTAGGATTTTATTGGGTTCTAAGTTTACTATCTAATTCACATTCTCTATTTTGTTATCATATTCTAATGTGAAAAATTTCGGGGTTTACAATATATATATATATATATATATATAGAGAGAGAGAGAGAGAGAGATGAATAAAAGGTTTTTTCCCCCTCCAAGTTAGGTAAGCTAATGTTTTTAAAATTACTTTTAAACATGATATGTTTTAATTTTAAAATTAGATTTCAACGTATTTAGATAATTATATGTTGTTTGATTTCTTTAAAAAAAAAGAATATTAGAGCACACTTAGGAATTTTAGACTTATTTAGTGCAACTAATTAAGTTTAAATTTTTTTAATCTTAACTAGAAAACTATTTCCTTAAATAATGTTAAAATAATTCATCATATATATGGGAAAAAAGATAAATAAACTAATACATATCATAAAATCAAAATTTGAAAAATAAAGAAATAAATAATTTACTTAATGTAGCAAATTAACTAGTTTTATTATTCATAATATATTTCCTTACAAGATACAATAGATTACTTAGGATTTGTTTAGGTAAGTATTTACCAAGGATTTAATACTATTTAATATTTAACAAAAGAAAAAAAAGAAGAAAGAAAGAATCCTATATTGCTTATTACTGCATTTAATGTTGTGCAAGTTTTGCCTATTATCAAGGAAGATAAAGAAAAACACATACAATGTAAAGGGAAAGAAAGTTATATATAATTAATATATTTACTCATGATCGTGCCAAGAGAGATATGGACTGGGAGACCCTAAAGCTATCGTGATGGCCTTAAATAACTATAATTAATATATCGCATCTCTGATTATACAAGGCTTATTTTCTAGGTTGAGGGGGCCAAGGCTCTTCTGGGCCCGTCCTTGCATTGGACCTTTTACAGATAGACATTTTTGGAACCTAAGTGTGTGTGTGTCCCAAAATGCAAGACTTGGGCTTGAAAGTCATGTGAAATTTCCAAAAGTAGTACGATAAAATATGCATTTGAACTTTAGTTCCATCGTATTTATTTTAGTTGCAGACTACAACAAAAAAAAAATAAAAAAAGACAAGAAAAAGATAAAAACCTTTAAGATCATGAACGAGGACCAAAAGGATTAATTGACTGTGGTGCTAGAGAACCATGTAAAATGTAGCAAAAGAAGGAAAACTATGTGATTTTTAGGATATCATGTAAAGACAAAAGTAACATATGAAGTGCCTTATGTTACAGATTTTGGAATTTGTGGCAACAATTTTCACTAGCAATTGCTTCGATAAATGATGTATGATGCTTTGTTTTAAACACAAGTAGGTGATTTAGTTCTAAACTTTTATATGCTTTTTTTAATGGGATAATGTTAAATAGAAAAATCACTATTTAAACTTTGAGAGCTTTTTAAATTTACATATGAAATTTGGAATTGTTTGCCTTTGCCATTATGGTTAATCAAACTTTATTTTTCAATTTTATTTTCTTACCTTTAGTTGTATTGCTATTTTTTAAGCCACGATTACTTATAGATGTTGTCTTTCTTAGAGATAATAAAGATTAAAGATTTAATAAAGTAGAATTTTAATTAAATATGGCATGACAACTGAGAGTATAATTAAATATGCTAATTAAGAACTTCAAACTTCAAAAAAAAAAAAAAAACGTAAAGTTGATATATTGATACTTTAACATTATCATCTCTTTAAGGAATTACGAATTTATCACCATTTCAAATCTCATTACCGCATGAGATTTTGAAATTAATTATGCAACTGTGTTTGAGTAAGAGTAATGCATACTGCTCTTTTTGATATAAATAAATGAAACTACTAAAAATATCATGTAACTTAGGTACAAGTTTTATAAGATAAGATAGTAGTCTTTGCAATTTCTGAGTTGAAATTTTTTTCTTATATTTATGTGTGAATGAAAAGTCACAAAGTGAAAATCCACTTAGGAAAGCTTCTCTTGACTATTCATAGTTGTGGCGCACTGTGTACTTACAGCCTCTACGATAAACAAGTGAATGGGGCCGATGCGTGGCGAAGGGAACGGTTCATCAAAAGCCATTTCTCGCCCCAACCCCCTAAATAGGAAGAGGGGTACTTTACAAATAGGGGGTAATTGCGTCGCACCTGACTGTGATAGCCCTTTCGGTACCTTATTGGAGCTTTGTAAGAAATTGAAAATTCTTTGGTTTTATGAATGAGTAGGATCCACATATTTTTGCGATAAAAGAGCAATATGCTATTTACATTAGCGTAAAGTTAGAGAGCTTTACAAGGATATGCTATACAATAGCAACAATAATAATAATCGATTCTTCACAGGACAGTGGGACAGAGAGTGCCTTCACTTTTACTTTTTGATAATTTAGTGCCCATTTAAATTTTGGCAAAAAAATTTCTGTTATTTTAAATTATTGGCATTCCAGTGTCACCTTATTTTAAAATAAAGTGCCTGTATTTTCACTTTTTCGTAATTTAGACAGTGAAATGTCAGTATTTTAAAATAACAAATACATTTTTACCAAAATCTAAACATCAAGGACTAAATTAAAAAATTAAAAGAATAGAGACTTCTCGTGCTGTTATCCCATTCTTCACAAAATAATTTAGGAACATACTCAAGCAATGCATTTTCTTGGTGAATGCATTTTATTTGCACTTCCATACATATTGTGAGCCTTCAGTGCAACTTGTATGCATATTGAACATCCATATTTACATGTGCTTAACTTAACTTTGGGTCTGTTTGGATGGTTTGTTTTTCATTGGTATCTATAGTATATCTGTATCATATATGTTTCGTATTAGTGATTGGTTTGTTTGATCGGTTTATGAGTAAACATATTTGTTTTTCGTCGGTATCTATTTTTGGTAAACACTCTATTTGAAAACGAAAAAAAAAAGATGAAGCCAAAACGAGATAAAGATATAACATATATTTAGTATACACTTTCTTTATCATAATAAAACACATAAGTGTAATTTATTATTTGCAAATAATGGGCATGCCAAACTTAATCATGGACACTTAATTCATAACACCAACTCCAAATTCCAAATACAAACCCAAACATTGATTCCTAAATGCAAATTAAAACACCAAACGCTGAATACAAATGTAAATTCCAACTTTAAGCCCGAACTCAAACAACAAACTTTAGTTGCAAACTTAAACATATATTAAATTTATGGAACTAGGTAGCTATAAAGTATACCTTTAACACCGATTTATAATCTCAAACTAGAGTAAGGTTTAATCTACCATTGTGTATTATTACTTAATCTATCTTTGTTTGCTCTCAAAATCTAATTAAATAATTTCTATATTGAAAAGGATTACACTAAACGTTGGAATCTTTCTCAACAAATATACACATGTTCCTGTAATTTTAAATAAATCAAATATATTGTAGCCATCAAAAGTTACATATATCCACTTGTGATATCACTCTAACACAAATCACTCTACAAGTATGCCTTATGCTAAAACATCTAAAAACAGAATCTTTAACTTCATTGTTGTTTTTTAGGTCGATACGGTAGATTACCCAAATAATGAATCACACCAGATGATAAATAAAAGATATAAATATGAGAAAATATGGTCATGGATTCATAACTTTGGAAATCCTAATACACGTTAACAAGACCATACATAAAGGAGGTGTAACAATTCATTATAATCCCATTAATAGAGTACAAATGAGCTGCAGTATGCAAATCACTATTAGTCATGTCATGTACAAAAATTGGACAATACCTATCAACTAGTGTGATTATGTTCAACATCTCACATGATAGTATCATGTGAAGAGGGTTGTGATTTTACGAGTGCTTTGGAAAATATAATGAAATTTTTTAGGATAAATTAACATTTTATGTTTAGAACAAAACTTTGTTAGCAAAGCAATTGGTCTGAGAATCATATGCATCAAAATTTTAAAATCCAAATCATCAATAGTGAGAGTGACTGGAGGTTAAGTCATTGCTAAAACTAAATGATCCTTTGAACTTAATATCTTTAATTAATACATTCACAAAAGCAAAGTTTTCTTGTAATCCCCATAATTTTACATAACCTAATTACAATAATAGAATTATAAAGAACGTTGAAAAAAGTAGGAAATATCACTCTCAATTTTTCGCATTTTAAAATTATCAAAGTGTGAACAAAATTTGATTATAATTAGAAAAATTAGAATTCTTCCCAATATAATTTTAAAACGCAAAATATAACTTCCATAACCCAGATAATTAAAGATCAATGATTATTTGATCATCACTATAAACTTCAAAATCATTTTACCTTAAGTTTAATGATTAGAAAATAAATTCTACACTAATTAAATAATGATACAATAATTTTCAAGTTACCTCTAATATTTTAAAACTTTTCAAGTAACACTAGAGAATTTATTAATATCAATTATCAAAATAAATAATTCTTAGGACTAGATTTCGTAATATGAATCGACAACTCGACAAATAATCAAAGTTGACCCTAGATTTCAATTACAATAAAAGATGATTAATTTTTAGAACTAAATGGTTATGAAAAGATAGCTAAAAGATAAATCTCTAGGATTGCAAAATATGCAATAAGATCAAAAAACTGATCAATATCTAAGAATTTAGAGCTTAATTATATATTTGAATAACACCACTATTTTAGTTAGAAAATTCTTAGTCTATGTGACTAAAATCTTGATTTAACCTTGCAATCCTGAAAATTTTTATAACTAGTAAAATAAACAGAGTAGCAAATGTGTGACCTAATAAAAACCCAAATTAGAAACTTGGAATAGTCATAAACTTGTTTATAACTTAAAACCATAAATAAGAATTTCCTAAATATTAAAAGATACCAAAGACAAGATTTCATACCTAGTATAGAAAACTCAATACGTGAATATAATCAACTTTAAATTTCAAGAGCAACATAAAGAGATTAAATAATAAAGCTTATTGGTTAAAAACGATAACTTAATGATGAATCGTTACGGCTATAAATATGCAATGAGAATGAAAACAGATCCATAACTAATAATCTAGACCTCAAATAAAAATTTGGATTGTACCAATGTTCTAGTTAGAAAATTTGGAGTCTAGAGGCATTAAAACCCTGGTTTAACTTACCAGGCTATAAAACCTTAATTACGTAAGTATAACTAAAAAATAATTTAATCGCATGAACTATAAACTCAAAATTTGAACTTATAAATAATCTATAGATTTTGTAGTAGCTTTAGATAAACTTTTAAGAGATAAAAACCCTACATAACTAATATAAAAATACACGTATAACGTAATAAACTACTTAAAAATTTAGATAAGTTATAAGATAACTATAAACATAACTAATCTAAGTAATCGACTGCTTAATTCTGGAAATTATCAATGCAACTTGCTCGAATAATTTAGGCTAGAATGTCTTCAAAATTCAAGTGAAAAAGACACTTGGACAAATCAATGAACTCCAAGTAACCTAGCTAATAAATGAGAAGCTAAAAATCAGCTTGCAACCGGTACAAATTTTCCTTAGAATTTCCGTTATTGCAACTGCTGTAAAAGACAACATTCTTGGAAATTCTCCCTGCTTCACCGTGATTAGCCTTAGGTATTAAATATCCCACATCTTTGAAAATTTGACCTTTGAAACTCCAATACAAACACAACAAATCGACACATATACAATCCTAAACTAATCTACTCTGCCGGTGTGTATTTCTCCCCTAAACCCATTGCTGTGGCCTAATATAGAGGAGACAAACAGCTCAAATTATAGCACATGCTTCACCATATAGAGCTTAAGTAGAGTAGGAAAAATACAAGCCCACAAAGATTGAATATTCACTAACAAGCTCTAGTGAAATTCTATCAAATGGACACATAGATGGTTACATTATTAACTCATGAAATTTGCAAAAATGTACACATACAAACCAACTTTGGAACAACAAAATTGTAGACGAGAACAGCTTCTAACCTACCATTTTCACATCCCAAACATCCCAACTTACACCTCCATCATCACAGCTATGGTTGGACATATATAAATGGAAGTAATTAGCAACAATCAAACACATTCACTTCCCCATAACCTTGATTCAAAAATCAGACAAACTACCAAAACAAACATCCCTCTTCTTCTCTAATAAAACTTCACTATAACAGACTTCAAAGGAAAAACAAAAAAAAGCATAATAACCCTTGTTTTTCCAAAAATCCATCATGAAGCTCCATCTCCCAACCACGTAAAACACCATAAACGAACGAAAACTCCCACTTGATCCCCACCATGAACCATTAGATCAATACCACAACCAACACTTAAGCAAACAAAACTTATGCATCAACCATAGGAATCAAGAAAAAATTAACATCCAATAGACTTACTACTCATTCTCCTATCTCTTAATATATGGCTCGATTCACATAAAAAGGAGGGGGCTAGTTACGTCCTACTATCCAACCAAAGTGAAAACCATACTATTTTAAAGTTTACATTATGTTTAAGTATAGAACTAGGATGAATTGAGTTTCTTTGGAAGAGCTTACATATCCGGATGAATAAATGTTTATCTTGTGAATTTGACAAGATGAATCATCAATGTGTTGATGATGTTCGGGCTGTTTAGGAATATGGAAACATCAACTTGAGAATTTATAATTCTACACTTTAGGAAATTCGGATATAGAGAAGAAGAGATCAAAATCATGTTAGGACTACAACAAAGCTAACTTAAAAAATTTGCTAAAATGTATCTAAGACATGGTTCTTAAAGAAGAAATTTAGCAAAAGAAATCTTAGAAACCTAACAAGGAAGTTCAATTGTGAGATTACAACATGAATCATCTCCTAGAACTAAGAAAATATTGCAAAATAACTCATCCCTCCTTCAGCACAGGCTGTGCAGAACGTAGGGTAGAGAACAAACCACTCATCCCTTCTACTAGCACAAGCCGTGCAGAAGGCAGAGAAGATTACAAACCATTATTCCCTCTCATTAGCACAACTCATGCAGCCTTAGTGTAGAACTTAAAATTCCATTTTTCCTTTTCTTTTTTAACATAAAAATTAAATTAAACTTATGAGATTACATTCTACAATATCACAGTTCCATGACTACAAAAAAATCATTAATTGTTAATGAAATAGCCATAATTTCCAATTTATATTTTTCACACTTGTGTTAATGCATTTGTGTATGACTTTGAGCATGATATATATAAGTTGTGTTAGTATGTGGTATATGTATTGTATTAATGTATTTGAATATTGAAATATCTTAATGTAAATAAATATTGTGTTTATGAATTTGTGAGTGTAATAAAGTATATGAAAATTTATTTAAAACAAGTTAAATATGCTTAATATATTTCTAAGCATAGTAGAAAATTTCTTAGACAAAAACAAGCCAAATTCATTGCTTTTTAACCCAAATATAAGCCTAAGCCATGCCAAAGAAAGCCCCTAACCTAACAGCCCCTAAAGTCAATATTTGGATAAATATCAAGTCCAACTTTTTACCAAACTCGTGTAAAAGTCAGACCATCCAAAATAACCCTCTTGAGAAGCCAAAAATCACCATTTTCATCTTCTAAACCTCACCTTGATTAAGTCCAAACATCACCTATATTTTCCTCAAGCAAAACCATCATTATCTTGTGGCAAGACCATAAAAACCAAGCTCAAGTTCCTTAAGGTATGTATTTGGTTAGTTATATGTTTATTAAGTTGTTTGAGTTTTTTTGAGAAGTGGAGTTTCATGCCATGAATTGAGTTAAATGAGTTTTGATGATTTACATGTGTTAGTTATGTGATGAATGAATATCTTGATGGTTTATAAGTTTTTATTTATACTAAGTAAGTGACAAGTAGTGTTAGAGTGAATGAAGCTGGGAATGAGTAGGGTTGAATTGTTTTTGAGTAGTTAAATTTGCAAAGTGAAGGGTGGATGAGGAATTTTATTTGAAATGGTAGATATGGATGCTTGATGAGTTGAAAGTGAAGACTATGATGCATGTTAAAAGATGTTAGAATACATATAGGTTGAATTTTAATGATAGAAATGCGTTTGAAGGAAGTTTGGAAGTGAAAAATTTGGCAAAAGTTTGTGTTTTCAAAACAAGGGAGGTCTGCAATTTTTTAAAATCTGTGTTGCAATGTACGCCGCCTCAACACCGCCGGCATATAGGTCAATACTCCGGACGTACACAGTAACACTGCCGGTGCTTGGGGTACTCACAGGTGTGGATCGACCCTGTAGAACTCTCTGATTTTCAAAAAAATTTTGTATTGTAGTCTACACCGGCTCAAAATTGTCAGCGTTTGGCATAGCGTTGCCAGGTATAGAAAATTTGTACAGATTACATGGCCTTAACGCCACCGGTGTTAGAGGCCGACGTATCCCTTGTTGTTTTTCAATTTTCAAAACTTCTTCAAACATCTTTTCAAGCTTGACATTTGACCTTTTGATGATTCTATAAGTTTGTATGATAATGTTTAATTTATAAAAATTAAGTTAAGACCTTATATGAATATTTATTTGAATTTCATGATCCTTGAACCTAGAGCTATATATATATATATATATATATATATATACATGGAATAAAGTTAAGGTTGTTAATATAAGTTTAAATTTTTTGTAACAGTGATAGATCCTCAGTTGAATACTACTTTTGATCCTCAATCTATTTCAGGTATGCAGTAATGTATTTGATTTCTTGCTTAGGATAGGCATGACTAAATTTACTTTTATTTGAGATAAAACTTAAGTCGTTTGAATTGTTTATCCATTATGCCGTTGAATCCTGTTCAGGGAGCGACACCATGCTCATATTAGGGGCATAGCAGTTTAGGCATTTAGGTTATCCCTGTCTTTATGATAAGACTTTTATAAGTGGCACGACAGGTAGTTGATAGGGTTATTGGTATTGGTATAATATTTGCTTACTTTTAAGGAGAAGTAATATGATTTAATTCAATATTTATGGGAATATTTAAATTAGGTGATATTATGGATTAAGTTAAATAAAGTTGTGAAACGGCTGAAAACCCTAGAGGAAGCTACTTTTTCGTTTATGGATATATCATTTAGGAGATATAAATCCCCAAACAACTTATATCAATCCCTTAAGCGTCGAGATCGTTACTTAGGATCCCCATATATCCTTGTTGTCTGGAGTTTGAATACTCCAGTATTGTTTGACTAATTAAAGATTTTCTAATGACTTGATGGTTGTTGCATTTGCATGTAGTTTAAGCTTGTGTGCTGCTTGCTTTTGTTTTCATTACTTGCGTACTAGGCTTTTGGCTCATTATTTCATATTTCAAATGTTGATGCTAGTGACTAATTCTACACCAGTATGGGATACGGAACGGATTTTAAGGATTTCCTAGATGATTGGGAAGACTAAGAGTATGACCTTGGCTTGATGGAAACCTTTTTTGTAATAGACTAGTTTGAATTTTCGTTAGAATCTATGTAATAGTTATGTTAGTTTTTGTTAAACTTATGTATTTTTGCTTATGGTTTGTTATAAGCCTTTGTTTTATATGTATGTCTGTAGTGGATTTATATCTTATATACAAATGTGATGTAAGTGTTATGTTTTCTAAAAAGTTAAGAGTTAATAGTTTTCAAATTTATTCTTATAAGAGATTTTGGGTAACTATATATCCAAACCGATCCTAGTAATCAACCTTACATATAATACTGCAGGTTATATGTGGTTGAGATCCAGATTCACTTATTTCAAATAAGGGTGAGTCCAAGTCTTTACAATTAATTAATTAAATTAAATTAATTGAATTTAATATACATTTGATACATGTCTAAACTTCATGATCCTACAAATATGTTAGAAAAATAATTATGGAATTAGATACTTGAATATGACCAATAAATAATAAAAATTTTGACTTATAAAAAAAAGATAAGGTTGACAAATGAAAAAATAGTAAATAAAAGTCCACTATCAATACCGACACAACAAATATGAGACTCAATTAAATTAGGAACAATGAAAACGCCATAAATAGAAATAAAAATATTAATTAAGATCAAGACAAGCAAAATGGAAATAAATATTAAATAATAAATATCTATTATTAGAGGATCATTACCTTAAAAATCAATACAAAGCATAATATAGGACACCTAGGCACTCATAGGAATTTAGTTATATAATTTTATGTCTTATTGATGAATGATTCTATTCATCTTAATAGGTGATTTCATACTGTTGAAGACATTCCAGTTGATTACTATGATTGGATAATATGAACAAGTGAATAACTTTAACCTTATCACATTGTTTATGCTTGTAATATAGCTGCATTTATAATAATAAATTAAACTGTTATGCATGTGGGATTGGATATACTGCATGATTCTTGGTGTATGTTTGGTTGCTAAAACATCATATTGTAAGTGAAAATTAAATTGTTTGATAATTAACGTATGAAGCATGTTGATGTTTGTCTGTGAATTGTATGATCACCTTAAACTTGATTAAAAACTATTGGTATCATAAATGAAATGGACATGCATTGCATAAATTGCATATACTACATAAAAAAAACATGATTGCTTGCTACGTGTTAGTATTTCGGTTCTTTGGTAATACTTGGTTTTTCTAAGTGGAAGGTTATTAGTTCTACGTAATCGGTTCCATGGGAACTACTAGTAAACAATAGGCATCGCCCATGGTATTGATTTGAAAGGACTAACACTTAGTGGAGTTTCTAGGGCTTAAAATAGAAATGAGTATTAAGACATGCTTAATATAAAGTGATAATTAATTTGAGGATTGTTGTTTTCCTGTATGTTTAGTCTCTCTTAGGCAGGTAGGTCAATAGTTGAGGATTTCCTTCAATCCCCGATTAGAGGCCTTAAATTTACATCTTGTGTGGTTTCCGAGTTATCTAAGCTTGTATTTGTGCATATAATTGATTGTTGCATTGCATATGCTTGTTCATTATACTTCTTTGTTATTGTTTGATGTGTGGTATGGTAGGTTATCTCACTGATTGTGGTTTTACTCACTGCCCAATAGTTTTGTGTAAGAGTAATGCTAGCTGAGATTAGGCTAGGAATGTGTGAAAAGTGCTTCTCCATCAGACTTTATCGAAGTTAGAAATATAAATTATATTGAACTTTGAATGCGAATTAGATAAATTATATAAACAATTGAGACTTTTTATTGTGTACATTGAAACTTAATTTTTATTATTTGGTAGGAGATACCGATTCTCTGCGATCTTGGTGAGATGTGAAAAAATCGAATCCTATAGTTGAGTTTTAATAATAGTATTATATGTATATATATATATTAATAAAAAATACGTAGAGTCTTGTATTCTCTGATTTATAAGATGATTCTCATATTACAGGTGCACACATGGTATGATAATTTTAGGATAATCCTACTAGGCCCTTATTTTGAGATGTGACATTTCCTACACTTATTAATTTTTACTAACATAATATCCTGCCAATTATATTGTAACATAATAAGGAATATCTAATGCAGTTTTCATTTATGATGATTCACATGGTTTTTGTGGTTTTCAAGTACTGTGCACAAGTAAGACACTAGTCCTTCTAGTCTTAGTGCACAATATTGAAACTTTGCATTTCTTGTTTTAGTTTTTTTAGTCTTATTTGATTATCAGTTACTGAACTAAATACAAGGAAGTATAGTATAAACGCATTTTCAATTATGCTACTATTAAAATTTTCTACATCATATCGTAAGTTGATTATCTTTTTTTTTTTTATAATTTATATGTCATATTTAATCTCTATTTGTCCAATTTAATTTAGCATATGAGGTCCTCAATTGTTCATTAATTCATTGGTTCGTTTGGCATCTGGCAAATAGCAGATGGCAAACACTTTTTTTTCATACTTTTTCAAATAAATTATTTATCAAGAAATACATATAGATGAAATACATATGGCAGTTCTCATGAAAATATCAAATAGACCAAATATAAATAAAGCAAATCAGGCACTTTTACATAAGATTGTCAAACTCGCGATTCTATGTAGAATCATTGGAAGGCCTATAAAAAGAAATGTAGAATCGAAATGTAGAAATGTACGTTTCTACAACCTAAGATATATAGCTTTCAGAAATTATACATATACTTGTAGAAGTCACAAAAAACTTAAAATACATAAAGTAGGTAATTCCTGGTTATATAAATTAGATGAATAGGTTTTATTATAAACTTTAGCGCTATAACTTGATTTAAATAAATTTTATAAATATAAAACTTGAGACTTGAGGGAGAGAATGGAGAGGAAAAGTGATAGAGAGTATATAAAACTAAAATTGAAATACGAGGAAGATATATGATCCTAATTGTTAATTAACTTGTAAAACTACAATTTTATTTTTCATATTTTAGTTTATTTGATTAAATAGGCAAAATTGATAAACTCAGTTAAGAACGTAAGTTTCTACTGAATTAATGTGTAAACTCAGTTGAAATCATAAGAGTCTACAAAAAAAAAAAAAAAAAAAAATCTACTCACAAGTCAACTTAGAAAAACCTCCTAAAATTGTAAACTCGTAGAAACATATGAGTAAAATCGTGATTTTGATAACTATGCTTTTATACATAAAGTTTATATATAAATACAGATACAGATTAGAAACAAACAATGCAAATAGACCTGTGCTTCTCATAGTTTAATTTGTTAAAATTCACTATAAGAAAAATAGATTTTAGAAATAAAAATTCTACAATAAAAAACTGGTAAAATAAGTCATGTTTCTGCATATATAATAAATAATAATGATTTTTGCGATAAAAATTTATGTTCAGAGATAGAAATTTTATCTCTAAAAATATGAGTTTTCTGATACTGATTTCATGCATGGCTTTGATTTTGTATTATATCCTAAAAACCGCATAGCTTGTTTCTTTTTGGTATATTTCAAATGGTTTTTGTGGTTTTCTAGCACCACAAGTGATCCTTTAGGTCGAAGTCCAACGCACGACGTTGAAGTGTTTTTTCGCGCGTCTTAATTCTTGTCTCCTGTAGTTGTTAGTCAGCAACTGAAAAAATACAATGGAACTATAGTAGAAGATGCGCTTTTTATCATAATACTTTTTTTTTTTCGCCCAAAAAGACGCCTAAACGACATCAAATATTATTCATCCTGGATCCATGACAGCGCTTTTTATCATAATACTCTTGGAAACTTTCACATAACTTTCAAACCCAAGTCTTGCATATTTATTATCTAGCATATTTGGGGCTCACAGTTAGGTTCCAAAATATAAATAGGAGTTTCTCTTGTATAATATGAAAGGGATACAAATTTAGGAAAAAGAAATTATGAGACCAATTAGAAAAAAAAAAGCTCGGGGTTTAGCATTCTTCCAAAACAAATCAAAAACATTTTACATCTACTTGATTTCCATTCTTTTTTTCTTTTTCATTTACTGCAAAAGATTTGTTGCCATTTTAGATTTTTTTTTCTTTTTTAGGAAAATGCAATTTTAGATTAACTTACAATCATTTGAGACTAAATATCGAAACACGACAATTGTTTTTGCTGCTACTCTTTAAGTAAACATAGAAAGAAACAAAGTTTTTTTATTAAGTTTATTAAAACTCAATCACCTATTCATTAAATAAATATTATAAGTGTATAAATCTAAGTCATTAAATTATTGACGAGATTATATAATTTTCCAAATGCCTGTTAAGGTTTCCTTGGATGAATTCATGATCTAAAACTCATTCAATGTGGACAATACTGTTAAGTTATTCATTTAATTGTTAAAATAAATAGAATTTAACTTTTTAATGGTTCAATCACGGTTGGATATTGATCTGAACAGTTAAATGGTTGACCGATCTCATCAAAATTAAGAACAAGATTATAAAATCTTCTTATTCATACTTTTGAGCTAAAAATCCAGCAATGCTATAACGCCTTAACCTAAAGGCGTTATCATCCCGCCACATGTCCTTACTAAAATAGAAATGCTAAGGCTATATTCTAAAAGTACAAATATGTATTTCCAATATCACTAAATATTCACATATATGGTAACTTTTAAAACTTTTCATATCAAATTAAATCCTCATCTCATTAGTCAGCATAATTAAATATCCAACCTAAAATATAATAAACAAATCCTTACATATAAAAGTCTCAAAAAAAAAAAAAAAAAAAACTAACTCATAATATGTTCTTCTCTCAAATTACTAATAACTAATTTCAAGTATCAACAGGTGTCACGCCCCGAAGGGTATCCTAAACGTGGCAGTCCGCCACATATAATATCAAGGCTTAAGGATAGCTACCCTAGTCATACGAAAGCCTTAGTATTATATGTAAGGCGTCAAGCACGATAATAGGAGACGCTTTTGGGAAGCATAGTTTAAGCAAGTAAAGATGAACATACAAGAATCCAGAAATAAAATATATCATATCATTAATAATCAAAGGTCTATTACATAATTTCTTAGGGGCATACCCCCGCTAATCCCAAGGATCGTGATAATCTTTACAACATCTAAAATACTACATTAAAGATTTCAAAGGAATTCTAATCTAAGTCTTCGAGTAGATTTCCTTCAAAAGCTTCAATATAAAACTTACACAGATACGGGGAGACCTCGGGCACAAAAATAGGTGTTCCTAAGAATACAAATATTTATAGGGGTGTAAGCTTATGGGCTTAGTGAGTAAATCCAAAAATTCATACTCAAAGTAAATTATCAACCAAGTTTGTTATTCAAACATATGGAATGCAATAACCACGTGAGCATACAAGACATATGACTTTCCGGAATCATATGTTGAATGAATTACGCCCTTCATTCGGGTTGGGTATTCAGGCCAATTACAACCACAACTTTTAAAAACACTTTTAGATCTTACCGCTCCTATACGCCATCAAAAACTTGTAGTTATTACAGGCTCCTACTAGCCACCAATTTTGAAGTTTTTACCGGCTCCTACTCGCCACTTACATGATATACCGGTTATGTCTACCACCACTATTATACACTTGTCCCACCAATTGTATATAGTGAATGCAATGTGACTCAACATGATGAGTGCATGAATAATTTCTTTAATTAAAGTCTAGTAGTTACATTTAACTTCTTTCAAGTGATCAACCAATTTCAAACACACTTCAAGATATTAATGCACATACAACTTTACTACGAACAAATCGAGTTTCGATATACTTAGTATTCCTTTAACGTATTATCATACACTTCCTTTTGATTTTGCTTAGATTCTAGTGCAACTAATTTTACAAGCACAATCAAGAGTATGAAAATAACGAGGAATAAACTCACTCAGCCATGATGACACCTTTCTTGAAACGGACGAGTCGTTCGGGATTTCCACTAATCGTAGTAATCTTCGGGATATGAACAATCCTCCTCGAGATTATCTAAAAGAAAGAAGAATACCTAAGATGAGTATTTTATGAACTTCTTTTCTTGAATATTCTAATCTTTTCTTAAAATCGCGGTAAAATCGTATAAGGGGAAATTCCAACTTAAAATGGCCATAACTTGCTCATTTTAACTCGGAATTTTGCGTATAATATACCGTTTTCTACCCACTCGGAAAGATCTACGCATTACTAAACTTATTTTCATAAAACTAGGTCGTTTGGGTTTGAAAAGACAGCGACCAGATTTGCTACGAATTTGCAAACACTTGTTTTCCTTCTTGTAAACAAAGCTCATTTAAAAGGATAAATATTTCAATTATTTGTAAACTTTTGAAAGGTATATATATATATATATATATATAATATATATATGTAATGACTCATAACAAATGTATGAAGTAAATGAAGTTGTCTTAACTTATAAAAGTAAGGTTTTAAAAGACTTTGAACTTGATATTCTATTGAATATTTATTTTACTTTTGAAAGATCTTGAGTTATTGAGATGAATATTCTTTTACTAAATTTAATCTCTTGTAATTTCTTTAAATTCCTAAGTGTGGTTTTATTTCAAAACTTGGATTCAAAAAGTAATAAAATGACAATTTTTGTTTCTTGTAATGATTCCAAAAGAATATTTCTTGATGAAAGATAAGTTTTCATAAAACCTTTTGTTTATGTAAAAAAAATCATTTCCAAGTATGTTCATGAATTTTTAGGAAATCTATTTCTTATTTTTATTTAACAAGAACCTTTAGTTTTAGAAAGACACTTCCTTATCTATTTTTTGTTGAGACAAAAACATTATGTTCATGCATGAATATGAATCATAAACTATAGAAATATAAAGGAACATAATAACTTGAAAGCTTAAATAAATAATAGAGTAAATCAAGTATTGGGACCTTAGCTTCATCAAGGTACCCCGGGACTAAGAAAAGACTAGTCCCGAAAAAGGAAAAGAAAAGGAATTGTTTTGACTTGATGAGGACAAGTCTAAGACTAGAATAACTAGTCTTAAAATCAACTTGAAATTAAATAAATTGCATTGGAGTAAATAAATTGCATGAAAGGTAAATAAATTGCAAGACTATGAGCTTATATGCTCTAAATAGTATATATAGCTATATAGATATATTAGATAGTTATGAACATAAAAGAATCATAAATGAACATAGAGGAATTATGATTATGAACAAAAACAAAGTATGAACCTATTGTTGCTTTCTTAACCTTCATGGTCTTAGAAAACACACATTAAGTTCATACTAAGTAGATGAACATGGAAACTTCTTGAAGAATTTTACCTAAAGGAGATGAGCTAAAGAGAACTTCTTGGAGAGAAATTCTTGAGAGATTTTGAGAGAGTAACTTAGTATAGAAGTGGTGAAAGAAGTGAAGGTATGAGGGGTATTTATAGGAAAATGTGGGAGATAATTTGTGTTAATTAAATAATTGAAAAATAAAATAATTTGAGGCATTATTGGGGGAGCTACTTTCATGCATAGAAGAGGGGAAATTTATTTTTTGTTATTTTGTTAATTAAAAGTAAGAAATGAAAAATGTGAAGTTGTATTGGAAATGAAAATGTATAAGAAATAGGTGTATGGTTTGTAAGAGTAGGTTGTAAGAAAAAGTAGAGATAGGTGAATAGTGTAGAATAGTAGAAAATAGTGTAATGTAAAAGTAGACATGACAATTTAATACCGTAGTAAGAAAATACGCGTATAAAAGCGATATCTGATATTTTTAGCTACCGAAAAATTACGAAATTAATATTTTTGGAAATCTCATATTTTTACGAGTCTAACGATGTATTTGGAATATTTTTCCTATTCCGAGCTTCCTGACACGTTTTTCAAGAGTCGGGTCCGATCGGGATCAAAGGACACTCGAATTTTGAAAAACTGATATTTTTATAAAACCTATAGCTATTACGAACTATTATAACTAATTTTTCCAACTTCGTTTTCTAGGGTTGAGAAAACGGCATTGTCGGACTTAAGCGGTTACGATAAACTAGGGTTTGGTTGACTCTGGAAAATCCGGTTGACTTCCAATTAGGGTTTAAACTATAATTCCAATCCAAAAATTTCGGGGATTTACAACAGGATGATCATAACCGCTATCACTCTTCCCATCATCGATGAATACATCATAGCCTGTCAAGTTATAGATTATAGAATCTTCACTTGTACCTGTAAAATATAAAGGATTAAGCGAAAAACGCCCAGTGCGCCAAACCAAAAGCACATGCACATGATCATGATCATGCAAATCACAATATCATATGCAACTTATATTCTAATGCAACAAGCACAAATTAATTATCTTTTCATTAGCCTGCAACCAACACAGTTTAGGAATATTTGCGACTAATCCTAAACCCAAAGTAACTCATGACCCTGATGAAAACCATAGAGTAAAATGGTATATATATATATATATATATATAGTTGCGTTCTACAATTAAGCTGGTAACGACTCCTAATCTGCCGGAATCATCTCTAATGCAACTCCACTCGGGACAACGACACACAAGGATCATCAAGTTGCCAACATTAGTATCTCCATACACAGCGGTTTCTGTCTACCATGAGTTCTATACTAACTGCAGCCACTCACAACCACCACATGATTCAATTAAATTCCAATATAATTAAGTCAGTTTAACAACTAATCCTACAAGTACAAACAATCAAATATGGTAAGGTCGTACCTGGTATTGCTTCCAACCCAATTCCACTAACAGACTTCTTAAAGAAAAGAACCCTAATCTCGCAATACTCCTGTTTAACAATATATAATATATATATTGCAATCAATTCCAATTGTAATAACAACATCAAACCCGAACCCTAATTCCATAAACCTAATTGAAAATCAACACCCCTGTTTATCCCGTTTGTACTTCACAGAAACCCTTTTACAATTTCTCAATCTCCCGAAATTCCCTTCACAACACATACATATATATACAATCCTCTATGAGCAAAATGACTACGAAAGTTCATAACTTTATATCCACAGAGATAGAATGGATTCATACTTACCTAGAACTCACAGATCTTGCTTGCAACAAAACCCTAATTCGTTCAATCAATCTCCTATCGCAAGTAATTTACTATCACTATAATCATATTCCTATAATCTATTAATCTCAGAAACTAAGAGACTTTGATAGAGATCTTACATTTACTTTGATTTGGAACCGAAACTCTCAAAATCTGCTTTAGGGTTTCCTCTAATAGATTCCCGAATCTCCTTCAATTGTATACAAAACTAGAATTAGATTTATCTATCTAGGGAAAAGAATTGAAAAATATCAAGATTAGACCCACATACCTTGAGTTTTGCTTAGGAAAAGGTCTGACAAGTTCTTAGGGTCTAGGGTTTATTTATAAAGAGATTTGGCTTTGGAAAAACGTAAACCTGGCTTAGGAAAAACGCGGACATAGTCCGGCCTTTACGTCGGTGGCTTAGCCACTTATGTCGGCGGCTTAGCTGGATACGTCGGTGGCCATTAGTCCGGCATAGGACCAATTTCCTTAACGAACTTTCAAAACTTCACGTTGAAGCTTAGGCCGTCATCCATTATTTTTAGGCCAGTGGCTTAAGATTCAAGGCTAGCAGCTTAGATGCCGGCATAAGCCAAATTCGCCCGATCATTTTGCACGTGACTTCCTCATGTCCAAATTCATTTGTTCAAGGACAAAAATACCCTTTTATATATCACTATATTATAATTCTACCCTTCATTATTAATTATTTATTTTTACTTTACAAATACAATTAAAAAGAATTATTATTATTAATTTGCTACTAGCATCCACTCAGGGTGAATAGTTATTCCATCCCCTTCTTGTTTCATGTGATGCTACTGTTACAAGGAGTAGTTATATTTTAAATACCAAATAGTAATTACTCATGAATTGGTATTAGACAAAATAATTGGTTTGTTTTACTATATTTACACAGTTACCTCTATCTTGTAAATGACACATTATTAATCTTATGTCTATAATGTAATAAATATTTTACTTTATATCAATTAATTATTATAAAGTTCACATAATAGTTATTATACCTTTGTTTCCTCCTTATTCTATATAATGAGGTAAACAAGTCATGCATTACTCCGTGTTAGAATCAATTAATATCTTCCCTTTTTGATGGTGCATAATGAAGAATTTGTTGGGCAATAGTGTCTGGCGCCATCTCTTAAGCGCCCATGTCACGTTCAAGGTCTTTCACCAAACAAAATGTTACACGGTGAAAGAGACACGATATGCTACTTGTTTCTTAGAATTTTTCTATGAACGTTTCATGTTTTCAATCCTGTTAAGTTCTTTGCTGAGTGTAGACTCAATTCAATGTACCTATTGTTTTCTTGATTGAGAAAATCGTTTTCTTATTTCGACTTTTAAAGTACCACATTTTTCACTTGAGTTTATAAGTGTGAAATCATCTTATTTAAATGAAGCTATCATAATACCTAATATTATAATTTTTTTTTTCTAAGAGACATGATTTTAAGCAAAAATTGATAAGAGTTATAATTTATTTTATGTAATTATAAAAGTTATAACTCTTCTAAATTATATGCATTCCGTATGCAAATATAATAAGACCATTAATAATTATAGAAAACCATTATTTTAAATTGTATTATAGTAGTCGGACTATATTTTAAATAATTTGTGAATGTAAATATATAATTATTAATATGTTAATTCTTAATTGTGATAAACTGTTAAGTAATCTATTATTTTCATAAAATAATAGGTCGACTATAAATTTCAGACTAGATTTTGGTTTTTGAATCATTGTTGATAACATAATAGATCCATCAATAAACTTAATAGAAAATAAACCGTGACCAAAATAATTACTATAGAAACCATGTATTTGAAGAGCATCTCAGGAGCAAATTATATGAAAAAAAGGCTAAAAAATTCAACAATGTTAATTGCTAGGGCTTCATTCATTTATGTGTGTATTGGGCAATAATGCTTCCGTTTTACATTGTACATATGCTGAGCAATGATCTAAACTATTCAAAACAAACAACAAATGGTCAAAATATTTAGATTATGTCAAAATTTAGTTATATAATAAAATATAAAAAGCTAAATTAATTATATAAAGATTTTTCGACTAAGCACCATGGTTGTCAAACTCGAATTTCTACCTACAATCATCAAGGGTCCATAGACTCGAAATATAGAATCGTGAGATTGATTTCCATATTAGTGAAATTCTTTCCAAACACGGATTTATAATGTTGATGAATCTGTTATGCATCTCATCTATTGATTCATTTGGAAGCATTTTGAAAATTTCAAATTATTCACATAGAAGACTTATTTTTGTATCTCTTACTCTTGAAGTTCCTTCATAAATCTTTTCTAATTCATCTTATATATATTTAGCAAATTTATATGTACAAATATTATGAAATCACTTTCATTTAACCCACAATGTAATATGTTCATAGTTATTTTATTTAGATCTAATATTTTCCAATCTTCTTCAATGTAATCTCTTTCTTCTTTTCGTTCAATAGTTAAAGGCCCATTTTTTATTATATTCCATATTAGTCTATTTTATCTTTTAGAAAGGTTCTTATTCTATATTCCCAATAAGGCTAGTTTCCCTACTTAGATGTTGTGGCCTATTGATAGCTTATCCTTCTAAAAATCCTAGTGCATTTGATGCCATGATCTTTACTCTTAATGTGATTAAGCAAAGGACAATTAGAGACCATGCTCTAATACCAAATAAAAACATAATAGTAAATACTCAAAGAGGTTGAAATGAGTATTTGACCTAAAATGCCCAATCAATGAATTGTGTACAATTGTTCAAATTAAATTTTGATAACAATAGATATAGCAATAATAAAGTACTATTATCACGCCCTGAGCTGGGTTAAGGCATGTTAGCCACCACATATAATACTTATGCATTATAAGTTAAACCTAATCTACAGTTTCTCATGAATGTTGCTAAGTAAATTTTAGATTATGAAATCATTAAATTAGATCTTGGAAACAACTGAAATTTTGCAATGGAAAGATAAATTTCTCAAAATGATTTCCAAAAAGGCTACTTCTATAAGTAGACCATTATTTATAAACAAGTATCATACCATTAGGTATCTTAAAATATACAATATCTAGTATCTCAAAATACAACTATAAGCTCATAGAAATGCCATCATCGAAACATGAATTTGAAAAGATGATTAATAACTTCCATTAAAAATATAAGCAGTTCAATGTTTTTACCTACTACACTCGTTAATAAGCTCCTTTAGAGTCATTCCATACCTGATAATCACTAGCATCCAGATCATCACCTAAAAAAGAAAGGAATGAGACGAAACTTAATACAACAGCAACATAAGCACACACGAGATAGACACACACACTTGTTCTAAATGCAATGTAGTAATCAACAGTTTATATCTTTAAATTAAAGTGTGGCAAACAACAATGGAGTACTCATACTCCAGCAATACGCTGGAATACTAGGGGTTCTGTGTAGCAGAAACTGCTCAGGGGTTGATATATGCAGCTCAAATACTTATATATCTCCTACCTCTACACGTCATAGCCTCGTCCGGGGGTCATAGCAGCTATGCAGCTCAATCGGCGCCTATAGTCATGAAACACACTATACTACTTCTTTCCGATCTAGGTAGACGTTATCCCGCTATTGTCCCCCCCATCAGCTATGTTGACTCAAATCTATGTATTATTTTGATGAGACAAATATTATAAAGTTGAATATATTGAATCTTTGACAAATCCTTAGAAATACATGTTTTATCATATATTTATGAAAGAATTACTTTATTAGAACATTGCATGCTTTATTAGGAACATTTCATGATAGATGGCTATCGTTCGAACATTGCAGACTTAGAGTCCAGACACCATAAGTCTTAAATCATACCGAGAGGAAATTTGTGGAAATTCTGGTTCACCGATTGGACGGTAGTGCTCAGTGTCCGACCGTATATGTTTTAACATGCAGAATCCTCAGCAAGGTCTGGATGTTAGTGGAGACACTTAGTATGGTTCAGATGGACAGACATATTGCTCGGACGATATGCTCTAGAAAAGTAGCCACTATAGCATTTATTGCAGACGGAAATTTGTTGTTCCAAGCACAACGGGCAAGTCAACAGAAGCCTATATATACATGTTTTCTCTTATATGAACAAAAGTTGTTGAGCTAGAAAAACTTGTATTAAAGTCTTCTTATTATTCAATTCATTGTATTTGTCTCTAGGTCATTAAATTTGCTTTCAAGTAAGAGAGACAAAAGTGAGTAATACTCTTAAGTATGATTTGCAATATTGTAAAAGAGTATTACCCAAGTGATTCTTGTCAAGTATTGTTGAGTGGATGTAGCTCATTTGAGCATCGATAAAATTATGATCAATAAAATATGTGAAGACCTCATTGAGGCATTAGTGTGACCATGGAGACTAGGAAGCGGCCAAACTTCACGTTAAAAATCCTAAACTTGATTTTCTTAACCTTACTCCTTTTATTTATTGCATCTTACATTGCTAATTTATTTGCTTCTATTTGATTGAATTGTTATTTAGACTTGTTTTGAAAAGAATTACATAAATACTCAATTTACCCCCCTCTTGAGTATTTTACCTAGTGCATTTGGGTATTTCAAGCTACCTGCCGAGCCATCCATGATAGCCTAAGCACCTAACTAATGTGCTGCACGCCTAGCAAGGATGTCGGCCACAAACTAGTCTCAAAAACGGCCACACACAAGCAACAAGCAATTATTAAGACCATCTTTAACTATTAATTATTTAAGAAGTCTATCCTAGTAAGCAACATACAAGTCACTACATACCTAGTACAAAATCTATACTTTGAACAAATAGATGATAGATCAAAAAAAAGCAAGAGGCAAACACCTAACAAATATCTACTTAAGAGATTAATCCATACAAGCATTTAAATTAATTATCGTCTCATATCAACTCATATTGGATACTCATTTTTCTAGTAAACATTCATTTGAAATAACATACTCCCTTTATTCTTTATGGTCTAACCTAACACATTAATCTAAGCCAATTACAAATTAATATGATCATTTAAGCGTTCACTAGTTTGATTAATAGCTAAACATAAATTGTTGGTCTCTGACGAAATTACTGGGCCAATATTTAGTTAATAAATCTATATTAACTTAATTTAGCCAAGTTAGATAGAATTAATCAATCAAGTTCATTTTATATTTAATGTAGTCCACTAAACTCATTTTATGATAAATAGGTTTTTAAAAATGGTAATCTCAATAACATATCCTATAATTAATCTAATATACCTTTATTAAGTGAAACAACTCATTTAAGATATAATTATTCTATTTATATCATTCATAATTCATTTTACTGATAAATGTGCTAGGGAAGCTAAATTAGTTTCCTATTATGTTTATACCATCTTATAATGCCATAATTATCTATTTTATTAAAAAATTCCTAAAATCAAAATAAATTAATTATTCATATTAAAATTCATATTTTAATATGAATACACATTATTTACATAATTTTAATATGAATACACATTATTTACATTTATTTCATATTTATTTGGTTAGAATCTATTTACCCTAAATTCCAATGTCTCATTTCCTATGAAAAATTAGTGTGCACCTTAACTTTAATAAATCGATTCACTATTTCAAATACGGATTCTTAAGCTCAAATTTTTATGTAAACTACGTAACAAATATATTGACATGTTCATAAGTTCACTTGGTGTAAAATAATTATTTAAGTAGGGTTTTAAATTTAATTAACATGAAACTGTCTAGAACAAAGCATAAGCAACGATGACAAAGTGGGTCACTCAAATTTGACCATCAAGTTGACTGGTTCTTGTTCGGTTCTGTACGCCATTTTAAATTATAATTCTTAAGCTTTCAAACCATTACAAGTTCACCCAAAAAGGAGAAGAAAAGTTCACTAGTTCAACCATAAACATTCATGTCATTGCTACTGGTCAAACACTGTTTTGCCCTGTTTTACTATTTTTGTAATTTAATTTTTAAAAATAGTAAATATATTTTAAAAATACCAAAAATTTCCAGTTTAATATAGACATGATAAACTACCATTTTGATAAATTTTATCCAAAAATAAATTCATTTAATATTTTATTTAAATTTGATGGTTGTCCAAATTACATATATATTCATATAATTGATTTCTAGCATATCCAAATCATCTAAAACATGTTTATTCTATGTTTTATTATCTATTATATACTTAGATTTGTATTTTAAAAATTGAATCATAAATCATAACTCAAATCATCATCAATAAGACAAAATTTCCAAAATTCCAGCATATCAACATAAATATATATTTCAACAAAATTTATATTTAGTATATTCATATATTTATTTGATAATTTCATTTCAATAATAATATATCAATTCAACATATATTACACATACTGATATATAAATATGCAATAATTTCAATTACTTAAATATCTAACACATATGCCTATTCACACACACACACACACACACACACACACACACACACACACACACACACACACATAGGTTTTATGCTTATACATATATAGGTTAATCAAGACTTAAATCTAAGTTTATTTTAAGTAATTTAAATGAATCTAAATGCTATCGATACAATGAAATAAACTAATTATAATTACTTACTTAGTTTAGCAAATAAACCCTAGAAATCTCTACTACAACTACTTCCAAAGGTTAACGATGCTTCTTTTTAATCCTCAATTTAATCCTTGGTTTTGTCTTCAAATTTCACCTAAGAATCAATTGAAGAGGAGATTAGATTTTAGGGTAGAAATTGAATGGATAAATGATGGACAAAGAAATGGATTTCCTTAGCCATAGAAGCTTGTCTTGATGAGAGATTATTATAGTATTTTGTAGGATTTTTGGTGTATTTTGAGAGAGTTTTTGAGAGGATTTTGAGAGGAAGAGGTTGCTGCAAATAGAATGGAAATTAAGGTTTTCTAAACTCTATATATACACTAATTTGATTTTTGTAATTTCCATTAGGGTTATGGGCATTTTAGTACTTTTACTTGATTAATTGAGGGCATTTTGGTCTTTTTGTAGGGTTAGAAACCTTCAAGAGTTGGCTAAGGTCATTTTGGTTTTTTCACTTCTTAGATTTTTCTAGACATTAGGGAATTTTAATATGTATGAAGGTGTATGTTAGTTAATATGGTCTTAAGGGCTTATGGGCTTTGATGTATGGGCTATTGGGCTTAGGTTTATGGGCTTGAATATTGAATAATTGGGCTTGATCTTATGTTAATGGGCATAGGATTTTAGATGATGAATTAGTCATTTAGGTTAAGGGCTTTTGAGAATTAAAAGTTTGCTAATTATAATTGAAATTGAATATAGGAAATCTAATTAAAGAAAAATTAATAGCTTACTTGAATTTAGGGTTTTAAGGGCTTAAGAATTGATATTTGAAAGCAAATGTTTAGTTTTAAATTTCTAGGATTTAAGGAGTTAGAATTTAGGCTAAAATGGCTAAATTGAATGATTAGGATTTTAGGCGATTGAATTTAATTTGATAATTAGAAAGTATTGGTAATTTGAATTTGTTGAAATAGGTAATCGATGTTGTTTAATTAGTTAAATTGGGTATTTATGGAATTAGAATCTCTATTTTCAATTACATTCCCTTATTATTCCTAATTATGTTAACTTATCAAATTTTTCACTTACGCAATTAAGGTTTCTAGTCCCAATAGGTCAAACTAGGATATTATGCTCAAAAAATCAGAAAATTCGAAATTTCATAATTAAGTATTCAAAGTTTTTATTCGATTAGTTTAATAAATATTAATCAGTTTTTATTTCTATTGTGTATATTTCAACCCTAGCGATTCATCTTTAAACTATTGGTTATTATCTAACAGACTCTAAAAATTACTCAAGTCATACTATAATTGATATCTATTGTCATAAGTATATAGTTATTGAGTTACTGACCCCTGTCTAAACTAATTTGAAGTTCAATTTTAGTGAATTAGGAATTTAGATAACTAAATTTAAGAAAAAAGAATTAAATAACTCGGTATGTTGGAGATAGGAAATTGAAGTAATCTGACAAGCAGAAATAGTATTGGTATTAAGATTTGCTAATTTTAATTAAGTCCATTTACTAATTTAATTATCTAACTATATTCTATAGTTTATGAAAACAATTAACTAAACTATCTAAATTCAATTACTAAGTTAAATTTAAAATAAGATTCAAAATTACCTGCATTTTCATAGTATTTAATTATTATAATCCTAACTAAGGTTGGTAAAATTCAGGGCATTTCAACTATAATGAATATAAAAGAGATAGAGAAAGAAGATTCAAACCCAGACATAAGTGAAGTTTGGTCTGCTTCCTAATCTCCACGACCACGCAATTTGCCTCCAATAAAGGACTTCACACACTTTATTAATTCCAAAGTCAAAAGCTCAAATAAAAAAATTACACAAATTACAAAACTCAATAAATGAATGATTTCCTCTCTTTTATAATAATCTCTTATTGATCACAAATATAAGAGTAGCGTACTAATTTAATTTTCTCACTCTTTACAAATTTTGCAAAATAATAAACAACAATACAAGAATTATGAAAGGATTTCTAATTTGTTTGTTTGCAAATGAAGGATTTTAAAAACTTGTTTGAATCTCCCAAGGAATGTGTATTTATAGACTTCAAAAGTTCAAATGTCTATTGGAGATAATGTCTAACAGACAACAAACATTAAATGCACGCAACAATAACTTTTATTATTCCACCAGCTCACCAGTCCAAAGTCCGCATTAAGTTCGAACTTGTTACGCCCTTAAAATTGAAGAGGTACCGTCGGATTGCCTCTTCGATCAAGGCTATTGCTTTTGAGCCGGTCTAAAGTGGACCAGTTTGCCAATGTAACTCCTGCAAACACAAAAACAAAGCACACAGCATAGATTCCTTGGCAAATATTTTTCCTTATATAGATTATCAATCTTAATCGAGTGAAGTGCATTTACAAAATGTTCTCATCAAAATCATATGTAGAATAAATCAATTTTAATACCTTCCAGGTACGTGTATATCTTGCTTGTGGTTATGCTTATTAAATTAGAAACCAAAGTGGAGTAATTAATTATTCAACTATAATTATATGCTTGTTACTTGTGCGTGGATAATGGTAATAGGTAGAGAGTATCTATACTATTATCTTGGCAATCCGATGATGCATGTATGGCATTATTTAGGGGGGGAGTTGCGCATAGAAATGATCTGGGTAAATCTAGGTATTTTGGTTTTGGAAATATTAGGGAGTATCCAATATTCATTTTTTGGACTCTTGGATGTTGAGGAGTACCCAACATCATATATATATATATATATATATATATATATTATATTAATGCATGGCGGGATGCTGAGTTATCATTGTGTTGCTTGCTCAATTAAAAATAAAGTTAATAAAATATTGATTGTTACATTAGAAATATGTCTACCTATGAATATGTGTATGCTCAGTCACTCGTGTGTATTTATTTATACACGGTATTGGGCGTTAGCTCATTCCTTTGACTTTTTTAAAGTATAGGTAGTGAATGCATAAATGATAGCACCTTTCTTTACAACCAATTAAGAGGATTGGGATTGCCACTAGCCTTGAAGACCTTCCAGTTGAGCAATAAGGAGCATATAATGGTTTAATTGTAATTAGTTTGAGTCGTAACATGTGTTTAGAATTTATTGGTAACACTTTAGTTATAACATACCATTTTTACAGTACTAGTAGGTTGGATTTTTTTTGAATCATTTTATAGAGGAATCTATATAGAACATAAGATGGTATTACGTGATAGTTTACAAATTCATGTATGTATTCTAAAACTATTTAAAGACTTCAACGCATGAGTGAATTCAGGAATTAATTATGGTGTTTATGTGAATAATAGTATGTTATATGATTTTGTGTGTCCATATTAAATATGGATACTTGATGGGTTATAAATGCTCTTAAATTTAGGGTGTCACGCAACTAGTATGCTGTTAAGGCCCTTATTCAAGGTCCACTAACATTAAACCTAGTAAGAATTGTCCTCACTCTCTATGTCTCTGTTGGCCACCTCGCTCACTCTCTCTCTGGCTTTGCCTCCCAAACCCTAGCTATATTCTTCCTCTATCTCTCATATTTTCTTCACTATCTCTTTGTGTTTTTCCTAACGATGCTAACCATGAGTTTGATTATATGATGCAGGTAGAAAATGTATGATAACAATGGCTGTTCAAGTCACTAGACACTCATAGACAAATTGTCTATTTTAGGGAAGAAATCCGATAGTCCCTTTTCATTCATTTCTCATTATTTATACATTGCCTCTCTGTGATATTGTTCAGATCTAGTTACAGATCTAGTTGTACCTACTTTGTTTTGTTACATGAGTTGTAACTATTCTATTTTGTTACATGCATTTAACAAGAAGCTGTTAATTTGTTGTAAAGTAGTTTTCGAGCCATCTTGCCCTCCTTCTGTTTCTAGCTGAATGCTGAATCTGGTTCGTATCAGATGGCTCCCCCAGTTGAAATAACACCTTGTCCTTAAGGTAAAAATTGGGGTAAAGTCGTCTAAATATGACTAGATCCTCCCAACTAGTGTCTTCTGGTGGTAACCCTAACCACTGAATAAGGATCTGAGGAACATGTGTTCCATGTCTCACTATAGTACGAGAATCCAAAATACAAATAGGGTCTAAAACAGGATTATTGTGAAACACCTTAGGAGGTAAATCCAGACTAGGTAGTATAGATCTGTAGGCTGGCTTTAAACAGGAGACATGAAAACTATTATGGATCTTAGAACCCTCAGGTAGTTGCAAAGCATGGCCTATCTTCTTAGTGATCCGATAAGGACCATAATACTTCTTGGATAATTTGTGGTAATCACCAGCAATTGAAGTCTGTCTGTAAGGCTGCAGTTTCACAAAAACCATGTCCCCTTCGGAAAAATTAACATCAGTTCGATGTTTATCAGCTTGATTCTTCATTCTCTACTGAGCTGATAATAAATGAGTTTTGAGAAGAGATAAAATCTCATCTCAATTTTTCAACTCATAATCAATAACTTCCAACTTGGAACTGCCCCTCAAATATATAGGTACCGTAGGAGGACTGCAGCCATAGACAGCCTCAAATGGTGTAGTTCTTGCTCCTTCGTGATATGACATGTTATAAGCAAATTCACCCCATGCCAAATAAGAGATCCATTCATGTGGTCTATCCATGGCATAACTTCTGAGGTACTGTTGCAATACCCTATTCAAAGCTTCTATTTGACCATCCGATTGGGGAAGGTAAGCACTACTCATGAAGAGTTTAGTGCCACTCAAACGAAAATAGCTTTTGCCAAAAATGGCTCATAAAGATGCTATCTCTATCACTTACTATAGTCCTTGGAAAACCATGCAACTTTACCACCAGTTGTAAAAACAACTGAGCCACCTTTGTAGCAGTAAAATGAGTGTACAATGGACCAATGTGACAATACTTGGAAAGTCAATCCACCACAACCATCATCACTGTATAGCCCTGAGATTTAGGAAGTCCAATAACAAAATCCATAGATAAATCTTCCTAGATCATCTCTGGCAAAGGCAAAGGCTGCAATAAGCCAGCAGGGCGTTGAGTGGTATACTTAGTTTGTTGACAAGTAATACAGCCACAACAAATAACTTTACATCATGTTTTACTCCAGGCCAATAAAATTGAGCAACTAATCTCTGATACGTCTTTTGGACGCTAAAATGTCCGGCAGTAGGAATACTATGAAATTCCTCTAAAAGTAATGGAATCAAAGAAGTAGGAACCAAAAACAATTGATGCCCCTTAAACAGTAACTCATTGAACCAATGGAGATTCCATTTTAAAGGATGTCCTGCTGCTAAATCCTAAATAATTTTCACAAAAGTAGGCAGCTCCTTGTATTCTTGCTTCAACTTGTCAACAAAAGTAAAATGTGGCATCGAAAAAGCAAGATAACTGAACTCATGTTGTCTTGAAAGAGCATCAGCCACGACCCTTCCCAATCTTATACTCGATAGAGTAATCATATCTAAGTAATTTGGTCAAGTATTTATGTTACTCTGGAGTCTGAATAACTTGAGTTAAAAGCTCTTTCAGACTCCTATGATTCTTCCGAATAATAAAATGAGAACCTAACAGATACTGTCTCCACTTCCGTACCACCTCTACTACTACATATAACTCTCGCACATAAGTTGATGCCTTAACTAAATGTACAGGCATCTTCTTATTAAAGAAAGCAATTGGCTTGCCTTCTTGTAGTAGAACGGCTGCAATCGCTGTGCCGGATGCATCTGTCTCAATGACAAAATGCTTCTTGAAATCTGGCAGAACCAATATAGGAGCCTGACGCAGAGCCTGTTTGAGCGCAATAAAAGCATGAAGGGTAGTGTCGTCCCAATGAAACCCATCTTTTTTCAATAAGTCAGTTAATGGATTGGCTAAAGAAGCAAAATACCTAATGAATCTTCTATAATACCTGGCCAACTCTAAAAAAGCGCGAAGTTGTTTTAATGAAGTAGGTTCTTGCCAGTTTTCTATAGCCACCAACTTATTAGGATCAAGGGAAGCCCCTCCAGCTTGAACCACATGCCCCAAATATTCGATGGAACTCTAACCAAAGACACACTTAGATTTCTTTAAGAACATGGTATGTTCCGCAATAATGGACAATACCTTATCCAAATGTATTACATGTGAATCCAATGTCTCACTACATATTAGGATGTCATCAAAGAATATAATGACAATCTTGTTACGTGAGGCTTAAAAATATCATTCATAATAGATTGGAAGGTAGCAGGAGCATTGCTAAGGCCGAAAGGCATAACCAAAAACTCATAGTGCCCTTCATGAGTCCGAAAAGCTGTCTTGGCAACATCAGATGGAAACATCCAAATCTGATGGTACCCTGCATGTAAATCAACCTTTGAAAAAATTGTAACACCCTTTAATTCGTCCAAAAGCTCATCAATAGTAGGAATAGGGTATTCATCTTTAACAGTAGCTTCATTCAGGGTTCTGTAATCAACACAAAACCGCCAACTACCATCCTTTTTCTTTACCAAAAGAACTGGCAAAGAAAAAGGTGAACTACTATTTTGTATAATGCCCTGCTCCAACATCTCCCGAACTTGTCTTTCGATTTCCTCTTTTTAAAAATGAGGATACCGATAAGGTTTTACATTGATAGCTGAAACCCTTCCTTCAAATGTCTCTGATGTTGCACTGCTCTCAAAGGAGGCAATGATGAGGGTGGCTCAAAAATGTGATTATATTTGCCCAGCACTTGCTCAATAAGTGTGTTGGTAGCGAATTGCTGTAAAGAATGTTCCACTTAAGCCTCCAAAGAAAAACTTGAAACCATTGAATCATGTTGGATCAGTCTTTTGAGTTGACTAAAAGAAATCTAACCACCAAGTCTAGACTGAGAGCCATGTAATACCACTGAATGACCTAGATGCAAGAACTACATTGTTAAAGTGCTATATTCAATAGTTACAGGCCCTAAAGTCTCCAACCAATCCACTCCTAACACCACATCCGAACCTTGTATAGGTAATACATAAAAATTGACCAAAAAATCCAAACCCTGAATGTGCAACAGAACATCTTTGCACACACTATCACAATACAGCTTTTGACCATTACCTATGATAACTAGAAATTGTGCAATTGGACAAATAGGTAACCCCACTTGACTAGCTATCCTAGTTTGAATAAAATTGTGGGTACTACCTGAATCCACCAACACTGTTAATAGCTTCTGATTGACCAGCCTAGAAAAACGTAATGGTCTAGGAACATGAATACCACTAAAAGCATGATAACTAATGGCACATCAGTCATCCTCATGTACTGCATACACTTCATCAATTCTAGCTACACCCTCAGTTTCGTCTTCCACATCATCAGAAGAAGTCATTAATAAGAAAAACTTAGGCTTACATTTATGATTCCTGTGAAATTTCTCATCACAATTAAAACATAGACCTTTCTTCCGACGTGTTTGCATTTCTTCAGGAGTGAGTTTCTTAATAGGAATGGAATTATATGATTTAGATACTCCAGAAGTAGAATTGGAGGGTTTAGAGAATTGTAAAGTACCAGTATCAAGAGAAGAAACAGGAGGTTGAAAAATGTGTGGTCTGTATTGCTTTGCTTAATCATTCAACTTATCCTCATGCATTTGTGCCAACCATAGAGCCTTCACCATATCCTTTGGACGAGCTAGTTGAAGTTCTCGTTTTATTATAGGCTTTAAGCTCGATATAAAACAATTGAGCAAAAAAGCATCCGAAAGTCCTTCAGTCCGATTTATCGGGGCTTCAAACTGGGATTGGTACAATGTGACTGTGGAAGTTTGTATCATCTTTGACAATAACCCATGAACATCCTCATATGGCGATGGACCAAAACGATATGTCAAAGCTTCGATGAACTTTTTCCATGAACTCAACTGCATGTTTCTGAACATCCACTTAAACCATTCACAAGCCACCCCTTAGAATGCAAAAGAACAAATAGTCATTCTTTGTTCTTCTTGCACAGCATGAAATTCGAAAAATTGCTCCACTTAAAATATCCATCCTAACACATCCTCACCAGCGAATTTGGGAATTTCCAACTTGATTCCTTTAAGAAAAGAATCAGTAAATGAAGATCTAAGTCTGGAAGATGATGAATCATTAAGATTCTGATTCCCTGGCGAATGCGGATCCATATTGTGTCCTAATTCCAACTTTTCAATTTTGGAAGTAAGTAAACCCAAACTTTCTTGAATTGCAATCAATGAATTTTTAACAAATTATGAATCTGGATGTTGATTATTGCTGTAAGTTTCAGGAGCCATGACGAGAGCACCAAAATGTTAAGGCCCTTATTCAAGGTTCACTAACATTAGACCTAGTAAGAATTGTCCTCACTCTCTCTGTCTCTATTGGCCGCCTCGCTCACTCTCTCTTTGGCTTTGCCTCCCAAACCCTAGCTATATTCTTCCTTTGTCTCTCTTATTTTCTTCACTATCTCTCTGTGTTTTTCCTAACGATGCTAACCATGAGTTTGATAATATGATGTAGGTAGAAAATGTATGATAAAAATGGCTGTTCGAGTCGCCAGACACTCCTAGACAAATTGTTTACTTCAAGGAAGAAATCCGATAGTCCCTTTTCATTCATTTCTCATTATTTATATATTACCTCTTTGTAATATTTGATGATGTTTTACCGATCGTATTAATTTCTGAAATTTGTAAACCCGATTAAATCTACGATCGAAGCTAGGCAAGCGCACCTATTCGATGTAGTATAGATTTTAGGGTATCGTCCTCAGGGATTTTGAAGAACAAGTACTAGTATTACCGATTCTCTACTATTTAGCCTAAATTTTGGAGAGAAATCTACAATTAACTACTAAGCAGAAAAATTAAACAAGCTCTAAGATCAACTAATGTTTGCTTTCAAAGATGAATTCAATCACAAGACATACTCTCCACCTTGATCCACCCTAACCTAAAGTTCTTATAATAAAAGATTGATTAATGAATCATTCATGCTTTGCACTACAGGATCTCAACAAGTAATCAATTCCTCCCTCGAGTTAATCAATTCCTAACCCTAGTAGAGATAGTAGAGACCTCTCCCTTACTAACATTACATAGGATTGCATTAAAGATCATGATCCTTGAACAAGAATTAAATTCTTTATAGCAGAAAATCGTAATTTCCCTACCTCTAGGTGAAATTAGCAATTCCTCTATTCATGAAGATCTATCTAATTGAATGAAACCTCTTTCAATCCAATAAGAATCAAGCATGCAATTAATTTGTGCACAATTCAATCACAAGGCTATTGAATCGCATGAATAGATACAAAGGCATGAATATTCATCAATCAAAAGACAATTCAATTCGTATGGTTAGGGTTTCACAAGATGAAGAGTATAAGAATCTACTCCTCCATGAGATTCAAAATAAGAACAAAAGATCTAGAGGAAATAGAAAGAATCATGATAGAAAGAATAAACCCTAATTGATGTCTTGAGATCTTCAATGGATGCCCTAGCAAAATCCTTCGTAATTTCCTTTATAATTTCTGTTTTAGAGCCTAAGAAAATGATCTAAAAGTTATAAAACAAGAAAACAGAGCACTATTTATAGTTTTGGTAAAATCCCAGTTCATCCTGGGCGTCATCCTGGCCAGGATCGGGGCAGGGATGAAGGCAAAATAGTTGAAATTTGGCCTAAAAGCATTCTGTTTCCTTCCTCAGCGTTCTTCCTGGCCAGGATGAATAAAAAGGCTGAAAAACTTTCTTCAAGTGTAGCTACTGATGTCTTCCCTGGCGTCCTTCCTGGCTAAGGATGAAGGTAAGGATGAAAATTAAACTTCTCTTTTGCATTCTGACCTCTTCCTCCCAGTCCTTCCCTGCCAAGGATGAATAAAAGGATGAAAAACATAAACTTCCTTCTTGAACAAAATTGATTAAAACTTGTTTAAATTGCTTTAATTTCCTTTGAACCATCATACAAACTTCCAATTATGATCTTTAAGCCAAGAAATGAATTTTTCACAAAATTAATGTCCTTTTCTCCATGAAATCCCAAAAATTATATAACAAGAATGTTCAAATAGCTCCAAAATTAAGGATCTAAAGACACTTATCAATATTGTTCAAATCTAGTTACAGATCTAGTTGTAACTACTCTGTTTTATTACATGAGTTGTAACTATTCTATTTTGTTATATGCATTTAACAAGAAGCTGTTAATTTGTTGTAAAGTAGTTTTCGAGCCATCTTGGCCTCCTTCTGTTTCTTGCTAAATGCATGTGCTTATAAATGTAAATTCCTAAAATTTGAAACCCAAAAATAAATATTATAGTTTGTTGACACCTCTGTCCCTGTCCACCCTTTATCACGGCAAACTTGCTTCTTACGTATTATCTTGTGGACTAATCTGTGTACGATTCACACTTGCCTTGACATGAACTCGATGGATTATCAGTCTAAAAATGGAAAAACTAAAATTGGAAGCACTTTACCACCGAAAAGAAAATTGAAACCAGTTACACCTGTTTCTGGCTCAAGATCCATCGGTTCTTGAGTCCAATGTATGACCAGTGATTTCATTGGAGATAATTTTTTAAACTTTATATGAAACTTTATAAAGAAGAAATTTAAATAAATTAAATTTTAAACTAAAAAAATTGAGTTCAAGATCCTTTAAAACCTTTAGTTCATCTCTTCAAGACGTTGCATCCATTGCTTGTCAATACTAAATTGAAAAATATTGATTGCAAAAATTTTTTATTGTAAAATATCAAAATATTTAATCATAAAAAAAACTCTATCTAGATTTTGCATTAAATGGAAAATATTTTATATACAGTCTGATTTTCCCATTTTTATTACTATAAATTCGAATTCAAATTTTTGAGAGTAAAGAAAAAAATGGAGAAGTCTAAGTGCAGTAAGATGTTTTGAGTTTTAAAGATGGAGGGTTTTAATTTAAAAGAAAAAAAAAGGGAGTTATGGATTTTATCATGCCTGTAGAATAAATGAATAAAATAAAGATATAAAAACTAAAGCACCAAATTGATATATTTTACTTTAATAATATAAATATAACTATAATCTACTTCGGTTATAATATTAGTATCATGGAATTATAAAAATTTTAGAAGTTACAGAAAATATTAGAAGATAGAAATAATTTCACATTGTTACCGAATGAAATCTTCCTATCGTAAAAATCTATATAAACCAAATGAAATAAACTTTAATGTTGCATTTAGTTTCTTGGAATGAGATTGGTGAAATAACTATGTTTTCATTTTGTTTGTAAAAAAAACCTACATATGTGATATGGAGTAAATAAAAAATTCACATTCCTTATCTTCACGAAGAAATCGCTCTTTCCTACACAATGCAACTTTTTTCCTTCCACAAATACCCCAATGAATGGATAAAAAAAAATGTTACCCCTTTTCAGTTTTATTTTATCCCAACAAACTAAATGCAACTTATATTGTTAATAGCAACATATTAAATTTTGTGCATGCAAAATATTATTTTTCCCCCAGTTCTTATGAGTTTAAATTTTCAACATCATGGACCCTTCAAAATTTGTTTATTTCACTTTTATGAATGATGAATAATACCTAAGAAAATCAATACTTAAAGGTAAATATCATGTTTCATATACAAGCCTAATCCATTTTTATAATTAACAATCTAAAAACTAAAATGTTCAATTTGGTACTTGAATTTTATCAGATTTTTTCAAATAACTTTAGAGACTTTACTTATGTTTTTTAATGGTTAATATCGCAATTAGTACTTGAATTTTGTCAAAATTTGTAATTAGGTACTAAAACTTTGAAATTGATCAATTTAATACTTGAATTTTGAAATTGATCAATTTAGTACATAAAAAAACTTTTTATTCATGCCAATAGTACCTCTATCATAAAGGTTAAAAATGTAATATAGATGATAGTATTAGCCGATTCGATGAAGATACTATTGATATGTACAAAAAGTTTTTTAAAGTACTAAATTGACCAATATTAAAGTTCAAAGCCTATTGGCATCGAGAGTTAGTCCACTTTGCTATCTTTGATGCTCTTGTGGTAGTGTTGAAAATGCTTCTCCTTTGCAACCTCATGGCAGAGGACATCTAAGTTCACACAAATTGGACTCAAGATGCTAGAATTTGGGTAGAGCAAACTCAAACTTTAGTGGAGGATGTACATAACATCCACCACCCTCTCTTGTCCTGAAAAAATAAAAATTCTACTATCCACCTAAGTGGTAGATTGGAGTTAAATAAACTACTAAAGAACTTGCCGTTACATATTTTTTTTAAAGTTCAGGTTCTGTTTGCAATATTAACTTTTTTTTTAATTAACTACTTTAACAAAGTTAGTGAAATACTATTATTGATCTTGCAAAGTTTATAATAAATTAAAAATTTTAAATTTCACATAGTTAATTATAAGAAGGGTAAATGTCAAATTTAGTACTTAAACTTTGCATGAATATTTAATTTGGTATCTAAACTTTAAAGTGGTCATTTTAATACCCAGTCAAACTTTTTGAGGCTTTTTTTACTACATTCTTAACAAATTTTGTTCTATTTGTACATGTTAAAAAAACAACATATTATTAATTTTTTACTAATGATCCTAACACTATTTAGCACTAATAGGCTACTTTTTTCACATCAAGAAACAAAGAAATGATGTTAATAAAGTAATAAAAATATACTTTAAAAAAAATTATATATTAAATTGATTGATTTAAAGTTTAGGTATCAAATTAAAATTTTATATAAAGTTAAGTACCAAATTTGATATTTTTCCTTATAAAAATAGGTAAAATTTAAATATATCAAATATACCATTTACTATACTTAAAATAGGGATAATATCAAAAATGGCACCTGAACTTTCACAAAAAATTCAATCATGCACCTAAATTTTAGTTTTAAACAATTTAGTACTTAAAGCAAGTTTTCATGTAACTTTTTTTTTTTTTATCTGAAGTTTAATTTTACAGTTTTAGTACCTAAAACAAGTTTGTATGTGCATTTTTCCTACCTCAATCTTGTTCAATCAAGTACCAAAAATGTATGTTAAAACTTCCTTCAGATACCAAAAATGTCAAAACCAAACTTTAGGTACTTGATTGAACTTTTTTGTGAAAGTTCTAATACCAAATTGTTTCAAAACAAATTTCAGATAACTGATTAAACATTTTGCAAAAATTCAAATACTTTTTTGACATTAACCCTTAAAATGATACTTCCCATGGGTCCATTTATTTCATCATATTATGATCATTTTAGCATCATAGTTTTATCATTTTTAAACAAATGATTATTAATAAATAAATACCAATGAAAAAATAACAGTTTTACTTATAATAACCAAATATGATACAAATTAATACCAATAAATTACAAATACAAATTAAGTATAAATATAATACAAATAAAAATTCGATAATCCAAATAAACCCCAAAATTATACCGGACAGCCATCAGCTATGTGGTATGAAAGGAGCCAAATAGAGAGGAAGAGAGCGGCTGTAAACGTGTTTATCAATTTGATCAAGCTTGTGCACAAATGAGCATAGGTTTGATTAGTTAGCCCGAAATGCTTGTTAATTGTTTATATGGAATGAACGAAGAAAATTAAAAATGAAGGAATGCGAAGGAAAAGGATTATGAGACCAATTAATTTCTTTCAATATATAGATGATAAAAGAAAGGATGATAAATGGACTATCAATCATTACGAAAAATAAAAAAGGCAAATATAAATTTAGTTATACAATTAAATATTTAAATTTTAAAAGTATCAATTTACTACGTATAAGCTTTTTGAGTTCATATATACTATCTAGATGAGTAAATTATAAAAATGAGTAAAATTCAAGAAGTTAATTATAAAATTTTATAAAATCTATGTAATTAATTGTAAAAATGGATTAAATTTAGGTAATAAATCAGTATTTTTAAACTTCAAGTAATTAACCATATGAATTAACAAAATTCAAATACCAAGACGTTCACCCAAGATAAAATAAGATAAAATGTAAAATATGCCCAGAAGAAGAAAGGGCATATAAATGAAGCGCAGATTAGAGAATAAACTTATTTTTCCACTTTCCTTTTCCTTTCTCTTCAATTTGAGGGGAAAAAAAAAGAGGTCTTAAAGAATATTTCTTTCATCATTCTTTTCCTCCCTAACTTTTTCTCTGCCCACACAGTGGAACTCACAACTTTCACCTGCTTTCAGTGACAACGACCACTTTCTTATGAATGTGAGGAGGAAGATAGAGCACAAAGACATAGGAGTTTGGCTAAGCGAAAGTAAGTAGTCTTCGGTGGAGATCAGTCCCTTGGAGGAGCACGTCCTGATCAGCCCCAAAGAATAATATATAGCACAGGCAGGGTCCAAAATGAAGTAGGAACTTCTATGGTTCCATTACATAACCGCACCAATAGTATTATAGAAATTTAATTAATTATGAAAAAGTTAGTGTGAAAATATTTTGAGAAGTTCGATCACGATTAGAAAATATCTAAACTGCTTATTAATATAATAAAACTGATCCCTTTGGAACACATACAATAAGATAATTCCTGTTTTCAGATTTTTCAAACGGATTATGAAGATTGAAAAGCCAAAATCGCTAATCAGACATACATGATACACCTGGTCCATGGTAAGATTGGACAGTGGTAGTGCTCACACCCGTATCATCAGGAGTCACTCAAAGGCAGTTAAATTCCAGAACTGATGTAAAATACCTGCACTGACTATAGGGAAAATACTTGGTGTCGTTCATAGCAATACACATGTTGAATAATTCTAAGTACGACCTCAGCCCCTTACATCGTGGCTGAACATCAAATTCCTGGAAAAACATCAAGATTGCCTCTTTATATCTTTACTCGTATATTATACCCGAGTCTATTCTCTGTTTTATTGAAAATTGGTTTCAAGCTTCAATACCCTAAAGAGTCAAGACAAGGCCTATGCAATAGTGTGTTGGCTGTATGGCCAGCTAACTCACAGCCCAAGATGAATAGGAAAGAACGCCCTTAATAAAATAGCTATCCTAAGTGCTATCTTTAAAAACGAGGACAGTCATAGAATTCAACCTGCTACTCAAAAGCAGCTGTGACAGGAGTTTGCTTTTGCTTTGAATGACGCAAGCTTTATAACCTATTTGGCTTTGAACAAATTCTCTTAAAGAATCGACCATTCATCACCACTTTCTAGAAGAGCCATATGCTCATATGAGCTGTTAGACCCCTGCTTGTCCCAAAAAACACCCCTTGGCTTTCAATTTATCAATGACTCACTACCTGACCGGTTTCTCTCTTCCAAATTCTGTCTCATCTTTCATAATGATAGAAATGTCATATTAATTGCAACATTCAAGCACACGATATATACATCTTAAAGCAAATGAGAGGTGTCATACGTCCAGCTTATCGATCAATTGGAAGTCCAACCTTGTAATTGCACTCCCTCATGTAAGTTGGCAGATAAAACATTTACATATCTGTCATGTACATAATAAAGCAGTAAACTTGCATGCTCTCAGAATGAGCCAAATGTATTCTCACCACTGTAAGTCATATAAAGGAAACCGTCCTCATCTTTATTTTCCTCGTAGATTGCAGACATCATAGCAGCTGTAGCAAAAGATAAACAAAAAAATGAGGTTGGGCAACAAAACAAAGAAAAAATAAAAACCAACCACTGATATTTCTTCTAAGAACCCAAGTAGCTTAAACACCTGTTGGTGGCAAGATGTTCTTAACAAAGATGAATATTGCCTTCTCAGCACTAAGCTTTATCCTCTTACGAACAACATAAACAAACTGCCCAACGGTGAGATCAGCAGGAACCAGATATCTGCAGTTGTGAGGCATATGTAAGCAAATATTCAAAAGAAAGATCAACGAGTAAAAGATCCATAAATGAAACCTTAATAGGACTGGCCTGTAGGAACCTAGGTACAAAAAATAACATCTCTGCACAAGCCATGCACTTGCAAAACGTCCTTGCATCATACAAATTCTCAAGTAATTCTTATAAGAATGCTACTTGCAAAATCTTAAGAGCCGGGGGGGGGGGGGGGGGGGGGGGGGGGGGGCGCGAGGTGGGTGGTGTGTGTATATATACCCTCTCCACAACTGAAGCACGACAACAATCAAAGAACACGAACAGGCATACAGTAAACAACATGGGCCTCCTGCATTCGAATCACAAAACTACACTTTATATGTAGCAATGACTACATATATCAAAACTTGGACCTACTGGCGAAACTAAGACATATTTCTGAAGTGTGAAGTAAAACTTGAAGGCATTAGCACAAAAAATTACAAGGGAAATAGTAACAGAAATGCAAACTATACTAACTTCTTTTTATCAATGTCAGGGATGTCACTCCTTTCAGCTTTCTCCACGATAACCTGTATTTTTCAAGAGAGGAGGGGATTACAACTATGATCACCAACTCGTTCTAAAACATAAAACATGCAATAACACATATAAAAGAGGTGCTTCCGTACTGGTATTCTATCTGGATATTTCTCCCTAATCCGAGCAGCTTCTGCCTGTCTTCTTTCTGGTTTTCACACAACATACATAACATAACTAAAAACATGATGTGACAATCCAGCAATTTAGTACCCAAAACAAATCGGTACCATTCAAACGCCACAACAATGAGAAAATGGCATGAATAAAGCTAGAAGATGACACTCATAGGAGTGGATACAGAGTAACAAGTGAAAGCATTTTAAAGTACTACAGCTTGAATAAAACGCCATGGACAAATTTAAAAGCATGCCACACTTCGTCAAATCATGAATCCTCTGAAGTAGAATCAATCAAATTCCATACATTCACTCAATCGATTGTCTGGATTTCTAACCGAATCCGAGGAAGAGATGAATGAAATGAAGTTCTAAATCATTATACATTTTTCACTATAGTCTCGCCACATCCGAAATATCACTTCTCCCTCCCCCCAAAAAAAAACCGGCCTGTTAACACAGCCTACAATTTTGATTAAATTGATACTACGAGAAACCTTTTCGTACAAGATGGTGTCCTGAAGCGAAACCATTTCAATGACCAATTCACCTATTTCTTACCTAGAAAAACAACACTTTGATGTGGATCACCGAAGTGGATGCATGATAATTTGACTGAAGCACACCATATATGAACTATGAATCAAAATGCATGTTTTGCAAAGCAATTGTACGATAATCACTACGATATATGGCATGAAGTTGAATTATTAACAACAAGGATCAAACAGAATTATAGAGCCGCGCACTCTAAATTACAGTTTTGATCGATAATTTAGGAACCCTAATTAGGACAAAAAAAAAAAAAAGCTATTAGATGTTTCTAAAAACAAGTAATAATTATACGTAAAGATTCGTATATGCAAATCGAGAAAGAGAAAGAGAGAGAACCGAGAGGATGTTCGAGTTTGAAAGAACTCTTAGCCATGGCGATCGACTGTCAGAGAATGAAAGAGAGTGTCAGTTTGGAATTAGGGTTTTCTTGAGTGAGAGAGAGAGAGAGAGCGAGAGAGATGAAATGAATGATTTGGCTTCCGGTTTATAGGTGGAAATATCGGGAAATTCTTTTCCGTGGAAATTGTAACTAATCCTAAAATTTTACCACGAATAAATATATTTGAATTTTTTAAATATTGTAAATAACATTTTAAATATAGATAAATAGTATCAGAAAATGTATTAATTTATTAATTAAGAAAAAAGTACATTGAAATTTAGGGTTGTTAGAGTTTATATTCATATGATTGCCTGTATTCTATGTTAAGTTCAAGCTCAATTTCAAGGGTTACTAAAAAAATTTAAGGTTAGCTTCAAATTCTATAGATTATATTATCAACTTATTAAATTTGAGAATGTTTAAAATTATATTCTATGGATATCAAAATTAAAAGATTATTTATGCCTTTAAGCTTTTTTTTTTCTCAAAATAAGTGGAATTTAAAATGTTAAAATAAACCCAACTAAAATGAATATCCGGATTTGTTTGAAAACTTAATCAAAGCAAAACGTGAAATCAAATTAAAATCTTTGAAGTTTTTAAATTTTCATTACTAACAATATATATATATATATATATATATATCTTAAACTGTTTAAGAATTTTCACAATTTTCATCTACCATTTCTATGAAGTTTTCAAGCTTAAAAAATGTGTAAAGGCTTTTTCCCCCCTTATTTTGTTCTTTAACAAGTGCCTAATGTGCTAATATTTAGAAATATTTATAAATATATATATCTTACAATTTATATAATTATTGGTAGATATATAGAATACTATAATATTTAAAAGTTTTATAAAAACCCTTTGAGTAATAAAATTATAATATTAGATGCAAAGTGTGGTCAAGAATGGGTATGGTACGAAGTTTTACTCTCATTTTACTTGTCAGTACACGGTAGAGTTTTGTATCTAAAATCTACCTTGTATCACTTTTTACACATCTATCATGGTTATAAAACTAGAGATCTTATCTAAAATCACCAAGAGATCCGTAAAATCAAAACGTAAAATCATAAGATTTATAACTGATGTAAATTTGCTCAGAAAAACTATAGATTTACTTACTATACTAATAAAACTTTAAATAAATGATGAAAATAAAGAATTCTAATCTAGATTATACTTACATATAGCCAAATTTTAAGTTTTACATATTACAATTCATATGTTCTCATTAATATGCTTAATGCAATCCTAATAAGTATAATAATTATCTGCATTTACTATTGATTCACAATCTACAATTATCGAGATGCCTTGCCAATCATTCAAATTATCATGTCGAGCAGTTGGTTTTGTGCAGTAATGATTGTGCATCATACATTTACACAAAATATGTTAAATTCACATGCTCTCATTAATATGTTAATTGTTAATGCAATCCTAATAATTACAATAATTATTTACATTGAATGATGATTCACAATCTAAAATTATTATTGCAAATCATTTAAATTATCATACTCAAGTCGCTAGTTTCGAGCAATAATGAATATTTTCATTTTTATTATATATTTGTAGAAAAAATCATTAAATTTATGACAAACAAATTACATATAGGACATTTTTAAAAAAATGAAAATATAGCACTCTATATTTGTTCAATTTTCATTCCAATTGTTCAAAATATATTAAAGTATAGAACCCAAAAGAAAAAAAAAAAAAACCTCTAAAAAAAAAAAAAAAAACGCCTAAAATTATATTAGCTTAACATAAGTAGCAAGAAACAACCCAAAAGTTCATAAATTTAAACATATTAAAATACTTGCTTTTTTAAAGTCCAAAATAGAATAAAAATCTGCAAAATTACTATATTATCGATTCTACAACCAATTTTAACAATTTTACTATGTAGAATCGTGATCTTACAACGAGTTTACTCCAAAAACAATTTGATATAAGAGTTGACTTGAAATCACATCACCAACTTGTAAACTCATGAAATATACAAGTAGACTTGCGAGTTGACAATCATGCATCCTATACATTATACTCTGTATTTTGTAAAACTCACAAGGGATAAGGTAGTCCATGGAACTTGTAAAATTTTTTCTTCTTTTTTTTTTTTTTTTTGGGTGGGGGGAATGTCAAATTTAGTACACGATCTTTTAAGAAAAATTCAATTGGATACCTGAACTTTAAGGAGTTCAATTTAGTAACTAATTAAACTTTTCTTGAGCACAATCACTACCTCCCTTAACTCTATTAACACCATTTGTCTACACTCTCATAACTAATGCTAGGCTGACAAGTGTTATTAGCGTTAAAAAAAAAAAACGATGTGGAGAGAGACACAGAGAGAGAAGAGGAGGAGGATAAGAAGAAGAAGATATCACCACACTATCGTAGGAGCTAATCCCCATAGCATGATCGACTCGTGACATCTCAAATTCAAAATCGGGATTTGAGCGTAATTTGTTACAAAATGATAGAAGATAATCTTATGTATGCAAGAAATTGGAGGAGTAAGAGGTAAGCTTTCTCAGCTGCGAAGAGAGCGCTTCCAAGGCTCAATCTATAGTTGCGTCTTAGCAAGAATCACTTTTTCCTCCACTTGTGAATGCTGACACAAAAGTCTCCCCATTCTTTCCCTACACCTCCACTAATCTGATTGCTCATGCAACACAAATAGACGAGGTTTGATTAGATAAGGTGTCATTATGGGTTATTAAGCCCGATGCATGAAATGGAAACCAAATGTCATCTAGAGGGTCCAGCGGCTTGAAAGCAAGCGTAAAAGGAAATCAATATGTATTTGGTGGAGTCTACATTTGATGTAGAGTGCCCAAGCACTTTTTGGGCCAACTTAGTTGTTTCACCTCCCTCTTTTGCTATTGTATCTGAAGTAAAGGTATCACAACAACATAGAAAGCCTCTCCCTTACTTTGAGGATAGTGTCCTATACTTGCACTATAGGATAACCGGTGACAATTGAGAGGTTGTCACTGAGCATTCCTAGTCACACGGGAAGAGAGGTCAAATGGCAAGGCAAAGCCATACGCCCGTTTGGCTCCTAAACCTAAAGATCGAAAAAAAAAAAAAAAGCCTTATGAATGTTCTTCCATGAAGCTTCGGAGCCAGGATGCAGTTAGATCACAGGGTGAGGAAGAGAAGAAAGACGTAGAATGTAGAATGCGATCACATGAATCTTGGCATTGGCTGGAATTGAACTGAACCTTCCGGAGTCCGGAGCCGGCCGGTAGCTCACCAAGTCGATATTCAAACCCATACCATCTCCTACTTCGCTACTGGAAATTCAGATTCTGCTCGTAAAATCATTCTTTTTTCTGACTTATGCGAGTTCCGAGTTTTAGAATGTTCCCTGTGGACTAATGTAAAAGAGAAAGGAGCTTAATCATATGCTTTCTCCCCTAAGCGCTCAACTCTGTGTGTATAGGATATGAGTAAGGGCTACTATAAGCTCTTTCTCTGATTCTATTTGTTTTTTCTTTTATCTAAAAAATAGAATCAATAGTTTTCACTGTAGTGTCTTTATTCAAAGAGAAATCTTTCCAGTAGTATTGGCATACGAGACTTATTGTGACGAAGCAGCCTATTGTAACCTTCCCATTAATTACTGAAACAAGACTTACTTGCTGGCAACTAAGAATCTGATTGAAACTAGAGTAAAAATGTTAAAGAACTCCTATGGGCTAGGCAGTACATGCCTTTATTAGTCAAGCATTTTTTCCTCCTTGTAGTCTTCCTCCCAACCATCCTTTTGCTAATGAAGGTCCTTTTTCACTAGGCCTTTACTTGATTGAGATAGATGTTCAGTGAGGGTGGAAAATGTAATTTGATGGCATAGCCAAGATTCACTAAGACAGAATTAAGTTGTCAGCTATTACTCCGCTGTGGCACTAATTGAATGCAGTTAGCCATTCGATTGATTGTTCTAAAGTCGAAGTCATTTCATTATGTTGTAAATATTTTCAATGATTTGATCGACTAAGTTTTATGGCTTTTGAGTTTTAATAATTTATAACCTATAATCCTATTCCTAGCTCATTTTTTATAGGAAAAAGCACTTATCGTTTTATAGCATGGGATAGATTATAGGGTCATCTTCATAGAGAATGTTGCAAACACTAGTACTAAATAATTTTCCTATAATCTAGTAAATCAAATTATTGGTTGATTACGTATTAAGACTCCATATTTACTAACTAAATTATACTAGCCAAATGAATTACAATTAAAGCAATGATTACAAAACAATTCACAATATTGCAATAACAAATAGACTTGCCTCACCATTGCATGGGTTTTTTGTAGATGTTATCCCAATAATCGTTATCACAGGAATTTACTAATTTGCAAGCATTCTTCTCAGAATTACTTACTCCTAATCTTAATTGTGTCTATTAAAATCTCTTCTAATATAATAGCTAATCAAGACCACATTAACATCATAACATTATGCCGAATCCCATGAAAAAGCAGCAACTTTCTTAATAACATCTCTATTATCAAGAGTAAGTTGTTTTAGTGAATTAGATCTATTCGATAGAATTGTCTTTGACATTTTCTATTGAAATCTATCTTCAGTTAGTGTCGTGCACTACATCAGCCTTAGATTCATAAATTCAATTCACTAAAGACTAACAATTATCAGAAATTAACAAGTTCAAGTGCAAGTTCATGCTAATATGATGTTGCAAGCCTTAATTTACTGCCTAAACATGGTGAAAAAACAAGAACATAAACAATATGTAGAGATATCAACAACATAAACATATAAAAAGTGATAGAAGAAAACCCCTTTTGAATTATAACATTAGAAGTCTTTACAACAACACGAAAGATGATTTCCCATCCTCTCACTTAGGTTTTTCGAGAAAATTACAAGATACAACCTTGGAACATTCTCTTCTCACAAATGTTACAAAAGATGAACAAGTGTGTGTGCGTGCATTAATGTGTAGATTCATATGTAGATCCCCCTTGTCTGAATGGGTATGTTGTGTTTTATACCTAGGTCGTTTCCCCAAGGGTTCAAGTTAAGATATATGACTTATCGTATGTGGCATCCTTTAGTTATTTTATTTAAAGAAAATTCAAGGAAAGTCGTCTTCAAATAATACTGACATTCATAGGTAGAAAGAGACCTTTGTAGAGACTGGTCGTCTAAAATTTGCGAATCATACTCGATTTTGACCTTGGTAGAGACTAGTCATATGAAATTCATGAGTCATCCCACATGATTTTGTCCTTGGTAGCTAATGGACTTTGAAATTCCTTCAGTCACTAATAATCAAAGGCCTGAAATTGGGCTTAGAAGCTTCCGAACTCTTCAACTTGGTAAATCATAACCGTAACTTTGATTTCCACTGATCTGACTTCATTTGTTTGTACAAATCTTTCTTAATTCCTTCTCTAACCCATCTAAATGCCTTCAATGTGTCCTATTGTCACCTAAAATGAGTACATATATAAATTAAGTACCAATTATTGCATAAATCATATCAAAAGCTCTAAATTGTAAGTAATTATCTAGTGAATTTTATGGATAATTTATGCCTATCAAGATTAAATGGAAAAAAGGAGTGGTTCAGGCCTACTCTTGAACGAGTAAACATAAATAAAGCACTTAGAACAATCTAATGAAAAAGCATCTATTTATGTCAGGCAATGTCATTTTTTATTTAGCCTTTACATCTTGCAACTATACTCTCTAGGCAGAGTGTTTTGCGTGTTAGCTGAGCCCCTGATCCATGTAGACCAAAGGCAAACATCTCTTACGACATGGACTACCTGGGTATTTAATCCCTTTGCCAAGTAGCATGGAGATTCAAGTTAGCACTGATAAAGATCTCTTGATTCCTCGTGAGCAGACCAGGTTGGAAACAAGCTACCTATTACCTATTCACCACCTTTCCATTAGTAAGATAGGTTGCCTCTTTCCCCTTTTCTCTAACAAGAAGGAATGCTTATAAAGCTCCTTCCTTCAGCTGAGTGAGCCTTCGCTTTTTAGATTGTCTTATGCCCAATGTGGTACACTCTCATTGTTTTTAGGTACCTTGGGTTTACCTTGTTCAAGTCCACCCGATGGCAACAAGAAAAGGCGATCTTACCTCTACTCTGATGAGCTCTTTCCAATCAAGGCATGCAAGCACCCATCGTGCCTATGTCACATTTTGAGTCAAAAGGGGATGCCTACTCATCTATCAGCTCCTCTCATAGATCGGTGCGGATTAATGAAGCATCTACATAGGATGTTTCACCTTCTCAAGCATAGACCATTACAAATGATAGCAAAACGACTCAAGGATAAGGCATTGGACCAAGTAGAAGTTTTGATTTGAATAAGGGAAAAAAGAGTTATCTTCTTTATCAACTCCTCCTTCTCTCTCTAACTTTCTCTCTCTAGACAATCGCAATGTTTGTGACTCACCATGGCATACATGAAACATGAAACTAGCTTGACGACCTTGCAACACCTTCACAAACACCTTTATTTCTCAACTAAGACCATCGACGTTCAAACTTCATCACCAACCGAAATCCCATCGCCTTTACTAAACATCCTTCCTAGACAAACTAATACCATCCTCCATACCTAACCTTCAACATAACCTAAAATTTTATTAAAATCAAAGCCATTGATTCACCCCTTAACCAAAACCGAACCCATCACCGGCCATAGTAAACCCCAAACCTATTGAAGCCTACGTTGAGTTCTATCGAGTTGATTAAAATAAATAACACTTCTATATAACTTAGATGTTCAATTCCATACAATCAATGTTCTTCTAAAATAAAAAATTACAAGTACTTTTATAATAAAATAATACAAGCTTTTTCTAAATAAAAGTTTATAAAAGGTAACGTACAAATAATAATCTTAAATAAGAGTGATCGCGTAACGAAAAATAGAGTATTATTATTTGCTTCTTATTTATTTATAGTTTATACTATTTTATATTTTTTTTATAGAGTATACATTTTAAAGATAGATATAGGATAACCTAAAACTTATACCCACTATATAAGAGAGTACATTGTTATAGGGTATGAAGATCATATACCCATATCCTATCCTATAAGAGTAAGTTCCAAAAAAATTATATCCATATTCTATCTTGTGATCCTCAATAACCACTTGAAGCTTACCTAGTTGAGTAGGGTATAGGCAAGTATCCTATATGATAAGGTTACCCACTTACCCTTACTGGGAGTTCATCATTTGTATTTTGATTACCTAGACTTACAACTTTTCTATAGATAGTATTTTGTATTTAAAATATTTTTTTCAAGTAACGAAAAATGTATTGACGATATAAATAATAAAATGTATCATTAATAAATAAATAATAAAAATTTTGAAAAAAGATCTTTAAAATTGGAAAGTTAAAAATCATGTAGACTATAAACTCATGGAAAATTAAAAATTAGAATTAATGTGGTCCTTTTATATTTTATCAAAGAAGAGAAAAAAGAAGAAAAGCATAATGATTTTTTATGAAATATATGGATATAAAGAAAAAAAGGATGAAAAAGGTACAATTAAAAAAAAAAAAAGGTTGGTGGCTTTTATTAAATGTGTTTAAAATGGAAACTTCTACCAATTTATTAAGTGAATCATCTGACCATTAAAAAAATTAGAATTTGGTATATCAAATATTTAAGTAGCGCGGTTAAGGAGGAATTTGAACATACAAAATTAACGATACCAATGCTTAAAAAATTGTAGGAGCATAGAATTTTTGATTAAAATATAAAAAGTTAATATGAAAGAGGTGGAAGCGAAATAAAAAACTTTCAAATTAGATATTACGATACAATAGATATCGGATTATCATAGTAAATCATATGTGTTATAGTTATATAATACCAGGTTATAACTCTCTTTTTTTTTTTCTTTCTAATTTTATAAGTTGTAAGTAATGAAAGTTGAGTAAGGGTGACATGGTTTTTCATAAAATGTAACAATACAAAAAAAATAATATTAAAATGTTACTAATAAAAATATAACACCACATAGAAGTAATATTAAAACAGTATGATATGGAAGGGTAACAATAAAAAGATACAAAAACGAAAAGTACTTAGACAAAAAGGTAATATTTCATAATAATAGAAATAAATAATATAAAAAATGTATAATTCGAAAGTTAATAACAAACAGCTATAAAACAAAAAGGCTTCCAAAATTATATATTATAATATAATAGTTATGTCAATTTTAGCTTATTTTTAGGTAGTTTGGTTCATATGGAATGATCAAGTCAAGATTTTTGGTTTAATTAATAAAAAATTATTAAACAAAATCAACCCATCTTGCATAGGCATGCCACGAGTAGTACAGAATTGAAAACCTGTTTAGAACTAGAAATAGAACTAGTTAGAACCCTATACGATGTGCGGTTTAAAGAATATTTATAAATGTATAATATATAATCTAATACATATGATTATTTATGGATATGCAAAAATAATATAATATAATAAAAAATAGAATCTTTTAAAATATTGGAACTCTTAATTATTTTATATTAATATATGTTTTTAAATTAATAAAAAGTTTAAATATCTTAAATAATTAAAGGTATTATTAATGAATATATATGAATGATTAAAATTTTTGGAAAAAAATAAAAATTATTGAAAAATTAAGAAAAATGTTAAGAATTATGTTGTATAAAACTTATATGATATTAAAAGATAATATTATTGTGATGCTTTTCCATTTTATAAAAAAAAAATGGTGAATTTTTATGAAATATAAAGATATGAAATGGTAATATCAAAGATATAGCACATATATATATATATATATATATAAACTTGGTGATTTTTCACTAAATGTTAATATAAAGAGGTACAATAAAAAAATATTTCCAAAATTATATATTATAATACAATTGATAATAGATTGATATAATAAATTTTATATAATTACATAATATATAGTCTGAATAGTTATTCATTAATTTTTCTTAAATTCTTTGTTCGGTAAGTTGTAAGATTGAAGCTAGGATTATTGGATGCATTTGTTCATGAAAATAGCAACATGAAAAGGTAATACAAAAAATGCATCAATTTGAAAATGAATTATTGGTATCAACAAAAAAGGTAGTACGATAGATAATAGTAAGGACGAAGAGATACAAAAGAGGAAACGTATTGAACAAGAAGGCAATATTTTATGAATTGTAATAATATTAAATAATAACATTGAAATGGTTTGATATGAAAAATAACAACGAACAGAGATAAGACAAAAAAATAATGTCGAAAAGGTTGATACGAAAATTAATAACGAAAAGGTATAAGATCCGAAAAACTTTAAAAATTATATACTATAATAGATTAGAAGCATGATTTTAAATTTTGATTTATAGAACTTCAAATTAGCCTTAGTTTTGAGGAGAGAAGATTGATTCATGAACTGGCTGAAACCTGACTAGAATCATGGTTTCATTTTAGTTTCAAAAGGTTAGCTATAGAAATTTTAAAGAATAAAATTTGTTAGCCATTCTTGTAAAATAAATTACCATTTTATAGCTTATAGAAAGGGTTAATGCCGTAAATAATATTTATACTTTAACAAAATTTTAGTTTCAAGAGCTATTAAATTGATCAATTTCAAAGTTTTTAGGTATTAAGTTAATCAATTTGAAATTTCAAGTATCTAATTGTATATTTTACTAAAATTTATGTATCATTTATGACATTATCCCTATAGAATATTAATCGCTATTTTGTCTTCCTACCTGAACCCAACTTTTAAATAACCTATTCGATGACGTATCACTTCCTAACTATATAAGACTGCCACGTGTTTAAGTCATTCTTACTTATGATTATACTATTATTATAACAATAATAACCATTATTATCACAATAATTTAATTTTTTTTTATTCTTAACAATAAAAGATCCTAGGCCAAATAGAACATTTAATGCAAATAGCTTTAGCAACTCAAACCTTAGACTCTTCCCTTGTATAATATATAGTAGGCTCACTACAAAAACAAATTAGAAATGTAGAATTGCACTTCCCCTTTCTTCTTCCTCCAAACACACTCTCTATTCTCCTTTCTCTCTCTCTTTTTCTCCAAACACACTCTATATTCAGCTGCTAACAACTTAAGAAATGCACATTTTCAGACTTGGACCAGACACACACATCTAACTGTGCTTTTCAAAACTTTATATAACATAATGAACATGGCAAATAAATAAATAAAAAAGACTAAAACAACATGTATCCAATATCCTCGAAAACTACTAAAGAAATGCGAGTGAAATAGTCATAAGACAATAGGAATTCTTAAGAGGACAATCGAGAGATGTGACATAAATCTCTTAATTATCTAAGAATATAATCATAGGAAAGAAAAAGAACTACTAGTGTAGGAGCAAACCCTCTTCCACGTTATCTGAACACATCGCCAAATTACATCATTAATTCCTTCCACATTTTATCAACTTTGCTTTTGATACGACACAACATTTTGGTAATATGCAAGCATTACTTTTTATTTCACTCATTCATCCCAATGCACCACTCCTTCCCTTTCCATCATGTAGTGGCAAAAGTATAGAGAAGGTTTAGCATTATCATGCCGGTGAAGCCACTCATGAAGTCAAAATTAATTTCAGTAATGAACAATACAAACTAGATTAATTACTTTATTGATGCTAAGCCATTTTGAAGCACAACCGGCATGGTAGATATGTATGCAAGGAAAAGTCATCTACCTTTTTTTTCTTTCTAAAACAGAGTATGCCTCCATCATTTTTAGCATATGTATTAGAGCATTAATGGTTCTTATGTATGTGTTTTCGTTCGTATTCGAGTTGCCGATCCAACAACAACTCTTCATGAGCATCCTCGCTATTGGAATGGGACGTCTGAGAGCACAACTACATGATCAACGTGGTATATCAAGGAAGAGGGACTTGGCATTCACATATGACCATCGACAAGCATTCAAGCATCAGGTATTCAACTAAGGTGAATTGTGCAAAAAGTTAGTATCAAATCCTAACATGAGGACCGGGTTAACATAGTTGAACTTCATAGCAACTACAAGTCGACTAGAACTAAATCCACAACAACAACCGCAACTAACATTGGAGATTCCTTTTGGTTCAATGTCCAGCTGTTGTTCGGATTTCACTTTTGGAAGCTTGTATGAATCAACAATAGGATGCTTTGTCAAATTCTTCATTGTCGAAACTCGGCCCTATATAGCTTGTTGCTGGAAAGTGCCAGAAGCTATTGTCCCACATTGTCTAATTTTCAACATCTATTCCTATGTATAATGTGTAATAAGATAGCTCGAGTTTTAAGCGGTTAAAATTAAGGGAGGCAGGGATTGAAGTCTAGATATGGATTAGGCGAAAGTGTGGATGGTGTCGACGGGCATCAAACTACCTTTTACAGTCCGTATGTATTTGATGTTTTAAAGAAAACACCTGCTATCTAGATATATGTTCCTGTTGTGTTTGATATTCTTCTTATTCCAATCATGTATCTAGACGATGATCTTGACCGTGAAATGGAGGCCCTTATAGTTCTTGTCTGTTTCTTTAGCGATGTCTTCTATGATCTTGTTGATGGAAAGATCCATAAGACCAATCTTTCGATAAAGGAACTTGTATCATCAACTTCGTCTGCGATTACACGAACATGGATGTTCACCACTTTAAGTGTCCTTAAGATAATGTAGATTGTATGTTAGAAATAATATATTTATGTGAAGCAAAAATCGCATATCTAAGTGCAATTTTGGTATAATATATTGATAATTAATTTGATATAAATCTTATTTGTATAATTAAGTTGTAAGTGATAGAAAAAAATTTACCCGTATATGTTTAAAGAAAAGGTGAAAGGAAAAGGAGACTAATAACATTCATGGCCTAAGTGCTTTGTTTCTCCAGCATAAGTCCAAATCATACAAGGCCCACTAAATTCTCAGCTAATTCCAATTACGTTGTACAAACGACACAATTACTACAATTAAAATACCCTACTTTATAAAATTAAAAGTATTGGTATAGTGATATTGTTAGAAGGATCCATTTGATCAGGTACCCTTCTCTAACTTCTCGTTCCCTTTCATGAGTTTGGTAATTCAAGCTACTAGAAGAGCTCAGAGAAGAAGAAGGTGAAGAAATAATACTTGATTCTTGGGTACTCATGCCTCCTCTTCATGTCTTTCTCTTGTATTTATATGTGTTCTTTAGAAACTATTGAAATAGTTCCAAATTTGTTATTGGTGTTGGCAACTCCATCAACTATTTGATGACATGATTCTGTATACGTAAGTCCAAAGAATATATTTGTACTGATGTGCTTAAGTCTTGAAGATTACTTAACACAATCCTTCAAATACTTCAGTGTGCTTGTCTGCTTGTTTTGCCCCTTTGTTTGGAAACTCACCTTGTCCTTAAGGTGAAATTTAGGATAAGCCTAAATTGTAGTGTCCAGTTGTCTTTAAGCCTAACAAGTTGATCATAATATCCTGTACATGCTAATGAACCTTAGGCACTGTATATGTGTGCACCTTATGGTTGAAAACATACCCTTTTCTTGGCAATGATGTGTTGTGGACTTTTGAGAAATGTTGGTTGCCCATATTCTTTTAATATGAAGGTAGTAGGTTCATGATTTGTAATGAGTCCCTGAGCCAATTCATGAAATCTATGAGAAGAATACTGATGTACCTGGTCTTTCTTGGTAAGGAGGATTGTTGCATATTTTTCTACTTCTGAATATGGTTGATCTTCTAGGAAACCACTTAGTTCTTTTGATTTGACATCAAGAACATCACCAACGTTAGTAAAAATTTGCTCCTTGCCAATAAGGAATCTGTAAAAGCCTCACTGGGTTGCTCTGAAATAGAAGAGTGCTTGTCTTTAGCTATTGATTTTTCATCTAGTAAAGTGTAAGATTGCTTGTCTACAGCAATAGATGTCATAGAAACATTTTCATACAATTACAAGGCTTCAATAGGCACTTTATCTTCTTTAAAAACATATTTTTGTTCCTGTAGAGTCTCAGGTTTCACATAAGTTATGTTTCGTTGTGATCCTGCAGCAACATGAACCCTATTAGCTTGGTGTTCAACAAGAAAATTTATGTTCTCTTGAAAGTCCTCAATTTGAGATAGAACCAATCTGCATTTGATAGCATATATTTGCTAAAAAATGGTATTTGCATCATCATTCATTGCTTTCTTGAAATCTTATATTTCTTAGGATCATTTATCAATATCTATACTAGTTTGTTGAAGAATGGTATGGGTAGCCATTGTAAATTAATGAAAGCACCAGATTGATAACTTTCACAGCCCATATGCTTTATTTCTCTGGTATAAGTCCAAACCAATACAAGGCCTGCTAAAATCTTGGCCAATTTCAATGGACACACTTACTACAATTAAAAACTCTACTTAGTAAAAGTATCGGTATAGTGATATTGCCAAAAGCATCCACTTGATCAGGTACACTTCTCTAACTTTTTCGCTCCTTTTCATGAGTTTGGTAATTCGAACTACTAGAAGAGCTCCAAGAAGGAGATGAAGAAGAAAGAAAATTTGGTTCTTGGGTACTCGATGCCTCCTCTTCATGTTTTTCTCTTGTATTTATATGTGTTCTTCGTAAACTATTGGCCATTCGAACATGGTAAGTTAAGTTTAGTAAAAGGTCATTATGGTAACATAGCTAACACCAGTAGTCATAAATATCTTGAAGCATTAAATTTTGAATTTCTTTTGCATGTCATGTTAAAACCCATTTTATATATCACACCTATTTTGAAATTATTGCTTCGTAATATATCTTTTTTAACTTAGTAATATACTCTGCATGTTATATACACATATAACATGATTAATTGATTTCATAAGGATAGAACAGAATAGCAACTTCATTCCTATAGACCTATTCTTTGCATTTGGTTTAATCACAATTTCATGGAATTGGTATTATTGCAAAATGAAAAACAACATACTTTATAAAATCATGAGAATAATCTATTCTTAGCTGTAATTCGAATCCTATCTTATTTCATTCTACCAATCAAACCAAACGCATCAATAGTGTGCAGGTGCAATTGAAATTTTAACATACAGAGTATGCAAATTATAAATGGTAATGTTTTGAAAATTATTAATTCAAAAAATACATCTAGTATTTAACATCCAATAATTTTTTCCCCTAGTGAGTACCCGGTGGTTTATGTGCATTGAATTGCAAACTTTTTAGAATTTATTAAAAAGTAAAATTCAAATGAATCATAAATGAGAGTAAAGTTGGTTAAAGTGCTTAGAATTTGACATTGTACAAAATATTTGATAATGTTAACATCCATATTTATTGTGATTCATAACAAATAATATTGAAGGAATCTATCCACTTAATTTAATGTCCATAATGCTTTGTCCAAACACAAGCAACACTGGTTTGACAAATGGATTATATAAATTAACTACTACTTATGTGATAAACAGTAGCAATATACCATATGGAATACTTACCATGCAATAATAAATAACAGTCTAATGAATTATCCATCATATCAAGAAAACTAATATAAATAAATAGTTACAAAAGTTTAATGTTTTTTTCAACTATGGTTAAGGGCATATTTATGCCATTAATTGTATTCAGTACCATGTCTGGTAAGTGGAATAATATCATAAACGAAATGACAAATCCGTTTGTTTGATAATAGCCTAAAATAAGAGCAAAATGGAACTAATTCTACCTCATTAAGCGATTTTGATTTTTAAAAATACTGAACAGTGAACCAAACGTGCCATTACTCTACATATGAGCGGAATTCCATCCCACATGAAACATTGAGAACCGAGAGAGAAACTTTTCCACAATTACATAGTAAGCCAAAAAAAAAAAAAAGGGCTCATACAATTATGGGAAGATGCCATTCCCCACAATAAGGAAAGAATGGTTTCACTGATAAATGATTATTGGGTTCATTCCCCTCTTACAAGAGGCAGATTCCATGTAATACTGCAGGCTTTCTTCAGAAGAAAAAATGCCCCTACTCATGTTAAAAAGAGGAACAAAAGAATCTTGTTTTCTATTGTATTCTACATCTCCTGATATTACATACATCCTGTATATCTGTCTTGACAAGCAAGCTGCTCGTGTTAATTTTTCTTTGGAGTTGGGAAATAATTACCGTTTCATTAGAATGCTGCATTCCACAGAGCATTCTCCCCTTCACCACAGCGCCGATGAACCTCCTTCATTCTCTCAACTGATTTGCATACACCACTGCAGGTCCAATCAAATGAAGCAACACAGATGTTTCCAGCTTGAGCTTTCCATTCACAATCTGCCACATAATTGCAAGCTCTTAGGATTGTTGAGATTTTGAGTTTCCACATCCAACCAGCATATATGTGCAACACCAAGAACTAAAATCACTGGCTACAATATGCAAATAGTACTAAGAAACCTGTATAAATGCACTAATTGTTTTTTCAATTATATGCTCGTGCTGCTTGCTTACTCGTAACTTGCTGCTGGTTATTCATAAGACTTATTTTCAGATGCCTAAGTAATTTTTATGTTTTGATTACATGTCACTCTCTAGCAAACTTGGATAGCACAGAAAGCCTTACTTAATTACTGCCATACGGTCCTCCAAGCTCAAATACCAACACAAATTCTACTATTGCTAAAACTGAATCACGAAGAAGAAAAGTAAAGAAAATTACCCGGAGGAGTACCGCAACATAGTCTACGGTCATCAATATGCTCCACATCTAACCCAATAAACCAAGAACCTAGTGAAACGTCTTCATTGGCATACCTATGAAGGACATGTCTGCAAAATTACCATTACGACAGACATTTGTCAAATTTGATGACATTATAGAATAGAGATTTCATCAACCTTTACATGTAACTTACTGGTTAATTGATACATAGGTGGCTAGGTCCTTTGAAATAGCATAAAGTTGGCCTGTAGCATGACGGAAATACTTATTTCCCTCTTCACCAAATTTCCAGTACTCGGGTTCATGGTACCTCACACCCCTGTAGCACAAAAGTGGTCTTGTCAGAACTTGGTAACATCAAGTTTATTGTTTCAAGGATATCAACAATTTGGTAAACCCATCATATATTACTACTCACTTCTGAGCAAGGACAGGGCCAGACTTCATGCATCCAATATATACTCTAGGCTTTGACCTGTGCCTTGCTAAAGTTGCTCCAAGTGTAGCTGTAAATTCAATGAAAAAGTTCATACAGCAATTCTATATACACTTTGGACTAAACCCATTATATGTACTAGATAAAACTTGCTAGAAGAATCTGAAAAATATTTAGTGCTTAGTCTTTGCAATTGTGAAATCTCATAAAGAGGTTCCTTGGCTTGAGTTTATCTGATATGATATACAAAACTCTAAAACACTCAACAATTAGGTTGTGGACACAATGCCTTGTAGAAAGACCATTTCTTAAAGATGCTTGAGCCCTACCTATGTTTACATGCACATCATCATCAACTTTGACGTAAAAATCCGCATCCCACAGAGCAACTGCAGTTGCAAAGTATACTTTTGTCTTTGCTGATAATTCAAGGTAACCTTCAACGTGTTCCTGCTACCATGGAGCTCATGAGCACACAATGCAAAGGGAAGACAGATAGATCTCTGGTTAAGCATGAAAACAAGATCTTGAAAGCAACTCTTAAGCTACATTTTGAATTAAATATTGTAGGAGTCATTGATTGATATATGATTAGATACCAGCCTCAAAAAGTCACCGTGTCTTCGATCTTCGGCTTCAATAGCTTTATCAAGGATACCGCCAGCTGTTGCACTAGCGAGGGAAAAAGAAACTGATGTTAGAAAAAAATGGAGATTCCTAATATCAACACATTCTCCAGTCCCCCGAGTATATAAAACAGTATAGTCACCTATGTCCTATCACAAATCTCATTATGATGCCTTTCTCTTCTTCCAGCTTCTTTCTTTTGTCACCTATAAAATATAGACGTAACAGTGGTTAAAATTGGATCCAATCCTGATGAAGGGGTTTAGTCAACTGCCAGAAGCAAATTAACAAACCTTGAGGCATCCATGTAGCACGGACCGAATCTCTTCTTTTACGGCTGCTAAAAGCAGTATTAATACCTATAACCATGAGGTATTTTCTTTTCCCAGTTGATTCACTAATTTGTAGATCATCTGACAGAGGGGTACCACTAATTATAGATTCTTGTGCAGCCCTTGCAGCAGCTAATTCCATTTCCAAGTTTGAAATTGTTTTATCTAGTGTTCTGCACGCAACAATCATTGATAACAGCTCAGTGCAGTTTTGGTTTGATAAAATGCTAACTATATAGAAGCTAGAAGAAAGAATCTACTTACTGTATAGCATTATGAGTCTTTGAGACTTCCCCTAGAATGTCTGAAGATTCATGCTTTACAATCTTCTACTCAAATGAAGAAAAATCAATTAATGAATAAGCAATAAACCCAACAAACTCAAGGAAGAAAAAAGCAGATTACTGTAATAACTGAAAATTTCAATACTCTCTACTCACAGATTTCAGATCACACCCTCCCTCTGAAACTATATTTAGCTTCTCATCATCGGGCGCCCTTGTTGAAAGATCTTTAACTTCAGGTACTGTCCACATTCTAAAGCCAGAACTCACAAATCATAATCCATATATTGGAAAACCGCACCAAACATATAATGAATCCTTCGCACTTCCATAACAGCAGAATCAACATATATCCATAAAACTGTAAATTTTTTTTTTTCTGAAATAAATATGATGTTAGGACAGGATGAATTAATAAACAGTAAATTATATACAGATAACAAAAAATAAAAACTAAAAACAACTGTAACCACATCAACCTGTTTCACATGATTGGATTATTTATATTTGTAGCTGAAGAAAAGTAGATCAGGCACATCAGCATCATAAGATATTGCAACAGACTTTGAGAGTTCCCGTGATTAGTTCAACCGAGCAGTACCATGATGATTTTTGCTTTTATGGAACATGAAGCTACTAAGAGCCTAGGAGGCTGAATTAATTATATTTGAGATCTAGCCACAGTATGAAAGTAATCAAAGAAAGGCATCATGCTTTATGCAATCGAATAGTTCAATCATTACTCCATCTTTAGCCAAAGTGCAAGCATCCACCAAAATAGAACCATTTATCATTATTCATCAGACCCTAGCACTCTCAGAATTTACTATAAAAAGGAAATGCCCAAAAAGGAATCAATCATGACCAAGAACATACCCACGAAAGGAAAATATAAATTTCAAAATCAAACTGGCCTCTCAATTTATGATTTCAGAATGGCATCACAACCTGAACAACCCGGCCCGACAAGATCCTATTACTTAATCTATACATCCTTAGTTGCAAAACTCTAAATTCTAGAATCAGAAACAATTATCAGCCAGACCAACTTCTAAAAAGCATATTTCCTACGAAATTGGAAAAAGTGAACCCAGAATTATAAACCACCAGAACTATCATTTCAAATTCTACTCAGTAAACAAATTAGGAAATACAAGATCCAGATAGGGGCATGAAAATGGGCAAGGCAAAAAAAAAAAAAAAAAAAAAATCAAAGAATAAAATTAGAAATTTACCTGCTAGAAAAGAGCATTCCAGCACAAAAGCAACCAATACAAAGCAAAAGAGTCAATTTTTTAGAAAACAAACCCTTTGAACCATACTCTATTCCGCCTTTTCCCTTCCAAGACATTATCTTTTTCTATAATCTCCTTCCCCTTCTCCTCCTCTTCTTCTTCTAACTAAATTATCTTAAAATTAAACCCAAAATTTATTGAATTCACAAATACCCTTTTGAATTCTCCAGTCAATTCACAGTTAGATCCCAACAACGATCAATTTAAAACCACAAAGCAAGAGAATTTACATGAACTTCACACAATAGTGCTCTCTTTCTTGAGCCTTAAGAGCTAATCCTCTTTTATTTCTTCATAAAAAGTCTTGCTTTGACTACACAAGTCTAGATGTTCCCGTGTCACTTTCAAGTGCCGAGATGAAGGAAAAGGAGGAGAAGAAGAAGAAGAAGAATTATTAAGCTGACTTTGAAATTTATATTATTAAATTGTTCAGTTCAGTATTAATTATTATGTATATGTATATGTATATGTGTATGTGTATGTGTATGTGTATAGTATTTCATAGTTGTGAAAGTGAATGTTTTGTAATATAATGCTGTTTTACCGGCCTCAACTAATTGTACCACATAGAAATTCACATCTTGTTGTTGTACAGTTACTGTTGCTGGATTTTCTATCAGGTAATGCATCTCTATCACACATTGCGTACACCTTTATTTTATTTTATTTTATTTTTTGTGGGTTTTTCAAATGTACTTGTGGAATCCATGTTGGAGGAATTTATGTTTAGAGTAAATTTAAATTGGATAAACCTTATAAATTGTAAAAAAAAAAAGTGACCAAAATAATATCGATATTATATAAATTGGTGCAAATATATTGTTAATATTTATTTGTAATCTATTTATCAAATAAAAAAGTTAATCCATAATTGAATTCACTCTAAATGTTAATCATAATCTTTTGGTTTAAATTTTCATAAATTAGGTAGTGTTTGGTTGTAAGAACTAATAAAATAAGAAAAACTGGACAACATACTATAAAAGTAATATTAGACAATACAATTTACTTTTATTGCGTTTAATAAGTATGGTATTGGATAACAATATTTGTACTATCCATTGTTTGGTATATATTAGTGTAACACAAAAATATTATAAAAGTTTGGGTTATCTAATGAACTATCCACCACATGATACTATTTTTTTTAATTTGTGCAGTATTTAAGTTTAATATCTAGTACCAAAACCCATGACAATTACCAAATAAGGAACTAACATTTTTATCTAATCCAGTCCCACAAATTTATATGAATTAAATGTGCTCTAAGGATATTAGTGTAGTTTTATAAGCTTTAAGAATCATTGACCCAACTTATCTTTCCTTTTCCTAATTTAATTTAGTAAGTTAACTTCATTGCAACACCTCATTTCAAAATTAGGATTCTTAATGGTTTCATTTGGTTTTATTTAAGGATGAAGCTAAACAAACTGCATTTAAAATGATTTGGTTTAGATCCTTAATGAATGAATCATTTTGATGTGTTTGAAATTCTGCATTGGATACAATATAGTATACTTGTTTGGTCTTGTTCAAACTACTTTTAAAGCAACTATATGTATATATTATTACAATTCATTACTCACAATACACATTTATTATTATAATTTTTACTTGATTTGATGCAATATTTTAAGTGAAAAAAAGAATTAACTAGGTATACACAATATCTTCATATATGCATATGAAAACAAAAGAGTAATCAATAATGATTCTCTTTAAACAAACTCAATCTATGATTCAAATTTATCTTGTGAATTCTCTACTAAATATTCTAGGTCACGAATTTGAAAAAGAAAAAAGAAAAAAGGAAAAGAAAATCTATCTTACTTAATAAGAAGGTTGAGAGAAGAAAATGACTATATACAAACAGAACACCAAGTCTATTATTCCAGGGATTTGGGAGAATTTGGAAGACAAAAATGAAAATGTAAGAGAGTGTAAGGAATTGAGATAGTGATGAAAGCAAATTCGGATAAAGACTCTAGTCTAGTATGAAGGCTAGCATGTGTGAGAGTAAAATAAAGAAAAGAGTATAAACATTTCTTTTCCTCCAAATGGTCTACCAAATTCAATTTATTTGTTGTGATTTAGAAAACAATACATAACACTTCTTTCTTTTTTTTTTTTATTACATAAGTAAGAAGCGAATCAAGTCACCGACCCTTGTAACCTGAACAAAAACATCAAGGAATTGAATTTTAGGTTTAATTCATTTTAATGGGTAAATTACACTCAGAAAGTCATAATGTTTAGGGTAAGTTTATTTGTCACAACGTTTAGAGAAGTAGGTCTATTGAGGTCATTAGCACATATTATGACGTGCTAGACTTCTGGGTTTCAATTTTAAATATTTTTTTTAACATGTGTTAATGGTAACATCATTAACCCATTTCTTTAACATTGTGACATTTTTTAACCATTTGAAATGGTGTAACTTAAATAAACTTACCCTCAAACGTTATGACTCTAATGTAATTTACCTCATTTCAATTTGATTATATAGATAGAACTACACAAAAGTAATTCTGTCCTTTAGTCCATGTGGGGCTTTACTTACATAGCATCTCTTAAATAAGTGATGTCTCATTGCAAGTCGTCTTATAAGTTTCATACTATTTATCTTAATTAAGTTGAAATTGGCTTGCAATTCAGACATGGCTTATCTTTGAATTGTTCTACTAGCAAGAGGCCAATTCTAATATTGTTTGTGAATAAGGTTGAAAACGAGTTGAGCCTCTCATGAGCTACTCAAGCTCAACTTGCTTTAAATTTGACTCGAACTTGATTAGTAAAGAGCTGAATTTAAGCTTATTTATATAAACAAGTTGAGCTCAAACTTGACTTGTAGCAAGCTTCAGAATATGTTTGTGATGAAGCTCGTTAATAAGCTATGGATTTCATATTTTTTATATATTACATATAAATATATAATCCAAAAGACTAGTTTCTATCTAAATGGGTCAAGCTTAAGCTCAATAAGAAGGTCAACTAGGCTCAAGTTTTATTTGTAAACGACTTAAGTTCAAACTTGAAGTAAAGCTTGTTTATTTAAATGAGTTAAGTCTAAGCCTTCGAAAGTTTGATTTAGCTTAGTTCATTTGCGATTCTATCTAAAATGCCTAGGCCAAAAAGTAGTTAATAGTGTAATCAATAGGTGACTAGTGAATTTTTCCGTTACATGATCCAAAAGTTTCTAATTAGTAGTAGTTTGGTATTCAATACATAAGCTTATAAAACCAACTAATTCTCTCTTACAATTGACATAGGAGTTCAGTTGCACATATAGATAGAATCTATTTCCTCTCTTCAACCTTCTTCTACAACGTAGAATGGAAAAGGAAAATGATAATTTGGAAAACTTAGCTAGCCAAATCGTATAAATAAAAGAAAAAATTATATTCAATTCAAGTTAAAAATAAATTCTTACAAATTTGAGGGAGGGTGGGTGGTGGGGGTGTGGCGGTGTGGGGGAAAGAGAAATCATATATAAGACTTCGTAAATTTAACTACTGATTCAATGGATCCTTTTGGTTTACATCAAGTTTTTTATAATATTTATATAACTACTAATTTTCTAACTCTTTACATTAGTTGCAATGTAATTATTTACTATTTTGTCCAATAAATGATTATAATATGTTATGAGGACATGATATAAGAAACATGTTACAATATAAGGCCCCATTTATTTCAAGAAAAATGTCTTGTATCTGAAAAAGTGTTTTACACAAAAATGTTTTTATGAAAATAATTCTTTTTTCATGTGTTTGGTTGTATTTATAGAAATATGTTGAAAAAATTTTCCGGTGCTTGACTAGCTAATATTATGTAACACATTGTCTTATGTAAATAATTTATTATTAGTACGTTAATATAGAAGTACGTTATGCTAAATAATTTTATTTAAAGGTTAAAGTATAAAATATATATTATTTATTTACAACCATCAATTCATATTTATAATTTTTAATGATTTTTTCCATTAATCTTCATGTTTAAAATATAATTTATTGGTTAATTATGATAAAAAAGAAATAAATATCGTACTGCTAGAGTTTGAATACTTGTAAAGGCTAATTCGGAAAATGACTTTTCTTTTTAAAAAGAGTAAGTTGTTTTCCCTAAAATGAATGGGATTTACTCTTTAATAAAAATTATTTTCTCTTACAAGGAAAAATATTTTCTACTTAAAGTGTTCTTTTTCGTTTAACAAACAAAGGAAAACTAAGAAAATGTTTTCCAGAAAACATTTACCTTGAAACAAATTGGGCATAAATAATTCTGATTTTAACAAAAGACTAGTTATCCATGTTTACATGATTTTGACAGAAAAGAAAATATGAATCTAATGTGCAATATTGATTACCAACCCTGAAAAGAAAGAGATAAGTGTCCAGTTCGGAAAAACAAAACACCCACTATTCCACATTAAAACAGGAAAAGCCTAGATTAAAAATCTTGTAAAATATTAGAATTTGTTGAAAACATGATATAATTAATGATATTGTAGCTTAGTGACATCTGATATGAAGTATCATGTTTGAATTCTCTCCCCTTGTTCTAATGGTTAAAATGAAAATATGATAATAACTCGAAGAAAAAAACTTATACATGCATTATATGAGTTTGAATTTTCTCATTTTTTTTCCTCTTAATTTTTTATTTATAAATTAACTTTAAAATTATTTAGATTTTTTAAATATCTTCCAATATCATCATGATATTATGTTTTTATACAATCTCAATCATTAATTGAGAGAATAAATTGATAAAATTAAAAAGAAAATCAAATGAAAAGATCATTTCTATGTATCTATATCAATCTCTCTATATATAATACAAAATTATAAATAAAAGCAAACCGTTGTCCGCACCTATATAGAGGATGGCACCTTATCTGGTTGATGGGTCATGCTCCTGAAGGGGACACATGAATCATTCCCAACTGTTCTTTAAATCATAGGACTGACACCATGTTCGTACTCTCACGTGGAGCACGTGCACAAGAACATGACACCAATAATGAGTTGAGAAGACAACTATAAAAGAAAAAGTTAAGAGGGAAAAAAAAAAAAGGTACCGAGAGTAACTGGTTGGATTTTACAAATCAAAAGCTAACTTCAGTTGAATATCTAGCACAACATCTGGCATGATTTAAAAGGGATAAGGAAAAAAATAATAACATTTTTTCTACGAAATTACACAAATACCACTGAAAAAAAATAATCCAAAAAATAAATAACTTGAACTTAAAGGGACGGAATTAAAAGTAGCATACTTTGTCTCTTGAAAAGATAATTTCAAATTGCTCATTTTTTGGTTTATTTTTACCTCAGTAGCATTTGTGTAATTTTTTCTTTTGGAAATGTTATTATTAATTTTTTCGCCTTATTTAAAATGGGTTGCCACAGCAAATTGAAAAATCTTTGTTTATGATGTAAATTTAGGAGAAAAAGAGGAAAAGAAAAAGGAAAAGGGGGGAAAAAAACACCTTGCTGGTAGTTCTCTTTCATTTTGTGCATGCAAGTAATTATAATATTTGCAATTTAATAAACTTTATTTTATAATCTTCTGCTACCAAAAGAAATTGAAATATTCCTTGGAAATCCTAATCCTTTATTAATCTAATAGAGAATCAAAATTTCGTTTTGGTTCAAATCATATCGAAAGATTTATTATAGATTGTTGAAACAAGCTTATTTTGTTCCTTTTAGACGATTAGAATATACAAAATAAAAAAAAAATTAACACACACGACACTGTATATGTATCATATAAATAGGGGAATCTTTGGATATAACTACACATTTCAAAGAGTTCAGGAAGAATCTACCATAAAAGTAACAAAAGAATATAATATAAACTGAAAACATATAAGAAAATTATTAACTATAGGAGAGACTTGTTAAAGGAATTTTGGATAACTTATATATCTAAATTCTGACTTATATATTTCAATGTCCATTTACACTCCTCTATGACACACACACATAGAGCTGCAACAGAACTTAGCTACTAGCAAGATACTAGAGTTTGGCTTGAACTCTGTTACTAAACGAGTCGAGTTTGAATTTCAATTTAGATTTATAAATTGACTCATAAATAGACTCATTTAAGCTCATAAATATGAAGGTCATTAACAGATTTGTGAGTTTTATAATCATAATATATCATTATATAATTCAAACAACAAAAATAGTTTCTATTAAGATACTAGAGTTTGGCTTGAACTTTGTTAGTAAACGAATCAAGTTTGAACTTCGAATTAGACTTATAAGTTGGCTCATAAATACACTCATTTAAGCTCATGAATATGAAGATCATTAACAGATTTGTGAGTTTTATAATCATAATATACCATTATATAATTCAAACAACACAAATAGTTTCTATTTAATATATATATATGTATATATATTTAGAGACTCTTATATATTATTTTTAAGTTTAAAAAAAAAAAGAGAGTTATCTAATGAGTTAAGTTCAAGCTTAAATTTCATGCTTGATAAAGTTCGACTCTACTCAATTCAAGCTCAAAATAAAGCTCTTTTAACTAAACGAATGAAGCTCGCACCTAACTTTTAGACTCGATAAAATTCAGTTCAATTTAATAATTTTAAATTAGTCGAGCTCAAGCTTTCAAAAGCTTGGCTTACTCGATTGTTTGCAACCCCATATGTATATGGCCCATATTCCTAATACTTTTTAAGGGTCTAATGTTGCATAAAGCATTGCATATGTACTATTATAATAAGGGAGAACTTAGGTCCTTTGTTTTATAAAAATTACGAAGATATTAGTTATATAAAAATTTACTAAAATAATAATCTATGGCATGATGTAATAAAAGTGATGAGTATTGCATTTAATACGTGCGACATATATTAAATATGTATTACATGTACTAAATGTAATATTGCAATGATGATTATGAAAATTTTTTTATTTAATTAATATTTATGTAATTTCTTTTACCAAACGAGAAATTACCTAATAGAAAAACGTAATGCAGTGATGCAATTCTCGAATAAAAAAAATTCGGATGCGGTTTAATAGACCTTCGATGTTGAATGAGAAACATAAACAGATCATATTTCTGTAAACTGAGGTTGATTTCTCCCTTGAGGTGAACTTGAAAAGGCATCAATTACCAAGCAAGAAGAGACGACTTACCGGCTATAATTGCCAATAATCATGGTTAAATGACCTAATAGCTAGGATTTGGATCCAAAGTTTGATAATCAATTGGCTCAAACTTCTACATCAAACAAGAATTTCTCAGACAACCAGACTTTGTAAACACATTAAATTCCATATTCAGAAGAGATTAAATAACTATCGTTATAACAAAAAGAAAACATATCAGAATTACTTTTTTTCGGAGCTTTAAACTTAAAATCATATGCCACTATTTTGCTAACTTCATAATCGTTAAGGATTGATAGGAAATCCAGTGGAATTATGAGTAGTTGTACTTCAGTAAAAATTAGAAAATAAGGGAAACTCAAATAAAAGAAAAAAGAAAATATTGACGGCTTCAATTGTACTAAAAATTAAGGACTAATTACCCTTTACTTTAATAAATGAATAAGATTGTAATGGTATTTTTTTTTACAAAAGAATATAACATAAATGAAATAAGATCTTTATTTTTTTTATTTTTTTAATTCAAATAAGAGTATTTTAGGAAAAAAATTTTAATTGTAATATTAAAATACTATTTATAGGTTTAGGTAATAAATGATTATTTAGTATTTTTTATAATAGGGATTAATTATGGTCAATTAAATTAATTGTAATGAGATTACTAGTACAATGAAGTGAACCGATAGTAATGGCTCGTTCACTTCGCGAATAAGGCTGTAATGGAATTCTTATTACGAAGGAATAAAATAAAATTGTAATATGATTTTTCTTTAGTGTTTTTATTTAGATAGTAGTATTTTGAAAGAAAGATAGTTTCGGTATTGAATTGTTATTTGTAGGTTTGAATAAAGAATGACTATTCAATATTTTGTGTAATAGGGATTCATCATAGAATCACTATTCAGTGAACTAAACGCAATAATAACTATTCGTAAGGAATAAGATTATGAAATTATAATTACAACGAAGTAAATGGGCAGTAAATGTATACTCAAATAAAAGACGTATAAGCACTAAAAACTAAATATAAACTTTGCTTATCCATATTATTTAAGGAATAGGAAAGTTTGATATAGGACTTGAGTTTAGCAAGTTAACCCAACTCTAAGAGAAGGAGCTGTTACAGGGACATTTATCCAATACCTTTTCATATTTTAAAATTTGAAAAAGTACTTGCAATACGAGTGTCTGGTTTACTAGTAGAAACTAGAATCCGAGATAAATAGTATCCACGCAAATTATTGTTGGAACCAAAAAGTCTTATATATGGTAGCTCACGTTCTCCCACTATCTTTTTGATGGGCCCTTGAAGAAGAAAAGGTCTCCGAAAGAGCAGGCCATCCATGGCAAATGGTGAGCCAATTTTGGGCAAGAAGCCATCTAAATGTGGCAATGATCATACCCTTTTTGCTTGAAAAACATGTTTAATTGTGTATTAGGCCGAAGTCAGATTTCCGTAAACACCAAACCGAATCCATGCTTGTCAAAATAAGGGTGACATGTACTTCCATTATTTTTCCGGAAATAAACCTTTTGCATACTCTCTCCGTTTTTTTTTTTTTTTTTTTTTGTGGGTAGATCGATTGCTTATGTATGATCTCTCCTACTATCCTTTTTTTAATTCATTTTGCAAATTATGTTTACGATTATAGATATTATTTGATTACTTGAAAACTTACATGTAGAAGAATGAGAGAGAGGGATTTACATGGACATCATCACGAGTTGTTCCAAATCAGGAATTGACCTGACCCGTCATGAGCAATTCTTGAACCAGAAACCGGCTGAAAGATGGCGGATCCAAACCGGCAAAGAACCCGTCGGTTCTTGCGAGTTCTTATGATTCCATCCCTTAAAACCATTTGAATAGGAGATTTTGGAATCGCTGGTTCAAATACTAGCTAGAGAACTGGCGGTTCCCGTGGTTCTATGCCATAAAAAAAAAAAAGGAGAGGAAATAAAAAAGAAAAGAAAATTATAAAAAAATAGAAATAAAAAAATATTTAAAACTATTTTTGTAATAGTAAAAAATTTATTTATGACATTTAACTGTTGTTATTGACAATATAAGTAATAAATATATTGGAAATCATATATTGTTGAGTTTATGTAAACTTCAAGCAAAGTAGACATTTCTTTCTTAACAATATGTGACTTGTTTTTATATTGTAGATACTTATTTTTATCTTGAATATTTTATAGTGTAATATTGCTATCATGACAACTAAAAAAATGTAAGTGATTATGTATAAATAAATGCATAATTATATAATTTCTTTTAACTAATAGCTATAAACAGTTATTGTTAGGGTCAGTGTTATTTCAAATTAAAAGTTTATTTTATATTTATTTTCTTACTTAAATTAAATAAATTATTTAATTGATATTTTTATTTTTTTATTTCACGGTTAGGAACCAAAACCGATCTGTGAGAACTGGTGGTTCATAAGAATCGTGAACCAGATCAGCTCCTATGGGTTCGATTCTAGTTCCACCTTTTTTGGAACTGAGAATCGGCTGTTCGGATCTAGTGCTAGACTCGAAGCAAACTGTGACAATGTCTAGATTTTTGCTCGTAAGGAAAGTTTGTTCCATTAGATAAAGCATGTTGATAGATGCATACTTGAGATAGATAAATCATGAGAATAAATTTTTATTTGATTTAGGGATATATATTGCCACATTAATTTCGATTCTCTCCAAAAGTTCAAAGCAAATAGATTGATTTTGATTAGGAGTGTTTTTAGGATATTTAATATAAAATAAGCATTGTTTGTATATTTTATAAAAAAATTTACACACATGCAACAATCATGTGATATTAAGTAGCGTTTTGTAATAAAAGGGCAATAACTAAGTCTTAGAGTTGACAAAAGATTATTTATTACGATAAAAACTATACAATTGTTAAATATTATTGTAATAGTTTTTAGAGCTGAAAATTGTATTTGCGCTGTCTTGTAATGTAAGTAAGTTTGATCGACCCTAACAGTGTAGTAGTTGTTGAAAATTATGGAAATTAATACTCAAAGCTAATAAAAATTATTATTACTTTTCCTTCTTTACACGAAATTCTCTATTTATATTCTGTTGATATTTTCAGTGATCAACAGCCAGCGACTGCAAAACAAACACACTCCCTTGGCTTTAACTCCAATTACATTTCGCCACCTATTGCTTCTATACATAGTTTTATGCTTGCATTGTTCAAGCTTCAAAACTGGTAAACTTTTAGTGGACAGATGAGATTCAATTTCTGTTAAACTATGTTTCCTGAGCATTAGTTTTACTTATATTACCTTCATTGGGTTTGGCAATGCTTTATTAAAAACATAGGACTTTCCATGCTTCCAAATGTTCCATAAAGCAACTGCAATATGCACAAAATTCAGTTTAAGTCCTGACCTGGAATCTGCAACAATTTCAAAGTCTTCTCTAGTCATAAGTCTATTCTTGAAGTGTTAAAATCATCCACCCTATTATTGCAAGTTGTAAACCAAACATCATTTTCAGTTTTACTGTAATAGCAATTTTATTATAACTTTCTTTTTTATAAAAAGCTCCTTTTATCCTTTTGATGCTTTATATGAAGATGTTGCAAACTTGTTTGGACATTGATATTCATGATGCCATGTCTCAAGCACTTATTATAACTACACTTTATATGAATTTTCATTTTTCAATTATTATGCCTAATTGCCATCTTCATTTATAATTATAAATCACAAATATTAGTTTTTCAAACACCAAATTTAAACAAATATATATTACATACAAATAAGATTAAAAGAAAATTCTAAGTAGAATGTAAATGGAAGAAAAATTCACAGGAAGATTAGTGAGTATAAGATGAAAATTAATTTCATTCCACATTTCCCCCATATGAAGAGAATGAATTTTGTAGGCATAAGGAAAACTCATTTTATCCCTTCTATTTTTTTCTCTTATTTCCTTCTCTAATCTTAAATTCAGTTTAGTTATAGCAGAGACTTTATACATACTTGAGAATAGTCGAAAAGAGAAAAACTATGCTTTATACAAGACTTCTCATGAATTCGAATCTTTTTTAGAGACCCTTAACTGCTTTAGTTTTGGGGGGTATGGCGTTGGTTGGACACGTGGACTTGTAGTGTCTATGGTCCAGATCCCATGGTTTGAACTCCTTTTTTTTTTAAGTAAAAAAAAAAAACCAAACAAAAAAAAAAAAAAAAAAACCCAAGTATCTTTCCTCATTTACATGTGATTAGCGGGAAAAAAAAAAGACAAATATATAAGCATATCAGTATCTTATAATTTAGCCCCAAGGGGAGGCGGAATAGCTATCACATTCTATTATGGTCACCTCAAATGTGCCTGCCTACTAAATTTCAAATCAGTCCATTATAGTTCATATTTTATTTATTTTTTTTTAAAATTCTTTAGTGTGTTTGTTAATTTTAATTATGCATAATGTGAACTTTAAGTGATTAACCATTTATAATTAACTTTCGAAAAAATTTAAGTCCACATATTTTTCAAAAAATTCCAAAAGGTTCTATGTAAATTTTAAAACACCAATTTATTTATTTATTTTAAAAAGTATGTTCTACTATCTATGTTATACTTTACAAAGGGGATATAACCTACTCACCTTGGATAAGGTTGGGAGTGCCTATTGTGATGCTTCCTCCTAATGAGTTGGAGTCACTAGAGTATTTGTCTTCTTCACTAGTCACCATGGTGATCTCTTGTAACTATCTTTGCGCCTTTTTCCAGTCATCTATGTAAGCAACCTCATGTTGGGGTGCTTGCCTCTAATCATTTTGGCAAAGGTGTCTTTGTACTTTTCGGCACTGAATCGGAATAACATTCTTCCTTCTTGGTCCTAGTGTCATTGTTTGACAGTTGCTGTTGGCTCATTTTCAGTCTTAAACTCGTTAAGGTGTTTGTTTCGCATGTGTTTAGTGAAGCTTTTGTATCATTCCCCAATCTTCCATGTGTAACTAGCCATGTAATAGTTGCAATAGCCCTGTATCTTACCTTGAGAACCTTTGACTTTCTTCAAATGGATAGTAAAAATAGATGATATAAGAAGGTGGGGCGACTTACCTAAATTTGAAACTCTAATTAGTCTCTATTGTTCCCGACTATCGACCTCCAGCTCCTCCTCCGCTGCATTTAGTAGTGAGTTCTCCCCATATCTTTCAGCTATTGTGTTATGTCTTTGCCATGAGGTGATAAATTGAGGTTCTTCGCTTGCAACCAGGAATGTAAATAGGATATTTAATTGGTTGCACATCACTAGCAGGATTATCACCAAAATCTAAGAACTTGAGATCTTCATGCATGACATGGTTCTGGTTTCAAGTCCAATGATGTTGCTGGGGCCTTAATTTTGTCACTGCTTTTTTTTGAGAAACTATGATGGAAGAATGATGCTATACTGAACCTTGAAAAAACACAACATGTCAAGTACATGTGAAATATATAACACTACCTACTAAGAAATATGTTGGCAATGTTATAATAAAATAAATTAATAAGTTCACAATAATGATACAAAAGTAAAAGAGAAAAACTGATGAATCAAAAAAAATGGTATGCTTTGTAAAATAAATTGTGGGCATAAGTTGTGTTTAAAAATGAGAAGAAACATGGAAGTAGCATTTGGAATTTAGAAGGCAAACGGAAGAGTTTTTTAGATATCAGAGTAAGCATGCAAGATTTTTTGTGAACTCGTGGGTTTATTTGCATTGCTCATAAATGGATAATTCTACGAACGAACAACATTCAAATTTGAAATGGTAAACTAGCTTTTTTTATTTGCTAGAAATGCAGCCGATGCCTAATTTTTTTTTCCTAATGTACATGCTACTCTATATTATTGCGTTTCATTCTTTGTTATTAATTTTACATAACTTCCATATAGTTTTTTTTTTTCAAAATAAAGCTACAAAAAGGCAGCATATCAATCGTTTATTTATGTCATGAGATCTCGATTTTGATGAGCTGAGAAGCGACTCCATATTAGGCTTAGCAGTCTTAATGTCATTTTATAGAAACAGGTTGAAGCAATTTTCTAGCTTCAAAAGCTCATATTCTTAGCTTAGGATTGTTAGATCACTATCCTATTATCATTCTTTTAAGTATGTTACATGCTGAAGTGCAATTTTAGAAGAAAAAAAAATGACAATTAACTTTACATACAAACTTGATAAAATCAAGCAGCAATCAAAGCTCCTTATAAGTTGACCAGATATTGTTTACTTGATCAAAGTATTCTTGACATATCTTAAAGTGAAAATATCAACAAAAGAAACCTGATGCCTTATCTCACATGCCAAAGTATGCCAAGTTCCTTAAGGAATTTCTTTCTAACAAGAAGAAACTAATAAAGTAGTAGTAGTATATAGTGGGGATTGTTAGCACCTATTTACTTATGATAAAGCCATAGTTTACTCAATTTTCATTAAATAAATTGTAATAATTATTATTGATTTTATAGAATTTTAAGAAAATGATACTTATTCATGATTATTTTGATTAATTCAGATTTTGAAGGAATTAGAGAGAATTGAAGCAAAATTAGACAAAATGAAGTAGGCTGGCTATTCTCAATTCAAAGCCGCCAGCCTAAATGTCGGCCTTCACTCACGGTAGGACTCCATGCATCAATGTTGTCAAGATCTGAAGGAAGGCCACCGGCTTAAAGTCCAGCGTACATAAAGGCCGACCATTGATGAAGAAAAGCCGCCGGCCTAAAGTCCTGCCTATATGGTTATTAGAGTTCTCTTTGGATATGTTTGAAAAGATGCAAAATTTCCTTGTTTCGTCTATAAGTAACTCCAAGGGTTGAGGAAAAAAACACCAATTGATAGAATAGCTTTAGAATATATTAGAATTAGAAATTCTTGATAGTTTTAGAGAGAATTACATGCTTTTACTGCTTAGCTTAGAATTCATCTTGGAGATTGAAGAGTATTGTTTTTGAAATGTTTTTGTGGGGTTTTTGTTTCAGAGTTTTCATCCATTTGCTAAGTTGAATTGGTGATTTCTGATCTCTTATTTTTATGCAATTCAATTTATTAATATTCATTGTTAAATATGAATTCTCTTGCAATTACTTTCATGATTATTGATTGTTTGTTTGTCTTCATGTTATTCTAAGTTATTATTGTGGGAATATGATGAAACCCTAGGTTATTTAAGATTATTATTGTATTCATGTTATAGAATTAATAGATCTATGGATTATTCATGTCATAACTCCTATGCTATAAATCATATTTCTTAATTGAAGTAGGTTTATAGTAATCTTAATGATCTAAAAGGAAAATCAGGGTTTATAGGAATTCTTAATTGAGATTAAATAATAAAATGCGGAAGCTGAATTGTTTGATCTAACTAGAAATTGTTCTAAGGTTTAAAGCAATGTCTTGATTAATATTTCACTAAGGAATTAGGAGATATTGATTAAAGCATTAGTTAATCATAGAATCAGGAGATTTAGGGTTATAATTTAGAATCCATGGTTAATTTATATAGTGGGAACTAGTAAACTAATTTGTGGTTTTGAAATCTTGAAACTTGGGAAAGGATTAAGGGTTTTTAACAATTTCATATGAATACCCATATAGCTATTAATTATTATATCAAGATAACGATTTGATTAATGAAACTAGGGTAGATTCTGTTTTCCTATTTCAATTGATATATCTTAATATTCTCTCTATATTAATTGATAATTTAGGTTAAGTAAACATTAGTCATTAAGTAATTAATTATATCAATCCTATTGCCCAAATAATAGTATAATATAATACCGGTCTAGTAATTAGAAAATCCTTGTGGGAACGATACTTTATTCATCACTATATTACTTGGTTCAATCTAGTATACTTGCTAGTGATATTCGCATTTATTTTATATACATATTAGCAGCGGATCACTTACTTTTGTCTATTATCTAAACTAAATATTCACAGGTTGTTGTGGACATTATATTATGAAAACTAACTGATTATATACAAGATTCAGATCAATTCACAATTAATTCCTCATTATTGCAATTTAACTAATAAACAACAACAACGTTTACATCTAGTCAAACTTTTATTTTTACTTGTCTATTTTACCATCTTTATCATATATATTAACTAAATTAATAAAACATTTGAAAAATAAGCATGCTAGTTTTTTCTTCTTCTTCATTAATTTATTACATAATTTATCATACAATTCATATATCTCATCGTAAGGAACTTAAGAGGAAGTGGAGCATATCCTTCAAGTGACTCAAGCGACCTTGGTCTAGGGAACCATCATTCTACAAGAAGGGCCACTATTCTTGCTTGAAATTTGCATGCTCGCTTTTATTTATTTATTTTTAATTTGGATGACCCTTAAGGACCCGCTAGGTCTACGGGTCCAATCAATGGACTCATCCTAGACCCACGGACCACGAAAGATTAGATCCGTCTCGACGGGGCTAGTTTAGAGGAGGAATTGATGTGGCCAGGTTGGGTCTCGGTTCAGACCCAACTTAAGGAGATGTCTATTATATATAGATCATTTTCTTTTCCCAATTATAATGTACAACAAGTGTTGCGAAAGCAAGGATTCATGCCCAATTCATTTGATTGGGAGATCAATATTTATGCTACTAGATCTTAATGGTCTTCATTATTTAGATCTATGTGTGTGCCATATTTGTGTCATACTAGATAGAATTTAAGGTCAACTTGGATGAATTATAGACACCGTGTTTGCATAATAACATATACAATTTGTATAAAGTTTAAGGTCAACTTGTGACCCTTCTCTTATAAGGAAGGAAACATGATTATGTCAAACTTTTTCTTATAAATTAAACAAGTAAACTAAAAGAAGTAACATTGAAATTGGGTACTATTAGAAACAACAGGGTTTTCACTTGGTGGAGCATCTAATTGTAACTAGATAAGAAGTGAGATGTGACACACTTACAAATAGCATAAGGAGAATTGATTGGAAGAGATAGTGATAAGAGCAAACAATAGAAATGTTGCTAGATTTTGATACAAAAAAAGATATCCTAGTGATTTCAATAGTGGGAATAAGGAATGGGGAAAATGACACTAGCTTAATCTATGCACAATGAAGAGATTGTCTAGGAGCACTTCAAGTAGAGAATGTGGGTTTATGATTTTGATCCTTTGGGTATAGATGCGATCATTACATAAATAATTCCAAGGGCAAAAAATAAAGCTTTACAAGAGTGTTTTAATTTGATGATTTATGCAATTGATCATAAGAAATTTCTTTAGTTCTTGATGATTTATGGAATGAAGATAAGGAACAATGGCTTTCTATAAAAGAAATCATTAAATGGAGGAGCTAAAGGAAGCAGGATACTCATTACAACACAAGGTTTTGTTATTGCATATGCACGTGGTTTATGTATAACCTATAATCTGCAAAAGCTATCAGATGGGGCATCTTTAGACTTGTTTATACAAGTTGCTTCCAGGGAGGGACAAAAGATAACCTAGTCAGAGAAGCTTCAATAGGATAAATAAGTAATCAAATGTTGTGGAAGAGTTCCTTTGTTGATTCGAATAATTGGAGGTATGTTAAATGCTTGAAAAACTAGAGTTAAATGGGCAAGTTTCAAAATTCATGACTTATGTGATCAATATTCTTAGACCAAGTGTTAAGAAAATAATGATAACGAAAACAAACAAAGAACACCAGGATTTAATATGGACAACTCCAATTAGGAAAAAACCATGGGATTGCAACATAAAACTTAACTATCAACAAATAATGAGATTACAATATTTTTTTCACTAGTTATCCTGTTGGATAACTAATCGTTCACCAAAACGATAGATATTGATAAAATCACAAAACTAATTAAATTCACAAAAACATCTATTCAATCTAGATAAAGGAGAAGAATTAGCAAGGAACGAAAATAATCACCTTGTAGTACTCCATGCCACAAATTCAATGGAAGAAGTTTCATCACAATCGGGATTCAACAATTCTTTTGATTATGGATAAAAAATTGCTCAATTAAAGTTTCTTTTGTGGTTTGTAAATATATATTAGGAATAAAAAATCAATATCCATATATGCCAAGATTCTCGCATGCATGTCTGACACATGAGTTCCTCTTCTATGTAGTTGGTCCTTTTCGATTCCTTTTAATTCCGCACTATTTCTTCTCATTTTTTCAAATTTGACCCGCATTCTTGAATTTTCTTTTTCAACTTTTTTCTTATTTTTCTTATTTTTTCCATTTCCTTGAATACATAAATATAATATCATACAAGATATCATACATCTTTAAAAAAGATATACTAGAGTTTTATTATTATATGCTATGGGCCCATATAAGTAAAAACTAATCACGCTTTTTCTATATAAGCTTTTTTTAAAAACTCTTTTTAGTTTATTTTTAAATTCCTTAAATGCACAGATTTTTACCAACCAATATACCAGGTCCATGTGCGATAATAAATTTCTGTGAATATCGAGTCGTATCTACAAGAAGTGAGGCCTAGCTATGAACTGTATTAGTTCTAATTGTAGCTAGGTAAATAAAAATTTGTTCCTGTTTTTGGGTTTTCTTATATAAAACTAAACTACAAAGAATCTTTGATTTCCAACACCTGTAAATTGATCAAGTTAAGAGCCAACAGATCTAAACAATTAATCAAATGTATGCTATCAATCAGAAATACAATTGCAAATCCAAATTGTTAATGGGTTTAGTTTTTCAAGCAATTAAGTACCAGTTAACAACTTCTTTTCCTAAAGTAAGTTAGTATCCTAAATTAACTAATCAATGTTCCCTATTTCTTGGAAAGTGATCAATTGACTAATCTGTTCAATTTACCAAACCTTAATTAAATTCAAACCCATATGTCTATGTGATCTGTATCCAAATTATATATTCACAAAAACAATTGGAAATGAATTTTCCAATTATAATCCTAATCTATCATGAATTCCATATTCAATCTAAAATCCTGATATGTGAAATAACATCAACAATTCGAATAATATAATGATTCAATCAACAACAAGGACATTAATCAGATAATTCAAATCTACAACTCAAAACCCTAATTAAAATGAAAAGAAACAAGTATCACATGTCATCAACACATGAATATAGAAAAAGAACAAAATCACCTTGTCAATGGAATTTGTTCTTGAATTCAAATTCAAATGATGTCTTCCAATTGAATCCTGATGTGGAATCCAAAGATCAAATTAACAAGAAATGAAAACTAGTGTTCTATGCCCTAATTCTATCAAGGAGCAGACGAAAAAGATATCCAAATTCGTGACTAGGGTTGTCTTTTTTACCAGAAGATACAACAAGAGGAATTTATACATGAAAGGTTGTAGGAAGATAGGCCAACATCGTATACCGGCAGTGTAGAATTGGATCTAACCAGCATATAAATGAAATTTACATTTCCAAGAGCAAATATGAATGTACGCCGGCATCAATGTTGGTGGCATTGATTCTTGTAGTAGCCGAAATATGTTCTAAATATGCAAAACTGGCTTGTTTTGTTTTGTACACTGGCAGTACTTATTTTTTGATTGAAGGCTGCCTTTGATTTCCAATGAAGGCTGGCGGTGCTGCTTCTAATTTGGCCGATGTTGAATTCTTTTTATGAAAGCTGGCGGTATACACTACAGATTCGCCGGCCTACAATAATTTATTCTCCAAATTTGCATCAAACTCCTCCAATTTGCTTGTGTTTTTATGTAAAAGTCCTTCAAGACCTAAAATTTCGAAATAAACACACTTAAGTACCATTTCCATTAGATTTATGTAAAATCTATAACAGTTAAACATGATTTAATCAATGAAAAGTTGAGTAAAATATGATTTTATCAACTCCCCCACACTTGAACTTTTGTTTGTCCTCAAGCAAAATGAATAAGAATAAGATTGGAATCTATCATAGAAAGTACAAAACTTTTAACTTTCACAATTCAAGCATCTTTTCTTGATCATGACTTGCATTGCTAGTGCATGCCGCTTTAACCAAACTGGAAACATATAATTAGATTACTACAATCAAAATTTAGTAGCTAATCTAAACAAAACAAACTTTAATCCCAATTTTTAACAAAAGAACCTTTTGTCTAAAAGTAAATATGCATTCTAGTAAGGAAAAATATTTAAACTTCATTGGACATTTAGCAGGTATATACTCCTAGCAACACAGATTGAAAGCATGTGGTATCTATTTTTTTCCTAGAATTTCTTCCTCTTTGTTATAAGTTTTATTTCACTTGGTGTTTTTGCATTCATTTTCTATTTATTCCACTACAATAACTTATTCTTCTTTTTTTATTTTCAAAGTTCAAGGATTGAACTTTTGCCTTTCCTTCCTTCTTGTTATAGTGAGTTCATTAAGTCGGCATATCCCGAGCTCATCACCCAAGTGACCAGGTTTTAAAGGATCTCAAGAACTCTTCCTCACTCTAACATTCAAGTTCAGATACTCTTGACTCAATTATCTGAGTCAGTGGAATAGAGGCTATGCTTGTTTCTTTCTTTTCTTTTGAATACAACACAAATTTAAGACTTTTTTTTTTTAATAAGTGATCACTAAGTAAAAAATTTCTTCTACTTCTTTCACTAAGTGTCGAAAAGTTATTAAAATAACTCAAAAGATTATATAAAGCTAACTTTTTTCTAGAAGTAGACTTGTTTATTTTTCACTTAAGGACTCGACTTACTTTAAAACTTCCAATTCTAAAGCGAAATACAAGGTAAATTTGTTTCTTAAAGATTTCACTATTTAATTTCAACTAAATATTCTAATTATAACAGCAGGTGAGTAAGGCACCTAGCAAGTCAATTTCATAGATGCTATCTATAACGTTCTATACAATCTCATGATTTCATGAAAAAATTGAAAAAAAAAAGCTTAAAATTGGCATATCATGCTTTAGGACAAAATTCAAAGTTCAAAGTGGGCACAACAAATCAAATTCAGATGTCATAGATATTCAATCAAAACACTTATTCAGACATCAACAGTCATATATACTCAACTCCATTCTCTATATCTTTTTATCCCTTCCCCCACAATTAAATTAAATAGTGTCCTCACTATTCTTTTTCAATTCAAAACAGGAAAGAAATGAAGATAAAGGAGAAAAGGAATAATGGTACTGCTCCAGTTTTGAAAAATTGATGCTAGTTGAGTTCGAATCGGTATAGCAAAAGAGAAGTTTTTCCAATTATGTCCATCTTGAAAGCCTCTCTTGTGGTCTATGATTATGCTTTTTAGCTCTATTTTTCTCTTATCTACACAATAGGACACACATATCAATAAAAATAAATAAATAAATAAATAAACAAACAAACAAAAAGACAAAAACGAAAAGAAATATTTACAAAGAAAAAGAAAATGGTGGTTGCCTCCCACTTAGCGCTTCTTTTTAGTCTCAGCCTGACTTTCAAATTTTCTTCTTAAAGGAGGATCAAAATTACTAGTCTTCTTATCATCATCCTTCCTTTTCTGCATGCTTCTACTTTTGAAGTTTCAGGTGTTGTGTCAGCTTCAGCCAATTGAATTGTCATCTCAGTCTTCTTAATTGCATCTCCTAATCCTAATTTCATTAGCCACAGAGAAAGGTATCAAATTTATACTTACACCTAGATCACAAAATGCATTCTTGAACTGACTATCTCCTATAGTGTAATCTAAAGTAAATTTCCTTAGATCATTCAATTTAAGGGGAATGCATCCTTCAAAGCTTTAGCACATGCCTAAGTTAACAAGATTGTCTCTCTCCCAATCATTTTTCTTTCTTACTCATGACTTCTTTTAAAAATCTTCTATACTGAGATGATTTTTCTAAGATATTAGCTAGGGGAATATTGACTTCCAGCTTCTTAAACACCTCCAGAAATTTCTCAAACTCAACATTATCTTTCTTCTTTCTTGATCTTCCTAGAAAAGGATTTGATGGCATATCTAATTTGAAACTAGGCTTAATGACTACAGGAGTGTACACCTATTGTCCACATCTTCCATTTGAGTTGATGTAGAAGCTTGAGTCTGTCCTTTCTCAATAGGCTTGCTTGTATCTGCTTTGATCTCATCCACTTGCTCAATTGGGGTAGAGGACACAATACCTACAATTTGCTTTCTTAATTTCTCAAACCCCTTTAAAGTCAGATTTGCAAGCTTCTCTATGGCTATCTCCTAAGCTAGCCTTTCTTCATTTGCTTCAACCTTATTGACCACTGAAGAAGTGTTCTTTAACTTTACTGCACTTGACACAACATTTTTCTCTTTTCTTTATCTTGCCTTTGATTGTCAATTGGGGTATCTTCTTTCTTTCCATCAGAGGAAGCTCCCAATCTGCACTTGTATTAGCAAGTTTAAAAATAGATGAAACCAATTTAGTTAAACTTGCTACCTGGCCTTCAACTTCTCAATTACCGCTTTTTGCATCTCAAACTTTTCTTCCGATTTCTTCTCTAAACACCTTACAATCTCTTTAATGCTTTTCTCTTTACATGGATCTGAAGCTGTGGGGATAGGAGAAGAATTGACAACAACTTCTTGACTTAGAGCCTCACAAGTGTGGTGATATTCTTGAGTGGCCATATTGGAATCAAATTCTTGCATACCACCTAGACATTAAGAACTATCATGTGATTTTACCATACCATGACAATACTACTGGAGAAGAATTGCATGGATCAGTGTATTAGCTTCTAAAAATCCATCAATCTTTATAAACACCAATTGTGTTGGCATGAATGATAAGTTCCCTCAAGTAACTAAATCTATCATCATCTTATCATGATCACCTGTGCCATTAAGGAAAAAGTTCAAATGATTCCAAGAAGTAAATTTATGATAAGGGCATTGACTAAAGTCTAGTCTACAAAAGTCCAAAAAATTGAAAGTAGCATTGTTCACTCCTTGGTAACGGTGCAAAAAATTGATCACGCTTTTTCTATATGTACTTTTAAAAAAAATCTTTTTAGTTTCTTTTTAAATTCCTTTAAATAAGCAGATTTTACGGCTAGTGTACGGGGTGCATGTGCAGTAATAAATTTCAGTGAATACCGAGTCGTGTCCACATAGGGTGAAGACTAGCTATCAACTGTATCAATTTTACTTGTAGCTAGGTAAATCAAAATTTGCTCCTGTTTTTAGGTTTTCTTATATAAAACTAAACTACAAAGAACTTTGATTTCCAACACTTGTAAATTGATTAGGTTAAGAGCCAACAGATCTGAACAATCAATCAATGTATGCTATCAACTAGAAATGCAATTGCATATCCAAATTGTTAATAGGTTTATTTTTTCAAGCAATCAAGCACCAGATAACAACTTCTTTTCCTAAAGTAAGCTATTACCCTAAATTAACTAATCAATGTTCCATATTCTTAAGAAAGTGATCAATTGACTAATTTGTTCAATTTACCAAACCTTAATTGAATTCAAACCCATATGTCCATGTGATTTGTAATCCAAATTAGATATTCACAAAAACAATTGGAAATGAATTTTCCAATTATAATCCAAATCTATCATGAATTCCAGATTCATTCTAAAATCCTGATCTGTGAAATAACATCAACAATTCGAATACAAATAATGATTCAACTAACAATAAGGATATTAATCAGATAATTCAAATCTGTAACTCAAAACCCTACACATGAATATAGAATAAAAAAAAACAAAATCACCTTGTCAACGAAATCCTGTTCTTGAATTCAAAATCAAATAATGTCTTCCACTTGAATCCCGGTGTGGAATTCAAAAATCAAGTTAACATGAAAAGAAAACTAGTGTTCTATGCCCTAATTTTATCAAGGAGTAGAGGAAAAAGATATTCAAATTCGTGCCTAAGGTTTTCTTTTTTACTAAATGATACAACAAGAGGAATTTATATATGAAATGTTGCAGGAAGATAGGCCAGCATCGTACATCGACAGTGCAAAATTGCATCTAGCCGATGTATGAATGAAATTTACATTTCCAAGACCAAATATGAATGTACGCCGATATCAACGCTAGTAGCGTTGATTCTCCCAATAGCCAACATATGTTCAAAATATGCAAAACTGGCTTGTTTTGTTTTGTACGCTAGCAGTGCTTGTTTTTTGATTGAAGGTTGCCTTTGATTTCCAATGAAGGCCGGTAGTGTTGCTTCTAATTTAGCTGGTGTTGAATTCCTTTTCATGAAAGTTGGCAGTGTATACTGCAGATTCGCTAGCTTACATTAATTTGTTCTCCAAATTTGCATCAAACTCCTCCAATTTGCTTGTGTTTTTATGTAAAAGTCCTTCAATACCTAAAATATCAAAATAAACAAACTTAAGTATCATTTCCATTAGATTTCTATGAAATCTATAACAGTTAACATGACTTAATCAATAAAAAGTTGAGTAAATATGATTTTATCAAGGTTGAACCCAAAACCTAACAAATCTCCCCCCCCTCCCCCCCTCCCCAAAGTCATATAGGAGGTTCCATCATAATGGCTATTTATTCATAACATATAAGTTTGTCCTTTTGTAGAGCTTTAGTCATCATATTTGAACTGTTGTCATTAGTGTAGATCTTTTTAAACTTTAAGAGCTTTGCTTCTAATACATCTTGAATCCAATGATATCTAACATCAACATGCTTGGATCTATAATGGAAAATAGGATTCTTCCTAAAGTGCAATCCACTCTAGCTATCACAATATAATTTTCAATCTTCCCGCTTTTGACTTAACTCTTCCAAGAATTTCTTCATGCACAAGATTTCCTTGCAGGCTTTAGTCATAGCAGTATACTTTACTTCTATGGTGGATAGTTCAACACACTTCTATGATTTAGATTGATAAGACATCACTCACCTTCATAAGTAATTAGATAACCTGAAGTTGATGCTTTGGAATTAAGATCTTTTGCCATACCAACATCTGTAAACCCTTCCAATACTAGTTTAAAACCATCAAATTGCGAACATAATTTGGGAATGGCTATGAGGTAATTGAAAATCCATTTAACTATGGTCCAATGCTCTTTACCTGAATTTGAGAGATAACAACTAACCACACAACAACATGAGCAATATTAGATATAGTGCATACCATAGCATACGTAGACTACCAACAGCTAAAGCATAAGGTATCTTCTTTGTTTGCTTAGCTTTTAAGATACTGTTGAAAATTGAGTTTGAAATGACTTGCAAGTGGAGAACAAACAAATTTTGCTTTGCTCATATTAAATCTCTCTAATACTCTTTCTAGGTATCTCTCCTATGATAACTACAATTTCTAGCTCCTCCTATCGTCAATAACTCTCACACCACGAATTTGACGCACGAGTCTTAAGTCTTTCATTGCAAAAGACTTCTCAATGCATTTCTCATATTTTGAATCTTCTAGGTATCATTGCTAATGATCAACATATTATCCACATATAATAAAAGAATAATGACCTGACAACTCTTAAATTTCTTTATAAAGGCATAATGGTTTGATATAGTTCTAGTATATCCTTAGTCAATTATGAAGGAATCAAACTTCTTATACCATTGCTTTGGAGCCTATTTCATCCCATATTAGCTCTTCTTCAATTTATATACAAGATACTCCTTCCCTTGACCCTAAATCCCTTGGGCTGCTCTAAATAAATCTCTTCCTCCAAATCCATAAAAGAATGACATCTTCATATCCTATTGCACAATCTCTAAGTTTAAATTAGCTGCTATACTAAGAATAACTCGAATATAAGACATCTTTACCACTAGTGATAAAATATCATCAAAGTTAATACCCTTTATATGATCGAACCCTTTCACAACCAATCTTGTCTTATACCTTAGCTGTGAGCTATTTTCTTCAATCTTTAATCTATATACCCATTTAATTTTCATAGGTCCCTTACCCTTCTACAATTCCATAAAATCATATGTATGATTCTCATGCAAGGATTTCATCTTTTCTTGCATGGTTTTTACCCATTCATCTTTCTGCTTATGTAACATAGCCTCTTGATAGCACTTTGTCTCTCTTTTGTCTATCAACATCACATACTCATCTAGATTATAGCTAATTGATTGTCTTCTCCCTCTTGTAGATCTTCTCAACTCAATCTATTGTTTAGACTCTTAAGATATCTCTTCATCTTCAACAAAGTCTTGCATAACTCCCTAACCATTAATAGAATCTTCAAGAAAGGGCATTGGGTCTACATTGATTGTGATCTTACTTGAGCCTTCGGACTTCTATGGCTTCTCTATGTCTTTAATAGTTTGATCTTCTAGAAAAACCATGTCTTTGCTTTTAAAGTTTTATTCTACACTGTATCCCATAACAAGTACCTATACTCATCATGTGCATAACTTAACAAAATACATTGCTTTAAATTTATATCAAATTCTACTCTTTCATCCTTAGAAATATGCATGAATGCTTTACAGCTACTCGTAAGTGATTATAGGAATTTTTACCTATTTATACTCTCTTTGGTATATATCATCCAGAGTATAAGTGGGAATAAATTGATCAAATCAACATCTATCCTCATTGCTTCTCTCTAAAATGATTTAGGTAACTTAGCATGAGATAGCTTGCACTTTACTCTCTCTGATATAGTGTAATTCATCCTTTATGCAATGTCATTTTGCTGTGGGTCTTCGGGATTGTCTTCTCAAGCTTAATTCCATGGACTCTACAATATTCTTTAAAAGGGACTCTATATTCATCATCGTTATTTGCTCAGACATATTTCAACTATCTTCTTGTTTCTTTCTCAACTCTAGAATCAAATTGCTTAAACATATCCAAAACTTGATCTTTGGATTTCAAAGCAAAAGTAAACAACTTTCTAGAGTGATAATCAATAAATGTCACAAAATAAAGAGCGCCACATAATGTTCTATTTTTCATGTAGCACATATATGTATGGACCAAATCAAATACATAAGATTTCTTAGCAGGTTGATTTCTATAGAAAGCAACTTTATATTGTATGCTAGCAAGATAGTCAGTGCAAGTTTTTAGAGGCATACCTTTCACATCAAGCAGAAGTTGCTTCTTAGCAAGTATTTGTAGTCCCTTTTCACTCATATGACCAAGCCGTTTGTGCTAAAACTCTATTGATGACTCATCAATTAAGTTCACTTCTTCTTTACTCAGTTTTGTAGACATTAAGTAAGAGGTATTATTTTTCTTCCTTTTAGCCACTATGAGAGAGCCATTAGTGAGCTTTCATTTATCTTTACCAAAGTAGCTATTATATCCCTCATAATATAATTTTCTTGTAGATATCAGGTTTAGCCAAATATTTTGAACATGTTTAACATCGTTGAGAACAAGCCTATAACTAGTGTTAGTCTTCAAAATAAGATTTTTAATGCCAATAATTTTGCATGTACTATTGTTTCCCATTTTAACGTTGCCATAGTTACCAGCAGTGTAGGTTGAGATGAACTAACCATGTGATGTCATATGAAAAGAGGCACCAAAGTCCATAATCCAATTACTATCATGGCATTCAAGACTAACACAATCATCACCTCAGGCAACAATAATCTCACCATCTACTATTGCAACAATCGTATCATCACTTTTACCTTTCGCCTACTCCCTCTTTCATATTCTATATTCTCATTTTAGATGTCCTGGCTTGTTATAGTGATAGTATTTAATATTTCTTCTTTTGATTTGGATCTTCCCCTAGATTTGTCAGATTTGTGTGATTTATCAAATAAGCCTCTAGTCCTGCTTCTACGACATATTTCCTATTTATCAGTAATTAGTGTTTGAGTCTTAAGACTATTACCAAGTTCCTTTCTTTAAGCTTCTTCATTCATTAACTTGTATTTCATCATTAAAACAATGAGCTTTTCTTTTGGAGTAAAATTACTAACTGATACCATAAATCCTCCCAATTGTCAGATGGTGAATTCAATAACAATAGTGTCTTTATCTCATCATCAAACACAAGTTTTATAATAGATAGTTGATTCATAAGATCCTGAAAATTATTCAAGTGCTCTATCATATTGAATCTATCCCTATGCTTCACATTCACCACTATACTAATTAAAGGGGTTTTATTCAAGGTAGTTTGTCTCTCATACACGAACTCTAATTTCTTCTATGGAGCATCAACTTTGGTTTTTGCGAGTAACATGATAACATGCACTATGATTAACACATTGCCAAATATAACCAATAATTTTTTCTATGCATGATTGCCCAATCTTCATCAAATTTATCTTTTAGCTTCGTCTTATCACTGCCTGAAGGTGCATACAAATCTTTATAATATAAAAAATTTCTATCATCGACTTTCGAATTGAATAATTTGAAGAATTTAACTTTATCATAGTATCTGATGATTTCGCCATACTTACGACATACGAAACAAACTTTTTTTTTTTTTTTCAAACCCCACTCTAACATCACTTATTAAGATAATGAAGAACAAACAAAGAACATAGGGATTTAACATGGAAAAATCTAGTTAGGGAAAACACTATGGGACCACAATATAAAACTTCAACTATCAATAAATAACGGGATTACAATATTTTTTTTTTCATTGGTTGTATTAATGGATAATTAATCATTCCCACAAAAAGATGAGTATTGATAAAATCACAAAAGTAAATGATTCAAAACAATATGAAAATACCTATTCAATCTAGACAACTGAGAAAGATTAATAAGGAACAGAAATAATCACCTATAGCACTCTATGCCATAAATTCAACAGAAATAAGTTTTGTCACATTTGGGATTCAATAAGCCTTTCGATTGTGGATCCAAATAAAGTTGCCTTCTATAGTTCATGAATATATATATAAGGATTGGACAATCTATATCCTCTTCCATGCTAGAATTCTTACGTGCACATCTAACACTTGAGTTCCTTTTCTGTGCACTTTGTAATTTCCCCAATTTTGATTCCTTCTATTTCCACAATACTTCTTCTCGGTTTTTCAAATTTTGAGCATCAATCTTTAATTTCTTTTTTTTTTTTAATTTCTTAGTTTTTTGTCTTTCCTCAAATATATAAATATAATATCATGCAAGATATCATATATATTTATAAAAGATATACGAGAGTTTTATTGTTATATGCTATGGGCCCATATGCGTTGGACCAAAGCATGAGAACTTGTTTTTTACATTTTTGACACTTCACTACACACATATTAAGTTGTTCTAAGCTTACTTTGTAATTTATAGCTCCTTTGTTATCTTGACTTTTCATATAATTAGAAATTGGAACTACTCTTGAAATCTAAGAAAAGTTTGTAGAATTTGATGACTTTAAAGTTGATAGATCGCCATAAGCTCGAAAGTTTGCCACAAGTTTTAAAGAAGTTGGTTAGTATCCAACATCTTGATCTAGGATTTAAGCGTACCTTGAGCCATTTGCCTCATGGTCTTAGAAAGTTGACATCATTGTATACCCTATCCCATTTCATTCCTATGGCAAGCCAGTTGAATTCTGAGACTTGCACCAAGGTAAGTGAGTCACAAGAGGAAACCTTGAAATCATAATAAATGGTAATGTGAATAATAATTCTACCTCCAATACTCAAGATCTTGACTATTAATACACAAAGTGTTGTTGAATCCATTGGTGATCCTTGTCCAAAGTTAGAGACCTCATCTAGTAATTTAACGAGTGCACTCCGTCATTTCCTAATCTTATAGAGTTAAAGGTTCACGATTGAACCATTTCAAAATCCATGCCGCAAATTTAGAATTTTGGGTCATTAGATGTTAGAAATGTCAATGAAAATTTGCTAAATCAATCTATTCCTCTTCATAGATTATGATCTTTACGGATTGAAAGAATTGAGCATTTAGAGAGCTTGAAAACATACTTTTCTCAAAATCTCATTTCACTTGAACGTATGTGGTTTTGGGGAAGTCCTATATTAACTTCTCTATCTCTTGGCTTGGAACATCTATGGTCCCTAACTTAACTCTCCATTTCCAAATGTGAGTTGCTTAATCTTTCCATATATCAGAATGACTGTGACATGCCATAGCTTAAAAGGCCTTATGATCCTGCTCCAATGAAACCTTTTAGACTTCCCAAGCTCACATCACTTTCGGACTGGCTTTTCCATATTAACGCTTTGGAAGAGCTTTAAATATGGGATTATTGAAACTTGATGGCATTATTCGATCACATGGCTGACCTTGTACATCTTCAATGTTTTGAAATCCATAATTGCTCATATTGAAATCCATAATTGTCCAAATCTGATTTCCTACGTCTATAGGCAAAGTAATAGTGTTAAAAAGATAGTAAAAATAGCCATAAGAAATTTGGTTTAGGAATCAATTATGTAAATAATCATTTCAAAATAGTTAATGGATCTTTCCTGGGTACAAAAAAAAAGCTCTCACTAAACCTAGCATTTGAGCAGCAGCCATACGGTTGCCTTAGCCGGCCCTCATCTTCAATCATTTATCCTTCTTTTACTATTTTAAATATGTAGATCCATCTTTGTTGATTCCAATAGCCACAGATTTTCATTTTTTTGAGTAGAACTTTTTAGATCTGTCTCTTTTCTACCATTTCCATCATCATTGATTCATCACGGTTTGCCGTTATACTTCTACTTCAATAGATCTGGTAAATATGAGAGATCCCAGCAATTGGGATTTTGGATTGTCAATGGTTCTTGAATAAGTGGTTTTATTTTAGTTTCTACTTTATCTATTTATCATTTTTCCTTTTCTTTTTATTGTCATCCCCTATGTAGGATTTTGTCATCCCTTTCATGGGATTTTTTTTTACTCATTGGTAGAGTAGTCTTATTTATATGGATGTATTATCCCCTATGCTTGAGATAGTTTAACTTTTAAAGGGATGTACCGGTTTACTTAATTGGGTTTTGATATCCCCAATCCTTTGTTTATGGATCCCTTTGTATTAATGAATTCAATTGATGTAATATTTTCTTATTGAATGAAATTCATCTTACTGACCAAAAAAGGGAAAAAAAAAGGAAATTTGATAAGAGATCAGATTGGCCGTGTCAATATTTATATATTAGATTGAATTTCCATTAGCAAATTTGACACTTGTCCAAAAAAAATCTCTTCTTTAATAAAGGTAGTTATCATACAAGCAAAATAAATTTTTAGCATTTTATTTATTTAACTATTTATCATTTTTTTACATCAAGTATCCATATGAATGATGTAAGCCCCCATTTTCTTAGGAAACCAAACTTGGTTTCAGAAACCGGAATCGGAAACCAAAACCCTAAAAAGAATACTTAAGTTTAGTATAGAGCTTAGGAACCCTAAGTCTGACAATATCGAGAACAAAACCCCGAAACAATAAAAATGAGTTAGCTTTAGAATATAGTCCTAAATAATATATTGAAACATAAAAAGATCAGATTTCGAAGAAATTCATCTGTTTTGAACCCGATCGGGATCTGTTTTAGAAAACAAGTCTCTGGTACTCAAAAATAGAAAAATATTTCGGAGAACTCTTTACAACTGAAATTTAATAAGGAATTCAAAAAAAAAAAATATAAGTATAAGAATTTTTCGATTTATAAAAATTACAGTTATAGTCCTTTTATCATATTTTCATTACTACTGGCAATTTAATTGTCTAATCTACTTTATGATTTCTAATCATTACTTTTTACAAAGTACACCAACCATACTCTATTCTTATATCCTGATAACCCATCTCTTACATCTTTATATCCTATTTCTTACAATTTACTTTTCTAATACAATTTTATTACTAAAATTACTTAATTAAATTTGAAATCTTACACAACACAACACAACACACACACATCTCTCTCTCTCCCCCCATGTTCAAACCGGCGCCTCACTTATCCCACCTCCCTCCCTTTGTACTCTTCATTTTGTTTTATTTTTCTTTTATTTAATTAAAACAAACCGCAATCTTACACTCTATATATACCCTTTTATGCCTTCTTCATTTCACTTTCTTTCTTTTTCCACTTAACCAAACTTTTGAATTTTGTTTTCTCTCATCTCTCTCTTTCCCTCTTATGCCGTGAACACCCTCCCCCCCCTCCCCTTCCTCTCCACACACACAAGTCTTCTTCAAGTTTTCTTATTTCAAACACTCATTAGGTAATAGATCTAAACCCTACCACATATAAAACATGTAATGGCAAGATTATACATGTATGATTCCATCAAAAATTCCTATGAGCTTTAGGCAAGGGATGTGGAAACACTTGTACATGATTTTCATGCCATCACATGTTATGGATCTCTTGTTTTAAGTTATTCTTGCTATATTATTGCTATATATCCTTTTTTTGATATTTTTGTGGATATATCTTGCTACTAACCTCATCATCATAATGATCTAACTTACATTTCATACATCTAACATCATCAACATGCTAACCTAACTCTTGAGACTAGTCTTTCTAGTCTTGGAAAGCCTTGAATATGATCTAAGGCGTCCAAGCTTGCATTTGCATCCATAACATAAATGTCACCATATTCTTATTTTGTTTTGAATATATAAATGTCATAAAAATTTGTTTTTGTGAATAAAACTTGTAATATGATGGTAGTAATGAGGATGTTGCCAAAAGCTCAAGATTTATTTTTGTTTCCATCAAAAACAATTTTGAAATTCGGATTTAAAAAGACACTTATTGTGAAAACCTATTTTCCAACTCCAAAATGAGGATTTTATATAAAATATGAAAAGCTTATGGAATAGGTATAATAAAGAAATGATTTTGATGAGTTAAATCTAGTTCTACTAAGAGATATTTTCAAGATAAGAAAGGTTTGCAAGAGTTAAATTAAAACTTTGTCTCAACTCCAACAAGAACATAAAATTCGTAACTAGGACGAGTTGATGTGTAAACACATATTTTCCAACCCCAAAATAAGAGTTTTATAAAAAAAAAAAAATGGAAGCCTTTGGGGATATGTTTGATTAGGACTCAATTTTAGAAAGATCAAATGAGTTTTACCTAAGAAATAATCTCAAAACAAATTACAAAATTAAAAGAGCCATATTTAAACAGCTATTTTCAAATTCTAAAATAAGGATTGTAACTGAGAAAAGGAAGCCTTTGGGAATAGGTATAGTAAGGATTTAATTGTGATAAAACAAATGAATTTTATCAAAGAATATTTCTAAAACAAAGGAAAAGTTTCAACACATAAATCAAATTTTATTTTCATGACCAACAATTCTTGTAAAATTCATAACTAGGCAAGACCCCCATTTAAACATCTATTTTCCAACCCCCAAATGAAGAAATTTCTTAAAATAATGAGGGTATTAGGCATATAGGTCATCAAGGCTTTATTTTAGTAAAAACAAAGATGATTTTTCAAGAAACAAAACTAGTTTTTCTAAATCAATATTCTTGAAGTTTTCGTAAAGTGAAATTTATCTAAAAGATCTTTTTAACCAAATATCATCAAGAACATACATATAGATAGCTCTTAACATTTCATTCATGACATTAACTTGTTGATATTACATGTACATTTAATATACACGGTAGAACCAATGTAAGTTTTCACAAAACAATTTCGGAAACATGATTTTTACTTATTGACTAGATTTGATCCGAAAAACTTTTTGAGACCTAAAAGTTTTCAAAACTTAGATATAATAATAGAATTACGTAGATCTTTTGAAGTAGATAGAATCGACTACTTATTTGGGGAATTCCGAGGTAAAATAACCAAGTTATGACCGTTTTATGTTGGAATTTCCACTAACTGCGAAACTTACGAACTTGAAAGTTTTTGTTTGTTAAGTTGGGATTAGTTATGGTTTGAAATACTCATTCGAGTATTTCTTTCCTTTAAGTGATATCGAATCGAAAGATTCTTTGCCTCCGAGCTATTATAAGTAAGGACCGGAGACCATGGCCGAGTGAGTCATACTTCCTATTTACGATTCCTTATTGTGCTTGTAGCTTATAGTTGCATTAGAGTGATAGGCAAAGATAAAAATAGAAATGCATGATGGACGATTATGAGATTATGTATGCTTTCTTGATGTGTTGAGAAAAAAATGTGTTAAGAATATCGAAATTGGGTGATTAATTGATGGATATCCATATGCCATGATTACGATTGTTTGTGAATTGCTTGGTCACCTATGAAATTGTATTAATGATTACTCAGACTAACAAGTAATATGGACATGATCATTTCATGTTGGGGATGGTGTATTTAATAATGTTAGTCACTCATGATCCATAAACGGTATGAATGAAATGGGTTGCTTGTGAACCATAAAACGAAACAATAAATTCAAAGTTAGTACCGTGGGATTCGTTAATCTACTAACCCCGAATGGAGAGCGCAAATCCATTCAACATATGATTTCCGGTTGATTTATGTCTTGTATGCCCATGTTGTTGTTGCGTTTCATATGGATGATTAAAACAACTTGATTGTATTAAATTGTTGGATACGTATATTCTAGGAGTATTTACTCACTAAGCTAGTGTAGCTTATACCCTTACAACTTATTTTTGTTGCAGTTCCCTTATCTGTGATTGCGACTGAATTTGCCATTTCAGGTAAAGCAAGAATAGGAGTTTCTTTTAGAAGTTTATGTTTAGCTTTTGTATAGACTTCCATAGGAAACCCTGAATACTCGAGTTGATATAAACAACTATTACTTAAACTTATTATTCTTTTGCGGGGGAATGCCCCTTAGTTTTTGTATATGATCGTAAATATCTGTGGTTTATCTTTTGATGCTTTTTCTATCAAATTAAACTATCTATCTCCGATTGCTCAAGTATTCTATTGTCGTAAGGGAACACCTTGCATCTAATACTAGACTTTTGAATGACTGTTGTAGTAATTCCTAAGTCTCGTATGATATGCGGTGGACTGTTACGTTTACAATATCCTTTTTAATATTTTTTAAAACAAGTAATGATGAGGATACATAGTTTTTATAAAACCACTCACATATTAAAATTTTATTGATACTCATGTACCACTAGTTAATTTATATAATATATTAATATATTGAAGCTTTCCCCTATAGTGGATTTCTCTCCTGTAGTAGAGTTAAGGTCCCAACTTTCCTATGAGAATGGATGGAAAGAGTGTATTGTTTTATTTAGGTCCATCGTTACAAGCCAATGTGAAAAGACGCATTTTATTTTGCAACATGTACTAGAAGTATGCACAATAAGGTTTAATTTTTCTTTAAATTTCGGACCTAACCCTATGATTCATATTGTAATTTTTTAGAATCGAAAGGAAGTAGTTTGTTATAGTTTCGTCTTTGGTTTGAATTGTTTTTTATTCTTAAATTTAAATATATTCAATTAAAAAACTTCAATTATATATTTTTATATCATCAATGGAAATAAAAGGAATATTATTTAAAATTAATTATTTATCTAAGTAAATATATACAACTTATATTGAAATAGAGATTTCATCTATTATAATATTATAACTGTTTTATACTATAATGATATACTAAACTCAATAAAATAAGAATATATATATATATCCCAATAAGAGATGCAAAATTTAATTCATTCTATAATTCTAATTAATATATCATTAATTATATAAACCAATAAGTAAATAAGTAATAGAAGTAGATTAATTAGTAAGAGAAAAGAAAAAAAAAAGATTTATAACACTAGAGGTTGAAATCTAAAAAGATATATCATAGTAATTAAAATATAATATGACTATTTTAATTTTATTATCATAAAAAATATATATCAAAATAAAAAAAATGTAAAAACAATTAAATTTTTTAATAATACAATTAAAAGAAAAAAAATGTTTGAATTTAAAATAAAAATGTAAAACTGAACTGTGAACCGTTTAATCTTCACCGAATCAAACAGTGAACTAAAACATGAAATAAATAAATAAAATTTTGTTGCGGTTCGGTCAGAGTTTTGTCCCCTTTTTTTTTTTTTTTTTTTCACCACCGATCTTTGAGACTAACTCTAACTAAACTTAGCAACTGTCGTGGTAAATGTCTCAAGTAATCGAAGACGATAGGCCAATGAATGGATTACATAAGCTGAAAAAGTAATATACATATATCTCAGCCTTATCATCATCAGGTTTCTACGCAATTTTATCTCCACCACACATAATCAACACTCGCAAAATCTGGAAAAGAAACATGGCTGAGGCATTTCTTCTTACTGTTGCTCAAGGAATCCTTGCTCAATTGAGCGTACCTACTGTACAAGAAGTAGGACGGATTTGGGGTGTTAACGATGACCTTGAAAGTCTCAGGGACACAGTATCCACCATCCGTGCTATATTGATCGCTGCAGAGGAACGATCCCACGGGAAGTATACAGGTAGGGCCAGATATAGGAACTGGAGAGATAGACTGAAGAACGTTCTTTATGATGCTGAAGATTTGCTTCATAACTTCTCTGTTGAAGCTCAACTAAAGGACTTAAGAAGCCAAAACAAGATCATGAAAGAGGTTCGCACTTTCTTTCGAGCTCAAATCAACTAGTTCTTAAGGTAAAGATGGCAAACAGACTAAAAGCGATAAGAAATAAACTGGATGCCATCAGAAATGATAATAATTTTACACTTCGATGGTGTAGAAGTTAGAGAAGAGGTAGGACATGAAGAAACACACTCGCATATACCAGAAGGAATGTTGATTGGTAGAGATGTTGATAGGAGACAAATACTAGAAATGCTGTTGTACTTTGAATCAGGAACAAATGTCTCTGTAATTTCAATAGTTGGGAACGGTGGAATGGGGAAAACAGCCTTAGCTCAATCTGTGTATAATCATGAGATTGTTCGAGAGTACTTTGAGTTAAGAAGGTGGGTTTATGTTTCTAGTGAGTTTCGTCTAGATGAAATCATCAGACAAATTATTCCAAGGGCCAAAAGTAATGATATACAAGAGTGTCGTAATTTGAACGATCTGCAGGAGAGTCTGCGTAAAGAAATTAATCATAAGAGGTTTCTTTTCATTCTTGATGATTTATGGAATATAAACAGGGAAAAATGGCTTAACCTAAAAAATTTGTTAGATGGAGGTGCTCGAGGAAGCAAGTTACTTATTACACACGAAGTTCTGAGGTTGCACATATATCTGACTCATGCATCATTCATGACCTGCAAAGCCTATCAGATGAGGCATCTTTGGAGTTGTTTAAGCAAGTCGCTTTTGAGGAGAGACAAGAGATGAGCATGCTGGAGAAAATATCGATTGGACGTAAAATAATCAGGAAGTGTGGAGGTGTTCCTTTGCCAATCCGGTTAATTGGAGGCATGCTATTTGCTCTAAAAACTAGAAACGAATGGTTAAATTTTCTACACAATGAGCTTCCAAGGTTGAAAGAGGAGGAAAGCGTGATGGGTTTTCTCCAACTAAGTTATCATCATCTTCCCCCTTATTTGAAACCTTGCTTTCTATTATGTTCCTTGTTTCCAAAGGGCGAGGTGATTGAAGTGCAAAAGTTGATGGATCTTTGGATTGCGCACGGACTAATCCCATCACCTTCAAATGCTGAACGCCACTTAAAGGTTAGAATACAAGACTGCTGTACGAAACTAGAGTCAAGATTTTTCTTCCAAGATAAAGAGGTTGATGGAAGTAGCGCAGTAAGTTATAAAATGCACGATCTTCTGCATGATCTAGCATGCAAGTTGGCAAAGGAAGAGTGTGAGATGATAGGTCCAGATCCAGGTACAACATCAGCTAAAATTCGCCACCTATCTTATGGGTCGAATGATGATTTATCGTGTTATTATGAAAAATTTTCACGTGAAGTCAGAAGAGTTAGGACATTGATCTTTGTTCCCAATTTAAATAGAAACACGGGCACCCTGAATGTGCTTACTTGCCGCAAACTCGTATCCAATTTGAGATGCTTGCGTTTTTTGACACTTCATAATACAGATATGAGAGTTGTTCCAAGTTCACTCTCCAAGTTAAAGCTCTTGCATCATCTCGACCTTTCATATAACGAGAAATTGGAGCTACTTCCCGAATCTATGAAAAACTTGCAGAATTTGGTCTCATTAAAACTCATAGATTGCCATAAGCTCAAAAGATTGCCACAAGATATCGGGAAGTTGGCTAGTCTTCAACATCTCGATTTGGGATATGACTGTTCCTTGAACCATATGCCGCATGGTCTTGGGAAGCTGACATCTTTGTGTACACTAACCCATTTCATTCCTGGGGGGAGCAAGTTGAATTCTAAGAAGCTCGCCAAGCTAAGTGAATTAAAAAATCTCAACAACTTAAGAGGAAAACTCGAGATACTAGTCCGTGGTCCTGTGAATAATGCAACGGTTGAATCCCAGGAAGCAGACATGAAGGAGAAGTATTTTCTGGAGGAATTGATGTTAAAGTGGGGTCATGTGAAAGAAAATGAGCACAATGAAGATGAGGTTATCCAAAATCATGAAATTGTATTAGAAGGACTGCAGCCACATTCGGATCTGCGGAGTTTGCATATATTCAATTATAAGGGAGCAAGCTTTGTTGGGTGCAATTGATATCGATATTGAAGGAATTATATCTCAACGTGAAAGAGGAGCAAAAGATTTGTATTTCATGTATTCAAAAAAATGTTGTACAGCAATTGAAGGACGTGTGGTCCTTTTATACATTGCAATGACGGTTGAAGAAAATAAAATAAAATAAAATAAAGCAAGTTCAAGTGGTTACATGAATTGTCCAGAAGAAACAAAATTGTTTCAGGCGGTGAAGAAATTGCTGGAGAAGCTCAAACATGTTTGACTAGTCAAATTGTACAGCAAATGGACACTAATACATTGATAAAGGACAGCTCATATCCTTAATCAAAATAAATCTTCCACCGCATAGCTAGAGAGCTCCAGGCCGACATTTTTGCTTCAAAATAAAGTAATTTTTCACCGCCATCACATTTCTAGAAATTGCAAATTATTATTTTATAACATCCCCTCTTAATTTGCAATTTTAAAACTTCTTCTAAATTGCTCAAATTTTTCTACTGGTACAGCTTTTGTAAATATATCTCCGAGTTGCTCCTTTGTGTTGATAAATTCAAGTTGAACTTCTCCATCTTGTACCAAATTACTTATGTAATGATGTCGCAACTCGATATGTTTTGTCCTTCCATGAAATACAGGATTCTTCGTCATGGCAATAGTTAACATATTATCACAGTAGATAATTGTGGGGGCTTCTTGGCATTGATTTAAATCTGCCAAAATTCTTCTTAGCCATACCGCTTCACATGCTGCATTTGTGGCTGCTATATATTCTGCTTCAGATGACGATAATGATACTGTCTTTTGTTTCTTTGATGACCAAGATATAATATTTGATCCCAAAGAAAATACATATCCTGATATACTTTTTCGATCATCAATTGATAAGCCTAGTCACTATCTGTATATCCAACAAGCTTGAATTCTTTTTCTTTCACATAATGAATACCATAATTTTTTGTACCTTGCAAATATCGCAATATTCTCTTGGCTGTTGCATAATGTAGCTTGCTTGGATTTTGCATAAATCTAGAAATCAAACTAACCGGGTAAACAATATCTGGCCTTGTGTTTGTCAGGTAAATCAATGACCCAACTAAACTTCTATACATTTTCGCATCAACTTTTGGTGCTCCATCTTCCATTTGCAATTTCTCATTTGTTGCAAGCGGAGTAGTAATCGGCTTGCAATTGTTCATTTGATATCTTTTCAACAAATCATCCAAATATTTTTCTTGAGAAATAAATCTTTCTCCTTTGTATTGATGAACTTGAATTCCAAGAAAATATTTCATAAGACCCAAATCAGTCATCTCATATTCTTTCATCATTGTCATTTAAATTCATGGATTGACTTGTACCTATATAGATCAAGTCATCCACATACAAACATACAATAAGGAAATCATGTGTACCTTCCTTTTTGATGTAAAGTGAAGGTTCACTTTGACTCCTTTGAAAACCATTTTTCTGGAAATAGCTATCAATTTTGCTATTCCATGCTCGTGGTGCTTGTTTCAATCCATATAACGCCTTGTGTAGGCGATAACTTTATCTTCTTTGCCTTTGATAATATATCCTTCAGGCTGTTCTACATATACCTCCTCTTGCAATTCTCCATTTAAAAATGCTGATTTGACATCCAATTGATATATTGGCAATTCTAATTGAGCTGCTAATGCAAGAACAATTCTAATTGTCTCCATCGTGCAACTGGTGCAAATGTTTCATTAAAATCAATACCTGGTTGCTGTGAATATCCTTTTGCAACAAGACGAGCTTTATGCTTTTGTATTGAACCATCTTCTCTATATTTGGTCTTGTAGACCCATTTTAATCCAATAACTTCCTTATCTTTTGGAAGATCAACAAGCTCCCAAGTATGATTCTTTTCAATAGTTGCAATCTCATCATCCATGGCCTTTCTCCAAATTTCCTCTTTTGCAGCTTCTTCATATTTTTGTGGTTCACAAGTGAAAAATGCAAATTCACAAGATTCATAAATATCACGCAAAGAACGTACCTTTCTTATTGGACTTTCTGATTCTGGATAAAATTCTTGTGAACCTTGTGGTGTTGATGTGCTAGGAGTATCATCTTGGTTCTGAATTATTGATCTGGCTGTATTACATTAGATCCTGGAGGCATAATTCTTTCAACAATAGGAGATTTTTCTTTCCAATCCCATGTACCATCTTCATCAAATATAACATCTCTTGAAATAACAATTCATTTTTCTCTGGATTGAAAAGGCGATATCCTTTAGATTCATCACTATAACCAGAAAATATACTTTTCTCCTTTCTCATCAAATTTTTCTCTCTTTTGTGATGGAATGAGAGAATATGCCAGACATCCAAAAATCTTTATGATTAACTAGAGGCTTCCTTTTATACCAAGCTTGATAAGGCGTCTTATTGAGCACTGCTTTTGTAGGTGATCTATTCAATATATAGACAGCAGTATTTACTGCTTCAGCCCAATAGCTGTTTGGAAGACCCTTTTGAGTTAACATGCTTCTAGCCATCTCTACAAGTACGATTCTTCCTTTCTGCAACGCCATTTTGTTGAGGAGTATGTCGTACAGTTAGCTGCCTTTTATTCCAACATCTTTGCAATAATTTTGGAATTCATGTGATGTATATTCACCTCCACGATCAGTTCTCAAAATTTTCAACTTGTATCCACTTTGCCTTTCCACCATAGCTTTAAATTTAAGGAAAGTGGCAAATGCTTCTGACTTTTGCTTCAGGAAATATATCCACATCATCCTTGTATAATCATCAACAAATAAAATAAAATACCTATTTCCATTCAAAGATGGGTTCTTGTTGGTCCAAATATATCAGAATGAACCAATTCCAATGGAGCTTTAGCTCTATAAGATTGCTTTGGAAATGGCAACCGATGCATTTTCCATACACATCCTTCACATACTTTCTCAGGAGATGAAATATTTGGCAACCAATAACCATATTTTTCTTTTCAACAAATGAAGTCCCTTAAAATTTAGATGGCCATATCTCAAATGCCACAAGTGTGATTCATCATTTTTCACACTTTGCAAAGCATATTCTTCATTAAGAGGTATAGATAAAGGAAAAACTTTATTCATGCTCATCCTTACTTTTGCAACAATACAATTCTTTTTCTTATCAGAAATAATGCATTCGCCATTATCAAAATTCACCATATAACCTCTTTGTAATAATTGACCAACACTCAATAAATTTTGAGTTAATTTAGGGACATAATGAACATCATAAATCAATTTGGAGTTACCTTGCTTTGTATTGACAGCAATAGCTCCTTTTCCCATAATTTCATGACTCTTGCCATCTCCAAGCTTTACTTCAGATTTGAAGTTATCATCAAACTCAACAAATAGCTCCTTATTCCCAGTCATGTGATTACTGCATCCACTATCAACATACCATGTATTCTCAAATGATTGTTCAGCATTCATGCAAGAATAAAATACCTGTTTATCTTGATTTTCCTTAGAAAAATTTTCATTTTTGTCATCTTCTCGATCTTTGTAATAACAATCCCTTTCAGAATGATTGGGATTTTTACATCTTTTGCATTTGAACCGACAATCCTTGGATTCATGGCCAAATTTTTTGCATATTCGGCATTGAGATGTATTGCTTCTCATGTTGAATTCTCTTCCTCTACCACGACCTCGGGAATTCTGGTATCTACCACGTCCACGAGCAAAATTAGAGGAACTTTTATCATTATTTCCATACCTGTCTTGCCAGCTAATTTGTTGCCTATTAATATTAACCTTCGAATGGAAGGCTTGCTCTAAATTTTGAGTAGAAAATCTACTCAAACGCTTTTCATGGGCTTCTAATGATCCCATAAGTTCATCCAAAGACAATTTTGATAAATCTTTGGATTCTTCAATAACAGCAACAATATGCTCAAATTTTGCTGGCAAACTTCTCAAGACTTTTGCTACAATTCTCTTATCTGGAATTGTATCACCATATCCTCTAATTTGATTGATGATAATTGTAACTCTTGAGAAGAATTCTTGCACCTCCTCATTATCTTTCATAAATAAATTATCAAACTCTCTCCATAGATTCTGGAGTTTGATAGATATAACTTTATCATGACCTCCATATTGCTTCCTTAAAATCTCCCAAGCATCATGTGATGTGGTTGCACCCATAATTCGTGGTAATATTGATTGACTAACTCCTTGTTGTATGAAAGACAATGCTTTGGCATCTTTCATAGTATTTTCTTTATGCTCTTTTCGTTGAGGTACTGTCCAGGTTGCTTTTACCTCTGGACTAGCAATAGCGGTTTCATAACCTTCCTCAACAATTTCCCACAAATCTTGTGAGATAAATAATGTCTTCATCATCGTGCTCCATATATCATATTTTTCTCCAACAAACATAGGAATACCTTGTTGGGAAAAATTAAATGTGGCATTATTGCTTGTTGATGCCATTGTAACAATTTGTGTATATAGTATTTATGTGTTTGGGTATGTGTATAGGGGTCTGGCTCTGATACCAAAAATATGTTGGGTGCAATTGATATCGATATTGAAGGAATTATATCTCAACGTGAAAGAGGAGCAAAAGATTTGTATTTCATGTATTCAAAAAAATGTTGTACAGCAATTGAAGGACGTGTGGTCCTTTTATACATTGCAATGATGGTTGAAGAAAATAAAAAAAAAAATAAAATAAAGCAAGTTCAAGTGGTTACATGAATTGTCCAGAAGAAACAAAATTGTTCCAGGCGGTGAAGAAATTGCTGGAGAAGCTCAAACATGTTTGACTAGTCAAATTGTACAGCAAATGGACACTAATACATTGATAAAGGACAGCTCATATCCTTAATCAAAATAAATCTTCCACCGCATAGCTAGAGAGCTCCAGGCCGACATTTTTGCTTCAAAATGAAGTAATTTTTCACCGCCATCACATTTCTAGAAATTGCAAATTATTATTTTTTAACAAGCTTTCCTACATGGTTGATGGGAGACAATGCACAGTGTCTTCCGAATCTAACTGATGTTAATTTAGTTGGGTGCGAAAGATGTCAAGACCTCTCACAATTGGATCTACTTCCACAACTCAAAATTTTGAGTATTATTGGACTAAGTGCGGTTGAATCCATTGGTGACCCTTGTTCAGATACAGAGACCTCGGCTAGTGAGATAACTAGAGCACTCCCACCATTTCCCTGTCTTGTAAAGTTAAAAATTCATGATTGCCCTAGGCTGAAATCAATGCCGCCAATTCAGAATCTTGAGTCGTTAGATGTTAGAAATGTCAGTCATGAGTTGCTGAATCAATCTATTCCTCTTCATAGTTTGAGATCTTTGCGGATTGAAAGAATTGAGAATCTAGAGAGCTTGAGGAACGACTTTCTTCAACATCTCATTTCACTTGCTCATATGCGGATTTGTGAATGTCCTAGATTAGCTTCTCTATCTCTAGGCTTGGAACATCTGCGTTCCCTGACTCAACTCTCCATTTCCAAATGCGAGTTGCTTGATCTTTCCATAGATGAGAGCGGCTGTGACATTCCACAGCTCGAAGGCCTTGTGAAGCTGCGCTTCCTGAATCTTTTCAGCCTTCCCAAACTCACATCACTTCCACGGTGGCTATACCATATAAACACTTTGGAAGAGCTTCAGACATGGGATTGCGCCAACTTGACGACATTGTCCGAACGAATTGGTCACCTTGTACATCTCCAACGTCTTGAGATCCATAGCTGCCCAAATTTGGCATCACTTCCCGAAAGCGTAAGGATGCTTAGGTCCCTCGAATATTTAGAGATTCAAGGATGTCCACAGCTGGAGGAAAAGTGCAAAAGAGAAGAAGGCCAGGACTGGTATAAAATTGCTCATGTTCCAGCGGTAAGGCTATAGTAAAATTTCATTTCATTTCATCTCTTCTCCCCCTTTTTTCTTACTTTTTTTTGGTTTAATGAAATTTTTCTGCGTAATTTTGAGTATACAACAAGAAAGTTAATAATGTCACTGAAGAGTTAATGATGCTGTTTCCTCTTCCTAGATCTGGATAAATTAAGCATAGAAGAGGCCAGACGTGGTACATAAAACTGCACTTCTTCCAAAGGTATGGCTATGGTAGAATATGTTATATATATTAGAATAGATATTTGCTGTTCCAAACTTCCTGTTTTGAGCAGCATATGTTTGTCAATTGCATTTAAGCATACTGACAAGTAAATAATAATACATGAAAATAGAAATTTGTTCTATTAGATTAAGTGTGTGTTTGTAATTGGTAGAAACGATTTCATTTAAAGATGGAAATTCGATTTGGATCATCATTCCTTTTCTTTCAAAGCCACATTTGTTGTTTCATGATATAAATGAATGATTATGCATTTTTCATGGAAGTCATCTAATATGTATATACATATATATTGTATTTGCACTGCATTTTAGTAGTATGAACTTTTGTGGGTAGATTGCTACGTGCGTATTTTCTTAATTTAGATTTGTCTCTTTGCTGCAGACTTAGTGGAAACGGTATTCTGGTCATATGTGTATGGTGGAGCGTACCACTCGAGCGGGTATGATGTTTGAAGATGCAGTTTTGCAAATGTTTGGCTGTGTATAGTTTTATTGATGCTTGGTATGTTTGTAACTTCTGTAAAAGTTTCAATACACGGCGGAATAATAAGAGACTAGGGTTTTCGTCTAGTCCAGTTCCACAAGTTGAGGCATGGAGTGGATCTTATAGTTTGTTATGTAATAAGAAGACAAGTTTATATAAGTAAGTGTGATGTTTTTACCGTATTTGTCCTGCTTTGTTGTTGCAATTCTTATTGAAGATTGATAGATATCAGCTCTTGCTGTGATTTGGAGTAGATGGATGTGTCAATATTTGCATGCAAAAGATCAGATACTAGGATGTTTATGGTGACCTCATAACTAAATCTGTCAATGGATTGCAATGGAACTTTCTCAATCAAGGGAGCTTACAGTGGAATCATTTATCACCTTAAATAGTGTTTTTGAAACTAGATTGGGTATGTTGGGTTCGGATTAGATGCCAGCATGGGAAGTCTTTTGAAATCGAAATGAAAAATCCAACAGTAATGCAAGTCAAACTGGCATGGGACCAAGCATATATAGGAAAATATTGGTATAAATCATATTACACTTGGATGAAATTTGCTGTCTGGATCTTCCATGTCAAGTGCTGTGCGGCTCGGACTCGTATGAGATTGCCTGGATCTTGCAGCATAGGCACTCATTTAAGACGTCAGCGGGTGAGGCTCTCTGGCTTGGCTGCTCATTGACGCTCAAGTGGTCTCAGTGTTATCAGCTTACTGGTTTGTGTCAGCTACTGTGTCGTGGCTATTTAGAATAGTTGAAAAGTGTAATGGATGTTTTTATAAAGTGGATCAAAGAGAAATCCTTTAGGAAAAATCTAGGAAAATTAATAAAAAATTATCTAAGAGTTTAAATAAACTTTACAAATTGTTGGTAGCTGTTTAACTTTAGCAAAAGTTGATTTTTTGTTTAATAACTCAAAACATTGATGTTTAGATAAACTTACTTTGAATTTTAATATCTTTTAAAGTAATTTATCATTTTTCATTAAAATCATGTGATGATTTCAAACGTGTGCATTTCATCAAATTTCCATTAAAGTTACACAGAAATCTTATAAAATGCATAAATGTGTACTTTCTAATTTATCAACTTATCTTAAGTGAACTAAGGAATGATATCTAGAATATTGAATTGGATTTCCGTCACATGATCCCTTTACAAGACAACTGAATTTAGCAAGATGGACCTATAATCTTAAATTGTCAATATTAGACAAATGCCAATAACTTGCCTCTAGGGGAAATACATATATGTTAACAAAATTCAAATCCAATTACACCATAAACAAGGGTCTAACATATGTTTGCTACTATTATAAAAGAATTACCAATTGCAAATTAGATGAAATTAAATATTAAAATATTATTGTTAAATTGCGTCTACGAAATGAGACATAAATATTTACACACAAATCAAGGATATAAATAGTGATATCATATTCTACTAGTATACCTATATCATGTTTTATGCATATATATATTATATATATTTGTTTATCGTGGTTTATTTTCGTGTTATACAAACGAGCATTTGGACCATGTTATCTTTTTCATTTTGCTTCATGCATGCTGTTACTTTTTCAGTTTGCTTCTATGATGGGATTTCATTTTCCTGGAACCCACCATATTACCTTTCTATCACAAATTGATATTTTAATATGCACTGTTTATTAATATTTACATATCCCATTTAATAAACACTATAGTACCGTTTTTTGATAATTAATTTTATTTTGACCTTATTTAAGTAATTAATTTCAATTAGGATCCCAGTAAAGAAATAATTTCCCGAAAACAGCTAATTGTTTGCAATAAAAGAGACTTTCATTCATAAGTAATACATATTTTGATGTTCCAAAATCGAACCAAAAGAAATTCCATCAGCATAAAGTAAATGAAAAAGGTTATTCATACATATTCTAGCATGTCATAATTCTACATCAAATACTAATAAACATTTCAGCTATCCATTTCTGTGTACTGTTTCTCTATCATTATTATGCACAATACAACCAACAATCACTATTATCGAAACAATTAAGAAATAAAAAAGTAAGTTTCACAACTTTGTTTTCTCGCATTCCACACGTTTCTATACTTGAATTTTCCACGTAGCTAAAATTATAATAATATTATACAAACCATTTTATTTAAGTTGATCCTTTCAATAACTTAGCAAATGATGTGGAAAAAATTACATGCGAAATTTTTATGAATGCAATAATGTCCATTAACTAGTTCGCAAAGTTACGTCATTAAGTGTTTAAAAAGGAGATATTTAATTTGAACCACTTTGTATAACATATTTAACTTTTAACTATTTTATTGTGTGAGTCGTAGTATCAAAATGTAAATAGTTGGAGCCACTATACCATTAAAATCTATCATTTGAATTATTTCAATTTGTTCATGTGCTAAATTTCCACTCTTAATTAAAAAAAAAAAAAAATTGGAAGTATCATACAGAAAAAAAAATAAAGAAAATGAAAAAGATTAGCTATATGTGGTTTCAGCTAATCACCTTATTATTCGAGTTTTTTTATATTTAATTTTTAAGACCATGAAAAAGGAATGGCCTCTCATGAACAAACAAATTAACATATTGCTCAGAAGAGCCTCTTCTTAGTTTTGGTTCATCTAAAGCGGTACGAGGCTAATACCAACGGCGGATAATATATACGAGTAGGTCTTGGTTCATAATTCCTTCCCTATGCCAAACAGGTATCTTAAATTCATGACACTCGTTATAACTCAGGATGCTTTATGTATGTCATTTCCCCTATATATAAAAGATAAGTAATTGGAACATTGCGTGCTGCTACACTAGAATACTTATGTAGGCGATGTAATTTTCTCATCAAGTGTTTTATATTATATGGATCGCAACTAAAATAAATATGGGGTGGGAGTAGACATCGTCACGGTTCGGGTCGGTTCCGGACCCAAACCGGAACCGCCAGAGCCAGGGCGGTTCACAGTTCCAAGGAACCACCGGTTCTGACGGTTCTGGTTTCGGTTCCACGTGAACCATTTTTTTTTTTTTTTTTTTTTTTTGAGAAAAAATGAAGAAAACAATCAAGTTTAGTAGGCTTATTTCAACCCAATCTAAAGAAAAGGTCCGAGAATGATAAGGAGTGACATCAAGGTACGACTCCTAGTAAGCTTCCGATATAACTTATAGGCTGAAGGTATCATTTTGCCATGAAGACCTTACATGTTTAGACATGGGAAATTGTTGAATACGATGTGGGTGAAAAAGTCCCATATGGGGTAAAAATGTCCCACGTGGATAATAAAAAATAATTACTATTGGTTAAAATAATTTATATTAACTAGTTGTATTTTGTGTTTGCATCTAAATGCTTTCTTGTCTAAAAGCCTCAATCCATAATATAGGGCTATTTGTGTTTGATTATGACCCTAGCAAATTTTAAAATGAATTGTGCTTGAAAGCCTAAATGACCCTATTAAATTTTAAAATAAATACGTTATGAAGTCTCTATTTGAAAAACACATGTCTCAATATCATCTTTAATTTGCTTAAAGTTTATGATGTAAATTACAATGAAAACAATACTAAATCTTGAAAAGATAGGCTTCCATATTTTAATTTGCTTAAAGCTTATGATGTAAATTATAATGAAAAACAGACTTAATTTTGCAAAGATAGGCTTCTATTTTTAGGTTAAAAGTATAGATAAATCTGATGAATGGTAGGTCCGAATCCAATCATTAATTGAAGAGTTTAATTACTATGTGACTAACGTAAAAAAAAAAAAAAAAAATCTTTGGCATAATTGCTCGGTGGGTTAATTCATACGGTCATACTATTACACAACTAACTTAAATAAAAACCAATGACGACATCCAATTTAGTTGTCACTAAAAATATCATGAGGTTTCACTAGTAAGGTTGAGACTTAATGTGGCATGCTAAAATGGATGCATCATGCAGGTTTGTTTTTTGTTTTTTTTTTTTAATTCAAATATTTGGCGGGTTGGAACCGCCGGTTTCAGGTCTGGAATAGCGGTTTCGGGCCCGGTTGGAACCGCTGGTTCCACCACTCCTAACCACTTGGACCCGTCGGTTCCGGCGGGTCCTTGGACAGTTTGAAACCGTCACCAACGGGGCGGTTCCCAGGTCAGGAACCGCCGATGACGGTTCGGGGTGATTCGTGGTTCGGAACCGCCCCATAGTGATGTCTAGGTGGGAGAGGTTTGGCTGATAAGCAAGTCCTGGTATTCGTGATGGTATGGTTATCAAATTCATGATTTTACTTATAGTGAATCATTGAATTGTGTAGAAATAATAGAATAGTAAGTTTAAAGAGTTATATAACAAAAAATCTTATTAGATCATAAACTTGTAAAATCATATGATTTGATTCGCGCTTTCAATAACATGCATGGTGGAGTTAAGTAAGGTGATAAGCGTGGAAGTTCCGGCAAACATTGATGCAAGAAGCTGTTTGTGTTGGAAGCTTGAAAACGGAAATGATTCAAGAATTTGTTAATCGCATTCTACCCTTTGAGCTTGAGGATGAGTTATTAGATTAAGAAAAAAAATATTCATCTTTATCTTGTTATTTAACTCTATAGATTTATGGGTATAATTAAGAGAGATTGCTATCTTTTATATTTGATGAGTTAGGTCATAATACTTACCATACTTAACCTTAATTTTATCATAAGTTTCATAAAAAAGATCAAAATATAAGCTATTATCAATGGTTTTTCTATTAATTGCCCCTGGACTACACAAACTCAGGTCAATTACACAAAACACCAAAAGGCAATTGAAATAAGAACTTCCAACTAAATGTAGCATAATTAAGCATCAATCTGAGAACTTATTAGGCAAAAACAAGGATCATCTTAAGCTTTACATATTTGTAAAGCTCTTTATTGAAACACAACATCAGATGTCCCAAAAGCATCATAGCTCTTACATATATACGAAGTACTTAAAATAGTTTTAGTAATTCAAAGATTTTATGTTTTTTGATATTGCAAAACGCCAAAAACCAACCATGGAACAACTCCCCAAAAATCAGATGCCAGAAGCAGTTGTTAATTTATCCTCATTCTTCTAGCATATTCCGGGTAAGTTGTCCCAGGTGTAAGAAGTAGAAATCCTTCCATTCTCTGGAATAGGGTCTGTTGGGAACAAAGCAGCTATGTGGTGTGCATCTAGTCCAAGTCCATCATCAGACAAACCCGAACTGTTGCCTGAATTTTGGCTATTTGGCATCTCTCCTTTGAGATTACTTCCCTCAGAGACCGGTATAGCAGAAGGAATTGAATGAAGCAGCTTTGACAAGTTTGCCTGCATGGAGTTCATAGGATCTGCTTCATGGACAACATCACATGAAGAGTGGTCAGAGAAAAGACAAGTGATTTAAGTGAATCGAGCATAGAGAATGGTATCATACAAATAGGGAAAGGCACAGTTATGACTTTGTTGGTGGCCTTACAGAATTATGCCAAAAATTTTTTGTCCTACATTTCTGAAATCTGCAAGTAAATGTTAACATATGTTAAGTGTAAAGACAATGGATTGCTGGTATATTAACCTTTACATCTATGGAGACCTAGCATGGTGGCACAACATTCAGACAACAATCATCCTACAAAAAGCTAATGCGGTTAAGACAAGGCCTTCATAGTAGTGACACAACAATTGCTGTTACAGCAGCAGAATGGATCAGATTCGATTCCAATTCTCCCTCCCTTGGAAAAATGTCATATACACGTCGCTGGCCTAATTAAAGTTAATGAGGCTAAGATGTAGAGGGATCATGAATCATCCATTTATATGCAAAAGCACGGCTTATTGATATGGCAGAAATTCATTGCTTCTATACCTAAGCATAAAAAAAACAAGTACGTGAGTTAACTAATGCAACTTAGTACTTTAGTTGTTACAACAATCCTACACTAATCCATGCTTAAATAAAAAAGAAAAGATAGGAACCATCAAGATAGATTTTGAAAACTAAAAATTATTTTACTTAAACAAACCTGAAGAGGAATTGATTGGACTGGATCCCATTGAGGTATCGTCTTAATTGATTCATCTAACTTCTTGTCTTGAAAACTGAAGAAATTCTGCATTTGTAAATTTTCACCGGATGCCAATCCGCGAGCTTCCTGTAGTAAACCGTCTAGCAACCCGCTATTTGGCTGGCCAATCCTCGGTTTTTTCTCCATATAAGTCTCAGTTTTTCCTATCTGAGGCAAGTAAAATGGGCTTGAAGGGAGTTCTGGTTTGATCGAATAAACTGACTTTGATGGAAGCATTTGGTCCATGTTGAGTTTCAAGCTTGTGGGTGAGCTCAAGTTGAAAGACAGTGGGCTAAACTGGAAACTACTGCCCATACCAATCCCGAGGTTAGTTAACTGGGATGGCCCTGTCGGTGTGCGGGGAGAGGGGATTGAAGAGCTCTGTGACATGTTTGGAAAGGAGAGCGAAAACCCAGGTGTTTCATAAGGCTTGTATTGGATTGAAGGGGATCCTAGAGCAGGTGGTGCTTGTAAGGCTGTTAGCGGAGGTTTCGGGGGGAGACTAGAGCAGGAGGTGTTAACGGTTGGGTGGTTAAGCAGCTTGTAGAAGGAAAAGTAAGGGATGGTTCAAAGAGTGCTAGCGAGTTATTGAAACCCGTCGTCTTTAACTGATGATGAGAGGTTTGTGGAATGATTAAAGGAGTTGGAAGATAATCGCGATTCCGCGGTTTCTTTGCTCTTGTTAAGAGTTTGGAGAAGGGTTGGTGCTTGAACATGGAAACCGGTAGCTGTTGGTAATTTTTCTTGTAATGATGTCCCGGCAACCTCTGTTCTAGGATCTGTTGGTGGTTGTGTTGTTTTTGTTCTCCTCCTCCTCCTCCTCCTTCGTCTTTTCGCGGTGATGTTATTTCACTTGGGTATAGGGGAAGGCCCTGGCGAATGCGGCGCTTGATCCTTGTGTTCCAGTAGTTCTTGATTTCGTTGTCTGTTCGTCCGGGTAACTATAAAAGATACTGCACATATGAGCAACTTGATAGAAAAATTGTCTAACAACGTGCTTAATATGCTATATTAATATCCCAAGCATTGATCGTCATATCAAATAACTGCCCTGGCAATTTTTTTTATTGGTAAATTCTTAAAAGGGAGATACTTAACAATTTTTTTTTAAATTTTTTTAATTACCACGTATCATATTCTACCAATAAAAATAAAAGAATAGTAAGAAACTTGCTTTTTAAATTATTTAGCTAAACAACTCTGAGTAAAGCAACTAACTTTATTAGTTTTTTGAATCACTTGGCATGGCGATCCGTGTCAAGAAACTCAAATGAAGTTGCTTTAAGAAGACGCTAGTTTTAAAAGACTTGCAATTGCATTATAAAACTTTAGATTATTTTTTTAAAATATGAAATAAACTATAAAAGAAAATGAGAAAAGGGTATAGATTTCTTAAGACATGCATTTATGGACTATAGTTAGAATTTACATGCATTTTAAGGTTTGTGTCCATATACTGTAATTTTATAGATAAAATTTCCAACTCCTGGTATGATTTGATTTAATATAATACATATAAATATATATTCATCATTTATTAGCTATTCTCATATGTGATGATTAACTACAAGTAAATGTCAGTTACTTTTCTCTCTTCTATGAATGTACTAAAATTAAGTAATATCATATAACAAGGAACATAGAATAGAAAACTTTTTGCTAATGAAACAAGATAAAATATTTTAGCTGCTATCTTTTTACTCCAAACTACCATTTCTGTAAAGGATTAGAAATTTCTCTATGCATATTATATTTATAATATTAAGTAAAAACAATTATATTACTACAATTACATAGTGCTATGAAATTTATATAATTTTTAACTTAATATAATAAGTTCCCTTATTATATATTTTTTCACTTGATATTACAAATATAATATATATATATATATATAGACAATTTTCTTATCATAATAATAATAGATAGTGTTCAAAATAATTGATATTGATTGACTTAATCTTCTTTTTCATTATAAGTTCCCCTATTATATGATATCACTTAGTTGTTAAGGTATAAATAAAAGAGATAAAAAAAATAATATTTATCTCAATTAATTATCATGCATGAGGATAGCTATTATATCATGAATATATGTATATATGTCAAATCATACCACAAGTGAGAAACTTTGTTAGTAAGTTTCAAAAATTAATTTTCCAAGCAATAATAAAATAAACATATGTATTTTTTATTTGTACAATACTTAAAAATAAGTTATAAACTTTTACGCACAATTTTCTGAAAATGACCTAGATTTTTTAGTTATGCATTTACAAGAATGTATTTATAAGTTACTTGCATTTTAGAGGTTCCATTCATCTACCATTAACAAAATCTAACTATCCATTTGTGTATATTATAAACATAGAACCTTAAAAAGCACTGTTAAAAAATCTGAGCCCTGATTTTTTTTGCGAAACATGCACAAATAAGGCCCTCTAAATTGATTTTTTCCGGTGAGAAAATCTTTCCTAGTCGGATGAATAAGCAAATAAAGTGAAATCATTTAGGAAAAATTAAAATAAAATAAAATAAAATCAGCACATTGCTTCTTATGCTATTATAATTGCACCAATCTAACATAATATTTTTTTTTGCATTTATCCAAGCAGAAATATAATGTGATTACATGGACCATCTGATATCATAAATAAAAAGAACAACAATCCATTTTACAATGAGAATGAAACAAAACATGAAACTAAAATATAGCAAAATTAAAGGAAAATAGTACCGAAACAATTTTCGTGTCGCGTCAGCAATTGCCATAAACCCCGAGGTTGAACATAGCAAATTAAAGGAAAAAAGTACCTGAGCAGCCATGCGAGCCCATTTATTCCCAAGTTGAGAATGCAACTCAATGATCAATCTCTCTTCTTCAGGAGTAAATGCACCTTTCTTCAAATTTGGCCTTAAATGGTTTGTCCATCGGAGACGACAGCTCTTTCCACAGCGGGCTAAACCCGTATTCTTCTGCACCGCATTCCAATTCCCTTCTCCATTTTTCTTCACATATTCCACCAACACCGCATCCTCCGCCGCCGTCCATGGACCCTTCTTCAACACTGGTCCACCATTTCCATCGATGCGTGCCCCGTTAATTGGTATCGACATAAATTTAAATCCCGAAACTCGACCCTGATGGACCGGACTCCCTCGCCAAATGTCTATACACCAATGCCCATTTCTTTCGTACAAAATTTGTCTATTTGAATTTAAATTTTTATTTTTATTAATTTGGTTTTGTATATCTGCAAGGTCTATGTTTAATGGAAATAGTGATAAGGCAAAAAAATAAATAAATAAAACAAAGATCCCCCTTCTCCTCCTCCTCTTTCTCTCTCACTAATGGAAATAATAAAAGAGATAATTTACATTTTGCAAATTGTATCGTAGCTAGTTTGTTACGTTATTTTCCCAGAAAGAACAGATTTTGATCAAGTTTAGAGTTCAAAGAAGATGTTTTCTGAACTGGGGTTACATTAAAACAGCTAAAAATCAATATCATAGTGATTTTATGCAGTTCTTTAAAAATGGTCTTTCTGGGATAAATTAATTTTAGAGAGAAGAGAAAAGAGGGAAGGAGGGGGAAAAAAAAGAAAAAGAAACAAACAAAGAGTATGGTGGATTCAGATAATGAAGATCTTAGTTTTTGCCCCCATATGGACCCACAAGAAGGAAAAATAATTGGTGATTTGTTGGTACAAATATATATGACAGGGGAAGAGAGAGAAAGAGGGTGGTTGTTTTTGTCTATTTTAAGGTTTCATTGGCGGAGGCTCTGAGGTTTTTAGATGGCACACATGAATACAGCCTTTGCATGGGAGGACACTATGACCTTATTGCTCGGGTTTTGTGACTTCGATGTGGCTGTTTTATTTATTTATTTATTTTTACTCCCTCCCTTTTGGATTAGAATTAAGGACAGCTGTCCAAGAACCTGGTCTGGAACCCCATATGGCTTGAGGGTTTTTCCTTACGTGATTGGCTTGCTTCCATTCTTAAACATGCAAACTTTGAACTTCATCTAGTGGCTTTTTGCTGATCATCAAGTTCTTAGTTTACTTGCAAATTGAAAATCTCCGATGTAACATTAATTCGATTTCTAAATAAGTTAAATTAAAATGATACAATGTTGAGTTTTAAACTCTTGATTAATTTATTAACTCAAGTTTGAATTAATTAAACTCGTTCATTTTGATATTTTTAATTTTTTTATTTAATACAGTACTAATAGCATACACATCAAAGGTTTTTAACATGTGTTAAGATCGATATGAAAAGGCAATAAACATTCATATGAATTTAAATAGCTTATGATTAATTTAGTTATTTTATCTAGGTAGTATAGATCATTATAATAATACATGAATACGTTATATCCATGAATGATAACTAGTAAATGAAATAGGTATTGTGGATGATAAGAAAGTTTAATGCTTTTTTTTTTTTTTGGTCTATAAATATCTAATCTATAAAAGTAATATCATCCTTTCCCGGGTGCACTCGTGTAGTCCTTGTTTTGAAAATTCCCTTGCATTGCTTGCATCTACGATGGTGTTATACTAAAGAATGTGTTGCTTTCAGATGCTTTTATTAGTATATTCCATATCAATCCATGAGATTTTCTCTAATAGTCAAATACAGAATCACACAAAATTGGTATAGTTTGACCATTTGATGATGCTTAGCTCATCATCTCCTAATTTACAAAAATTAGAGTGGAGCACTGTGAATATCCATGTGAATATCCATGTGAATGGATCCTTTTTAAGGTTGATAGCTCATGAAAAAGAAGAACCTTGTTGGATTTATTCATGGAGCATTAAATTGAGTGGCCGACTCCAAATGGAAATGTGATGTTGAGATGATTATATGAGTCTTATTTAAATTTGTATTTGCATGTTTCTAGTGAAATTTTATTTATCTATGATTTGTTTAATCTATATATAGTTTTGCGTTTTATCTAATTTATATTAGATTTTGGTAAAAACAAGTTTGAAAATGATAAGATAGCGATTCACAACAACCATACAAAAAAAAACACAAGTATATATACGATCATTATATGCTCTAAGTTTTAAGCTTGGATTAAGAAAAATATATTTATATATAAATTAATCCCAAAGGAAGTCCAATATATAAATACATATAATATATATATATATATATTAGAGGGTTAGGTTATATTTGGATTAGCTTTCTCTTATCATTGGAAAAAGAAGTGGAAGAGTTAGCTTTATCTCTATAAAAGGAAATATGTCTAGTTGTAGTTGCTTACTAGTTGTTTGCATTATACGTCGCAGCGTTATTGAGATGAGAAAAATGTGGTTTGATCAACAACTCCTTTAATTTGTAGATAAAATCGTTTTAAAAAGATTAAATTTAATACGGTTGTAACTATACCTCGATTGATGGTCATGCCTCATGGTGATTGAAAATTTTAAATGAGTATGAATCTACTCTGCCATACAAAAGAAGAGATATATATAATTGTCGCATTGCATAATTAATTGATTTAATTAGATTTCTTATACCATTTCTTTGTAAACATAAAAGTTATATTCCTTTTTCAATCCGTTTATTTTTTTTCATAATATTATAAACACATTTATATTTTATTGACATTGGAAAGGTCATAAAATTTGTAGAAGTGCTAATGGATTTTTTTTTTTTACCCAAATGGTTATCTTATTTTTGTTGTGAGTTTTTATTATATTAACGTTTTATAAAGATATTTATATATAGGTAGTGTGCGTTTGCTAAGACATGATAAATATTTTGTAGTTTCTTTATCTTTTTTTTTTTATGAATTTATGGTTATTTAATTATTCTGATTTCTTAAAATGCAAGTGAAAAATTGGTTGTTGTTATTATTTTAAACAGTGAATTTTGAATAATTAGTAGTATTTATGATTTATCCTTAAAAATGTTTTTTAATATTTATTAAATTACAAATTTAATAAGTGTAAACACAACAAAATATATAACTACACATAAAAAATGGATTTTTCTTTAGATTGCAAGGAAAATGAATTAAAAAATTTAAAATTTAGAAAATTAAAGAATTAATTTAAAATTACTATAAACATGCTTTGGTCCTTTAATATATAGACATACCCTCAAAAACATTACTAAAAATCTAAAATCGTTGTTATTCATAATACTTTCCTATAGCAATGTCTGGTATGTACATTTTCAAAAATTGTGAATCGGTAAAACCTTGCTATGTACACCTTCAAAATTATTGGTTATGTAATATAAAAAAAATTATAATGACGGACAATGATGTCATACGTTGTTTTATGAGAGGGCAAAATAATCTTTCACTATAAAGAGATATACAGTGATAATTGTCCATTCATAATCTACGTATCTTTTCATCTTTAAATGTTTCACATAATCCTTAAGCCCTATAAATCTCTTTTTGCTAGAATCTCCTTGAAAGATCACCAAGAGGCTACAAGACTAAGATAAATCACTCTCTTTCTTGTTCTTGAGGATTTCTTTCTTAACCTACACTTTTGAAAACAAGGTGTTCATGTTTGGGAGAGAAAACAAAAGAAAAACCCTAATCTTTGTTTTGGTAGCGGTTGTTGTTTGCAAAAGACGCAAGGAAGATAGTTTGTTTGCTGGTAATGTGAAATATAAAAGTGTCTAAATGTGTTTTCCAGTTTGTTTTTGGTGTTTCGTATGGTTTAAGATCAAGAAAAATAAAGTTTAGGTGCTTTTCTCGTGTTTTGGAGTGAATAGGGGTACGAACAAGAGTTACTACCATGGGTCATGATCACCTCGGGTGTGGCAAATTCCATCCAATCATGGCCTTGATAGCGATCACGTCTCCTAAAACGGGCATGATAAGGAGTTTTGACATGTTTTTCTTTCCTAGAGCCTATCACACCCTCCACTATAGGCGTAATCAATAAGGAGATGTTGTGACCTTCTTTTAGTTTTTGTTTTGACTTTCCTATACACCTAAGACCTTAGATTAATATATAGTATACCTAAATCTATTTAGTAAATAAAGTATATCCAGACCTAGCATAGTTGTAGTTCTTAATAGCTTAAGAGATCAGATGGCCTTAGAAGTAATGTTTTTCCTTTTGAAAACAAGCTTTGAGTTGTTGTTGCTCTATGTGATCATGTGATCTTGATTTTGTTAAATTAGTTGTTTCAAGCATCATATCGGGTACGTCCTTACCTTTATTGTTGCTTGTAAATGTAGATTTAGAAACTACAAATGGACTTAACACTATCTTGTTTTAAATTTTTCGTTGCTTGTGTTTGGCTGGGTTTAATGGACTAAGAGTACTATGTCTTATTGTACTTGATCAATAGTTTTATGTATATGTCAATACATAGATGCACCTATGATACATGTGAAAAGATAAATATTATTAAACTTTGAATATTTAAAGAATAAAAGGATAGCTAAAACATTAAGATATGTAAAGTGAAATTTGAATATGAAATATATAGATAGGTGGTTTTAGTTATCTTCACAAAATAAGAGATTATGGAATTTATATGGCAGCCAAAAAAAGATGGTTTTTGATAAAATGAAAGCATTTAATAGAAGTTTAATTATTATTAATTATTTTTTAAGTGGTGTATGATGATTTAAAAAAAAATTGTTGTCCCTTTCATAATATGCATGTATTATATTATTCTTGATTTTGATGGGTGCCTTTTGATTGGTACTCGAATTTTCAATCTTCAAACAAATTAACCAATGACTAGAGTCCAAAATGAGGCTCCAACCGATGCCACATGGCTTGATCTTAAATCATCCAATTAGAGATTCGGTCGTTCTCATATTAAAATCTGCGAATAATGTTGGTATCATGTCATCATGCAATAATTGAGACCCCTATATCTTTGCAAATATAACCTCCAAATTATATATAAATGTTATGGCAAGAAAGAAATTATATATTAATGTAGTTCAAGGTATTTAATTACTCCTCTTATACGCACTTTTTAAATCTTGTAATATTCAAAGTTGTGCAAATTGCATTTTTCCTATTGTTGTATATTCAACAAACTTCTAAATCATTATTATTGCTAGAACGTCTCTTATAGTAAATATATATATATATATATATATAAAAAGAAAGGAAAAAAAAAATAATTTTTTGAGGTAGTTAGTGGGGGTGGTTGATATTCCAAAAAAAAATTATGGTGTTAGACTAATATCAAAATGAATGGTCTTGATATAAAGGCGTGTTCGTTAAATAAATATATCACAAAAATACTGACCATATACAAAAGAAGAATAAATGAAATTGTTTCATAAAGTCATAGCCTGCCAACAATGACCTGCCCGCTTCCTCTCTCTTCAACTTTTGTCACGTGAAAAATGAAGAATTATTCAATTCATCTCTATCTGCCTTAATATTTCTTCCTTCATAGATACTATTATTCTTTCTTCTATATATATACAAACTCTTACATATATATATATATATTTATATTCGATCAAATTGGCAAGAAGTTCCAGCACAAAAATTTTCTTCTCAACCATGGCTTTGTTCTCAAATATCTTTGGTTGTTTTTCGGAGACGTCTCAAACAAGGCAATATGTGTGCAATGGCGATGTTTGTGTTCTAGCAGATGCAAAGAGCTTAAAGAATGAGAAAAAGCAAAGCCTTAGGATATCATTTAGCCGTCTTTCGTTGAGAAGATCCAGAAATTCCACTGATAAGGTAGATTTGTGTCTCAATAGTTAGATAATTGATTGTACGATATAAATAACTTGAAGTAGAGTTTTATGTATTTTAGGGTTGTGATTGTAGAGTTTCTTCTTGTCCTTAGATAGCTGTGTTTTTTATGTTGTCAAAACTATCTTGCCAATGATAATCCTGTTTTGTTCCTATTTATATAGTTGTAAAAATCAAAGCTGTTTATGTTGTACATCATTTCGTTTTAATTAAGGTTAATGAAGATACATGCATACTTATATTTACATATTCATGATTATTTCATACGGTTAGCTAATTTTCAAGATAACGTTGAATTTTCGGGAACCTCAATGTTCTTCATTAACCCAACAGCAACATATCAGGGCACGAATTTGTTGAGGTCGTTGATCCACAGAAACACATATATACTTTGAAGGATTTTAAAATCAGCGATGATCCATTGTATTGGGAGAAAAACAATTCACTACAAACGTGTTATGAAAGTAGGGAAGATAAAACAATCCATCTCCCTATTTTTTAACAATACCTTGAAAAAATGAGAAAGGCATTATAGTACATGTTACGTGTAATATGCACACAGTAAGTAAGTACAAGATTACCGATTATTTTTTAGTATTATAATGATAATTTTAAAAACTGCTCATTATCTCTTTCATATGTTAATATATGAATGGTAATTATTCATTACATACATACATATATATATATAGTGGATAGTTTTTAAAAGTTATATATGCATTAGTGCCTAATGCATTCCACGTGTAATATATACATGATGAATAAGTATTGAATTATTAGTCATTTTTTAGTATAGTAATAATTTTAAAATCTACGTACTATCTCTTTCCTACGTCAGTATATAACCGATTGTTATCAATTACGTGTATTTTACCTATTCAATTTTCTCCGTACAAAGCTGATACGTAATAACAAGATGAATATTCCACGAATTAAGAAACCGACAGACTACCAACCTTTTACCTCGGGTAGACAATAGGTGTTGAATTTCCTTGCCCTTAATGTAAACGGTAAAAAGAAAAAGGTCACCATATAAGGACATCCCATGTAGGCAATCAAAATAAAAGTATCCTTTCCACTCAGTTTTTGACATACTCGGACGCATTTTCCTTCTTTTTACCACGCATGGATGGAATAATGTGTTGCATATAGTGAATAATCAAATTTGAACCTGCTCAAGTTAAAATTGGATTGCAAGAATTTGTGCCTATATTTTCAGTGTAATTTTGATAAATATTTTCAATATTTCCTTACGATTTAGATCCTTATTTGAAAACTTGAGTGCTATTGTAGTTTTCTTAACATTTAATTTCAGTTCAATAAAATTTAAGATTAGCAGGGGAAAAAAAAAAAAGATAATAGTGTCTTTAGGATGGAATTTTCATAAAGAAACAGTTTTTTTCTTTTTCTTTGGGTCAAAGGAAAAAAAGATGCATTAGCCGTCAGGGTTTTAGAAGAATTAGTTTTAACAATAATGAATATCCGTTTTTAATAATAGGGTGAAAAAGAACACAAGAATAATAATTTTTAAAAATTATAAAAGTTGAATATTAGGAAAGAAAGAGCTTCTATCGTCATCCTGTCATTAATCTAATCGATAAAATAAATATAGTAAATAAAATATTAGTAATTTTAGTAATTTGATCACGATCGAATATGGTAGAGCCGTTGAATTGTGATGGACCGATCTCGCTAAAATTAATAGCAGGAACATAGAGTTTTCAGAAAAGAAAGTGTAAAAAAAAAAAAAATACATATAAGAGAATTAAGGAAAATCTACTGTGGTCGGATCCGTAGGCATCTAGACTGAACATAAAGCAATCCTAAAAATAATAAATAATTTTTTTCTTTTCCTTTTTTTTAAATAAATAAGATTTACTCTTTTGTCAGATTTTATTTGAAAATAATAAACTAATATTTAAGAAAATTCTATTCCAAAACTTCAATTTTTAAAATTTCAGTCTTTAAACCCATTATTTAATTTAATTTAATTTTTTTAAACAAAGATCAGTATCTCTTTATCAAATCATTTCACCCAATTGATTTAAAAATTTCATTTTTTTTTCACCCTCGATCACTATGGCTCCATTGTTTAAAAGAAAACGTTCTTAAAAAGATTTTTTTTTTTTTGAAGTATGTCAATATAAAGAGTGGAAAAGATTTCTTGTCAATTGTGATGAATATCAAATAAAATAAGCCATTCTAAATACAAAGATTAACTGTACTATGTTTTTGAAGCAAAAAATAAAAATTAAATTTGTACCATCATAACAAATTTTTGCTTAATGTAGAGCGGATAAATTAATAATAAAAATTGTAGTAATAAAATTAAGTGACCATTATTCCCATCTTTCGTGTGTTTCAAGGAGGTGCCCTTAACTTTTTCAAAAGAATTTGGCCACCCAGATTTCCTTCGTGTTCATGATGGATACCATGCATTAGATTCATATCAAGGCTTTGAATAATTGAGGACAACGTTATTTAATTATTTTTCATTGACAAATTCGTCGCACAACTACAACAATTGAATAATGCGTGATGAATCGGTACTAAAGTTAAAAGTTAGGTTTTTGCGTGGAACTTTTTTTGGTAAAAGTCTGAATTCTTTTGTAACATCTTGGATTCAGACACAAATGGTGAGTGAGGACAATGGATCTGGTGAGTTATTCAAAATAAAGATTCAAAATTGACCGAAAACCGAGACCTAGGGTTCATCATTATAATTCATACCGAATTGAATGAAGCCGCAAAATATGATTTATCTATATTTCATTTTAGTTTTGCGGTTTGGTTTGAAGAAGGTATTCACACTTCGATTCAAGTGGTTGAATTGGACCAAACATTTTTAACAGAGCTGCTTGATTTTAGAGAAAATATATTGGCAGCATTCTTAGTATTTTATTTATTAAGTGGTAGGATATTAATAAATTATTCATTAAATAAAACCTGTAGACAAAGCATATGGGATATTTGTACAAAAATAAATACTTTAAATTTAGCATATTAAAACCCGTTTACTTGAACACATAGGGATTTAAAAGTTATGCTTGAAGATAGTATTAACAGTAATAATATCCCAACATTTACTTCATTTAAAGTTCTATTATTAGAAGTATACAATCCAACATTTATATAAACTTATAAACTGAAGCATTAAACTACATGTATAACTAAAATTATCATTATACCACTATTTAGTTAATCTACCCTACACACACACATATATACATGTTATAGATTCTTGTTAACACACATGTAATCTATATTATATAACACATACGCATATAACATATTGATTATATTATATATCTACATATATAAACATATAATCTAATTATTTATTATAAAATTGTACATGCTATGAGATAAGATATATAACATATAAATAATGTTATACCAATATAATATATGTTTTATACATATATCATATTTTATTTATACTCTATATGTTATGTTTAAACGTATTATATATAAACTAAATTACATATGCTATTTATATAATCTATATGTTAATATAGATTTCTATGATATTCTATATATAATTTATATATTATAACCTGCACACATGCATATATAACTTATTTATTTTGAGTAACAAATAAATTATAGCATGTATAACATATATATTATGTATTTACAACTTATAGATTTTATATATGTATAGATATTATATATATACTCACATATAGCTATATATTATAAATATCTATTATATGTGTTGTGTGATAGTTATATATTGTGTGATAGAAATGGTGGACCAGTGTTGAAGAAGGGTCCATGGACGGCGGCGGTGGATGCGGTGTTGGTGGAATATGTGAAGAAAAATGGAGAAGGGAATTGGAATGCGGTGCAGAAGAATACGCGTTTAGCCCGCTGTGGAAAGAGCTGTCATCTCCGATGGACAAACCATTTAAGGCCAAATTTGAAGAAAGGTGCATTTACTTCTGAAGAAGAGAGATTGATCATTGAGTTGCATTTATGTGATACTTTAACCTTTTTATGTGTGTATATATATAATAACAAGATGATTATTAAGGTGCATGTAAGCTTCTGTCTTCTATTATGTGGATATGCATAAAAATAAATATATATTGATCATTTGTTTATAGAAACACTAAAACATAGGTTTAGAAATAAAACATTGGTTACGTTTCGTGATGACCATTACGGTGCACCATCTTAACTTGAAAAGTGGATGTAAAGATTTGTGGATTCATTTATCACCATTTAGCCATACAGTGGTCTTCATATCTTAAGATGGTGGCTGTAGCTAGTAGCTAGTAGATGCAAAACAAACCAAATCACAAATTATTCAAATTCAACTTAATTTTTACTTAAATTTGATTTGAGAATAATCAAATAAAGCTCGAATGCAAACTACGGAAGTAATTTATTAATTCAAGCTTGAATTTTATGGTGCTCAACATGATTAGCTCGCTGGCCTAATTGAGTATGCAAATTGCAAGTAAATCAAAATCAAGTCAAGTATAAATATTAATCGAATTCGAGTACAATTTAAATATTAATGTTATTTTTTTCAAAATTGAAATTATTTTTCTAATAAATTGAATATAAATGAGTTTAATCGAGACAAACTTGACTTTATGTGGTTTTCATTTTAACTTAAAATTTATAACTTCATTGAATTTGAATTTTGGAATTTTAAATCGAGTTTTGAGTTCAAAACTATGCCACATAGTCTTGATTCACTTGCAATTTTAGTGGCTGGTAGTTTGTGTTATGATTAATCTATTTGGGTCTAATAAGATGGTGTCTTAAGACCTAAACTTATAACAAGATTTACTTATTAACCGTAGAACCTAAACCTATAGCCCGGTTTGGTGCCTGTGTGTTTCATGCAGATTAAAAGAATTTTAATAAATATATAATAGTTATAAAACCTCTATTTAAAAGACACGTTTCTAATATTGTCTTCGATTTGCACGACGCATATAATGGAAATTATATAGAAACCATGCTTAAACTTGCAAAAATAGCTTTCTATATGTAAGTTAAATCTATAAATACATTTGACGAAAGCACAATAGCCCAAAAATTCAATCACTGATTTAGGCTTTATTATGGCATAATTGTTCTGTCACTCATTTTATGGCACTACATGGTTAACTTGAACTAAATTTGATTAATATGTTTAATTTGTTTTTACAAAAAAAATATATATATATATATAAGTGATATCACCTACAAGATTTAGACACAATAAATATGATTAAATAGATGACTATACAAATTAAGGTGTTACGGTCCCACATCGATTCCATAAGAAATTATGGAATGATACTTAACCTTGGAGGGCTCTCCCATTTGATAGGCTAGCCTTAAATGTTATATATATATATTATAACATTGTAACACAGTAGGAAAAAAAAAAGGAACAAAGAGAAAAGGAAAAGAAAAATAAAAACAAAGCCTGCTGCAAACCTCGATCAATCACTATTAAACTATGAAAATTTGGAAGCTTTTTATATTAAGTAGCCAACGTGTCGTCGCTCAATAGAAGAGGACAAGTAGTTACAAAAAAAATAATAAAAATTAGAGCACTTATAATATGATGGAAAGAGGAGGATGAGAAGTATTGAGAGAATAGAGAGAGAAATGTGGCAAAAAAAAAAAAAAAAAGAGTAGTTACTATATAATGGAGAGGAGGTAAAAATATTTACTGTTTCAGTCATTATGTCTCAATTCTATCCTGAGTAATGATAAAGTGACACTTGTTAAATGCAGTTAAAAAATAAAAATATTCTTAAAATAAAGTAAACAATTACTACACTCTATGTACATTTATCATATTATTATTACTTAGGACGGGGTTTGGATACTTTAGGTGGGACAACAAAATTTTTTTAGGAGAGAAGAGGGAGTGGTTACAATATAATGAAGAGGAGGGGCATCTACTTGAGTCAAGTTACTTACAACCTACAACCTACAATTTTTATACGTAACATACCATACTTATAACTTTTTAAATAAACCTATAATTTTGTTATAAGATCTAATGATAGATCTTGCATCTTTTCTATAAGTGACTTAATCCAAATTCAACCCAAAGAGGAGAAGGAGTACCGAGAGGATGAAGAGAGAAAAAAAGTGGAAAAGAATCCAATAAATATGAATAGGTTAAAATTAGTAAGCATCAAACTACATCAAACTATAGTAAATATATATTACACGAATCAGTGGACTGGGTTAATAAATACTAATAGGTTTATAAATACTTCACTGGGGTTTTTGGGGTACATCCATTAATCCATTTATTTAACACGATTAAATTATACTAACTGGGCCATAAACTTACTGTAATGGGCCCAAGTAGAAATTTCGCAGAAGATGTCCATGTATTGTCTTCGTTAGCCGTTACCATCTTCGTCTCTCGAGTCTTGTCCTCTGGATGTCCTTGAAAATTTCAATTTCACTCTCAGTGTCGGTTGTAGCTTCAACTGATTCTTCAGACCACCAAAACAGCAACAATGGAGAAACTAAGGAGAGTAGTTAACGAAATAGCCTTCACTCACCCTCATCACTTCTCCAATTTACCTCTTCTTCACCGCTCTTTAATTCCCATCCTCTCTTTAGCTTCCTCTTTCTACAAAGTCATTCTCTCTCTCCGCCACTCTCTCTATCACCACGGCATCTTCTCTAAACGCCAGTAAATCTCTCTTTCCCTCACACACTAAAATTTTGATGAAAATGTCCATGAGATGGCTTCAATTTGATATTTCTTTTCTGGTCTCGGGTCGATTTAGCACAGTATGTTTTATTATACAACTTTAATGGAATTAGTATTAGTGAGGGAATAGCATACAACTTTGATATGATTTATTTTGTTAATTTTTTTTATTTAAATGAGCATTTTTTGGGAAAAAACCCAATAGGCTTAAGTTTGGGTAAGAAATGACAATTCATTATTGTTTTGTGATAAGAATTCTTTATAAAACAGTTATTACGGTAATAAGAGTAGGGTCGTAATGGAATTTTATTATAGCTAAATAAATAAACAGTAAATTTTGAGATGATCTAGTTGAAAACTCTAACTTCGAATAGGTTCATCGTAAATTCTGCTGATGAAATTGATTGATTATTGAAGTTTCTATACCTTAACTTTGCCCCTAATTTTTAATTAACTTGGGTGTTTAGTTCAGTATTATAAATGACATCAACTAGTATGTAGTAAATTGATATATTCAAAATTTAGATGGTTAATTGCTAAAAGGGTAAAAGTTTAGGTACTAAAACGTGACATTTATTTATTACTAATTTGTTTTTGCTTGGTTAGAATAACATTTCAGTACAGCCTCCAGTTTGAGGTCTTTATGAGGAGTTACCTTATCAGTTTGAAATGTTTGATGCCCTGTACTTATAGTGTTGGTTGTTTCATTTGTGGTGGTTGTGAGATTACCTTTGCCAGTAATAAGTGTGGGGAATTTGACTTGGGGAGGCAATGGGAAGACGCCTATGGTTGAGTATATTGCTACTTGGCTGGCAGATATTGGGATTTCATCACTCATTCTCACTCGGGTATCTAATCAACCTCTTCTCTGCTATTTTTGTCTAAGAGATCATCCTTGTATTCTGGTATGTTTAAAATTGTAAGAATTGTTTCTTTATATTAATCCATGATTGGAGTTCTCTTCTGTTTGTTGTTCCATAGGGAATGCATATGTTTGAATACAGTCATTGGAAAACCTGTTTGGTGTATCCCAGGCTTTGGTGTTTTGTCATACTTAATCTGACCCTCACTCAGATGCTGAGGGTGTTGGATAACTCCCACTACTGGAATCCTTTTATACAATGTTTCTTGTTAGATTTTGAGTGCATTATTCGAGAATATAGCAACTGTACATTTAGACCAAATTCAGCTACCTGTTGCTGTGCTGACATGTTGTTGATAAGTCAATATGTAAGATAGGAGAGATATTTTCATGTTGATATGCTACTGCTTGACTGTAGTATCTAACTTTACGGAGCAGGGCTACAGTGGAGGTGATGAAGCTAGAATGCTTCAAAGACATCTCCATGGGAAATCGGTACAAATTGGTGTAGGTGCTGATCGTGCAGCAACTGCTACTACTTTCATAGCAAAATATGGGTGCTCTGATCCCCGTGTTAAGTCATGCTTCGAGAGAGTTAGTGATGAGAAGGTTGAAAGCTATGATCACTGTGATGGAATTGGTGCTGTCTTACTTGATGATGGAATGCAGGTATAAGACTGTTGATTTCATTTTTTTCCTATTGTATTGGTAATGCATTTGGCAAATTAGTTTTTATAACCAGTTTGTTCACCCGAGTAAGGTACACGTCTCAATATCCATGACGACTTCACTGGGGTTGTTTGCTCTTTAACTTATGATTGACGTCCATGACTGATAAAAGTCGTTAGTAACACTTTTGTTTACTTTCCGGTAGGTAGCATTGGCGCTTGAAGCGTGATGTGGATATTGTAATGGTTAATGCATTAAGGCCTTGGGGTAATGGTCGATTGCTTCCAGTGGGACCTCTAAGAGAACCTCTGATGGCCCTTAGACGAGCAGATATTGTTGTAGTCCATCATAGTGATTTGGTAATATTTACATAGTTCATCGTGCCCTATATGCATTTTCTTGTGGGTTATGTAACTGTTTTCCTTCATGTTATGAACCTTTATCTTGAGATATTTGCTGGTGGCCATGCAGGCAAACAAATGGGATCTCCAGTCGTTGAGTTTATGATCCGGGAAGTCAAAGACTCTATCCCTATTTTCTTCACTAGAATGTCTCCAGCATACTTGTTTGAAGTGGGGAATGTTATTGCCACCTTACCTTTAGGAGCACTATCTAAAAATGTTGTATTATGTGTCTCTGCGATTGGTTCTGCAGATGCCTTTGTTCAGGTTATTGAAAAGGTACTTGCTGTGCATTCTTATATTTGATTAACGAAATATGGTTGTACATGCTAGAAATTTCATGGTCTGATCCTGTTCGAATCCTTCTTCTTCCGGTTTGAAATATCTGAATATGTTTGCAGCTTGGAGCATGTTTTGTGGATCGGATTGACTTCAGTGATCATCACTTATTTCAACTCAAGGTACAGTTGATTTCCATTGCCTTCAAACTTTAGATGTCATCAAGTGCTTAGTCTTTGTGCTGAATGCTGACATATCTCTTCGTCTGGATTATGGCAGATTGAACCTCAGTTCTCTGTGGTGGCCACACTGAAACAAACCCCCCCCCCAGCCACCACACACACACACACACACACACACACACACAAAAAAGGAAAAAAAAAATTGAACGGAATAAATAAATATATAAATAAGAAAGCAAAGAAGGAAAAAGAACCTCAGTTCTCTATCCTCTCAAAATGGGAACCAGTCCTAGAAATTTTAAATCTTATGACTCCTTTTCTTAAAACAAAACATCTAGTAGCAGCTGGAATTCTTACATATGTGAAGTCTTGTCTCATTTCCTTGTTTTGGTCTGATGTTTGTATTCATATATACTTATTTTCCCAGGATGTTGAGATAATTAAGATGCAACTTGCTAAGCTGGAGAAAGAATTTGCTTCCAGGCCAATCATCATTGTTACAGAAAAGGTGGGTGAATAAAGGAAATGATTCCATTTTGTTCTGCCACATGCAAAACATTGTGTACTTCCTATAGGTGAAGCTGTGGACAAGAACAACATTAGTAATATTGTCATTTTAGTCATGATTCTTGGTTTCAATTTCTACCCTACAAAGTCCCATTTATGCTGCATTATCAGGACACCCATTCCAGTCACATGATGTGTTCAATGAGATATCAGATCTTGCAATTGCATGGAATTTAGGAGGATATAATAAATGGTGCTTTAAAAAATTTGAGTGGTTAGAATGTAGGATCAGATCAATAATGTAAAAGCATTACTTATAAAAAATATGTCATTGCTATATATAAGCTCAAATTCTATGTTGGCAGGACTATTATAGAGACCGAGAGATCTTTATGTGCTTGCAACCTTATAAAGTTTGGGTTCTACGTGCTGATTGCAATTCGTACCTTATGATGGAAGCACTGAAAACTGTTTCAAGGAATTGCTGAAGGAGTTGCTCATGATCAAATAGACCTTAATATTGAAAATGAAGCCTTACCCAAAAGGGTAATGTAAGATCAACACTTGAAATCTGTCTTACATGTCTCTTTGAGACATCCTATAAGTTGGACCGTGCATGGAAGACATTTTATTGATTTTTGTATTTTGCAATTGATACATAGAAGATTAGCATGGCCGCCATGCAAGAACACACAGAAAAATCTATGTATTTTATGTTGTTGAATCTTCTTTCAAGTTGCAAGGTGGGGTTATAACTCGCGTAGTCGCCTTGGTCACCAGATGTTATTAAATTGTAATTGTATTAGGACGAATCCTTGTAAAATTGACCACATATGTAATGGATGTTTTGCATCTTGGTTTTCTTTCCTCCCCCTTTTGTTATTCTTTACACGTGTTTTCATTATTTATGAATCCTAATGACATAGCCTTGTACTCTACATGAGTTTTTATCGTTTGTGAATCCTAATGAAATAATTTTATGAAAGCATCCACTACCCGATATTGGGGATAAATCCTGATGACATATGTTTCCAGACGTTGGTAAATTGTAATTGTATTATAGGATGAATCCTTGTAGAACGGACCACATGTAACGGATGTTTTGCATATTGGTTTTCTTTGTGCGTCCTAATGACTTGAAACAAAAATGCGGTGAGCGTGGATCGAACACGCGACCTTCAGATCTTCAGTCTGACGCTCTCCCAACTGAGCTATCCCCGCTTGAATGACTTTTTATCTTCTCCAATATAAATATTTTTTATTCCTAAATTCTTCGACCAACTTAATTATCTGAACTACGACTATTTTCTAGAGATGATTCACCAGAACATTGGCTTGATGCAGATAAATTTTCCTTCTTAAAATATCAGAACAAACCTGTACGATTCAAAGGAAGCCTATGCATTTAATGGTGGAAAAACTTAGTTTTACGAAAATATCTTTCAAGAAATTGCAATTTACAACTTGTTTTTCACGGATTTGACTGATTTATTGGTCGAAAACATTTGCCAACTTTTTAATATTTTGACTTAATAATATCTTTAATTATGATATTATATTTATATAATAGATTTTATAACACATTATTATTTTATTAATATAATAACAAATGATTAATTTATTTCAATACCATTTGATTGATATATAATATATATTATACTTATCATAAGACGATTTACGTTGTGTAGTTAATTACATATACTATACAATAATATAGTACTAATGACAGCTATATAATAATATATATTTTGAATTATGTCATTTATTAATAATAAATATAACTGATCATCTAATATCAATTATGATATATAATATATTCAATTAACTAGTGATGTTTTTATTGTCATTTAAAATACTATATTATTAACTTCTAATATGGAATGCACTATAATTTATAACTTTAATAAATAGATTGATGTATAAGTAATAGAGCTGCAAATGAGCTAAGCTGAGTCGAGCCGAGTTGAGCTGAGCCAAGACGAGCTTTTAAAGGCTCGGGTTCAACTCATTTAAAATTTAGGGAGCTCGAGTTGAGCTTGAAATTGGAGCTCGAGCTCGACTCATTTGTGAAACTTGTATGAGTTGAGCCAAGTTTTATTTATTTTTTATCTAGCCTAATGAGTTTTTATCGAGCCTGAAATTTAGTTCAAACTTGACAAAATTAGATAGCTCGTTTTCTTTTCTTTTTTTTAAACCTAAAATATATAATATAAGTGATGCTACAATATTATACATAATTATTAAATAGAAATTAGTTTTTATTGTTTTAATTATATAATATTCATATATAAAAAAATTCACAAATCTACCAACGAGCTTATTAAAGAGTCTGTTGACAAGCCTAGTTGTGAGTCTGCTCACGATTTCAAATGAGTTTGTTCATAAATCAGTTCGCAAGCCTAAATCAAAGCTCGAGTTCGGCTTGTTTAGATAAATAAATTTTATTTTAGACTTAGACTCGGCTTGTTTACTAATCAAGCTCAAGTAGATATATGTGCATCTCCATGAGTATGGAAAATATATCTATATGCACAAATCATTATTAAAAATATAAATAATAATTAATTGACCACTTTCACTAAAACAAATTAATGAGAAAAAGATGCCTAAAATTTGTTACAACATGATGGTAAAGCCTGAAACCCGCGCAAACATTATAAATAGGATTGTAAACCCTCTTTTACAAATCAATCCTACGAAAATTGATTTGTTGTAATAGGAGTAAGGACTGAGGAGCATCATTCTAATGTCATGGGAAATTTTGTGTAAGAACTTAAACCCTTCCCAAGTTCAATTACGATTTGCTTTAATATGACAAAACCTATAGATTTGAATTAGACAGAAGTTTGAAAATTTGATCTTCCATCCATCCGAAAATAAACCATAAGCCCTAACTTCACCTCACCCCAAATGAAATAAAAGGCTGCTGTCATAATCCAACTTGAATCCTAAGGGTAAATTGATAATTAAACAAAGTCTTCGGAAACTTGCATTTTGGCTTTAGATAGTAAGAATAAGGAGTCGTCGAAAACTAATATATAATTAGAAATTAATTATAGCCTTAGAATGAAAATACTCTCACTCTTAATATATAAACATTAATGATTTATAAAGTAGGGAGGATATTACATGTATAATGTAGTTTAGAAAAAAAATCCATAAAACCATATTGTAAAAAAAAAAAAAAGTACAAGAATAGTGTTGCTATATCACACCTAATTTTTTTACTTAAAAATTACATGTATATCGCATGTTGATTGTACGATACACTTTGAATGTGTATCATATGATACAGGCCATGTGATACTCCTCAAATATAGATAATGAAACTCTAATTACGGAGATGCTTTTTAGTGTAGTGGCTTGGAGTTCTTTAAGCGTACTCTATGCAAAGTAATCCCATGATAATGACCCCCTAAGAAGTGTTGGCACCAAAAGGAAAAAACCATACGTCGTGTGACTAAAGCGGATAATACCTCAGTGGGCAGAGTTCTGGGGCATTACATGTGATATCAAAGTAGTTCACCAGCCGGACGTGAAAGAATGTCATCCTTACTTGGTGTGGTTATGGACCTGTGTAACGAAACTGATAAGGATGTCAGTTCTATAAGTAGGAGAATACGTGATACCCCTCAAATATAGATAGTAAATTTTAATCATAAAGATGCTTTTTGATGTAGTGGCTTGGAGTTCGTCGAAACCCTAAAGTTAGACGTGCTCTGTGCAGAGCAATTCCATGATAGCTAACTCCCCGAAGTGTTGGTATCAAAAGAACAAAACCGTGCGACATATGGCTAAAGCAGACAATATCTCAGTAGGTAGAGTTTTGACGCGTTATAGGTCAATATTTGTATCGCACAACCATTGTGCGATACAGAAGCTTGTAAATTTTTTTCCTATGTCGCTATATCCATACTCGAAGATGTAATATAAGTATAAATATTGGTATCTTTATTCCAAGATGCGACATAACAATACTATTTTGGCAATTTTTTTTGTATAATTGGTATTTATGTATAAAAAAAAAACCCTAGACATGTGTTCTACTCTAAAGCAGGATTTAGATAACTTATACAAAATACCTTTACAAGTGTTTAACATTTTTTAAGCTCTTGAAAATTTTCTAGAAAAGCCAAATAACCTAGGAGCATCGATTAAAGAGGAAATACAATGTGGTGGTTGGTCAACCTAATTTAGCAAGTGGGTTGCCACCCATTATTTATTATTGATGTTGCATGTGATGAACTATAGCACTATAGCACAACCTTGATTGACCACTTCTAATGATCACAACTCCTTTTTTTTTTTTCACCCAACCAAAACTGCATTCTAATTAACTAGCTAACCTAATTTTCACAACTTAAGCATACATTAAGCCTCTTAATTTGCTCAGATCAATTGAAATAAAAATTAAAAATAATTTATTACATATATTCAAGATTTATTAAATATTCTATAACTTTTGAATTTTGAGAACACTTATTGCTATTGTACTTGAATATAAGTAGGCAAAGATTAAAAAAAATTATACTAAAAACCGTATTATTAGTAATAAACTAGGAATGTTGTAATTTTGCATGTATTTCATATAGAGTTCTATCACCTTAAAATACTTATTTTAGCATGACTTCAACTTATCAATTGTAGTATTTAACTGAGAATATAACCAAAAATACTACTATTGATTGTTTAGTTGATTCAAAATAAATAAAAAATTACTTAAACGTGCTTTATATATATCATATATATATAGAGAGAGAGAGACACACACACACACACATACACACATATTCACACACACAACATACACGTACACATATTATAGATATTTATTAAACATGTAATATGATATACATGCTACACATGTAATCTATATTGTATAACACATAGATATAAAGACATATATATTTAGGAATTTCTTCTATAAGTTATATGATATATATAATATAAACATTATTGTAGTTATAAACATTATACATATCAATATAATATAGTAAGACATAATTCTTATTATATATATACTTTATATGTTATATATTAAATGTTCATATTATATAATATATGCAATACATATATATATATATATATATACATTGTTCGTATAATTACATATATAATCTATATATTATAACACACACATAGATATTTAACTTGTTTATTTAATATAGTAGATGGATTGTAACATATATACACAGCATATGGATTATATATTTATAATCTATACATTTTAGATATGTCTAGATATATTATATATATGCATCTATGTTATAAGTATTTGTTATATATATTTTCTATATATATATATATATATTATGATATATATCTATAAGATATACGTTACATGTAATTTATATTTCAGTTTTATATAAACTTTGCAAGTTATATGTACAATTCTTTAGATAATCTATACAACTAATTGTAAATGTTATATATAATCTATAGTTTAATATAGATACATAGTCTTTGTTACGTTTTAGGTATATACATATCAGCATAATCTATTCTATATATATCCCTTTCATGTTACGTATATGTCTTATATATAATCTACACAATATGTATTATACATTTGATATAATTTATATATTATCATGTATAAACTACGCATTTTATAATCTATTGATTATTTATATAAATAGGTTATATATTTTTATACAAATATATGATATAAATATTTGTTATATATGTTATTTGACATAAGTAAAAAAGGATGAGGGATCAAAAAAAATAATTAAAGAATAAGAACAAAGGAAATTCACGGGCAAACAAGAAAGGAAAGAAAACAAAAAGGAGAAAAACCCGGAAGGCAAAAACAAATGAACATGAAAAATGTGGAAGGAAACAGGAGAATCAGACATTAAAAGACGGAAGAAAAATCACGGGATTACTATTCGGCACTGTAGCATAGGGCACTGTAGCAATTTTTAGGGTACTGTAGCACTTTTAGGTTATTGTGTTACTATAGTAGTAGGTTATATAGCACTTTTTACTGTTTTAGTTCTGCAAAAATTTTTTATAAAAGGCAAGCAAGATTTTGAGTTTAAGTACGAAGAAAAATAGAAAAGGAAAAAATATTAGGGAGTATTTGAGTGTTTTGTGAGAAAAATTTCTGAGTGTTTGAGTCCTGTAAGTGTATCTTTGTAACATACCTCCATCATATTCAATAAAGCTTTTGTAAGTTTTCCTTAACCATGTCCGGCTAATTTTCCTTTTAAGGTATAAAAGTAACCATGCTCTAAAACCTTATTAGACATTTGTATCATGCGATAAGGTTTATAGCATGGGTAAACAAATTAAGGCACCTTACTTGGATAGTAAAGCTCTGGTTCCTTTAGAAATTATACCAAAATGATCGGCCTAAAAACACTTTGATAAGGTTGTCTGAGGCAGAGTTTGCTGTGATTTAGCCTTATGGGTTATGGCGTGGACATGAGGTTTATTTTCTAGAGAAAATATTGCTCCACTAATCAACCATTTTCGCTTTAATTGTTTACTCCTGCCATGAAATTTTTTCCCGTCACAAAGATCTTGATTTTAGTATCAGAGCCTTGTTATCTTTATATCTTAAAACTTTGTTTAACAGTTTCATTTAAGTTATCCAACTTTATGTTATATGATTTTCGGTTTTGTTACTACTTTATTGTTATCATTATCCAGCTTTATTATTATATTTAGTTCTTATATTCTGTTTAGATTTAAATCTCTGTCTTGTTTAATTTTATTGTTTAATATCAGTTGTTTATTTCTTTACTATTTTTACTTAGCTTTATCTGTTTATATTTGGTTGTTTAATTATTGTTTTACATACTGTTTAATTTTAATAATTGTCTAACTTATATTTTATGACTCTTATGCATATGTTTATATTATAGAAGAAACATTTCTGTTGAAGAAATTTTAAATAATATGTTTGATTATGAATGATTGTAGTGAATGTTGTTTATTAAGGAATACATCAAGGACCAAGGAAAGGAAATTAAAAGGCTAAGGGATATTATAAAGAGAACAAAAGGATATATAGAACAGTTTGAAAGTCTTTTGGAGTTACACTTTGAGGACCCAACTCCAAGGAACATGAACTTTATAAGTACCCAACAAAGAATAAGGATATACAGTAATTTACATAGTAATTATAATTTTATTGAAGAAATAAGGTGTAGAATAAAGATTTGCGAAGATAATATAATAACGTTCACAGGATGATATGGTTTTAAATTTTACGTTTATTTGGTATCTTTGTATAATAGCGTAATTTCTGATATAGTAGATGTAATATGTGATATAATATATTTGCTAATAAATTTTAGAAAACATTTGATGTTTAAAGATTATGATACATAGATATATAGAGTATATTAAAAGGTATAAAGATGCAATAAAAATGTATAAGAATCTTGTAAAAGATATAGAAAAGATTTAGAAAAGGTTAACAGAAAATGATAGAATTAGAACGAAGGTTAAAAGGAAATATAATAAAACCAACTACATGTTCACATTTAGATTTATTATGGATGTAATTTACACAAGAGAAAAAAAATAATAAGGTATAATGAACTGATAAGATATTATGAAGGATTGATAAGTAACATGATGGTGTGATGCATAATTTTGTTGAATACATAAAGAAAAAAACCAAAGAATAAAAAGGGTAAAGGATCACATAAAGGAAGAACAAGGGAGATTAGAATTCTAGAAAAATGATATAAAAGGAATTGAAAAGACATTAGAAAAGGGAAAATATCAGGCCGAATATGAAGAAAAAAGCATCATAAAACGACTCTTTTAATCATAAACCAAATTGAAAAGGATATAGAAAGGATAACTCAAAAGATAAATTATTATGAAGGATTGGTTATAAGCATGACAAAATGAGTGCAAGTTTTGATAGGATTATAGGAAGTAGTAATTATGATGGAAGCTGTAATTATGATAGGAAGCTTTATGATTTCTTGCAATTAGTAGATAATTTAGAAATTTTAAGTGTACAAAAAGTAGAGAGTTATATTAGATAGTTAGGTTTAGAGATAGAGGTTAATCTCACAAACTTGAATGAAAATTAAGGAAATAGGAGAAGAGTTCATACACATCCACCAGTTTTTAGCAAAGGATAAGCTCTATATATATATAAAGGAAGGTTTTGAAAGATACCTTATAGATTTAAAAGACAAAGAAGGCATAAATAGATTAGGAAAACAATTAAGTCAGATTAGGTTAATAGATCCTTGCATATTACCTAGTACAAAACTTCATGAGTAGGAATTTTGATTGGCTAAATCTAGAAATCAAGGAGCATAATAAGATACAAGTAGGAAATAGTAGTTTTTCTCATCTTTGTTATTTTAAGCATTCACCACATTTGTTGCATTCAGTTCACGAGCAGTTAAATAGCATAGTAGACTTAATTGTATCTTTTACGCATGTGTTCACAAGGATTTAGACACTCTTTACAAAGCTCACAAATTTTTAGGAAATTAGATGAAAGTGAAAGATAAACAGGTAAAGGAGATAATAGATAAGGTTGACTATATAAAGCAAACGCAGGTCGATATAGAAAGAAAGTTAAAGGAGTTAGAACATATAAAGGCTATAAGACAAGCATAGACAGAATAAGTAAAAAGAAATCAAGATCTAGTAATAAAGGAATTAAGAAAAGAAGCAACAAGGTTAGTTGATTTAGGAAAAGGAACAGAAAGAATGGTAGGAAATAAAAAAGACATTCTTAGGATGACCGATCATGGTGGCTTAGATGCAGTCGAAGACTACATATTTGCCTTAGAAGACACAAAGGAATTTTAGGAGGAAAGGTCCTAGTTATGTTAATGGATAAATCATGAAAAGGCGATATAAGAAAGGCCATATTTGCAACCATAGAGATAGTTGTAAACAGTAGAAAGGGATTGTTCTACTGTGCACCTAATTTCATGGTTTCAATAAATAATCTCAGCAACATTGAGATAAGACTTCAAAGTAAAGGATATGAAGATCACATAGGTGAGAACTTGCTTATAGATATTGGCTTTATTTGTAAAACAACAAATAATAGTGAAATATCTTATAAGCTCGACATAAAAGGAATCATATATGCTATGGAAACAAAAGGAATAAAGATGATAGAACCCATGGAAATATATTCTTCTGCTTTAGAAGGAGAAGAATGGAATGTAAACAGGAACATGGCAAGTGAGACACAAAGAGTTCCTACAGGGAGTTTGATGTATCCAAACCCAGATGGCACATACTCATTAAGATTTAGGTCATATGATGACAGACCAAGATCCAAAGGAGATGAGGATGATGAGTCAAATAATTTTAATCAAACCTTGGGAGAAAGAGGAACATTAGGAATGATGAAAGTGTCAGAACAAATAGACATTTTAGGATGGAAAAGGGATAGGATGTCAACTTCTAGTTGTGTTGATGACACAATTAGGAAGATAAAGGAAATGGAGAGGTATCTTAATGCTAGATACAATTCCCATGCACAAAAAATAAAGGCTAACCAATGGAGTCTTAAAAAGGAAGATGAAGATACAAATGGTGAAGAACCATTAAGGCCAATTCAGTATTGGAAAGATGGTTTTTTAATAAAACATGAAGAAGATCCCATTCCTTTGAAATATGGTTATAAGAAAAAGGAATTTTAGGAGAAATGCAAGAAGTAAAGTTTGAAAAGAAAACAGAACAAGGAGATATTTACTGTTTTGGAAAGGAAAATCAAGAAAGAGAAATCTTGTTAGAACTGGCAGATGAAGTAATGCAAATAGAATAAGATTTTGAGACAGATTCAAGATCACAAGAGATATTGAAACTTTAACACATGTATTTGGAAATGCCATGATGGACACAATGAAGGTTTGGGATCTAACACAGTTTCCTCTGTAGTAACACATAGAGGACAAGACATGTGGGAAGGGATCCCAAGCAGAGTACCTTATACTCACTATGTTGAAAGAGAAACATGAGATAGGATGTGTAAAGGAAAAAGAATGTCATTTGAAACATTGGATAAAAGGAATTTGATAGACAATGGAAGAATCTTCAATATGAGTACACATGATCCGCAAAGTTGGGGACCCTTGGTAGATAATTGGACACAAATGGTTGTCAGAACTTGGAGAGATAGTCCTTTAATAGAAGATACAGATCAGATGTACATATATTTAGAGTCTTTTTTAGGAGAAACAGCAAGAGCAATGTGAAAGTCTTATAAGAAAAATTTTCCACAACGCGTAGCTACAACAAGGCTTTAGGGGCAAATTCATATAATTTTTGTAGTAAGATAAAGGTAGTATTAACTAGGGAAGCATCGCAGATTGGTGGATATGACCAACAAAGGGATGCTATAAGAAATTTAGAACAATTGCAAATAAAGAATTGATATTTTGTTAAAAGGTATATACAAGAGTTTTTCTATAATTGCACCATTGCTAGATGCTATTATGAAAAACTGATAGCAGACAATTGTTTTTAAAGTTACAGGACCATTAGGAGCAAAAGTGTACAAAGAATGGAAAGAAAAGGTCGAACAACTCTTAGAGAAGAGTTAGATAACTTACAACTGGGAAAGTTTCTTGTAGATAAGTTAATAGAAAAATGTACACTTTACAAATAAATAGGCAATTGAAAGGAGGAAATTATAATTTCTGTCAAACTATTTATACACCACAGGTATATGAAGCAAATGATAGAAACAAAAGGAGGCCAAAACCTAAATACAAGCCTAAAAAGAAATATTTTACAAAGAAAATAAGGCAAAAAAGCCATGGTTAAAACAAGATAGGCACGTAAGGAAATATAATAAGAACAGGGTTTACAACAATAAGTTAAAGTGTTACACTTGTAACGAGGAAGGACACATGGCAAAGGCATGTCTAAAAGGCATAATAGTAACACTATGGCTAGCATTCTAGTGCAGTGCATGAATCAAGATATTTTGGCAATAGATAAAGATATGAGTGATACGGAAACAATAGGTTCAATAATAGATCCACAAGGAATGATGATAGAGGAACCTGATAGTGAGGATGAAAATGATATTATAGGTATGTTCTTAAATCAAAATTATCGGAATCCTTACAAAGAACAAATAAGGATAAAATATCAAGATGAAAAGGTTGAATTGCTAAATAGGATGTTATAAGACATATGGAATATAATGATGAACATAGGAGAAAACATAAAAGGTTGTAGGCATAATTAGACTCAAGGAAGTGGATCAAAAGACTATCCATGCAAATTTTATTTTGGATATATCGATAACAAAACTCAGATACCAGTGCAAAAGCTGTATGATGGAATCTTGTAAAATATGCTTAGAACAAAGAAATGAAAGGTTTGTAGTCAATTAAAGTTCTCAACAAGATGCAATAGGAGAAAGAATAATGACGATTGACAATAAGATAGATAGGATAGAAGAAGAACTACAATGCATAAAAGAAAGGATAACAATTTTAGAAAAAGGAAAGGTAAAGAATAATATGAACAAATGAATAATAATAAGAGAAGAAGGAGTGGCCATGAAGATACAAAAACTATATGGGAGCAGCCAACACGTCTTTGGAAAGGATAAAAGATGAAAAGATCAAGGAGTTAAAGATGTCGAGTCCAGAAGAGAGACATATTACAAAGTTTGTAGGTATATATATTAGGATAAGGTTATTCTTAAGACACAAACTATAGAACTAGATGCATTAATATATACATGTAGTACTAGAAACATGATAGATGAAAGGATATCACCTGTAGATGAAGTAGATCAAATTGATATATGTAGAATTAGTTCAGATATTCATGTAAATAAAACAAAGGAATGTAGGTGTATAAAGAAACATAGAGTAAGTTTTTTCACAAGAGAAAATGGATTGTACCTATGCATAGTGGAATGATATAATTATGGAATTTTGGTAGTTCAAAAATTAGATGTATAATAGGAGTAGATTTTCTTTTAAGTAATCACCATTGTATCTTGATCATTAGATATATTGTAAATATTTTAGGACATTTACCATAGTATGTCAAAATTATTTAGAAAATACATAACTAGATATTAGATGTTGCAAAGGCGTAATAAAAAGGATTACGAATGCCAAAGGTTAGGAGAATGTCAAGGAAAGGAAAATGGTAACAAGAGATAGAAGAAAATTCAAAGGAATCTGAAGAATTAAAAGAATTCTTAGAAGAAGAAATTGAATGGAAGAAATAGAAATAAATAAAGGAAAAATGGGAAAATGGGAAAATGTATACAGGATTTTGGAAAATTCATGTTTAGAAACAGATTACCAAGATCTTGATCAAATCATTGGTAGCCTGGAGAAAGAAGAAATTTTTGGAGAAAACCCAACAAGGTTTTGAGAAAGGAATAAGATAGTATGTAAATTAGATATAATAAACCCTAGCTAAAGGACTTACTTTAGAGCAATAGAGTGTGATAATTTAGATAGAGATGATTTTGAAATGCACAAAGAAATTAATGAAATTAAGGGTCATAGAAAGGTAGACAGTCAATACAAAAGTCTTGCATTCATTGTCAGAAAAAGGAGTGAAATAGCAAGAGGAAAATCAAGGATGGTAATAGATTATAGGAAATTGAATGAAAACACAAGGGATGATTCTTATAATATTCCTAACAAAACTGAATTAGTTAACAAAATATAAAATTGTCACATATTCAGTAAATTTGATTGTACGTCAGGACTTTAGCAGGTAAAAATGGATGAAGAGTCACAACCATGAACTGCCTTTACCTGTCCATAAGGACATTTTCAATAGAAAGTTATGCCATTTGGATTAAAAAATGCATCTTTAATTTTTCAAAGGAAAATAGATATAACTTTTCAAAATCTAAAGGATTTCACTGCAATATATGTGGATGATGTTCTTGTTTTTTCCAAAAGCAAACATGAACACATAGGGCATTTAAAGATCGTGCTTTTAGAATTTCAAAGATAGGGAATAGTAATAAGCACAAAAAAGGCGCAGTTTTTTAAAAGGAATATTGAATTTTTAGGAGTAGAAATAGAGAAGGAAAAATCAAACTACAAGAACATATAGTTAAAAAGGTGATAGAATTTCTTGAACAAATGAAAAAAAAAGCAATTACAAGCATTTTTAGGTTTACTAAATTATGCAAGACCTTTCATAAAAGATTTGAATTCTTTAATATGACCTTTTGACAACAAGATTTCAAGTTTAAAAGTTTGTCCCAAGAAGATATAAAACAAATAAGGAAAATAAAGGAAAAAATCAAAAGGTTATCAAGGTTAAGATTACCCATAGACACAGACTTCTTGATAGTTGAAAGTGATAGATGTGATATGAGATATGGAGGAATTTTGTTAAGAAAACCTAATAAATATGCTGAAAGAAAAACTGAAGAAATTTACAGGTATATAAGTGGAAAGTTTAAGGAAAAGAATTTATCAAGTATAGATAGAGAAATAATGGTTGTTATAAATTGCTTAGATAATTTATATAGATTGTGTTATATATATATATATATATTTATGCAATATACATTATATATAAATCATACTTTATATATTCTATATAAATTATACATATATATTATATGTAATCTACTCACTTTATTAATATTCTATATGTCATTTATATTTTAATATACATATGTATATGATTTGTTGTATTCGTAATCATAATTTAACACATAGGTTACGTATCTATAGCCTATAGATTATTTATGTACATGTTTGTGTTATATATACATTTGTTATAAATATCTAATTTGTGTGTTATATCTTCCATATATATTGTGTAGATGTATGATATATATTATATATAGTAAAATAAAATAAAATGTTAATCCATGCACTATGTATTTAACAAATTGGTAAATGGATGGTTAGAAGAAATTTGTAAAAATTTACTACTAGCAAATTAAAAGCTAATAAGTGGCACTACTACTGTATTTTCTTATTTATTTATTTTTATTTTCTTTTGCGTTAATTTTAGATAGATGAACTTATATCTATCCGCTTTAAAGTTGCTTATGTTAGTGCTTATGCCAAGGCCAGCAACTACTAGCCATTTTGATTGGTGGGTCATCTACTGCATAATGGAAGGCATGGTTGGAACAAAAGTAGCAAGTTGTTAAGTGCTTTTTGAGTGGACTTGTCATTGATACGGTGGGATTATGAATAACAATGGTTGGCGTCACTCGAAATGAAGCTATCTAGATGGTATCGAGGGAACTTTTATGATTTCGTTATAGGATTATGTTATCAGTATTATTAAAAATAAATTAATTATAAAAAAATAAATATAAAAATTTTAAGGGATTCAAGGTTAAAAAAAAATACGGACCGTTAATTAATGTTATGCGATCAGTCTCATTATAATTTATAACTGTTATGGAATTTAGAATTTTGCTAGTTGGAAACATTATATTGTTGACAAAGATTCCAATAGACAATTTGCGTATGACGTTGTTTGATAAATTCTGTTCGCCTTGGGATGCTGCCAAATTTTAATTGCTATATCTGTTTTCTACCCCCAATATTAATTAAATAACCCTCATATTGATATGTGTATTGCGGATGATTAATTGGTGTTGCATTTAATGTTAATTGGAATTTTACTTATTAGGAGGCTTTGTAGCTCATCCACGTGGGACTTGTATTTATTTATAATTATTTTAGGTAATTAAAAGTTTGGGATAATAAGATTTGGAGTGTAAAATTTAAAGTCTTGTAGATGTTTATCGACTGTAAGGGCGCTGACAAACTAGGAATGCAATCGATATCGGTATACTAAAATCCGAACCCGATACCCAATAGGATTCTTAAAACCCATTCCAAACCTTATAAGGTTTTTGTCCATGAACCCAAAAGTCGCTAGACAAACCCTATAGGATACTCAAATCCGAACTCGAAACATGATTTTACATAATAGAATATTTAAAAACATTATTATAAATGTTTTTTTTTCATCTTTTTCTATTTCCAATATGTTCGCACTTTACAGCCCAAGAAAAAAACTCTTATCATTATTCATGCAATCCTCTTTATAAAATCCCAATCATTTTCGTGGGAAGAAAATCAGTGAATGAAATAGTGCGGCAACGGGAGTGAGAGGCTTCAATTTGAGGAAAGTGAGCCAAGACCAAGACTGAAAGTAGAGATCATAGAGTATTGGTCTACCGTCCTAGGATTTCTTAATTTTTCTAAATGATTTAATAAAAAAGAAAAAAATAACTGTATAATTAATGGAGCACAACTGGTTAATTTAAAAGACTAAGACTAAACATAATATATATTTATATATTTAAACGGGTTCGAGTTTCCTAATGAGTTTTATGCTCCTCCCAAAACCCATTCCAAACCCTGTAGGGTATTTATCGGGTTGGACGAACGGGTACCCTATAAAAACCCAGTCACTTACATCCCTACAACAAACTATCCTACCATTTAGATTTGGGACATGATTTTATATTTATTAGGTTATATGGTTATTTTATAAAATAGTACATAATATATTAGATAATATATTATGAAAGATAATACAATGTACAGTTATATAATGTGAGTTAACAATGTTATTGTATAGTAGAAATAGATATTATGATTAGTGCAAAATGCAAGTACATGTGCAATGAAATTTTATTATATTGTATACTTACAGACCGCTCACTTGCCTGAATAGCTATTCATTCATTTCTTATTTAACCTAAAACTGTTATTATGGTGTTCATTGAGAGGAGTGGTAATTCATAATAAATTGCTATTCATAATAGTAATTTATGTCCCTACCCCATTAATTACCATTTAATAATTTATTTTTCAACTTTATCATAAATATCACTACAGTCAAAATATCACATATATAATTATCCTCTTTCTGTAATAAATACAAGGGATACTATTTAATAATTACTTGTTTTACTTTTTATAGCAAGTGAATATTGTAATAGTCATTTAACCTTATTCTGATAGAAATTCCATTCCCCACTTTATTCCATACAACAAAGTGAATGAGACATTATTGAAAAAAAATTGATAAAATTTTATATCATGATACTTATGAATTTTGTTTTATGCACTTATCAATTATAATATATGATGTAATGTCAAGTATTGATAAATATAATTATGTATTTAAAAACGAGTTTTCTACTTCACCGGCCAAAAAAAAAAAAAAAAAGAAAGTTTTCTATTGTGTATACAAGGAAGATTTTGACGGAAAGAAAGTTAAATTATGAATGAACTCATGCAATGAAAAAACCATATAACTGTTATCCCTTTTAAAATATAGCTCTTCCAATTAAAGATCGCTATGTGAAATCTCATGGATATGCATATTTATGATTTTCTGAAGAAGCTTGATGGAAGTGACAAAATTTCATGTGAAAATACAAAGACTTTTTCATGACAATGGCAATGAATATAGGGATGGATTCGCACCTGGAGAGACGGGGTCGTAAGAATTAAGATGGATATGTTAATAATAGGCTTGCATAAAATGCGGTGAGCGTGGATCGAACACGCGACCTTCAGATCTTCAGTCTGACGCTCTCCCAACTGAGCTATCCCCGCTAGATGTAGCTTACAATTATTTTTCTTACATTCCCATTATTATTTAGTCATATCAAAACAAATAAACTAAAAAAAAAAAAGAAAAAACTTAAATAAATAAAGCAAGAAAAATACGATATTTGAAAATTTGTGTACGTGTAGATGCATCACATTAGTTTGGATTCTCCTAAAATCATTTTCTTTTTTTCTATTTATCATTTTAAAATTTATTACTTATGCTTGCTTAATCATAAATTGGGTAAATGTTGCAAATGATATCTAAATTTTGAAAAAAATATGCTATTAGATATCTAGACTTAAAAATTGATCAATTTAGTACATAAACTTTAAAATTAATCAATTTTGTTCAAAAATAAAACTTTCATACACACCAATGAAACCTCCATTAAATTGGTTAAAATACCATATAGGATGATGATGTTCAACTATATTCACACGATGCTCGCGAGATTAGTTAGATTATGTAAACTGCAATGTTGCTATTCATTTGAATTCTTGACCTTACACTTCGATTATGAAAAGGATAAGCAATTCTTCATTTATGTATTTCATTGAACACTTGAAATGCATGGTTTCACTAGCTTATCTAAAGTTGCAAAATCACCACAACATGTTCACATAATATAACATAACAACAACATAACAAATCAAAACAACATGCACTATAATTACTATACCAATCTATTCTAATTTCACCTATAATTATATATATATATATATATAATATATGCACACACACACGTACTCTAATTTCATGATTAGGGTTTCATAATGTAAGGAGCAAATGTTGAAAAAAATACCACATTTATAGTAGATTGAGTTTGATTTTACCCGAGGATGATGCTTTGGAATCTTCTAAGTGAATTGGGGTGAAAATTTGGACAAAATAGGTGAGATTGGCTGGAAGTGCTATTCGAACGAGAGGGAGGAAATGAAATGTGATATGTTTTATGGGGTAGTGCACATAGGCACATTCCCTAAATTTTCCTAAAATATATTTCCAAGGCAAACATTTTTTTTTAAATAAATGAAAAACAAACATGTATACATTCATCAAATTCGTTTCCTATGTAAAAATTCAAATGTATTTAGTGAATGCACCTTCAGTCAAGTAAAATACAAATATCTTCTTAAAATACTATATTTTTGGATTAATGATCGAAAATACAGTATTTACGTACACCCATTCCCCAAGCCAATTTGATGGAGGTACCGTTGACGTACACGAAATGTTCTTTCAAGCATTAAATTGCTTAATTTCAAAGTTCAGGTACTTAATTGCATATTTTGTCAATAACCACGTATCATTTGTGGCATTAACTCTTATAAATTTCATGTTATCCAATATATAAGAACATAGCATTAGGTTTTTCTTACTCTAAATCAAATTTGGTAAACCCCCGTGTCACTAGTTTTAATTCTGTAGAGGATAAAGAAAAAGAATTTAAGCTAGACTCTAATGTGTAGCAGGCCTAAAAACAAAATACAATTAGTAGCATGCGGTGGTTGGGCCTGGCAGTGGCCATTCCGATGTTAAATCAACAAGCATGTCTATTCGAGAGTTTAATGATTGTAAGAGAATAGAGTCCAAGCGACATTTCCATTCCCAATGAATGGAGGAAGACATTTATAAACGGTAGGTCCTTGGCAGCTGAGTGTGCTATAGGATCATGGGTGAGTGGACAGTTGGTAACAGTTATAGTAGATGTGGGATGTACCACTAATCTATATTCACATGTGCCAAGCCTAACCAAAGAGAGTATGCCAAAAGACACTAGGTAGAGTGCTAACCAGATGTTGCAAGAGTCAATCGATACTTTGAGCTGGGGTAAAGGATGTCTTAATGGCTTAGACTTGGCTTAGGAGGCCTGTAGTCTATATTAGATTGTCAACACCTCATAGTCAGGTGTAGCATACATTACCACAGTTTGATTCAGTTCCAGAACTAAACTAACCTACTGGTTCCCAATTCTTAAATTTATGAACTAAATCAGATGAGTCAGGCCAGTTCCTAGCTCTAGGAAACTTCTAGTTTTTATGATCAGATGCCTGACTCATGATTTTTTTATTTAAAGAAAACCTAGATAAATTTATTGTATTTAAGTTAGTATATATCTTCTTTAGCCCTTCATCCTCTCCTTTCTATTTAGAAAGTTTTAAGGAAAATAACACAAAAGACATGAAATTTTATTCCATAGTGGAAGTAATATTAAAACTGGAAATTGAAATTAGAAGAAATGCGATAACTAGAGTCATAAATCTATATTGATCAGATCATCATTGTTAGTTGGAGGTAGAAGATTCATAATGAAATAACCTAACTTAATTTCCATATAAATATAATATTAGTTCTAAATATTAAGTTTGAAAGTGAATTTGGTGTCTGAAATGAGTGTATGAAAATGGAGTTTAAATTATGTGTATATTCTTGTTAGCATGAAATTTGTTTTAGTAGTAGGTATGAATTAATATTATGTTATTAATGTTATTGTTCTATATGTATTAATGTGTGTATAATATAATTAATGTTTGTGTTTTTATATATTAATATGTATGTGTTAGGTTTAATTGTAACAAAATAAGTTTTGGAAATTCTAAAGCTATAGCAGAACTTTATCAAGTTTGGCCCATGTTTTAACCCATTTTTAAGCCTCAGAATAAGCCCAAATTAAGCCAAATTGCAGACCAATCCATTAAGTACCCATAAAGTCAAGTTTTGGATAAGTTTGAACACATTATTTCATAAAAAAGACTCCATTTTGGGCAGCTCCTCTTCCCATTCGAAAATCCTTTTTCTTTCTTTCTTTGGTTCTTTTGTTCTTTATTTTCTCTCTATCTAAGCTAGCCCAAAACCCTTAGTGGAATATACATCCAAGGTCCAAGAGTCTCTATAAGCCAAGCTTTATTCATCCAAGTCCTTGTTATTTTTTCTTTATGCTTTAAATGTATTAAGCATGTTTTGTATGAATTTGAATGGTCTCATATGTTAATGAATGCTAGGATGTGTTTTGATGATATCTAACTTGTTATATATGTTATAGAATTAGTAATATTTGATGGCAAAAATTGATGTTGGAATTGAGTAGTTAAGTTTAAGGTGATGTGTAGAAGGGGTTTGAAATAATTGAAGTAGTTTGAAGTGTATCAGATGTAACAGTGTGCTTGGGATGATGCTTTAGGGGTTTTGAGTGTAGAGGTAGCGTTAGAAGAGTTTGAGTTGTGTTGTGGTTGAGTTATGGTTTGTGTATAAGTATTAGTGTTGGAGTATAGTGAGTTTATGTGATGAAGTGAACTAAAGTTATGTTTGATGTGTCAAAATGATGTTCAATGTAGCTAGAAGTAGTTAATATGATAGATAGTATATGAAGCTAGATATGTGTTTGAAGAAGGATTAAAAATGCTTTATGTTACAATTTTGCAAAGTGCAAAACAGGGAAAACAAAACTTTTCGAACAGGTCTGTTTTTGCATTTACGCCGGCATCTGGTACTGCAACGCCATCGGCGTAAAGGCGGTATTGAATGTGATTAGAATCGATTTTTCTAACGCTGCTTGTAATGCCGTTGGTTTTTGTGAAGAAATTGGCTAGCGTTCATTTTTTTCAAAACTTATGCCGGCCACTAGGGTTTCAACGCCATAGGCCTTTAACCGGTGTTGAATGTGAACATAACTGATTTTCTTAATGCTGACCTTAACGCCGCCGACATACGCTTCCAACATTGTCGGCTTTCAGCTCAAATTTGCTGGTGTAAATTACCCACATATCCTTGAGTTTTTACAATTTCAAACTTCTTCAATTGTCCTTCTTTGCTTCATATGTGGTCTTCTGATGAATTTATAAGTTATATAAACATGTTTTATGTATGAATCAAGTGTTAGAGCTATATGTTTAGTTCATTGAATCTCTTTGTATAGTTAACTTAGAATTATATGTTATATGTATGTTCTACGTTCAATTATTGATTTGTTTTGATAATTCTTATTTCAGTTAGAGATTTTTTAATTAATTTCCCTCTGAGTGGATATAGTGATAACCTACTGGATACGGGTACGCAGTAGCTTGTTTGTTATATGCTAGGAATAGGCACTACTAAATTTGACTTAATTCAAGTCGACTTAATACTTTAATGAACTGGATATCTATTACACTGTTTAATCTAGTTCGATGAGCAGTAAGCCTGTCATGATGCAATGACATGTTAGTTAGGCGTTTTAACCTAAGTTGCGATGCAATGGTACATTATGATGCATTGGTGATTCGTTTATGGTTAAGCGGGTAGTTGATGGGGAGAATAGTATTTGAGTAACGTTTGTTTAAACTTAGGGGGAAATCCCATGGTTTAGTTCAAAGTTTTTGGGGACTTGTGAACTATATTCATGTTGTGGACTGAGTTTAAGTAGAGTCAGGAAACGGCTGTGAATCCAGATGAAGCTATTTTCTTTATGGAATAGATATAGGAGATATAAGTATTCGGACTGCTTATAACAACTTCCTGAGCTGCTGTTACTCAGGACCCCTAATTCCCAAGTGTGATCCCGGGTTTGAATACTCCATTGTTGTTTTGTAAAAGAAAATTTAGCAAGATGATGACTTAATCGTTGATGCATTGCATTAGATCTAAGTTAACTTGACCCTTCGCTTTTGTATTTGTTACTGCGTATTAGGCCTTTGGCTCATTTTTGCTGCTTTACAGGTGCGGAAGATGATTTATACAATGACTTGGGATACAGGTCGAATTTTGAGAGATTCATGGACGAGTGGGACAAGTAGGACTCGAGTGTCCTTGGTTTTTCGAAGAAGCTTTTTGTTTTAAAACATATTTCTTTGTATATGAGGCTTGTTAAATAAGCCTAAGTTGTAAAGACTTTAAAGTCTCTTTAGCTTATTTTTGTATCAAGAACAACTTGTAATTTCGTAGTGTCTTATATTGACACTAATCTTTGTAATTATGATGTGTATATGTATGGATTGCTTTTGTTAGCAACCTTCTTTTGTTCAAAATTGTTTATAAAGTTTTGGTAGATTTAATCAAACAACTGTTAGTTTTAGGACAACCTTACATATAATATGAAAATGTTATATGTGGTTGGGACTCGATACATAAATCTCGGGATTTAGTGGGTCGGGTCTTTACACATAATAAACAACAGTAGGGATTTTTCTTCCTTAAACGACATCAGTATCACACAATCATCTATGTTGTCCACGACAGAGGAAGATGAATCGTAATAGCTCTTACAATCATATGCCCCGAAAGCAGGTCTCTTTGTTTTGGTTAGAGTTAAGGTTTATTGTTTGAATTGGATTTAATTTTGCAAGTATAGAGTTTGTTGTTGTTTTAGGTTGTTGTCGTATGAATGGATTTAGTAGTGTGGTGATAGTTTGGTAAAATATGGGAAGGGATTTTGCTGAATTTTCAGTCTTCTGGGTGTTCAACACCACATCCTAATTAATTTATGAAATTTTTAGTTTCTTTGAGTTTCCATTTATGTGGTGTAGATAGTGTTGATTCTATCACCTCTCTATGTCTCAACGTCTATGTGTGCGTCTTTTTTTTTTTTTTATAAATTTATAGCATGGATCCCTGATTCAATTGGTGTTTTAAACCGGTTCTAGAATCAGTAGGTCATGACTCGTCGGGATTACCGAATTTAAATTACTTAGGCTAGTTCCAAATTGCCTATGCTAGTCTGGTTCCTAGTTTAGAAAACTGCAAGTCGTGATTAGAGTGAATCATAGGTCATAATTGACCCTTGATAATGTATAAATTGTATGGGTCACTAAGATCCGGTGAATTGATTAGAACAGAACCATAAGGGCAATTGGCTCCTGATTTTAGGGAGCTATCGATTCCTATGGTTTGATTCCAGTTCATTTGAAACTTAGAACCTTGATATTAATAAAAAAGAAAAAAAGTCAAAAAATTTTTCTTAATTTAAGTAATAAAAATGTAAAACAAATTTTTAATTTGAAACAAAATTGGGTGTAAGAATAATTGTCTGTAGCTCATTTGTTAAAACAATTTTTAGAGTTTACATTTATTTATACACAAGCACATTCACTTTTAGTTGCAATATTAGTAATGAGGGACAATAATATATTTAAGATGCAAACAAGTCTCACAAATAAGTTCGTTCACTTGACATGAATGGCTATTCTGCTATTACTTAAAATGATGATTAGTCATTCATGTATCCATTCCATGAGTTGCTATTCAATGGTCTATTTTTCAACTTTATCATAAATACTCCTATTTTTGAAATAACATCTATTTAATTATTCTCTTTTTATAACAAATACAAGAGTATTATAGATAATTTACCTTTTTACTCTAATAACCAAAAACTGAAAGGGAGAAGGAGGAAAGGGAAAATCTATGTCAAAACACCTAATGCGGGTGTCAATATACTAATAATTACTTGTTTTACTTTTTATACGAAGTAAACATTGCAATAGCCATTATAATTTTATTATATTCCCTTTGAATTAAAATTTCATTACCCCTTATTTTATTCAGCGAAGTGAACGGGCTTCATCTTCATTGGAAGTTTATATAAATCCAATAAATATATTCTATAATATATTTATTATTTATGTTGTTATTATCAACATATTAAATATTGTGAATAGGAAATAAATTTATATGATTTATGTGAAAATAGTTTAAATATTTTTTTTATTAATTACATTTTTTATTCTTATTTTATTCTTTTTTTTTATTTGCACGAAATCACTTGGAACTATTGGTTCAAGTGATTCTTTAGTGGGTTCATGAACCCATGGGTTATGACCCAATAAGCCATGTGATTTGGGATAGTTGAATCGCCGGGTCTTCGTCCGATTGAGATCCATATCCATTGGGTTTGTTCTTGGTTTAGAAGCTTTCGATGGCAAATTATGTTCCATGTTTGGAACCGACCTGTGATGACATATAGTTAAGTTGCATTGCACAAAATTTATAGCGGAATAAACTTGTATTGATTCCCCTCTTAAAAAAAAAAAAAAATTCACACTTTATCTCATGAACCCTGTGTAGCTTCAAATTAAGGGTACATTTCTATGTGTTACTATAAAATCTCAATTGATTTTCCTTTTTTTTTCAATAATCTTTTTTTTTTACTTGCATTAATTTGCCACAATCTCAATTTTTGTTAATCTAAAATAACATGCTATTAGCGTTTTCTATCCTAACTCACCCAAATGGTCTAATTTTTTTTAGTTGATTTGAACCTAGAAGCTTTCAATATGTCCTCTATGTTTTCAGCTAAACTCAAACAGATTCTTCATATTTTAATTGAATTACTAAGTAGTTTGTATTTGTATTATAATTTTTTGTTTTGTCATTACAACGGGAGAGAGGATTCGAATCTCGGACCTCTTACTTAAAAGACCAAGAAGATGCCACTAGGCAACAATATCATTAGCGTGCTTGTACTATAATTTAAATAAGTCTTTTTGTTTTGGCCTTAAAAATTAGGTCCTTTAATGTCTTTGGTGGGTTTAAAGTCTACTATATTTATTTTATTCCAACATATAAGTTTATACATAAAAAATGAGTAAATTATACTGAAAAATCTCAATATTTAGGAGTAAATTCATTTGAAGTCCGAATATTTTGAGTGGTTCAACAAATGTCTCAATGTTTGGAGTCATAGGTCAATTAAGCTCTCCCTTGATAAGTGTCAATAAAAGAAATATTTTATAAAATCTCAAAAGACTCGTCGCATTGTAACACGTGTCAATAAAAATCTCAATTGACCCATTTCTTTAAACGTTGAGATCTTTTTTGAACTACTCGAAACGTGGAGACTTCAAATGAATTTAACTTCAAATGTTGAAACCTTCCAATGTAATCTAGCTCAAAAAAAAAAAAAACCATATATCATGAGAAATAATATCTGAGTGTTTTCATATAATAGATCAACACAAACATAATACAGCAACACAGACACTTGAAAGTCAAGACATTTAATTGAATCTTCGCATAAACTTAGCGGCCTTAAGTGATTCTATTGAAACATAGAAGGGCACTTAGCAACAGTAAGTAAAGCACTGCACTGGCATTGAGAAAAGTTATCCGGAAAAAGAGAAAATATGGGCAGAGATCGAAACTCCTCGCGAAAATTTTAATGCAATATACTAATGTCATCCTAGGCTGCTACTCTGGTCTGAATTTTCGCCAACTAATTTATAGCAAAACCTGGCTTAGACATTGTCATCACTGGATTGCTGATCTTCAGTTGCCTTGTCAAGACCAAAATCCTTGGATAATATAGTTGGCACCAAAAAATTTGCGATAAGGTATGCTATAAGCATTACCCCACTGCAATAAATTATCAATTCATTTAGGGAAAAAAAAAAAGTAAAAATTACATATCAAAGGATGAACTAGGTATACAAAATTTAATGGTATAAAAACAAGATACATATTTTTAAAAGTAGTTCAAATAAGGATGCGGTTACACTTTATCATAGTTCCCTTAGATATTGTACCATTTTAACACAAAAAAATGTTCAAAATGCCCAATCAACAATCTATAATACTTTTTTTTTAAGGAAAATTTTATTATCTCTCGATGACACCATTCAATCAATTATCTCACTTTTAATATATATCTATATATAATAGTAATTAATATATTAATTATTTTTAGTGATGTAATTACGGTTAGATATGAATTTGAGTATTAAATAGTCAACATGATTGATCTATTCAAAATAAGTGATAAAACCATAAAATTTTTCTTTATTTTTAATATTGTTAATTTCCTTTTTATACTACTGAAACTTCTCATTCTCTATTTCGCCTTTGAACCCAACATTCTTGTATATATGCAATGTAATATTCCCCACATCAAATTCAAGTACCATATGCTTTTGAGTCCAACAATCCTAGAATTGGTTTCTCTAGCAAATATAACTCAACAAATCTAAAGCATGAAAAGCTTGAGGTTCGGGGGGACTTGATTACCCGGTTTGAAGGATGACCGATACATCGCCGGCACCGGATACCGAGGGAGGAGCTGCGGCGAGAGCAGAGATGGGAATAATGGCGTTGGTTCTCATGGGAAGTTGTGTTGACATTTTAAGGATGTTTGGAGCATAATTGGAATGCAAGAGAGCTTTACTAGTGTAGGAAAAGCTGTGTTTGTGCAACTGAATGAGATGAGATTGGTAAGGGCTTTTTATGCAGTTCATAATGAATTTCAAATTCCGAAAATTGCTTTCTTTGTTCCTTAGCAAGTGTGTTTTGACGATGAATTTTAGGATAATGTTTTATCCTGCCAGAGGAAAATGTTATCTTTTAAGTGGTCAATGTCAATGGCAATGTCTATGGGACTGAAACGCAGCGTTTTGTCTTGCTATCTTTTGCCCAAATTATTGAGCTGCCCTTTAGGTAAAATAAAAAAGGAAAACTAATAGTAAAATAAATAAAGGATAAGGACTGCCACTGCCACTATGAGACTTGTTAAGGGAAAAGAGTATAAATATCTTTAAACTCTTTCCACATAAAATAAGAAAAATTTAAGGAAAAAAACTGAAATATATAAACTATTCTTCATACAATGTAAGCTCTTTTTTTCCCTTCCACTTTTTTTTTTTTGGGCCGAAATACAATGCAAGCTCTTGATCAACTGAGATCAAATGAGAATAGCTTAATTCTCATTCTTGATCCACCATCCGCTGTTTGTATATATTGTATATATTAGGGTCTGTTTAGTTCGCCATTTTCATGTCATTTTAAATTTTTGCTTTTATCATTTTCGAATAAAAGATTTGTAAAAACAAATTCAAATGAAAAACATATATTTTTATATATAAATGGATCAAATAGACCAGATATAAATACAAATTATATACAAATTAAAATCAGACAATCCAAACAAACCCATATGGTATGTCTTAAATTAATACCTCTGAAATCTGGTTGTAGAAATAAAAGATATAAAACTACATTATTTTTTTTTAAGAAGAAAAGTTAGATTCTGATGGCAACATTGTTGGATCTAGCAATCAATTTTCACTCATGTGAAAAACTGCAATTTGAAGACACTATTTAACTTTCTACCCACAATTGTTCACCTTTTTTTTTTTTTTTAAATCCTTTTTCCCCACTCATTGAATAAATTTCTAAGCTTATGGATAGATGGGCAATATCCATGCAAGTTAAATATAACTTCACCCTATTGTTTTCTTGCCTTTTTTTTTTTATTCATACTATATTTTAAAATTTATTACCTCTTTTTAAGAGTTTGATTTCAACTAGTTTATAATGCTAAAGGTTGATAGCATAAATTTCTAGCACCAAGAAACTTTATTCAATTTAGCCTTCCAATAAATATTTCTAGTCTTTTTCATTATCATTAAGTTAGGGAATTCAGTTATAGCATCTTCAAATTTATTTGCTTGTTCTTGCTTGTATTCTATTAATTGTACATTAAGATTTGATCTACAAGTTAGAAAGGTATATGGTTGAGTTCATGCTTGTGTGCCTAGCTATAAAATCCAATTTTGCATTATTTTTATTATATTTTATTAAAAAAAATTATATCAGAAGGTATCAATATTTGATGGTAAGTTTAAATAAAATATTAATATTTTGAGTAGTTAAAAAAATGAATAAATGTTCTACAAAATGAACCAAATAAGCAATCAATATCTTTTTGGCTAAAAAAAAGTGATCAATACCTTAAATGGTTCAAAAAAAAAAAAAGATTAATGTCTTAAATGAATGAATATGAACACACAAAAAAAAAAAAAAAAGATCCATCATATGCACCAATCATGCAACGTTGATCCTTTTCTTAATTATTTGAAAATGTTGGTCCTTTATTTCACCCACTTTATGAAATGTTTATCTCTTTTCTTAGTTACTTGAAACATTAGTGATGCTTTTAGTTCAATATACTTTATCCTATTTTACTAGCACTTGATATCTTCTTTTTGTTATATTGCTCTTAGGCCTTTATGATTGTTAGTGATTCAATATATAAAATAATGACAAGACATTATTCAATAGAGAGTGAGGTTTATGAATTAAAACCCTAAAGTTCTTTTATTTTTATAGTTTTCTAACAATAATTATGAGGACAAACGTTTTTATTCAATTGTGCAAAATATCAACTGAATATACCACATCCTTCTGTATCTTCAATTATGCATCATACCAATTAAAAATTAACAAAACTCTAGCTTGATTTGATTATGATGGATTTTTTTTTCCTAAAACTAAATTATCCATATCTTTTCTTTGTGTTTCTTTAGTCATTTATAAAAACCCTAAAAGTTGTAAGAGTCATAAAATAAAAAAAATCTCAATTTATCAAATTTTATCTTTTTCATAAAATTTTACTTTGTAACTCAAGATACAAATTTTATCCATATCATCTCAATATCAAAGAGCACTGCATTAATACACATTAAATTGGTAAGTTTTAGACCTCGTATCTTATTGAGTCTTGCATGAGTGTGTTGGAATCGGGATTAATTGTTTGTGATGATTTTTAATCATTGAATTCCTAATATTAGAAGATAGCATATGATGTTTAAAATGGGTATAAGATTAATTTTGACCAATGTTGTCATAACTGGACTAGGGTTTGACCCGAATAGGCAAGGGGGTCACAGGTCAGACCAGGTTCAACCGGAGGTCCAACTGGGGTAACAAAAAAGTAAAAATATAAGGGATAATTTAATTATAAAAGACCAATATATGTGCCATCACTCAATTAAATCTATATTTGGAGCAAATTCATCAATTAATTATTAAATAAATATGATTTAATGATTATATTTTATAAATTTATAAAAAAGTATGAATAAATATTTAAACTTCTAGTTTTTTATTTTTATTTTTTGATCTGGGTCGACTGGTTCGACCCTCCCGTTTCCCGGTTTGACCGCCAGGGTGTCACCAATTCGTTGCAAAAACGAGTCTTAGGTGAGACCCAGTCCAACATTAGTGCCGGTTCCAGTCGAACTGGGTTGAACCAGTCAGTCCGGGTCGATTTTGACAACCATAATTTTGATGACATGACACTTTAAGTTATTTCACGATCATTGGAGATTGATGATGAAATCTCTCTAAATAAATACTTAGATTAGGAATATGAAGTAAATAGGATTTTTTATGATTATCCTTATCCTCAATATAAGAAGAAGAGTGTAATTTGGGAAAAGCTCATAAGTTATGTAAGGTGTTGTGGCAAGACCTGGTGACATAATGAATGTTGAATAGGGTAGAAAGGAAAGCTACATGAGATCTTATGAGGTGTTTGATAAGAGAAAATTTGAACCGCTTTATTATCAAGTTGAGTTGTATTGTAGGCTTGTTGACATTGATGCAAGGTTAAGTATTAAGCCACGTGCTCGAGAATACAAAAATCTTATGAGATGATGCAAGAGGAATTAGTCTCATATGTAAACCATAACTAGATTTGCGTATTTCAAGTCAAAGATTACTAGAGTCGTTGATTTTATTAATTTGAGATATTGAATGAGGCTATCCAACAAACCTTAAAGAAGGAGTATTATTACATTCAATCTAATAATGTAAAATTATGAGGCCGAGGGAAAGGAACCAAGACTTAAAATGTAATAAAAGTATGAGGCATGGTCATCTTGAATACCAATATCTAAATGAATTTGCAGTATGGCTCATAGATGGTGTTCTTCTAATTATTGAAGAAGGTATTATAAATGAGTCAATAAGTGTTAGTAGTTGTTTAATAACAAGTTTCTGCATATTTAATAGTGGTTGAGGAGGTTCCTACAATTATAGATGTTAATAGTGAAGTTAAGACCTGGTATTGAAGAAATAATAAAAGATGAACTAATTGATCAAGAGAACAAGAGGAAGAAGCTGAGGACTGGGAAATAATAAAGGACAAGACATATATACATGAATCAATTATTGAAGTCGAGATATAACAAAGTCTAAAGCTGATAGTATCACTAAGATTATATAACCACAACATAGTTAGGTGTTATACATGGAGGATAAATTTCATGTGAATCATTCTAGGGATTAAGTACTTGTCATGAGATTCTCATGAGTTTGATTGATAAGATTCATGACGAGTGGAAGGATCGCTGGTTGTGGATATTATTTCGATAATGGTCAAATTGTAGCAAGATCAATGTGTTTTCCTTTTGTAAATTTATTTTGATCTAGGTAGATTTCTTTTCAATTATTCGAGGCTTAATTTTCTTAAGTTTGGGAACGATGATAGCGCTTAAATTCAAAGACCAAGAAGATTTATTCAATTTAGCCATTTAAGCGAAGATTTTTAGTATTTTTCTTTAAGTTCAAGACGGGGAATTTAATTATATCATCTGCAATTCGCTTATCTAAGATTGGAACAATGCATTTAGAGAGGAACAACACTCTCATTTACATGCTCATGTTATATGAATTGCTCATTAAAAACTGATCTGAAGTCACAAAAGTGTTAGGTTTTAAAACTAATATAAAGAGCTTAAAGAAACAAATTGCAAATAAGATTGGCTTAGAGGCATGGATGATATTGTTTTCCTTAGAAAATTTACGCACCTCACACAAAATTTTCCATGAGATATACATTATGGAATTCCACTGGGATGCAACTAAATTTTGATCCTTAAAGAGCAAATATTATTCAAGTATCAAACCATACTTAAAAGAATTTGAGATATGTGTCTATAGTTATTGTTAAGACAAGAGAAAAACAAATAGAAGAATTGTAATAATCATCGATCTCTTTTTCTACTAATGCAACACATTTTATATAATGACAAGAGATTCTAACCATCACAACTTTCTCCAAGAGTCACATTGTTTGGATATGTGTTGCATTATTTGGATTTCAAGTTAACTATTATGAATTAACATGAACCATCATCACGAATGGACACAATCTAGATACATAAAACACATTAGGAAATTGATCAAAAGTTGCAATCTTTTAAAAATTAACAGTTGAAATAAAAGTAGAGAGACAATGATAAAGATCATGATTGTGATCAAGCCCATGAACTTCATTGTGCTAGACAGATCCATGATCATGGCCCATGATCTCCACGATTACCTTGATCATGGCTCGTGATCTTCATGGACTTTCAAGAAAGTTCATCACAGCCTTGATCACGGTAGTGCTTGTCATGAATACCATAATTTTATTTCATTCTTCTTCTTAATTTTAAGTACAAGATCTATATTATAGATTACTAATTGATAATCTATTTCCACAAAAAGTACATACATTGTTGATAACATGTCCATGTACCTAGCTATGTACTTTAGTTACATATATTATAAAATTTATTAATATTTGGTATCCTATTTTTGCTATATTGCAGTTATAACCCCATAAGTGTTAGGAGTTCAATTTATAACTTTGTAATAAGAAATTATTTAGTAAAAACTGAAATTTATGAATTAAAAACCTAAAGTTCCTTTTAATTCTTTTAGTTTTCTAATAAAGATTGTGATGAACAACCTATTTGATTTATTCAATTGTTTGTAATATATATTGATCAAGTTAAAACCCCATTATTTTTACTTGTGCATTTTATGGTCTATGTTTCGTCTTATTTTTATCATTTTGATATATTATTTTTTTTGTTTTTCAAACAAATATTTGTTAAGAAGCAAATACATATTAAAAACATATATTTTTACTTATAAAAATGATCAAACAGAATACAGATCATTACAGATAAGATATAGATATATGAGATACAAATGAAAATAAAACAATTCCAACAAACCATAATCAATTAAAGATTAACTAAACAATTTGATTTCGATACATCATATCCCAAATTAAATTATTTATGTCATTATTTCCGTTTCATTATTCATTGAAAGACCTGAATCAAATAAAAGCTATGAAGCACGAAAACTCAAAATTATCAAATTTCATTTTTTTTCCTTTATGGAATTCTGTTTCGTTGCTCAAGATTCATGTTTTATCCATATCAAAAGTCAGGGCTACGGCTCTTGGTATGAGAACACATAATTTTTAATCATTGGAAAAAGAAGCTAGGCGGTGATAATCATAAATTATATCTACGTTTCATCTATTACTTTTACTTCTTTGAAAATTCTAAGAATCCCCTAGAATGTAGGAGTCTTGAGCTTTTTATAGACGTCGACATTATTTAGTTTTACCAATATCAAAAGTGGATTCTCTTAAGATTAGCATCCATATTAATTAATAATTATCTGGTAACTTCGGAACATACTCTAAATCTCAAGAGCACTTAACTTTGATTTGAATCGTTATAAAAAGGTCCGCACCGGTTCCAAACAAGACCAAACTAGAATCGGAATCAGTAGTTCTAGTTTTGGGAAATGAGGAAAGAGAACGGAACTGAAACTGGATGGGACGGTTCTAGTCCAATTCCTAGGGAACTGAAGGTTTCCAGTCTGGTTCTAGAATTGTGGAACCACCCAAATTTTTTTTTTTTAAACCTCGTATCTTTACCAAAGAACTTAAATTTATTAGCTACAGTTCGTTAGGACTTTGATGTCTCTTTAGTTCTAATGTTGTATGGCTCAATGGCTTTTCGTATCTATCAAACATGATAATGTAGAGTAGAAGGATAGGAGGGGGGAAAAATAAAAAACAAAAAAGTATAGTCTTTTTTTTTTTTTTTTGGTAGATAATTGATGGAAGAAGATACATATAAATTAAGAAGGCTTTATGGGTCGTAAAACCTCACTGTTTTTGTTTATGTTGTTTAGGAAATCTATGTTTATACTAATACAGGGAAGGATACACAAGGTATCAACAAAAATGATGCATTAAAAAAACCAGAAAAAGAGCTACATGGCTTTATTGGGTGGTTCATGTCATCTTTACCCAATCCATGAGCCAGAACTCCCTTTTTTGATTTGATTCTCTCCATTAAATTGAACATGAACATGTTTGGCTTTTCTTCCACTTTGGCATTAGAATTTGTTTTTTCTAGTTATATTTTGAAGCTTTTTCTTTTATGTGGCATCTTAAAATTTTAGTATGCTTATATTATATAATTATGACGATCTTTGAAGCGCATCTTGGCTTCCATTTTGTTTTGTCTTTTTTTTGAAATTGGATTGGAACCATCAATTCCACTTGTTCTTAACCATGAAATCATCTAAGGACCGTGGAACCTCCAGTTCTAGAACTGTTGTAGCAGTTTAGTTCTGTTTTGATACTGAACCATACATATGCTATATATTACTTTACCTACAGGCAAACAATGATCTAGCTAAGCTTAATTATTAGTTCAACACGCTATAAGAAAACTAGGTTATAAAAATAAATTTCTATTATAAAAATTATCATAGGAATAAAACTTCTTTTATTAAAAATTATATCTCTAATAACATTTGGGACATATTCCATTTAATTTACTAATTTGCTAGCATAATTTTAAATACTATCTTAACCAATTATGTACTTTAACATTGACGTTTGTCTTAGAATTTTAACTAATGTAATGAATTCAAAATTCTTGTTATTATTATAGGCGTCTTATAAGCAATTTATAAAAATTTTAACCTTAACTAGATATTTAAGAAGAAAAGCGATAAAATAAGTGTTTAATACTTGCAGATTTATGATGGTAATTTGCTTCGAAACTCTAATTATAGGCATCCATTTTAATAAATTGGAATAAAAATCTATCATATAACTATAAAATCAACGTAGAAGTTAATACTCAGATCTTCTAAAATCTTTGGGTTTAACATACTTTGGGTTTCTGCTTTTTTATCTTTTCAAATTCAAATATCACAGCCGTCCAAAGCCATTAAGTTATTACCACTTTCAGGGATAATTAGAAACGCATGCAATCACAATAAGTTAAAAAGAAGAAGAAGAAGATAGATTTAAGATAAAAAATGGTAAATATAGAAATAATGATAATTTTAAGGAATTGTGGTAATGAAGAAAATGAAATCATTTAAAAGGATGCCATGGCTAGTTTGACCACCTCTAAACTAGGCTTTTTATAAGGAAAGGAGAGAAAAAAAGAGAAAGTTAATGCGTTTCTTTTTAACTAATTGATAATTTATAAATTGAGTTGACTTGATTTGATTTTGATTATATTGGTCAAATTTGGTGGTATTTTTTAAGTAATATCATGTATTCAAGGTGTGAGGTACTAGTCCACATTAAGAGAATGTAAAATATCTCAAGATTTGCAATTGATAAAGGTCATAAGGTAAATATGAGATCATCATGATCACCTTGCAAGCAATGGGTTCTTACAACTTGAAATCTCAACGGAAGCTAATCTATTTTACTAGATTCAACAAATTCCATAGTCCGCCATTGTTTTGGTGCTTAATTTTGATGGTAAAATTACACATCTAAGATAAATGTTTAGGATTAAGTAAATGGGATTAAGCATTCTAGTGGCTATAGAGGATGATGCGATTTCCAAATAGAGGAAAAAAAATACACCCAGAAGATGGTGGATATTTTTTATATTTAATGTATCATATTAACAAGATCTAACAATATCATATTGAAATTGTAATGTCGTCCTCATGTGTATCGCACAACTAGAAAACTAGCCTTTAGAAACAGAAAATTTAAGATGAAAAATTTCTTTCTTTAAAAAAATGAATTAGAGACAGATTTGCGATGGATTTGTGATGACATAAATTATGAATAATCTTATAATTTTTATATGCTTTTGCGACGAAATTTGCAACGGATTACACATTGATTTGCGACGAAAATTTTTCCGTTGCAAATTTGTCTCTGATTTTAGAGGGAAATAAATTATTTTAGTGCCAATTTCTATTTTTTTTAATTCTGTTGCAAATTTGTCTCTAAATTAAATTATTACATATATGTATATATAAATAATTATGTTTAAATTTTGGTTTTAATTATACATATTTAATATAATATATATAAATGTGTATTATATAATAAGAACATATATTATATTTGTAAATTAATTTTATTATATAATAACTATAATATGTATAATCATATATTATTTACAACTAATTATATATATTTTATTTATAATATATTTATTATTATATTACATATTTATATATTATAAACCATAAGTTAAAAATAGTACTTAAAATATAAATATTATATTTATATCCTATTATATATTCTTTTGCATAATAACTTATATAAAAAATCAAATTATACAACTTAATAAAATAGTGTATAACAATAATATAATATGTTATATACAAGTAATATCATAAAATACTACTTAAAAATAAAGTATATTTCAATAATAAAATATGTAAAATAAAATAATTAATATAAAATGTAAACTTAGTATATTTAAACATATACAAATATATAATAATATATTAATAAAAAATATATATTCATATTATTTATAATTTTTATTATATATTTATTATGACTATTCATATTTTTTTTAATATAAAAAAATATTATATATATCTTACATAATTTATATTTACATACTATATTTTATTTAAAATATAATAACATATTTGGGGAAATATAATATACTATGTAAAAATAGTATATTTAAGTAATAAAATATATAATATATAATAATTAGTTAAATATATTTAAATTGGTATTATATATTATTTTATTAATATATATGAAAAATATATTTTTATATTTTTTATATTATTTTATAATTTATTAAGTGTAACAAAAATGAAATAAAAAAAAATAAACACATTAATTAAAAATATGCAATTTATTAAGTTAATATAAAATATTAAATAATAATGTAAAAATTATAATTATAATATATATCATTAAATATATATAAATTTATATGTATAACATTATTTATATTTACATAATATATAAATTATCATATTTGGAAAAAAATTATAATATACTACTGAAAATATTATATATTTATAATATAAATTTAAAATAATTATTATGAAATGTAAACATTGCATATATTAATATTATATATTATTTTAATAAAATATTAATGGAAAATCCTTAATAAATAGGTAAAGTGAAATTATAAAATAAAAATAAATTATAAAATGCGTAAAATGTTTTAGTTATAATATTGTAAATTGTGATATCTCTTAAATAAACAATAGTGGAACTTTACTCATAAAGATAGAATTGGTTTATTGTTTTAGTGCTTGTGAAAACTTTAATGTTAAGTTTGATTAGTATGTAACATTTTATGATGGGTGACCTCTTGGGAAGGATAAATAGGAGACAAATGTGTATTTTTTAATAATTTGTCTTATAATCAGAGACAGATTTGCGACAGAATAATTTTATTTAATATTTACTAATTGGATATTTAAAAATATCTAATTATAAAACAAGGACAGATTTGCGACAAAAATTTCGTAGCAAATTTGCAACTAAAAATAAATTTGTCTCTAAAAGAATTAGCGACGATGATTTTTGAAACAGAAATTTGCGATGGAAAATCTGTCTCTGAAAGTCCTTAGAGATAGATTTTTCACTTTCAGAGACAGAATTTTTTTCTCTAAAACCAAAATTTCTTGTGGTGTCGATTTACATCAGATTTATCTTCACTTTGAACAACTAAAACATCTTATTTTCCTATTTGAATTATTAAATAATTTTATCTTTCATTTAAACTTGACCTTAAATATATATATATACACATATATCTTTTGATGTGCAATTTTCCTGTGGTGTTTATTTATTTATTTTTTCTGCCATGAATAGTATTTGATTTGATAATTTATGCTTAATTTCATTGATCATATCATCCACTGAAACAAATTTAAACCCTGTTTTAGCTGAAATTCTGTTGCTGTTCCTTTTTGCTTTTTAATATTTGTTTCAACCTTTTGAACATATGTTTAGGACGTGATTTTGAATCCTAACTCGATAAATATTAGTATCACATACTATTGGATATATAACTATTCAGATAAACAGAATGTGAAAAGGAAGAAAAAAAATAAATAAAGGAAAAAGCATGTAAAATTTCCTAAAAGGTGTTTTTTTTTTTTTTTTATTATTATTATTATTATTATTATTATTATTATTATTATTATTATTATTATTATTATTATTAATGTAGGCCGTTTCTTGTTGCACAGTAACTATTATATATTGTCGTGCTCATTTTTCGCTGTATTTCATTAAAAAATTTTCATTGGGTAGGAGAGAAGAGAACTAGAAGCATCACGTGAAAAGATGAGTAGGGCCTACCATTTCTGATTTGTCACGGTATAGCACGAGTGCATGAATTAACTAATTCACTTTTAATAATGGACAGCACTAGGCTGTTCTATGAACCGACAAAAAAAAAGAAAAAAATTTGTATCAAACCGAATTGTTAAATGCGGTTATTTTATATTTTGCTCCAGTTTGTGATTCGATTCAAAAAGAGTTTAAATGGTTATAATTTGATTCGAGAAATTGAATTGAACCAAACCGTTTGAATCTGAATTAACCTGCTTTACATTAAAAGAAATAAATAAAATAAGAGTTATCTTATTTATTTATAACTCTTTAACATTATATATCAGGATCAAATATGATATTTCACTTTAATATCATATATCTATGTAGTATGTTAGAATAAACTGAAATAAAATCACAATTCTAAATTCTAATATTATATTATGTTTAGATGCATCTTTAAAAAGGAATTGAGAAATATTTCAATTTGTAGATTTATTATGAGAAATTGTGACTTTGTTCCAATTTATGAAATGTAAATTACACTTTTAACCATGTAATTTTATTTATAAATATAAATGATGTATATAATATTTCGTATTATATATTTTACATAATACACTATTAAATGTATTATATATCTAATAATATTAAACAAACAATATTTTACTCATCTTAAAAGTTTCCTAATATGTTTTCCTATTTTATTAATTTTAAATTATTCCTAAAACTAATAGCATACATCAAACTAAAATAAAGCGATATAATTGAGTTTAGAACATGCACAATCATTTAATGGAAATTTAAATACTTATGAGTGAAGAATATTATAAAAAAACATAGAATTAACATAAAAAAATGATTTTCTTTAATTAGTGTTATAGATTTATTAAAAATATATGTTACTTGAAATTTGCATTGGAAAATATTTTCAAAACGGGATATATGTATATCTTAAACTATTAAATATACAATTTGATATAATGATAAGTAACTTTAATTCTTACACAACATTCCTCAATCTAAACTTTTTTTTTCTTGAGAACTCAAATGACTATTAATATTATTTATTAGTACTAAATGCTTTTAAAAGCAAATCAAATGGAATAGAACAAAATCAAACCGCATTTAAAATGGTTTGGTCCATTAAGGGTTTGAATCGAACCGTTCAAATACGGTTCGATTAAATTCAATCTCTGAACCAAACCAAATTGAATCATGAAGACTCCTAGATAGTATACATTCTATGTGTGTATATATATATCCAATACTAATTCTAGTTTAACACATGGATAAGTAGTGAATAATTTTAAAATATCTATTACCATCACTTATATGATTACGTTTTAAAAAATTATTGATAATTACAATTGGCGTGTGATCGCGGAAACCTTTGTTGTGAGAGAGAGAGAGAAAAAGACTTCGGACATTGAAGAGCATTTAATTTAGTTTTGTCTTCAACAACAAACAGTTTATAGTTGTAGATAAGAAGATGAATCCAATTAAGTTCAACATTGTCTAGACACCACTATATAAATAATATTGGTGCTCTTGCTAAACTCAATTCATCTCTTCCAAGCAAAATATTTTGGTTGATTGGTTCAAAACATGACTTATTCGAACTTATTACTTGCTGTGCTCTTTGGTGCTCTTATTTGCACTACAAGTGGTAGATTGCTTATTGGCCAGAATGCTGCTTCTTTCCAGTATGAGAAGACATTCTTCCGTGGCCCGAGGTTCGGCCGTGGTGGCTTAGGTGGTGGCCTCGGGGGAGGAGGTGGGGGTGGTTTGGTGGTGGTGCTGGTGGGGAGGAGGGGGGCTAGGAGGTGCGGGTGCCGGTGGTGGACTTGGGTCGGGTGGAGGACTTGGTGGTGGTGGGCGGAGGAGGTTTTGGTGGCGGTGGCGGTGGGGGTGGGGGATTAGGTGGTGGATATGGTGGAGGAGTTGGAGGTGGAGCTGGAGCTGGTGCTGGTGGAGGTTTTGGAGGAGGAGGAGTGGTGGTGGTGGTGGTGGTGGAGGAGGAGGGGGATACGGGGGTGGAGCAGGGGCTGGTGGGGGGTTTGATAGTGGATTCCCTTGAAGAGATCATGAACTTCTACATTGACTTGCTTAGAATATTATTTAAGAATCGTTTGACTAATAAGGTTGTTGCTTTGTTTCCACAATTGATGTATTATTAATTGATTTATCTGCTCATTATGGAGGAATGTTCTCAAACTTGTGAGGCTTCAAAATTTCCATGTTATAAATATACCTATAATTTTCTTGCTAATTATAAATGCAAATCTTATAAGTTGTTTTTATTATTATTTTTTTAATCGTTGTCATATCTACTATAACTATCAAGAGGTAAAAAAATCAAATCTAATCTATTCAATTAGAAGACCACCATGCTACCATAACATTAATTTTTAACAAATGTTATTACATATACTTTTTGCTAGTTAATATCAAGAATCTTATCCTACACCGTGTTTGATTAAAAATTCATTCTTCTATATATTGTGTGTGTGTAAAGCTATGACTGGATAAAGAAAACCATATATTAAATTAAGCTTGGACAACTATTTTTGTTTCCCATTATCTTGAAAATAAGAAATTATCCGACTGAATATAATCAAACCAAATTTTAATTTCAAGGGGGTTGAAAGATCTAACACTAGTTAATTCCAATACCGATTATCAAATATAAATTGATTCTCTCCGGCTTGGGGCTTTCAAACGTCCATCAATATATAATCTTTAAATTAATGGTTAAAATAAAACTTTTTGGATTTTTTTATTATGATATTATGTATAATATACATATAGTGAGTAATTACTAATAATTTTTTAACACATATCTTATGAATTATGGTTAATTTAAATACTACTCATTATCTTATTTATTAATTAATGTATGATTGATAGTTTACCGACACCTTATACACATAACATCTATGCAGGGGATGCCGTCCTTAAAATCACTTTTTATCTCTTTTTTAACAGAAAACGTGTGTTAGTAATGTTTGTTTTCCTAGCATAACTGTGAAGTAAACATATCCGTGCGCAAAGCTACAGCGGAAATATTTCTCCTTTGGTACGGAATATTAATCTCTCCAAAAAAGAAAAAAAGGACTTTTTTTAAAGTGAATTATAGAATAAATCAAAACCATCTAATAAATCAAATCGAATTAACTATTCACTTGAGTGGAATTCTTATTCCATTACATGTTTATCACCTACTGAGCCACTATTACATTGTTTAGTTTGGTTTTAAGTCCGTAATAGGTATTCAACCCTTAATCTACATTCTTTATTTTACATAATTGGGATTCCATGGACTTAGAATCACAAATTCAACACCTGCTTATATTATCCAATTCCAAAAATAACCCTACTATAATCAAATAATCACATCAATCAATCACACTTTTATTAAACCTGCTCTTTCAATTTTCAAAGCTACTTGTCCCTTTTTTGCTTAAACCCTAGCTCCATTGCTCTCTACTTGGCTTTGATGTGTGGTAAGAAATCTATTTCCCTCTCTTTTTGTTGTTTTCGTCTCTGTCTCTACTTGGCTTTGATGTTTGAATTGAACAATCGCTAGGGTTTTACTATTTTTAATTCTTTTTGAATTTTGATTCCAAGTAACTGATGATGATAAGGAAATTGAAATCAATCTCTAGAACCATATAGGGTAAATGGAATTGAACAAATCAATGGAGTAATGAATGGTAGACCTGATAAATAATTTTCTAGGTGAAGTATAGTTCTTAATGTGAAAATGTGCTTGAGGTTACACATACACCCTTCGTCATTTGTTAGCAGTAATTGACTTTTTATACGTATCCATGTTTTAAAACCATCAATTTTGAAAGTTTTAATATTTGCAGTAGCTAATTCAATACATTGATCAATGGTCTGCAGCAAAGTAAATTGATGAAGTTTCCATGTGCGTCAAATATTTTTAATTCTTTTTGAATTTGGATGTCTCTAATAGTTTCTAATCATTTTGTGGAGTACAAAATTTCAAGTCGATTTGTGTATCTATCTATATCTCTGATCTTTACAGCTTTTCAATAACTTAGATATATAGATTCGACCATAAGATTGGAGAAATGTTTGATATTTGAAACTAATAATGCAATATAAATATATTGTCATATATTCCGAAACAATAACCTTGTCACACATACAAACCGAGGCCATCAACTAAGCCAACACCATCAGGATTCTGTACCTCTTTGTCTTGCCCTAAATCGATGAACTAATTGATGTTTACAACAAGTACACTAAGCTCACCCATGGATGTTATGATCTTAGGAATTCTAACGATTAATACAAGGTTATGCTTGTCCATACATACTAAAGGAGACCAAATAACGGAGGATTGGAGACGAGGAAGCCATTTGGTGCATTATTGTTTTTGTTTGTGATTGGCCTCTGCTATAGGTATATTAATTAATGATTCATTATGTGATGAGGCCATTGTTTGATACCCTTGTTGATGATGCTATTATGGCTAGCAGAAATCTATTTTGAAGTAATGAGTTTCCTCTGTTGGAAACATATTACATAAAGTTGCTTCCAACCCTGAAAAGCATTTAGAGTGTAGATGGGTTTAGAAAAGTAGAGGAAAATGCAGAAATAGGCAACGTTACGGATGTTGAGCCTGTGAATTTGAATTCAAAGGTTCTTTGACTTATCCTTCTTCCTAAGTAAAAAACATGGAAAAGTATAGTAACTGGGGAGGAGAAAATTTTACTGAAGTATATTGTGTTAGTATAACGTTCCAATGATAATTTTTTTTTTTTTATATGCATAAGATATCGTCGCATAGATATCATGAGTACCGACCTGGAGAATTTTGTGAGCCCTTGCTTTTCTCCATTCTTATAGCAAGCTTATTCATGTTCTGATTTTCAACTAATGATTTATATATTTATGTTTTTTTCTCTTTTTTGGGTAAAGTAATCTCTCATAGTCAGAGGCCTTTTCCCCATGCTTGCTGATCCTAGGCATCTAGTATGTTTTAAAAGCATCTTTTTGTTGCATGTGATTTGATACTCCTATACATAATCATGCTTTTTTCTACCATGTCATTGTTATGATATATATATATATATATATACACATAATTAAGGGGAGGGGTAACTTGAGTATGGTCTGTCAAAGATCAACTGCTAATGGCAAGATTCAGATACTTTTTTTTCCCTTCTGGTTTTGCAAGATATTTACATAAAAATATAATTTTTTTTAGATGCAGTATTAAGTTTCATGCAACTCCTCATTGGATTGATATTGTTTCAAATGATAATTGTATAGAATAATATTGAGTTGCCTTTCTATTGTGACAAAGTAATCCTATTATGAAATAGTTCATGTCCATCACTTGCAATTAATTTCGACATATACAAATATTATGCAGATATATGTAGATTCGAACATTAAACATATACAAATAGTAAAATGACATATACATATTTTTCAATTTCGCAATGATGGATCAAGTTTGTTTTTATGTTGATGATCGATGGAGGAAAAAGAAAATCGTTTGTTTTCTTTTAGCTTTAGGTTTGGAATATTGTAACGTTGCCCGCCACATAATTTCCTTTTTATATGCTTTGGTCTTGCATTCCGACTAACCTTGTGTACGGTCTTATAGTTTGGATTCCTATCAACAGCATGAATATATTAGGGGACTTCTTCATAGTGATAATGTGACATGTATTGAATAATTGAGATTAGATAACTATGCTTTTTTCAAACTTTGTGAGATATTAAAGGGTATAGGAGAGCTGAAATCAATAAGGAATATGCATGTGGATGAGCAAGTTGCAATGTTCTTGCATATACTTGCTCACCATGTGAAGAACAGGGTGATTAAGTACAATTTTAGGAGGTCTGGAGCAACTGTAAGTGAATATTTTCACAGTATATTGAATGCCACTCTCCGATTGAGCAATCACCTATTGAAGAGGCTTGAACCTATTCCTAAGAATTGTACCGATGAGCAATGGAAATATTTCAAGGTAAAAAAAAATCCTATATTGATAATTAAATTCATAAAAATTTAATGAAAAATCATTCTAAACTTTACCTATATTTTTGTCTTATCTAGAAATGCTTAGGTGCTTTGGATGGAATACATATCCCAATTAAAGTGCTAATGAGAGATAAACCTCGATATAGAAATAAAAAAAAATGAGATTGCAACTAATGTGTTGGGTGTTTGTACACCAAATATGCTTTTTATTTATGTGTTTCCTGGGTGGGAGGGCTCTGCTACTGATAGCAGAATACTTCGCGATGCAATCACTAAGAGAAAGGGCCTTAAAGTACCACAGGGTATGATTTGCTGCAACTCACAAAATTTTGAATTTAGTTTTCTTTAAGTAGTGTCTTTGTTAAAACATAATTCACTTCTTCTTTTACTCATATAGGATGTTATTATCTAGTTGATGGACGCTATCCTAATTGTGAGGGATTCTTGGCACCATTTAGGGGTCAAAGGCATAATTTAAATGAATGGCGCTAAGGTCATAAACCAAGATCTCTTGAGGAATTATTTAATCTAAGGCATGCATCTGCTCAAAATGTGATTAAGAGGTGCTTTGGCTTGCTTAAAATGAAATGGAGCATTCTAAGAAGTCCGTCATTTTATCCAACAAAAATTCATAATCGTATGATACTTGCCTATTGTTTACTCCACAACTTCATTAGGACAAAGATGGCCTTTGACCCTCTTGAGGATGGCATGAATTTCATAAAGAAAACAATGTAGATAATGAAGATGAACTTATTGCAACCTTAGGGAGTAATGATGCTTGGACAACTTGGAGACAACAACTAGTAACTCAAATGTTCAATGATTGGTGTGGAGGGAATCATAATTAGAATAGATATAAGTGAAATTCTAAGCTATGTTTACTTTTATTGTGCGTTCTTTTTGGTGTATTTTTGTTCTATATGACTTTATGATTTGTCAATTGAAAGTATGAAATTCAAATCTTCATATTATGTTGTTTTCTTTTATTGCAATTTATCATATTGCTATACTTATATTATCATGTTGTTGCTTTTTTTTTTTTGTGGATGTCTAATTTATATTGAAGACAATGGAAGCTAAAGTAACAAAGGGTATAAAAAGAAAGTGGAAAGTTAATTGAAGATAATGCACTGGTTGAGTATATGGTCGAATTGTACAACAATGGACTACGTAATGCTAATATTAGCTTTAGGAGTGGATATCTCAATGAATTGGAGAGGACGCTTCTCATCAAGTTACCCAACTGTGGTTTGAAAGCAAAACCACATATTGAATCACACATTAGAACCTTAAAGAAAGATTAGAGTATAGTTTATGATATGGTCTATGGGAAAACAACTAGTGGGTTTGGATGGATCCGGTCTAGAAGATGGTGACTGCTGAGAAGCAAGTATGGGATCCATACTTATCGGTATGTTAATCATTTCTCCAATATTATATTATGTCATTGTGGGTCATGGTGGTGTTTACTGTTTTTTGTTTAGTAATGATTATTCTAAGTATGGGATGTTGATTGCAATTTGTTTTACCTTACATATGGATATCATATGCTTGTTTGTGCATAGAACAACATGAACAGGATGGGAATTTAACTATCGGTGTGAGTGAAACTTTATAGGAGTAATTATACATGGTGCAAGCTGACTGGGATGGGTAATTGATCAGAGGATAATGTAGCTGAATTGGGTACAAGATCTAGTGGAGTTTAGTTTATTTGTAGGAGTTTAGATGAATTGGGTACAGGATTGGGTTTTTGATTAACAGTCTAAAAATAAGACAAAGCAATGATTGAAAAACATTTTATGATTTTTGATAGAGTAGAATGATTGAATATCATTGTTTTCTCATCATATTAGTTCATGCATATTCGGGTTAAATTTGTGATACCCTATTAGGAATTAGTTTGTGCTACTATGTTATTAATATGTCAGCTTCGAGTTGTGTTTTTTTCAAGAAAACTGTATTGATACATAACTACCTGTGTTGTTGCCACAGTTTAGTGTGTGTGCAAGTATATGCATTGTAAGGATTTGATGCTGTCTTGTAATTATGTTTTTGTGTATGATTTGCATTTATCATACATTACAATCCAGGTTAGTGGATCCATGGATTATGTTTGCTCATAAGTAGTTATATACTTCAAACTTTTTTGCATTGCCATCACTATGGGGATTTATCATTAGTGGATGGGACAGTGGATAGTCTACTCAGTTTCTTGAATTGGTGTTCTTATTGTTTAATCTTGGTTGAGGAACCTTGCTTTATAATGTAATGTTATAATTTTGTGTAAGCTACACATAGGAAGTTGTCAATTCATAGTTTTGCATAGAATTCTATGGCTGGTTGATGACATCAGCTAAAAGTGAATTACACCTATAATGATCTTCTTAATGTCAATTCAATGTCTTCAGTAATACTGCCACTCCTATAGTTAAAAGAGTTCATGTTGACAGCAAATGGTACTAAGTTCAATCCTCACTAGGATGATATATTTATCTATCATGATCTTCTTAATGTTTTCAATATTTTTTGTTTTATTTATAGAGCCATAGAGATGCTGTTGTTTTTATGAATAGGAGCTTCCCTTAACTAAAAGAGCTCTCTATGATATATGGAAAAGATCGAGCCACGAGTCAAGATGCACAAACTACTGAAGATGTCATTAAAGAGCTAAATAGAGAAGAAGCAACTATACAGGATATTGTAGATGAGTTGCCAATGAGAGATGAAGAAGACGATCACTCATCTCATCATAATGTTACTCATTCTAGTACAAAAAGGAAACGAACCTTGTTTAGAGATGGAGCAATATCTGAGCTATCATCCATTATTAAAAGCTTTGAGACTGGCATGAGGGATATGAAGAAGAGTATTGATTGTGCTGTGAAGTGTTTGTTAGTTGATGAGGAAAGAAGGGAAGTGAAAAGATTAAACAAATTTCTTCGAACAATTGAGATTCCAACAGAACAAGAGTTGAAAGCTGCTTTGATCAAGTTGCCTAAGCAGAAGGACAATTTAGCTGTGCTTTATGAACTTGAATCAAAAGATCGTTTGGATTATGTTAGGGACATTTTGGAGTCTGCATAATGTCAATTGGATTACATTAGGTTGCTTTTGATCACCTTAGTCCCATTTTAGAGTCCACATAGTGAGAGGAACTCATGAATTGGATCATGTTGGGTTGCTTTTGGATACTTACTTTGATCGATCATTTTTTGATATGTTGATTCTTTTGGATACATTTTATGATATGTTATAGCAAATGAAGTTGCATTATTGTATAAATCATTTTTCATCATATTATTGATGAGATTAAATTTTTAGCTTGTTGGAATTGAACTTCAGGTTTTTTTAATACTCTCGAGCCCTTATATTGATAACATCATTTTTAACTTGGTACTTTCCTTTGTTTCATGTAATACCTATACCATATATAATATAATATTCTATTAATATAATAATGAAATTAAATTTTCTATTAATATCTATAGAATCTATATTACATATAATAATATATTATATATTTATAAATAAAATAATATTAAATATATATTAATATGTAAAATAAAAATAAATAATTCATAATGAATGGTAGAAATGTAATATAGTGATATATAAAAAGGGTATTTTGTCCTTAAACAGATGAATTTGGAGACGAGGAAGTTACGTGTGAATGATTGGATGAATTTAGCTTAAGCCGGCATCATTCTAAGCCGCCGGCCTAAACTTCAGTGTGAAGTTTTGAAAATCTACTAAGGAGTTAATGGCTGCCGGTATCTAGCTAAACTACTGATGTAAGTGGCTAAGCCACCGGCGTAAAGGTTAGCCTAAGGTTGCGTTTTTCCTAAGCTAAGGTTGCGTTTTTCCAAAGCCAACTCTCTCTATAAATAGACTCTAGACCCCACGACTTTGTCATACCTTTTCCTCAACAAAACTCAAGGTATGTGGGTCTAATCTTGGTCTTTTTCAATTCTTTTCCTTAGATAGATAAATCTAATCCTAGTTTTGTATACGATTGAAGGAGATTTGGGACTCTATTGGAGAAAACCCTCAAGCGAATTTTGAGAGTTTCGGTTCCAAATCAAAGTAAAGGTAAGCTCTCTATCAAAGTCACGTAGTCTCTGAGATTAATAGATTATAGGAACATGATTATAGTGATAGCAAATTACTTGCTATAGGAAATTGATTGAACGAATTAGGGTTCTGTTGTAAGCAAGATTTGTGAGTTCTATGTAAGTATGAATCCATTCTATCTCTATGGATATAAAGTAATGAACTTTCGTAGTTGTTTTGCTCATAGAGGATTGTATATATATATGTACGTGTTGTGAAGGGAATTTTGGGGGATCGTTAAGAACTCTGGAGAAATTGTAAAAGGGTTTCTGTGAAGTACAAACGAGATAAACATGTGTGTTGATTTTTGATTAGTTTATGGAATTAGGATTATGGTTTGATATTGTTATTACAATTGGAATTGATTGTAATATATATATTGTTAAACAGGAGTATTGAGAGATTAGGGTTCTTTTCTTTTATGAAGTCTGTTAGTAGATTTGAGTTGGAAGCTATACTAAGTACAACCTTACCTTGTCTGCTACTTGTGTGTGTAGGTTTAGAAAGTAATTTGACTAAATACTATCCGACGTATAAATTGCAAAGAGTGTTTTTTGTGTATGGTTTTGGTCAGTAAAGACCACGCAGAGTATGATACTAAGGAGGCGCTTTGATGATCTTTGTGTGGCTCTGTCCTTAGTGGAGTTGCATTTAGAAATGATTCTGGTAGATTAAGAGTCGTTTCGGTCCGTATAGCGAAACACAACGGTGTGTGGGGAGTACCCAACATCAATATATTGTATATAAACTATTTTTATAAAGATTGTGAATCGGGTCATAAGTTACTCGGGTTTAGGCCTAGATGCATATGGTTCTAAACCATGCTGCTTTTTTCACTAATTAAAGATAATAATTTCTACCTGTTACATTAGTTTTAGGAATGTATGTGATGTATGTTGGCATGTTCATGCGTATTTGTTTGTGGTATGGCGTATTGGGCGTTTTCGCTCATTCTTTTAATTTTTCAGGTATAGATGGAGATGATGTTATGTATGATCTATTTGGGTATGGTCTATATGTAGATCATGGGGATGGCGATAGTAGACTTGACTATCCAGCAGACGACTCTTAGATTTAGAGCATTTGATATAATGGAGAGATGTGGAAGACTTTATGGAGTTTATTTCTGAATATTATTAGTGGTTGGAAATCTTATGAGACTAGTTTGTCAAGTTTTAAATTGTTTTGATGACATTTAGTTTCGGATTTTTGCAAGTTTATGATTCCAAAGAGACTACATTTTCTTTTTATAGGATGTTTTAGATTAATTAAATTGTGAGTTTTGGCGATTAAAATTGACATATTTGTGGATTTAGTTTTAATAGCCTTAGCGTGTTCTTAACAAGAGAAGGACACGTGGCAAGTTGTAATGCCTTTAACTTAGTGCGTTACATAATATATATTAAATATATAAATATATGTTTAATTATATATCTTGTAAAATATAAATTAATATAGATATATTAAAGACAAGGGTATTTTTGGTATTTGTCTTATCAATTCATGAGCTATTCATTGTTTTAATTCAATCAAGTGAACAATGTATTAGTAATTCATTACATCCAAGTGAACAACATCATACATATTCACAACATGTTACATCCTTATACAATTCATTAGGAATGGCTATTCATTACATTGCTATTCCATTCAATGAAGTGAACAACTCGTAAATAAAGCCTATGTTTTTGCCCAAAGATGGCGGGCACCCTTCTCGTCATATGATATACCACATTTTTGGTGTTAACGTTTACTTAGTTTATTGTATATTTGGTTATCTAATTTTTATCTGTATATGGTTTGTTTGATATTTATGAGTAAAATATATATTTTTCATTATATATGTTTTTTGATAAATATTTAATAAAATGATATGTTAAAATGATCAAATAAAACAACTAAATAGACCTTAAAGCACCTCTACCTAGATTCACTTTTGGAGAGCATGTTGAATAATTCCATGCAGTAAAGATTTTAAGGTGAAAGACATGTCTACCATTCTTCTGGAAAAAAAAAAAAAAAGCAAAGAAAAAGAAAACACAAATCCAATTTGCATATAAAAAAACCAAATTACCACTTAAAAGGAGAGAAACATAATTTTCTACATGTATTGCACCTATGCTATGTGATATAGTTAGGGATGTAAGCGGGCGGGTTTTTATAGGGTACCCGACCCGCCTAACCGGATAAATACCTTATAGGGTTTGGGATGGGTTTTGGGATAAGCATAAAACCCATTAGAAAACCCAAACTCGTTTAAATATATAAATATTTATATTATGTTTAGCCTCTGTCTCTGAAATTAATTAGCTGTGCTTCATTAATTGTAAAGCTATTTTTTTCGTTTCTATTAAATCAATTAGAAAAAAAAAAAAAAAAACCCTAGGACAGTAGACTAATACACTATGACTCCACTTTCATCTTGGTCTTGGCTCACTCTCATCAAATTCAAGCCTCTTACTCCCATTGCCGCACTTTTTATTCAATGATTTTCTTCTCATGAAAATAATTGGGATTTTGTAAAGAGGATTGCATGAGTAATGATAAGAGTTTTTTTCTTCGCTATAAAGTGGGAACGGATCGGAAATAGAAAAAGATGAAAAAAATTATAATGACGTTTTTAAATATTTTATTATGTAATGATTTTAATTTTATATCAGGTTTCGAGTTCGGGTTGAAGTTCGAGCTCCCTATAGGGTTTGTCTAGTGGGTTTTGGGTTCGTGGACAAAAATCTTATGGGGTTTAGGACGGGTTTTGGGAATGCTATTGGGTATCGGGTTTGGGTTTTAGTATACCCGTCTTAAACCCATCCCGGTTGCATTCCTAGATACAGTAATGATATGTAAAAGTACATATATCGCATAAGCAAAGAGCAATATAGTTGAAAACCCTCCTCGAACTCACCATTCTTCAAGTATCCAATGATTAGAACTACGCAAGAATTAAAATCCCTCTTAAGCATTCCATTGACCACCTCTCATGCAATATTAAAACAACCACAACATACAAACAATAGCAAGACCCTATTGACTAAATCCAAACTAGGTTTTACGCCCACTATGTCTAAGGTGTGTATGCAACTTTGTAGCTGCAGTTGGGTCACCAGTTTTGATACATTCCTTACTGAGCAAAGAGTAGAGATAAGACGATATGGGTATAATAAGTCCGTCCATGAGGCATGAAACATCATTAGGTGTGTCGTTTTTTGTGTGTTTTAGTACAAACCTTTTGGTAGGAGTGGTAATTATTCTTGAAGGGGTGAGATTTTGTGATGGGTTGTTCAGTTTTAGAAGTTGTTTTGGGGGTGGTGGTGAGGTTTTAGGGCAGTCTTAGAGGGAGAAGGATTTGAGAGCAGACATGTACCATACCCTCATCGTATGTGTATCACATAGTGGATGTGTGGTACTAAAAAAAATTCAATATCTCATCTTTTTTATGCAATATAACAATGGTATTTGTATTATTCCTTTTATAACAGTTTGAATTGGTGTAATTTTTTTAAAACAATGGTTAACATGTAATTTTCTCAACGATTTATCTGCATTTTTCTTTTTTTTTTTTTTTTTTGTGGAGATATCTACATTTTTCTTTATAACTATGGCTTGGACTTTTTAGAATCTTTGGATGAACATCAATTAGCTATTTGAAAAAATATATAGTATTTATGATATTAAATGATACCTAAAAATACTAGCATTGTAGTTGGGCATCTTTATTAAAAGTAAAAACATGTGGAAAGAAAAGAGTAGAAATGAAAATGAGTAAAAGTGAAAAGAAGTGAAAAGTTTATTTTATGTTTGGTAATTTATAAAGGAAATGAAACGAAAAGAAGAGGGATAAGGTTTGTGATTAACAAAATTGTCCATTCATTTGATTTTAACTTTTCACTTCATGGAGAAAAATGGAATTCATGAGTACTATTCACTTTTCCGCTGCTTTCTCTCCTATTTTTGCTGAGAAAATAAGGTACCTAGTCTTCCACCGATTTGGCTCCTTTCCTATGTTTTTCTTTCCATTTCCACCATAACCAAACATACGTTTTCCTCCACTTTGCGCCAGCTTCCTCTACTTTCCTTGCCCTTTCACACCTTTCTGCGATCACCAAACACAGTGTCAAGATGAAGGACTGAATAAAGTAAGATAATCATTAAGGAGAAATATTTTAAAATACTTTGACATGCACATAAAAATACTAAATAAGATTCCTACCATTAAAAAAACTTTAAACAATTATCTTGCGGGCATTCAATTTTATATGCATCATTATTGTTGGCCATATTATTTACAAGGATGCATAATTATTTATATTGTTCTGGCAAGATAAAACAAAAGCAAAAAGAAAAGAAAAATTTTGCCATTTGCATTACATTATTAACTTTTCATATGGATACTTTATGTTTTTAAGCATTAATTAGCCATAATTAGTGTTTCCTTTTTATATTATTAATAAAAACCTTAAGAATGTTTATTTGTTTAAAAATAACTGGAATTCTGTTTTAAAAATCAATATTGGATATTTCACAAATTGCTTTTGCTTTTTGACAATAGATCAAAAACTTATACTTCTATCTTAAAAGATCACAAATGCTATGTTTTGGAAATTTGTGCTACCGTCTTGATAAATAATATTTTAGAAAAATAATAATATTTTGGAGTGCATTTACTTTTTCTAGAAAATTGCTTTATTTTTTCAATAATTTTGACAAATTTGAAAAGAAAAATACTAATTTCCAAGCGAAAGGTTGTTATTTAACAGTAAGCAACTAAGCATTCATCTCTTGTCGTAGTAGGGTCATCATCACGATATCTTATTCTATATAACGAAAGTTCTCGTTTCAAAATAAAAGTTATGTTTGTAAATATTTGTAAGAGCATCTTTATCTCTAATTTGTTTAATGAGTTGTTTAAAGTATCATGTCAGAAGTAACTCTTCCTATTAAACCACTCTCTACTTTATCCCTAATTACTTTAAGAAAGTTAACTATATATCTACTTTTTTAAATATTTTGTGGGTCAAATTTTATTTTATTACCTTAAAATAATGTTTATATTTTTTTTATAAAGATTAAATAAGTATGAATGAACCAATAAGAGGATGAGAGAGAGAATTGTATTTTTTTTAATTAAATAAATGTGAAAGGACCAATATAAAGAGGAGTAAGGGGGTTGCTTGCTCAAGCAACTTTGTTTGCTAAGCAACCAAACAATAACTGTCATATCACCCATATCCCTTGAAATTTCTATCAAGTACTCAGAATAAAAATGCTTTAATTTATAGTTTATACAAGAGCATGATTTAATAGATAGGGAAAATATCTCTTTTGGTACCTAAACTTTGATGAAATTGATATTTAGGTACTCGAACTTTTCAAAAGTCCAATTTTATACTTAATTGAACTTTGAATGCCCCTAAATACCACATACTCAATTGTTGTTTGACTCGTGGCAGTTATTTCAAGAAACAATAAAAGAGTAGGGGAGGTGAAAAGACGTATGAAAAGTTTGATTAGGTATTAAATTAGCCTTTTTAAAAGTTCAGGTACCTAAAAGGAGTACAAAAAGTTTAATTAGATATGAAATTGGACTTTCGAAAAGTTCAAGTACCTAATTATCCATTTCATCAAAGTTCAGGTACCAAAAGAAACTTTTTCCCTAATATATATTTAAATTGAGAAAAATATTATTTTCAAAATTTGAGCTACATAAAGCCATGATTATCATTTAATAATTTCCAATAGCTAGCTATGTGACCAAAAGGATTCATTATGCATTTATGAAATGATACGAGGAATATTTACTATTAAATAATAGGGATAATGAGAAAAATGGTATTTAAACTTGCACAAAATATTTAATAAGGTATCTCAAGTTCCATTTTGAACAATTTAATACCTAAATAAAGTTTTTATGGACTTTTTTCATATCTAAAGTTTGGTTTTCACAATTTTCATAACTGAATAAAGTTTTTGTGAACTTTTTTATTCCCGAAACAATTTCAATTAAGTATGAAAAACTCTATAAAAATTTTGTTCAAGTATCAAAATTGTCAAAACGGGACTTTAGATAGGAAAATGTTCATGAAAACTTACTTTATGTACCAAATCGTTTAAAACCAAATTTCAAGTACCTAATTGAACTTTCTATAAAAGTTTTGGTATCATTTTTTACATTATTCCTAAATAATAATTCGTCAAATTTTACCTCGTCTATAATCAAATCAAGAAATTCATCATGAACATATAGTTAGAAAATTTCGGTATGTTAATTTCATATTTGCTTGTGACCGCCATTTAATAATCCACTAGGGCATATAACTCCCGGAAAAACATATTAAGTAGGTAATACAGATAACTTGTATACACACATACACCCGGTGAATAACTATTAATTATAACATAAATAAGATACAAGCATCGTAATGGATACTTCTTGTGCTCTGAAAAAGAATATGAACCAATAAAAAAAGGTGCACGCACAAATATCAGCTTAATGAAAACTCGAAAGTGAGACCTTCACATAACTTTAAATCCCTACTTGATGAATAAAATAATGCAGGTATCACATGATATTGGATCAATAGCTGTTCCCACAATCATAATGAGAAAAAAATGCCGCAACACCCTAGTAGGAAAAGTATGTAAAATTTCTTGAAAAGTTATTATCATCATTATCATTTTAAAAAATTAAAAATAATCCTTGTAAACTTATAAACTTTGATACATATACATCCTTAAACTTTCAATGATAAATAACCCCTTAGAGATGATCCATTAAACTTTGATCTAAATGTCATTCATATCTAGATTATTATTTGCATAGATTATTTGCAATTTTCTCTATTATTATTAGTATTATTATTACTATTTCTAGTTAAATAGCAAATATTATGTTGACTAGCAATTATTCGTTGGATTTCATTAAGAAGTATTAATGGGTAAAAAAGAGCTAGAAGTACATCAATAATGCCAGTGCCATGCCGTGCAGTGTTTGCCCCTGCCAAAAGATGAACCGATAAAAAGTGAAATGAACAAAAATAAAAAAGAAAAAGAGTCCACACGTAAATCAGCTGATTGCAATAAGCACCAACATGAGCTTTTGGTACATTAAGTTTATTATTTTAATGAAACAACTATGAGTAAAAATAATATATGTTTTATTAAAAAATTAATAAGAAAAAACATTCCACGCATGCAATGCAACATCACAACAAAGCAATATCACAGCTTAATACGCCAGCATGTCGCAACAACACAAAAATAATAAATTTACTGGCACGATCAATACTGATATAAAACACGAAAATAACATGAGCTTTTGGTACATGGAAGTTTGCTCATTTATGCAAGTCAATTCACGTACTTTGCAAACTTTTCTATTTATTTTATAATACTTATGTTACACGTATGGTACAAATAAATTGTCTAGAATTGAATGGATTAAAATCGAATAAATGATATAAGTAAAAAATGAGAAATTCATTCCTATATTTTAGTATTTTCATGGAATAATGGAATGGAATAAATTTTTTTTTTACAAAAAAAAAAATCCTTAATAATAAATATGAATAATATATAGATGATTCATCGATAAAATAATAATTTAAATAATTAACATTAATGGGGCATATTAATGGAATCACTATCTCTTTTTCTGAAACGTAGAGTCAAATCCCCTCAAAATCATAATCAAATTCCCCTTAAATTCATAACCGATCATTTCTAGAGCTTGCAAATCTAGCTTTCAAAATTGCTTCTTAATATGAAAAGGAAAATGAAACTTGAAATCGTGATTTTATTTCAAGTCTCCTCCCGTATACCAAATGTACCATTAGATAATGTAGGTAACTGCAAAAATGACTAAAAATTTGAGTAGGTAGTTGCAAAATTTAGGAAAAGTTGAATTAGTTGAATGCAAAAGCGGGCAGAGCACCGGCATTAAAAATTGTGACAATGTGGAAGTTTTCTCATACCATGTGCTATACTGAGTTAAAAATAAAACAAAGAAAGAAAGAAAAGAGAGAGAGAGAGAGAGACTGGACATGGGAGACCATTTAACTCTTGTGTTCAACAAACTGTTTGTAATTTTAGATGAGAAGACGAATCCAATTAAATTCGACATTGTCTAGACACCACTATATAAATGATGGTAGTGCTCCAAGCCAAAGTCAGTTCATCTCATCCAATCTAAATATTTTGGTCATTGGTTGAAAAATGAATCATCCTAACTTATTTCTTTCTGTGCTCTTTGGTGCCCTCATTTGCACCATAAGTGCTAGAAAACTTGTTGGTGAGAATGCTGCTTATTTTCAGGATGAGAAAACATTCTTCCGTGGCCCGAGGTTCGGTCGTGGTGGTTTAAGTGGTGGTGGCCTTGGAGGAGGAGGTGGAGGTGCAGGTGGTTTTGGTGGTGGTGGAGGAGGAGGGTTAGGAAGTGGTGCTGGGTTTGGTGGTGGTGCGGGAGCTGGTGGTGGACGTGGGTCGGGTGGAGGACTTGGTGTTGGTAGCGGTGGTGGTGGCGGTGGGGATTAGGCGGAGGATATGGTGGAGGAGTTGGAGCTGGAGCTGGATATGCTTTTGGAGCTGGTGCTGGTGGAGGTCTTGGTGGTAGAGCTGGAGAAGGTGGTGGTGGAGGTTTTGGAGGAGGAGGTGGTGGTGGAGATGGAGGAGGATATGGTGGAGGAGTTGGAGCTGGAGCTGGATATGGTGGAGGAGCTGGTGGTGGTGGAGGTCTTGGAGGAGGTGGTGGTGGAGGTTTTGGAGGAGGTGGTGGGTGGAGTTGGAGGGGGATACGGAGGTGGAGTAGGCCGGCGGGGGGTTTGAAGAAGGATTCCCTTAAAGAGATCACGAACTTCTACATTGGCTTGCCTACCTTATTATTTAAGATTTGACTAATAAGGTGTTGTTACTTTTGTTTATCCACAATTGAGGTATTATTAATTGATTCACCTGTTTATTATGGAGGAATGTTCTCAAAATTGTGAGGCTCCAAAATTTCTATATCTTTAATTTTCATGCTAATTATAAATGTCAATTTTAGAAGTTCTTTTCCTTGATCCCTATCATATATATTATATGATTGTTGAGAGATAGAGAAATCAAATACGACCCATTTAATTTGAAGATGGCAAACTTAGAGGGCTAAATAAACCAAAGCGGTTTACAAACTACTCAAGTTCGATTCGATATTTATTCGAGTTTGATTCAAAAATAGTTGAATCGAACCTGAATTCGAACTATTTAAATAGTTTATCGAATCAAACTCGAAATTTATATATTTGATTCTATTAGTTCGTGAGCCTAATCGAGCTTTATCGAGTATGGATATTAATTAAATTTGAATCGAGTTCAGATTTTAATATTATTTTAATTTGAATTTAAAAAATATTTTTTTTAATAAATCGAGCTTAATCGAGTCGAACTAAAGATTATATAATTTTATTTCTAGCCGAACTCAAGCTAAAAATATTAAATTTGATTAAACTCGAACTTTGAAATTTTGAATCAAACTCAAATTTGAATTTAGTACTGTACCATCTTGATTGGATTGGATTGCAGCCCTAGGCAAACTACAAAGATAATAATTTTTAACAACTGCTATCTTACCTGCTTTTTGGAGCTACTATGGCCTCGTCAACATCTAATCATTAAAATAAATATATTAATTGAAATTTAACTATTATATTTAGTGGTTCAATCATGGTTGAGTATGGTGTGTACTGTTGGATAGTGATAGGATCATGTTAAAACTAATTATAGGACTATAAAATTTCTTTTTTTTTTTTTTAGCTTTTGTTAATTAATATCAAGGTTGTTACCCTGAAGCAGTGTTTGATTAAAAATTCAATCTTCTAAACACACACACACATATATATATATATATATATATATATATACATACACATAGAGGATTGGATAAAGGAAATCAAATATTAAATTAAGTCTGAACGACTAATATAATCAAAGCATGCTTTAATTTTTAGTGGGTTTCAATGGAAAAACCACATTATGCTATTCTTACTACTGACTTAGAATGGTGAAAGATTTAATATCACTAGTCAATTACTATACCCCAGATATATTTCTCTTTCCATAAGGAATATTAATCTCGGCGCAAATTTGACGTTTTTCAGTGAATTATAAAACAAATCAAAACCATGCATGTCAAAAAAATTTATGAATATGATCAAATCAAACTAAGTAGAGAGAAATGGCCAAAAGAAATAAAGTAGAAAGAGATTTTGGATAAAATTTAATCATATCAGATTTTTATTTTTTTAACTTAAATGAACCCTAATACGCTAGATTTGGAGCAATTCTAATTTTGGCTCGTTATAGACAGGATTCTTGGAAATATAGACTTGTGCTATTAGTTTCCAGATTACGATTGCAGGTCCATTCCCCTCGTTCTGGTCTTTCATACCATCATGCTATCCTCTCATCCCAATTCAATATGTTTAGAACTTATCTAAATTTTTCCTTTTTTTTTTTTTTTTATCACAATGAAGGATGATTAAAAGCTGACTTTAATATCCTTACTCGAGAATGTAGAGATGATACCACTAAGTCACAAAGCTAATGGAACATTTTTCTTCATCATTAGAACAAAGTTCTTCAATTTTAAGAATTCTTACAAATGTTAGATAAGTCAATATAAAAATAAATATATAATAATTATGATGTTAAATGCCAGGTAGAAAAACTAAAATGAAGCATTGAGGGAGCTTTTGCCATTTAAGGATAGTAAACAAGGTCTTTATCATTAAAAATGCTCTAAGCAATTACCTTGTAGGCATTTCATGTCATATGCATCATAAGGAGGCCATGCTATTTACCAGAATGCATAAGTGTTATAGTATTGTCCTAGCAAGATAAAACAAAAGAAAAAAAGAAAAGAAAGACTTTGCTATTTGCATAATTAAATTATTAACTTTTCATATGACTGTTTCATGTTTTTTAGCATAAGCCGTAAATCAGTGTTTTTTTTTAATTGAAAAAAAATCCTTTAGGATGTTAATTTGTCAGAAAATAGAATTAGAATTCTATTTTCCAAAAAAAAAAAATTCAAAATTGGATATTTCACAAATTGCTTTTGCTTTTCTACTATAGAAAAACTATTACTTCTATTAACAAAATCACAAATACTATCATTTGGAAAATTGTGCTACTGTCCTGGTAAATAATATTTTAGAAAAAGTAATATCTTTTAGTGAATTTACTTTTTCTTGAAAATTGCTTCATTTTCTTTGATAATTTTGACGAATTTAAAAAAGAAAAATACTGATTTCGAAGTAAATAATTGTTATTTTACGGTAAGCATTCATATGTTCTCGTAGCAGAAATCTAAAGAAGTGGAAATATATATGGTCATCACAATATATGTATGTATATATACACATATATATAACTTATTCTATAAGTAGATAAGGAATTTTTTGTATGATACAAATTGTCAGCCTTGAAACTAAATTATGCCCCGGCTAATTATTTCGATTAGTGATAGGAACTAAGTAATTAGACCTAAATTGGGATGATTTAGAGAGTTTTGGATTGATGAGTTCAGAAAAGATTACGTTAAAATTATCTTGCACATTTTTACCTTTCAAAGGCTTAGATATCAATGATTTTTCCTAATAAGTAATTCGCTTGTTCTTTCTTGTTTAACCCATTAGATATACTAAACCCTACTTAATCCTATTCATTAATGATTTATAAGATTTAATGGAGATGATAGCAAGAACTGGCTATAAGTATGTATGCATTACTTATTATTATTTTTCTTAGGGAGCCAAATACTCTCTTTTGAGAACTGTCACTAGCATTTAGTTTCCTAAGATTACTTATTTCGCCTGTCTTATCTTTCTAAATCATTTCTTTTATGAGAGGCAATTTTATGCAACACAAACCCTTACAATTCTTACCAAGTGAAGCACGTTGAGGCACGTGCATTCACGTGATACATATGGATGAACTTTTAACATCTACATTTTGGCAACGGTGATAATGACTCATTGGAATGTTTATATCTATTAAATCCTACGCCACATATATGCAACTTTATTGTATTGGATATATGAAAATCGTTTATGCATATTTCTAGTGTATGCTATGTAAGTAAAGGATTGAACATATGCTAGAAATCAAAACCCACAAATGAACTTTAAATATATATATATATATATATATATATATACCAAATAGAAATAGACAATAAATAGAAATAACAATTATGCAGTGTTATAAAAAGCTAAATAAATATGCTAAGAAAAGGAATTTAAAGAGAAAATGTTTAACAAGTATCTCCAAAAATCTATAGAGTTTTTGAGTAGTCTGATTCTTTTTTTTTTTTTTTTTTAATTCTTAACGATTGAAGATCGTTTATTATTTCACTGCACAAAAGAAATGATTATTTTCCTTATTATGTTTGACTAATCGGTGCATGCATATTGATGCATAAATAATGAATGCATGTTTATGAAAATTAAATATATATATATATATATATTTTTGTAAATTGAAGGATTGTTAATATTACAAGGAGACATAAATATTAATATTGAAAACACGAGCACATTTCATTTGGCTAAGGATTAGGAGGTTGTAAAGCCACCTACCATTTATTGTAATATAGAAGTGGGGTATGCTTGTATATGTCTTCCTTTAAAATTATTTTCGAGCCATTTACTTACTTTATTTAGCAGACAGGCATTGTACAAAAAATAAAAGGAACTTTGTGTACTAAGATGTCTATAAATATATTGCATATTATGAAAGTTATATTTAATTGTCCTCATTCTTATGCAATCATATAAGAAAGTTACTTCGTTTTCTATTACTTTTACATTTTGAACATCCTTTGATCTTCTACCATGTAATTATTACTATAACCTTTATGAGAGTATATATGTGTGGCATAACAAATTATGAAGTGGAAAGAAATTTTATAAATCTGGATAGAGGGGAGATCTATAATTGGGTCATCTTGAACTAAACTGAAATAAAACAAATGTGTATATGTTTATACACACACAAACACACACCCTAGATGATATATTAGACAAAATTGGTACTATTCAACTTCAAGGCTACTAAGAGACTTGATTTATTAATAACAATATCAATGTAAGTTCTTTTTAATCCCCATTTTAATATAAATTTTCCATTTCATTTGCTATACATATGTACATTATTCTATTACTTAATATCAAATCATGTCAATTGCAGAGCACATTGTTGAACGTATTAAAACATGGGATGAAAATTTTACTACAAAGACAAGGAGAATTTTATTCCTTTTTTTTTTTTGTCAAATTTATATGCAAAATTATCCATTGAAGCTAAGGAAATTCTATGGTCTTACTATTAATTTTGACGGGACCAGTCTCATCACTATCTAACGGCTTACACTATACCCAACCGTGATCAAATACTAAAATAGTTAATATTTCAATTATTATATTTATTTTAACAGTTATATAATTGACTAGATAGTCCCATAAATAGGACATTCTATTAAAGCTAATTAAAATCCTCAACTTATTACGGCTTTTATGGCATGCTTTATTTTTAATAAACTTCTCCTTGAAGGCTAATGATACTAAAGAGGAATTTTCTTTTATATTAAAATATCATATTGCTGATTGTTTAAAATTTCTTTTTATTCTTTGAAATTAATGCTCATGGTTATTATCTTTGCTGACCAAAATGTCTTGCTCTAAGATTCCTTTGTTATATTTGGAGATCTTTCAATTTGTTTATTACAATTTATCTTTCTTTTTCTTTTTTGTCATTGGCTTGACATATTTGACATTTTTTAGTTTCTAAATATTATTTTTATTAAATACTTTCTTGGAATAATGATATGATAGTGATTTTATCACTTGTTACAATCCATGGACTTGCTCAAAATTCATTTACAAATCAATGATGGTGGTAACTATCGTAATTACCATAAATTTTATGGTAAGTTAAGGTAAGTTAAGGAAGAAGGAATGATGAGTTTGGCTTTAACCTTTTAAAAGTATAGAAAACACTTTGATATGATAATAAGTGGTAATATTTAATGAATTGTTTTTTTTTTTCATATAGTGTTGATTGGTGCCCATTAATAGACATAAGTATAATTAAATATTTTGAAAACAATATATTTAGATTTTAACCATTTAATATTTTGAAAGTTGATAATTAATATTTAATGGATCACGATCTTGCTTTACTCTAGCTATTGGTATATTTCTTAAAAGGTTAATATTGAATTTGGTACTAGAACTTTGTCAAAAAGTGCAATTAGATACTAGACTTTCAAAAGTTCAATTTTAGTATCTAATTGAACTTTCTGAGCATATCTACACTACCCAAGTTAACACCGTTACTTTTATTAGAGGACGTGGCATTTTCAACATATTAGAATGCAACACATGTCATTTTGCTTTGTTTATTATAATGATAATTATTTTAATTAATAGAACAAGATTTTAAAATCCTAAAGCTAACTATCATTTAAATAGCACCATTGATCCATAAATTTATCTAATCAAGGCTTCTGAAATCCACCTTATATACTAGGACATTAGTTACAAGATGAGCCATGTGGGACAGTTTTGAAATTAAAGAGGAAAAGATGCATCTCCTTCCCTTCCAAGAATAAGTTCTTAGCCATAAATCTCTTTCTAAACTTTCTCTTTCCAATTAATTTGTTGCTATTACACTAACATCACAATGCCAAAACCAATCTCCATGAGTCGAACCCATCTACTTCGCCAAACTCACAACCAATTGCATCCACCAAAAGCTAACGTATGACCCAACCAATCCTTCAATGTGGATTCCCTTTGAGTCCCTTTTGCTGGGCAACCAAACACCACACATAAAGCAGTAAGTATGACACTCCTTTGACCTGTAACCAAGACAAGTTAGAAAAAAAAAAAAAAACATAAATTGAGCACTTTTAAAGTTGCCATTCCCTTAGTTTAAATTTTCTAACAATAAACTACAACACTATGCAAAATTTTGGAAACCGAAAAGAAAGCAGTAATCACATTCTATACTTTTCATTTGTCATAGAAAAACATAACTGAAAAGTAATGTAACATAACCACTAACCACATTTTAAGCCCTGGCATTTGAACTAATAACTAAGTAGTAGTTGTTTTGCATCGGGCAAAGAGGTAAAGTGGCATATAGTAGTTTGGAAGAATAGCCACAAGGTCAAAGCTCATTGAAGGTAACATAAAGGACTAGATATTGAGCAATTGATTGTTGTTCATACCCTTTCAGACTAAGACTTGCCTCCATCACTTATCCTAGGGTTTGTTAATTTTGCTGGAAAACAATTTTCAAACATTCTTCAGTATCTATTATAACAAAAAATTATACTAATACAAAACACAATTGAAACAGTCTCATTAGGTAGCAATGGCTCTTAGCATAGGTAGATCCAACATAGATAGTCCACACCTGATTGCAGTACTTAACAGTTAGGGCAGCTTATTCCACTTCTAACCCATTTCTATGTAGATATTGAACCAACCTCCACCATCTCACAACTGAATGTAGACTAGTCGAATTGGACCCACTACAAATCAGCTTCACCAAATCGAAATCCAATATTAGTTTCGATTAAAACCACTAGTCAAACACAACAACACATGTGAGTCACCTCTACTAGAAAACGAGACCTATGACCATCGAACTAAGCCGAATAACCACCTCAAGAACACAACCTCCACTATTTTTTGGCTTGCTATGGTGTTTGGGATGGTGATTTGGGGTTGGTTTTTAGAGAGAGAGTGCGAGGAGGAGCTAGAGAGAGAAAGAGAGTCGAAGGGAGAGAAGATTAACTCTGAGAGGGAAGTGAGAGACAATGAGTTCTAGGGAGCTTGAGAGAGGAGAGTTAATGAGAGATAGAAGAGAGTTGAAGAAAGAAAGTGTGTGTCTAGAGTGAGAGAGGAGGAAGAGGAGCTTAGAAAGAAAGAAAAGTGAAAGAAAGTGATGGTCGAATCTATAGGGGAAGAGAAGACAATGACTTCCAAGGAGCTTGAGAGAGAGAGAGAGTAGTGAGAGAAAGATGAGAGAGTGAGAGGCCGAGATCTAGAGAGAGAGTCCCACATGGTTAATTTCTAAGTACCTAGTCTTTTATATAAGCAACAATTGGCTAAACCATGGTTGAAATAAAAGATGTAGTGATCTAAGTGGAGGCTTTGAGCAATAAAATGATTAGGCTTGATTTATGGGGTTGTTAACCGTGTAAGCCCACATTAAAGTGACATATATTAATGTTTATGTAGACACATGGTATGTTTTACTGGATGAATACGCCACATGAACTAACAGAAGAAATGGTATTAACTCGGGCAGGTAAATGTCCCTGAAAAGTTTAATTAGATACTAAAATTAAACTTTTGAAAGTTCAGGTACACTTTTTGACAAAGTTCAATACCAAATTTGACACTAACCCTTTCTTAAAATATCATTTGACATGTTCATTTGTCTAAATACAAAAATCTTAGTAATGGTAGTTATATGTTTTTTGTGATCTTATATGTATATCAGTAAACCTATAAGTTTGTCTTAACTGATTTTAATTATGAATTGATGGATTGTTATTAAATTTTATAAATAGATAATAAAATAATTCAATTTTACATGCTTAAATTTAAGGATAAGAACTATTAGTAAGTACATAATATTGGTTATGCTTTTACAATGTTGTGTTTCATGTCCATGCTTTAATTTTACATGCTGTTGAATTGTTAGCATAATTTTATACCCTATCCTTTGAAAGTAGCATCTAAAAAGAAAAAAAAAATCTAACATGGTAACTAAATAATTAGTACAAGTTTTTTTTTTTGTATTTATTATATTAATTGATTACTTGTTGACTTGATGGTTAGTTACCATATCTTAAAACAAATTATTATTCCAACCATGACTTGAAGGTTAGTACATATCTTTAAAAAAAAAAAAAAATTTTCCAACATTGCAAGTATGAACAAACCTTATGTGCAATTTCAAGAATTCATAAAGTGATTCCATGGTATTGACATGAAGTAAATTATTATTATCATTGTTATCTTTATTATTATTCTAAGGATGTTAATAGTAGTTTTTAAGAGAGAATTCTCTAAGGATATTAATCTAAAATTGAAAAAATATTACCATGAGAAATGTTATAAGGAGAAGGCTTAGATCTTTATTTATGTGTGGTAGTAAAAATCACTTAGATACTATCTAAAGCAAATGCTAAAAATGAAACAAATATAAACATATATCTAAAACAAATGCCATGATAATGTACTTCATAATACATTATCATTTGTATTTGTCATACATGTATGTATATACATATCCATTAACATACATGTCAAGATGCTATACCTCTTCACCTTGATTAGATTAGGTTTATTGCCAAAAATATGTGTGTTTCTAGTGACAATAATTTATTAAGTGATATATAGATCCTTATTTATTATAACATACATATCATTTTACGTGTTTTATCTTATGCTTTAGACATTAAGTCAGATATTCATTTTCCAAGCCATATATAACTTTTCATCATTGGAAAGTAAAGTTGGTTTTTGTATTGTATTTATATGTAACTATAATGATCATTAATCATGGTCGAAGTAATCCTAATTGTGATGATTCAAGCAATTCCACAGTAGATTGGCAATCATAATGCCTTTTCACAGAATTGAGGTCAAAGCAACCTAATCTGTGAATGATCAAAGCAATCATATCATGGCAGTTGCTCTAGTTTGATAGAAGCATCCGCTCCTAAGCTCATAGGGGCACAATGCCCTTTCTACTCATTGTTCATGAGATCAAAGCATCTCAATTGTTGAGAAGTTGAAGTGACTCATAGTAAGCTTGGCAACCGCAACGCTTTTTTGTAGAGTAGAGGTCAAAGAAACCTTATGCATGAATGATCAAAGTGATCATATTTTAATAGCTGTTGTCATTCCATAGATGCATTTTCCCATGAGTTCGCAATGAGTGTAACGCCCTTTCTTCAACATTAATCATGAAATTGAAGCAATCTCAACTATGATGGGTTGAAGTGATCTCATAGTAGGCTTGGCAGTTGTAATGGTTTTTTCACAACATCGAGGTCAAAACGACCCCATACATGAATGATCAAAGCAATCGTATCATGATAGCTACTATTGCTTAATAGAAGCATTACTCTTGAGTAAATTATGAGGTCAGAGTGACCGCAAATGGAAAATGGAAGTGATTCCACTTGCAAGTACTAAAGAAATTTTTTAGTCACAATCTAATTATATAACATGCATTGATCTTATTGGTAACTTTTGTCGTCCCTACTGTTAATAATAACAATCGAATTGGTATGTTATACCAAGAATAGAATACCTTTACCAGTCTATCTTCCAAAGTGAAGAAATCTTTCTAACTCCAAACTTAAAACTCAAATATATATATATATATATATATAATAGATCTACTAAAGACACATAATTTGTGCATAATGTGTTCGAGCATAATGAGCAAGTGTTTATTTTGTTTTTGTGGTACATGTTCAAGATTATGCTTATTGTGCTCATTATTTAAGCAACAATATATTACTAATCCATATATTCCTAGATTTTGGGGTAGGTTATTGCCATTGGTCCCTAAAAATACTACATCTTTATCCTTATATATATATATATATATATATATATATATATTGCTCATACAACTTCTCAAACTGGCAATGAAAAGAGATTAGAGTAAATATAAATCTTCGTTATAAAAATGTAACACCATAAAAAATAATTTAGTTTATGTCATTGTTGCATGAGTAAGTGACTTGTGTAGTACAATATATCACAAATGCAAGATAATGCACGAAATCAAATTATATAACTAAAGGGAATATGCATGTTGTATGTTTAGCGAGATGGACACACTATATGATGATTGAAGCACTAAAATTAGTGTATGCAACAAGTAATAACTTAGCATTAAAGATATGTGATGAATGCCCAAGAACCCTTTCTTCTTTATTTAAAAGAATTCTTGGGTAGGGTGCAAAATATGGATGAATAATTTTTTGTATGGTACAAATTCATAAGCCAACCTTGAAACTAAATTATGTCTAAGCTAATTATTTGGATTAGTGATAGGATTTGAGTAATTACACATAAATTGAGATGATTTAGAGAGTTTTAGATTAGTGGACTCAAAATAGGGTCCATTAAAATTGACTTGCACATTTTTAACTTTTATCAATAGGCTTAGATGTCAATTAGATTCCTTCATATGTAATTCGGCTTCATTCTTCTTTGTTTAAACCATTAGGGATACTAAACCATAATTAATCATGTTCGTTAATGATTTATAATATCTAATGATGACGATAATCAGGGATCAGCTACAAGTACGTATGTGCATTACTTATCAAGGGAAGGCTTTTTTATTAGGGAAAACGCCCTTTTTGTACTCGAATTTTGACGAAGTGGACTAGGTACCTAAACTTTTAAAATGTCTAATTTTATACTAATTAAACTTTTCGTACCCTTTTTATGTACCTGAATTTTTCAAACGACCAATTTCATACCTATTCAAATTTTTTATTCCCTTTTTTACTAAACCGCTCTTTAATTGTTTTTTGAAGTAATTGGACATGTGTCATGTAAGGAGGAGTGGGATAGTGTTTAGGGTCAAAAAAAGTTTAATTAGGTATGAAATTGATTTTTTTTATTTTAGATACTTGATTGTCCACTTAATCAAAGTTTAGTTACCAAAATAGGCATTTTCCCTTATTATTATTATTATTATTATTATTATTATTATTAGGCAACCAAACACTCTCTTTTGATAACCTATCACTGGTATCTACCTTGCTAAGATTGCCTATTTCACCGCTCTTATCCCTGCCCCCCTTGCCCCCCTTTCCCTGAAAAAATCATTTCTTTATCAGAATCAATTTTATGCAGCACTCACCGTTACATATTCTTGTCACGTGAAGCATGTTTGCATTCACGTGATACATGTTAATGAACCTTTAACATTTATTTTATACAACCAAGTTTTCGTTTTAACATAAAGTTATGCTTCTAAATTTTTTTAATAGTTTATAGACTATGAGAATCATAAATATATATTTAAATTAAGAAAAATATTATTTTAAAAAATTGAGACATAACACATGAATCATTCCACTAAATAGAATAAAAATTTAATAGTATAATTAAGAAGGAGTTTACAAAACTTTTAGGGTTAACGACAAAATGGTATCTGAACTATCCTCTGTTAGATCCCATGAATTATAGGATTAATAGCTATATAATACGGAAAAAGGAAAACATAGCTATAGGTTTAATTCTAATTAGCTAACTTTTCTAAAATATTGAGCAATAACTTTCCTATAGTAATTACACATAATTTTGCCACACTCCCTCTCAAGCTGGTGAATAGGTATTTTCCATTCCCAGCTTAGATACAATAATTTGAAACATTGAGCTATTTAATCCTTTTGTTAAAACATCTGCAAGTTGATCATTTGTTGACATATAAGGCGTGCAGATTAGCCTACGGTCCAGCTTCTCCTTGATAAAATGTCTGTCGATCTCAATGTGCTTTATTCGGTCATGTTTGTATCGGATTGTGAGCTATATCGATTGAAGATTTGTTGTCGTAGTAGAGTCTCATAGGTCCATCCCACTTAATCTTTAGGTCTTTAAGAATGATCTTCAAACAAAGTAGTTCACATATACCCTGAGTCATCGCCCTAAACTCTGCCTTTGCACTCGACCGAGTTACCACATTTTGTTTCTTGCTTCTCCACGTTACAAGATTTCCAAGAAAGGTGTAATATCTAGATGTTGACTTTCTATCAATAACGGAGCCAGCATAATCAGCATCAGTGTATGCTTCAAGTACCAAACCTCCATTTCTTCTAAATAAAATGCCATTTCCCAGTGTTCCTTTAAGATACTGAAGTACTCTATAAGCCGCTTGTAAATGAACCCTCTTTGGGTTGTGCATGAATTGACTTATTACACTTACTGCAAATGCTATATTTGGTCGTGTGTGAGAGAGATATATGAGTCTCCTACTAGTCCTTGATACATTTCCCGATCTAATGTAGCATCATCTTCTACTGTTGTTAGCTTGAGATTTGGGTCCATAGGTGTACTCATTGGCTTGCATACTGTTTTGCTTGTTTCCTTGAGAAGATCTGTAACATACTTCTATTGTGAGATAAAGATGCCTTTTCTCGAATGAGCAACTTCAATCCTAAGGAAATACTTTAACTTTCCCAATGCTTTGATCTCAAATTCCTTAGCCAAACACAATCTCAATGGCTGATTCTCCTCATCACCATTTCCAGTTATCAGTATATCATCAATATACACAAGTAAAGCTATGACTCCCCCTGAAGGAGAATGTTTAATGAACAATGTATGATCACCTTAGCTTTGCTTATACCCCATTGTCAACATAACCCTTGCAAACCGTCCAAAGCATGCCCAAGGAGATCGCTTAAGACCATATAGAGCCTTTTTCAATTTACACACGATATGAGCATCCAAGTTCTTACCATAACCTGGTGGGACTTCTATATAAATCTCCTCTTCTAGATCTCCATGTAGAAGTGCATTCTTCACATCAAACTGTTGTAAGTCCCATCTACAGTTAACAACAAGTGCTATCAATACTTAACTGTATTCATCTTTGCAACAGGAGCAAAGGTCTCTAGATAGTCAATCCCATATGTCTGTGTATATCCTTTAGCTATCAACCGAGCTTTATATCTCTCGATTGACCCATCTGCTTTATATTTTACTATATATACCCATTTACAACCGACATGTCTTTTTGCAATAGGCAATCTCACCAATTCCCATGTTTTGTTCTTTTCTAATGCCTCCATCTCCATATCCAGAGCTTGTTTCCATTTTGTATTGGACATAGCATTAGATACACTCATAGGGTAAGTGATGGCATTTAAGTTAACAAGGAAGGCTTTGTAAGATGGTAAGAATTTTTTAAAAGATAAGAAATGTGCCAAAGGGTACAAAGGTTTATTTCTACATTCTTTGGTTTTCTTTCTAATGGCAATGGGTAAATCTAGATCATCATCGTCAACTTGTTCAACTTGTGTTTTAGCTACATTAATGGGTTGATCATTATCATTAATTTTTTTTTATTTCATCATGTGAGTTTACATTAGAAGAAATTACCTCATTCACTGGCTCGAGGTTAAACTCTTTGACTCATGCAGGTTCAGGGATAACCTTTACTTTTTTTTCTTTGCATATCTTCTGTCTTCGTCAAGCCTACTTGTAGTGTCAGAAACAGATTCGACAGTAGTGTTAGAAATGGAAGTAACTTCAGTAAGGGTATCGGGATTGATAGTACTAGTCTCAGGTAGTAAAGGAGCAACCTCTGATATAGACAGAGGAGGACTAAGGCCAGAGGACAGATCAAGAGGATCTAGGAAACCTTCTTGATTCTTATCTTCTTGAGTAAAGTTCCCTCCCTGAAGATAAGATTTGGTGAAGTAAGATTCTTCTTCATTAAAAGTGACATCTATAGAGACGTAGAATGTCTTTGGTGGAGGGTGATAACACTGTATCCTAAGATCAAGTTTTCCTTTGTTTGGACTATGAACATGACTGAAAACACACATCCAAAAACCTTAGGAACAAGATTGTTTGTGGCTCTTATGTTAGGGTAAAAGGATGAGAGAAATTCATAGGACTTTTGGATTCTAAGACTCGTAAAGGCAAACGATTTATGAGATAAATAGTTGTAGAAAACCGCTTCCCCCCCCCCCCCCCCCCCCAACCAAAAAAAAAAAAAAAAAAAAAAAAGGTTTTTGGCATATTTTTCTAAAATAACATAGCTTAAGTTTTCTTAAGGAGGTCACCATTTTTTCTTTCCGCTACTCCGTTTTGCTGTGGAGTATTTACATAGGATGACTCATGAATAACCCCCTCTTTCTGAAAGTAAGGAGTAAGGACCTAGTTAAAATAATCCCTAGCATTAACAAACCTGAATCTCTTGACATAAACCCCGAATTGGTTTTTGACCATGGAGCGGAAATTTGGTAGTACAATACTAACATCGGAATTATATTTTAACAAGAATAGCCAAGTAACTTGGGTATAGTCATCGATAAAAGAAACAACCATCGTGCTCCAAAAACATTGGGAACAATAGAAGGAGCACAAATATCAGTATGAACAAGATAAAAAGAAATAGAGCTCTTTTTATTACTAATTGGAAATGACACTCGCTTGTGTTTGGCAAATTCACACACTTCATCATGAAAATCTTCAACACTTAAATTTTAAAAAATGTTGGAAATAAAGTTTTAGTGGCTCTAAATAATGGATATCCTAAATGACGATTATAAAGAAGGATTTTCTCTGTGGATAAACTAGTTTCTGATATAAGAACTCTGCCTTCAGCTATGCTCAGTTGTCTTAGCATCTCAAGGTAGTAGAGGTTGTCCCTTTCTTTAGCACGTCCAATCGTCCTCCTCGAACTCTTGTCCTGAAACACACAACAATCATTTTAAGAAACTACGTTACATGATAGATCTTGGGTAAGTTTTTGTATGGAGACAAGGTTAGTGGATAATTTAGAAACGTGAAGGACATTTTTGAGGGTCACTGTTGGGTTTATATGAATATCTCCTACTCCTGCAATAGTTATTAAAGATCCATTGACTGTAGCTATTTTCCGGTTACTAGGACATGGGGTATAGGTTGAAAAGTATTTGGATGAGTGGGATATGATCGGTAGCTCCTAAGTCCATGATCTAAGAGTTAGTGAAGCATGTATCTAACACATTTAATATAATGGAAAGAGGATAGTAAATTCTTATTTTGTCGTTTACTTCTGAATATGCCGAAGAACAAGCACCTGAAGGCCATTCAAGACTATTGACAAGAGACCTCAACCTTTCAATCTCCTCTTGGTTAAGGTTACTTGCCTCCTGTGATGCAGGTTTACTATGTGGTGTTCTAGACATATGGACTTGTCCACTACTTCTTACTTGGTATCCCATGGGCAGAAGTGAGAAGATGCGTTGTCTACAAAATCCAAAAATTAACAGCCCCAAAAAAGTTTGCTCTAGAAAAATTCTATGAGTAAAAACAACTAGCAATGAAGGTTGATTAACGTAGATTAAGAGAGGGGGTAGAAAAAAAATTCCAATAATAAAGGTTGGAAACTGACTATATGACTTGAAAAAGAAAAACTTTGTTTTTGTAGTAGAAAACAAAGTATGAAGGACAAATGTTATAATTTCCCAAAAAAAAAAAAAAAAAACCTAAAGCTTTGATAGCATGTCAGAATTTAAAAGAATGAATCATGTATATTTTCAATATAATGTACATACAGATATGGTCAGCCTTTTATACAAAAAATCCTAGTAAAAATAGGAAACTATACTTTATCAGATCCCATGAATTATGGAATTAAATTAGGAAACTATCCTCTGTCAGATCCCATGAATTATGGGATTAATAGCTATATAAAATGAGAAAGGAAAACATAGCTGTAGGTATAATTCTAATTAGCTAACTTTCCTAAAATAGCTAGCAATAACTTTCCCATAGTAATTACACATAATTTTCCCCCAAAAACTTTGCTCATATACCAAAATTATTAGAATCAAACTTCAGGTAGGAAAAATATTAATAAAAACTTACTTCATATACCAAATTATTTAAAACAAAACTCTAGATACCTAATTGAATTTTTTGCTAAAGTTCAGGTGCCATATTTAACACTATCCCAACTTTTTATATCCTATAATTTTGGTTTGATGATCCAATTAATATTTTTCAATAGCTAGGCTTGTGACCGAAATCAAGTGGAGAAAATCATCCTGAATAGTTAAGGTACTTGTGATCACCATCTAATAATCCACTTAGCATGTAACTCTACTTGGAGCCTTTCCTAAGAGAGCTAGAATTGATACTTGTTTAACACATTCACTTCACATTAATAGTTATTCATTCTTTTTCTTTTACGTAAAAATTGTTAATACGATACTTACTTAAGGAGAATGACAATTCAGTATGTAAAATGATGAATAGCAATAATCCATATCCTAACACTTACGAATTATCATTCAATAGTTTATTTGCTCACTTTATTACAAATATCATTGTTTTGGAAATATATATCGCCTATTGAATTATTCTTTTTTTATGTAATAAAGATAAGAAAAATTATAGATATTTTACCTATTACTCCAATAATTACTTATTTTATTTTTTACACCAAGTAAACATAATAATGGTAATTACAAATTTATTACATTCATATTGAATTGGAATTCAATTTCTCCTAATTCCATACAACAAAGTAGACAAGCCGGTTGTGTCCAAAATATATGTATATGTATATGTATATAAACCTATAAAAAGAAAGTGCACACACAAATCAGCTAAATGAAATCTCAAAAGGGAGACCTTCCTTGCACAAGATCATTGGAAGGTTTCTCATATGCCACTACAATGAGGTGTAAATGAAATTGTTTTTCTATATTAATTCATGTGCTTGGAGGATCAATACCTCTTTACCTATACCAACATGAATTTACTCTTCAGCATGGCTATATGTTCATAAAGATGTGTCGCGACCTGTCTAAAGAATGTAGTTTAAATCTCAAGGCCAACGTAAGGACTGCATGGGTGAGTAATCTATAATTAAATATGGTTTAAGTTCAGTTATTCTTTGTGACCATACAATTTCATAGACATTCACAGCATTACTATACTGCTTAATTACACATTTAACTTGTTTATATAAATTATGGTATCTTGGCGTCACAATCCAAACACAAGGCAAGCACAAGCATAATCCAACCCCACATGCATTTCAAATAATTAATTTAATTACATTTGCAATACATTATAAGCACAAGTAGGTATGGAGATCAAAGGATATATACTCACCTGCCATTGCTTTCAACTATTGTAATAGTCTTCAGGTAGATTATTGTCAAGGTCAGATCCATCTGATCAATGATTACACTAAGAGATAGCTTATAGGCCATTTGGGTAACTAAGCTCTAGAAATTTTGAGTTTCTCTGAAATTCTAAAGCCTAAAATTTAATTGCATAAACTTTTTCATTTCTAATCCATTTTAAGCAAATGAATTAGATTTCACTTAATTTTTCGAGTACTTTTGATGGTGTAATTAGTATTTCTAAAATAGGAGGCCATAAAATTAGATTAGGTGCATTGAGTTGTGAATTTTAGATTTTCTTTTCACAATAATGACTCTTGATGTGTGGTCGTGTAGGATATTATTGGTTCTTATTCCATGCTATACTTGCTGTGTTTATCTAGCTGAAATCATCTTTACTAGCACAAGACACAATATTCAGTTCGTACTCAAAGTCATGGAAGATCTACTTTAGCTTAAAGAAAAGTACGCTTACTTGAAGATTCTCGAGCCAATATATGAGCTTCTCTTTCTTTAGTTGCACTGCTGTATTTACCACCATATGCTTTATCCAACATTTCATTAAAGGCAAGAGGATCAGAGTAGTCAGTCACAATTGGAGCATTCTTTTGGTCCGTTTCTTCCCTGTGACATAGTTTCACCCTCCTATACCCCTCTGTATATACTTGTGGATATAGGCAATGCTTGGAAGATACTTTGTAACATCCCTATTTGACAGTGATGAGAGTAATCAAAATATTGAGACATTGAGACAGTAAGGCACGCAGTAGAGGAATAAATAGAGATGTGCGTGTGTTTTTGTCTTTTTGATATTGATTAGTGGAAATAAAAGAGGGGAAAGCATATCAAAGCTGTTTTGCTTTGCTACTCATTGGTGTCCCTTGTTGTCTTGTCCACAATGCCAAAATTTAGGGAAGATGAATTGTCGATGTTTCTAAGAAGAAGAATTAGCAACAATGGTTGTGGATAGAAGATAATAAGGTTGAAGATAAAGATATGCGATTAACTGTTGGTGCGCATAAGCCAAGACCATCCTATGTTGATTGCTGAATTTGAACTAAACGCCATCTACGTAGAGCACTAAGGCTAAGGCTCGGGATTAGTAGCTTGATTACCTATATAACTCGAATCTCCTTCTTCCTTAAGTTACACAATCCAAGAGTGGTTGGTTGCTTTCTCCTTCCTAGCACAACTAGGAAAGGTGTAAAGATTTAATAAGTTTATGATAGTCTAAACTGCTAGCATGTGCAAGTGTATGTGGTTAGAATGAAGTGTATAGCAATGGTGGTGAAACTCAAGCCTTCTAATAGTAGATTAACGGGCTAAGGAGATGGAGGAGGGAAGAGGTTTGTAACCTCAAGTCGTTTAAGGCGCTGAAAAGTATGATACCTATGTAGCAATGCAATATAAGCAAAGGAGGATATTGGTGATTTCAACTGTAGTGTTTTGAAGTTGGAATTGCATCATTTGCACCACTCATGAGAGCTACCTATCATGAATCTGTTTAGACCTTATTGTCGTGGCATCATGCTATTCTAGGCATCCAAAATATCTTTTATGATCTTTTGGAGAAAGGAAGCAACAGCTATCGTGTTAAATTCCTAATTAAACTATCGCTAACATCGGTGGAGGAAGGACAGGAGTCAAGGATGGCAGCAAAAACTAGCAGGAATGCTGCTGACACATGATGTTAGAGACCACGCTGATTTGATGGAGGTTAAGGGCTGATTTGCTATCATGGGCTCCCTTAAACAATTGTCAAGGAGTCCATATATTATGTCGGCCTAAGGAAAAAGAATTGGACCTAAAAGAACAAGTGAAACTCCTTATCTTAATGCTTAGGTATACAGCTTTCTTATGATTGAGCTTTGTTTTTTTCTCTTAAATCTTATTGTAATTCCTTTCTTGAAGATACGAGCGGCGAAGCTTGAGGAGTGGAATTTCCTAACGGATTAATTCATCTAACTTTACAGGTGGCAGCGGCAGAATCTCAACGAGGGACACGAAAACAACAAGGAAAGTCAATTTGGGGATAAAAAATAAAATCAATTTGAGGGGAAAAAAAAAAAAGCATTCATTTGTTGTTTTTGCTCCAGACGTACGGCTATCCTAAAACCTACTGCCTTTTGATTCTATCGCCATTTGATAATGTAATTGAGAACAATTCATGGCATATAAGCAGACATTTTTAGGAAACAGGGAGGTGGCTTGGGGACGTGTGTTGGCTGTTCGGTGGCGAGGGAAGGGGTAACAGCAGCTGCCATCTATTGAGATATCGTGGTGCCTAGGTTGGTGTAATCTCCCTATTATTTTATCCCTTGACATCAGCTAGTCGGTGTTGCTAGTAAGGAACGAAATGGCGGTGAAATCTTATGCGGGGGAAGGAAATTTACTTAAGGAAGCCTAAGTTCTGCTGCAAGTTTAGAAAATTCAAAGATTCTTTCATCTTAGCTTGGAGACTTGCGAAGCAGCTGCTTGCTGTCATCAAGATTGAGGGATAGCTGTTGATGTAGCAAGTTTTAGCGTGAGCAAGCAGGGAAACTTGACAGCTGCTGAATGCACAACATGCCCCATCGCCTCTACCTCCTTTTCACAACACAATAGGGCTCCTATGATGCTCAGCTGTTGGCTCTATTCTAGCATCCGTGGTGTCCTTGTGCTGGCTCCACTGTGCTCAAAGTTGGCTCCAAAACGTGCCATCGATGGCTCTGTAAGAGGTGCATATTGTAGCCCTCATCAATAACCATGTTGGCTCCTCAAGAAACCATGAAGGCTTAAGATGTTTCCATAGGTGTGGTGTTGGTTCAAGTGCATACTTGTTCGGCACTTCAATGCCAATTCATGTGAAGATCTACTAACATATTGAAATAAAAAGGAGGAAAATAATTGGGTTATCTTAAGGGAGTTTGATTTGTAATGAAGGACTTGATATACCATTTTCATAAAGCAAATTTAGGTAATAGAATTAGGAAGAGAAAGGAAGAAATATATTAAATTAATCTAATTAGATGTTAACTAAGGACTTTAAGTGTTATTTGAGTTCTCAATAGCTTGATTTGTAGCTATTGTCTAGTTGAACTAAAAGTCTTACTATTCTAATTCTAAAGTTCCTATGGCATGATGTTTATCTCTAAACATTCAATATGATTCTTAATGTGATTCATAGAATCATTGGGTTAATAAATTAAATCGACGTTTAATGATTATAGCTTAGAAATGCCAAGTGAATTTTTCATTTAGTTAACCTTATAGATTTGCGATCGAAAATTCAAGAGTTTATAATAATGTAATCGTAATATGATAATTTATAAATAATTATGGTCTTATATAACTAATTATTAACTCATCATAAATATTTTATCATAAAAGCTTTCAAATATTGAGTATTACCTGATAGTGTTATATGATAAAATAATCTTACTGGTTATACACTTCTATATATCAAGATAATATTGATTATTACATTATAATTTTACTATTACTATTATTATTATCAAAATAAATTGATATAGATATTTTAGTCATTTTCGATACATATGTACTTATTCATATGAGTATTAATTAATATTTAAGCTTAGGAAAAAGGAAAGGAAAAGAAATTAAGAATGGACTTGTCTTGTTACTTTCTAAGGACCTTGTTGTCAATTTTAATAATTATTACGAATTACACTTATGAAAAATTTAGGGGGTCACATAATCTATATCCAAAGAAATTGTAAGATTTCTGACTCACCAAATAAAAATTATATAAATATAAGGTAAAATCATGTCTTACGTAATTCTACTGAAAATACCTATAATTTATTAATCGCTTGTCATAAATGCGATTCACATATAAGTCGCCTATCATAAATGTGATTTATAGTGAATAGTATGTAGTAAATGTGATTCACATTTGTCATAACTGATTCAATGTTGTACACGCTTTATAAAATCTCATCTTTATGGTGAGTTATTTTAAAAATATATATAAAAAGGTGAGTGTTAAATGCGATTTACTATTGGTAAATATGTAATTAAAATAATATTATTTGTTCTTAAATATTTTTTTTCTAGAAAAGTTGTTAGACATTTATTTCACCCACCCATATCCGTATTCAATAAATAATATGTCAATAAGATAAACTTCAATAATATATCTATAAATCTGTCTCCATTGTTATTTATCGTGACATGTTTAGCCAGTTTAAAAAAAAAAAAAAATACAAAGCAATACATACTTTACAGCAATCTTGAAGAAACAGTCAACCACGGAACTTGGAACGTTAGCAGAAAATCAAAGAAGAAACGCTTTCTTTCATAAAATATCAATTTATTGCAGGTATGGAGTTTTATGGATAGTATGAATTGCATTAATTTCATGAATTGAAATATCAATTTATTGCAGGTATGGAGTTTTATGGATAGTATGAATTGCATTAATTTCATGAATTTAATTGGTGTATGTTAAATTTTACAAGTAACTCTATTCCTAAAATACTTTCTTTTAAGAATTTATGGTATTCGTCGGTTTCATCATTGTAGTTCCGTATCCATATAAATATTGCACTTCAGGAAACCTAAGTTCGAGGGATTAAACCAAATTGGATTACGATGACTACTGACGAGGAATCCATCCAAGGAATAAGAGTCCTTTTAGTGGACGATGACGTCGAAAGCCTCGAGTCGTTGGGCAAGATGTTTCAAGATTTTCATGAACTTGGTGAGAAATTATCAATTGTAGTTTCTATCTTTTTCCTTAAATAGCATCCCTCGTTTCCGGCCAAATACTTGGTCCGTGAATGTAATTTTATTTTATTTTTTCATTTTTTTTTCATTGATTTCGGATTTTACATCTTGGGTATTATTTATAAATTAGTTTTCTTTGATGGGTTTGGATTTTTGGATTTGAATAGGCTTTAAAAGTTTCAATCTTTAATTGTTTTGTCTCCAGGGTTTTGATTCTTTTTGGTTTTCGTTTGAGAAAAATGCCTGCTTTTAAATGTAATTACCTGAAATGCATGAAAAAAGAAAAGAAAAGAAAAGAAAAGAACACCAAAGATTGATGCATTAGGGTATTTGTGTCTTCTTCATATCATAAATATTTAATTTGCAATTCTGTGATTATGTACCCATTTATTACTATAGCGTTGAAATTATAATTTATGATAAATATGTTTATAGATCAATTCATCTGTCGGAAGGCAACTTTAAAGAAGAAAATCTTAACTTGTTAGGGAATTCATTTAGAAAAATGCTCTAATTTTTGGTATTAGGAGGTATTTGAAATCAATTGAAAATCAACAAAGTTACAATCATTATTTGAGTTGTCGTCCTGGCTATTTGGTTCTTGTTATTATTAAAAGACTGCTAGGTGATTCATTACAATTGAATTCGACATTCCTTTGCTCAGCCGTACCTATACTGCACAACTCTTGAAAAGAAAATATATGGACTTAGTGGTTTGATTTATTTGATCTGTTTATAAATAAAAATATTTATTTTTCGTTTGTAACTTGTTTGACTTGTTTAGTAATAATAGAATATACCATGGCCATCGTTCAAAAGTTTCAATTATGAAATTAAGCAAGAGTGAAATTTAATTTTTGGTGCATTACGTGCTTTTTACGAGAAAAATATAATTACAGTTTCAGTACAAAGTGTAAAGGAGGCAAAGAAGCTTTGCTCGAGCTTCTTGAGAGAAAAGATGGATACGACATTGTAATAGCAGCAGCTCACATGTCGGAAGTGGATGGATTTCAACTTCTTCATCGAATAAACTATGATTTGAAGTTACCCTTGTCTGTTGTTTGTAAGTAATTGTCCCTCTTTTCCATTCTTTCTCTTCTTTTTTTTCTTTTTCCTTCAAAAATATGACCCAAATTTGATTAAGATTCACATGATTTGCAGGGTAACATATGAAATACGTTATCAATTTTATCGATCAACATCTAAGCTAATTCTAGGCTTGTTTGATTCGTTGGGATAGAATTATATGGATTTCTACATATACAAATGTATTTTTTTAATGGTTTGAAATTAATATATATGTATATATGTGTGTGTGTTTCGGTGACAGTATTTTCGAATAAAGATGCAACAGTAGATTCGGTTATAAGGGCATTTGATCAAGGAGCGTTGGATTTTATGATCAAGCCGGACCGAATTTACCTTGTCAAACTCATATGGCAGCATATCTATGTCATCGCAAGAACAAGCAGTATTGGATATGTTGAATCCAAAGAAGAAGTCACGATTTCTTCCGACTTTGGCGTTAAGATGAAAATTTGATGAGGCCATCCATCACCAGGATATCAAGAGTATGATATCTTCTTTTCTTTCATTTTCATGTATTTTTAAAACTTTAAAAGGACATTTCACAGACAAATAAATCATGCATAAACCATGCTTTTTAACATTATTTATTTGAGGATTGCACTAAAAACTTAGATGTTCAAACAATTGAATTTTCTTTTCTTTTCTATACATAGTTCATCCTTGATTTAGTTTAGAAAAGAACTACTTACTCGAATTTGGTCCTTTCTATTTACTTCTTCCCCTTAATTTTCCTCAATTTACCCCTTTTAAGATGCTTTCATCATGAAACAGTAGCTGAAATTATAAGAAAAAAATAGTTAATATCATAGTTATATCATAAACTTGTCAATATACATACTACAAATGCGGTTCCTAAAAACATTTTATTATGTATTTATGAGTTAAGATTATTGGAAACTATGTATCTTGGAGATGCTTGATAGCGTTTTTGATGATCCCTGCTTTGTTCCTCTTGTATTCTATCGTTCTTTAATTTTCTTCGACTTTGACATATCACAAAAACAGGGTTGATTTGGATTTCCCATGAATAACTTTATGAGTTGAGTTTATTGGATTGCAGAATGGAAACCATCTATCTTGGAGAGGACTGAGAGATGCTACAACCGAGGAGATGTTCAATAGCTTTTTGATTGATGATGTTTAGCGTTTTGATAGTTCTTTTCTTAGTTAAGTTTAGGCCGTTTTCTCTTTATTCCTCCTATTTTCTACACATGACATAACTGATTTTGCTCCTATTTTTCTTCTATCATTCTTTCTTTCTCTGCAACTTTAACATATTTGATTTTTGATTATGCAACACGTCACATATTTATCTAACCAACAAGAGATTACACAAATAGGGTTCATTTGGATTTCCCATAAATAAATAATTGAATTTAAACAATTGATTCCTATCGAAGTAGAGCGATTTAGCAATCATTTTCACTTTTTGGTTTTGTACGATATATGGAACTAAATGAGATTAAAAGTGAAAGTGCTTTTTATATATGCAATTCAAGCAAAAAATAAAAAAAAAATAAAAAATTTTACTTTCAATTAGAGTAGTTTATCGCTGATTTTATCTAGATCATAATAAAGTAGGAGAAGGTCTATATACAATCCATCTTGTCAATTGTAGGAAAAATTGCAAACACTTCGTCAGTATATTTTTGTTTTTATAATTTATTTACTTTTAATATTTTCTGTCCGTATCCATTTGGTATACAAGAACCAATTAATAGAATCACATTCTGCTTTAAACGATAATTTATATATAGTTTTGTAAAAGAAAATAAATATAAAATAAAAATAAAACGTCTAAATCAAAAGTTTTATAATTCATAAGACACCACAACATTGATGAGTGCTGTTAATGTAGTGATGCCTCCACTGCAGCAGACAAATGATGCTGTTGTCAAGTTTATAAAACAATTTCTATGATTAATTAAAAATATTAAAATTACGAAAAAGTCAATACTGCTTGTTTAGTTAATTTCAGCTAGTGAACTGGAGACGGTAAAAGATGATGAAATCTGCATATAAAGAATTTTTGTACAATATAAATTCTCATGTCAAACTTGAATAAACTAAATTATTATTAGGTTAATTTTTTTTATTAGCAACGGAATCCAAGTAATTAGACATAATTTAGAGAGTTTTGGATTGATGGACGATGAATAGGGTTTGTTAAAATTGTCTTGTATGTCCATAATCTTTTTCAGCAGGCTTTAGTGTCAATGGGTTTCACTATATATAATAATTAGACTTTATTATTCTCCATAGCCATGAAAAGATAGGTGCCTAGCTAGCATGTCTAAGTGGTTTGATTTTTTGTTCTAGAGTTGAGTCTTCTAAGCCAAATCAAATGCAAAATCAGGGGAAAGACGTCAAATGGTTTAGGTGGTCTATTCAACTCAAAATGTCCCCTCACTTGCCCCACTCTTATATTCATTTCCAAGTACTTCTTAGGAAGAACTCTTTTTCAATATATCCTTCAATTCAAAGATTTTTTCCGGAGAATCATGTACCGAGAATCGGCTCCTATTTAACACATCACTGAAAGGTAACAAATAATGATTTGAAATGATAACCACAATATATCATGCATGAATTGCTTCTACTACTCTCAGGCTTGCTATAAACATCATTACGGGTCAGTTTCGAATTGGGAACCGACTTGACCTATCATTGGCGGTTCTTAAACCAGCAATCGGCCAGTGGATGGTGAGTTCGGATTGGCTATGGAGTCATTGGTTCTAGTGGGTCTAGCCGATCACACTCCATAAAATCGCTTAATCCTATAGTTTTAGAACCATTGGTTTAAGAACGGGAGAACGGGCGATTCATGGCGTCCACATCATGAAAACCAAAAAAAAAGGAAAAAGGAAGAAAAAAAATTATTAAAAAAATCTAATTTAAAAACAAATATTTTAATTATTTTAATGTGAATAGTAAAATTTTATTTCCTAATATGATGTTATTAACTATACAAATAATAAATATATTTGAAATTGTGTGTTGTTAAGTTTATATATACTTTTAATCGAAATGAACTTCTTTGCCTTAACAATGTGAGACTTGTTTTTTTGTATTTGTGACTTATTTGTATATTTATTTTATATTCTATACACAATTAAAAAAGTAAAAGTGATTATATATAAATAAATGTACAACCATAAAATTTCTTTTAAACAATGATCCATAAACGATTATTGTTAGTTCCAATATTATTTCAAGTTACAATTTTTTTTTTCTTTTTTTTTTTACTTAAATTGAGTAAAGTAATTTAATGGACAAAAAAATTAAGTAAAGTAATTTAAGTGATTCTTTTCTTTTTAATTTCATGGTTCCTGCTCCCTTTGGAGCCGGAGCCAAACCATGAGAATAGGATCGGCTTCCACGGGTCTGGTTTTGGACTTGAACCAAACTGTGGCAACATTTAGCTTGCTACCTCTAAAGTTGTTACTTCCCATCTTTTCCTTGTAATTTTTACCATGAGGGAGGTGCTCGTGTACTTCAATTCCATTGTCTTTCTCCTTCAGTAATGCAACAAATTTTTATGTACCTTCCTAAACTTTATCAAAGCATCGATTGACCTCCTATGCTTCTACTGTATGCGTTTTGATTTTTTAAACTTTGAAAAAATTGTATGGTTATGGATATTTAACTTTTTTTAGGAGTTGCAAAATTCCCCCTTAAACTCCCACCTATAAACAAATTCTATCACGCCCCCAAGAGTATCCTGGTAGTAACACATATTATGATACTATCTGGTATTTAAAAACTTGTATTTAGAAAGGCTAGGCAACATTAGAAAGAATCACACATGCAGGTTAACATTAGTTATACCTTGGAAGATGGCATAATTTAACAAAGCAGGATCTTTATGGTTGCTTGATAAGAATAATGGATACATATAAGATACAATATCATAAATGATATACATATAAGATACAATATCATAAATGATACTTTCTCAACAACTGTCTAAGTAATATAATATTACAGACCATAACTAGCATATTAAATTCTCAAAACAAAAATGGACATTCTAACATCATTCAATATATATAACTAAATAGTAATATTCCGTCTAACCCATAGTCATTCTAGCTTCGAATCCTTACATGTGCTACATTATATGGGAAGATATCAACTAAGGACGAATGATGATCCTGTAAAATGTTATAGGGGTGTCCTTCATTTTCCAGTTAGTTCCCATAGAATCGAAGGAACGAAGGTAATCTTAGGTAAAACTAGGAAAATGTCATCTAGAAAAATCAAGCATTACCATAGAATCAAAATACAAATACGTATCAACTCGTCACGTTGTTTATGCAATTTTGCAATCTGTGCAATGCATGTTTGGTTAATTTAAGAATCAAATATTCATTATCCAATTTTCGGGTGATCAAGCCTTACACAAACATTCAAAAACATGTATTAAACAAAATTCACAACGTTGTGACGATCACTTCTATTATTGAAACCTTCACACAATAACAGTCACCACATATCATACATCATCTTAAACCCACAAGCATAGTAATTTAATTATCTACAAACCGATTTGAATCACCTAATGGATGAATAAAATATTCACCAATGAAATATGTAACTATACAAATAACTCCTAATGAGTATCTAAGTGTCATATAATCAATTTTTACCCTTTCTAAAATTCTTTTCTCATTACTAAACCAAATTTGACTTATAAATAGTCGTTTTAAAGCTCATAAAATATTTTAGGTGTTGGAAAGCTTATCTTGAGTACTATTCAATGGTTAACTTAGTTCATTTAATTTGTATGTTTTACTGAATCTATGAATGCCGAAAGGTGTTATAGAATATTTCTAAGTCTCTTTTTGTTTAATAATTTTATTATCAAGCTTTTATTGATTACATGGGTTTTTAATATGGTCACCCTAAGATAGTTGATATTTATTATTTATTTTCATTGTATTTCTCGTAATTCTAATTTATGTTTTTATTTATATTTAAGGAGATTTTCTATCATAGGCTTTGGATTCAGCCAGAATTCACATTCTTTAATGCTTGTATTGATAGTGAATTTCCATTTATTATTTATTTCGTTTGTCAACCTCATCTTTATCTATAGGTTAAAATTTCTATTATTTATAGGGTTGTTTTCTATAACCTAATATCATATTCATCTTCCTAACACATATATGAATTCATATAGACCTCGTTATTCATCTAGACATATTTTTTTTCTAGAAATACTTTTACCGCCCATATTTTGGGGTTTTTATCCTTAGGGTTATTTTAGCTAGTCTATTCCTCATTTTTCATTTCTATTGGTATTTCTTATATGTTTATGGAGCTAAATAGCTATCAAATGCTTAATACAAATGAATTTCTCCTTAGCATATGAAACGACCTAGCCCTTAGGGAGCTTAAGGGCGTAGTTCTTTTGCCGCACACAATACCTTCAAGCAATATGTGTAAGGCTTCCTTCTTTAGGTTGGTTTCTAATAAAGTTTTAATTTGGAAAATCGTTATAAATCTTTATAAACATTTCGGTAGAGTGACATTTGTTTATTCATGGCTCAAGTTTATCATAATCCTATAAATTCAGTTTGTTTAGAAAACAAATATCACAAGCAATTGTTTATGAATATTGCCCATAGGGCCATCGAGAAATTACAACTTAATGTCAAAATCTTCAGACTTAAAAATCCATATTAAATGAAACAAAAAACATGTGTTACTTAATTGATTACAATCATCCAAGTTTATAAATCATGATTACAATAAAACTCTTTTAGAAAACTAATAAGGTCCATGTCTCATACATTGCTATCCACTTGAGTCATCTCATGCATCTCTCATTCCCCATCGAATCACTAGTGGGACCTGAAAAGTTAACAAAATGAGCTGTGAGGCCCAGTATACAGTAATACTACACACACAACATGTCATACGCTCATAATCTAATGTATCAACCACAGTTTAGGATGATTAAATTAAAGTCCACAAATCAAGGTATCTCCAGCATCTCAGAAATACCACACGCACAAGAGTACTCATGACTTCCGTCAAACAAAAGAGGGTAGGGATCCTTCAGCGGACCACACATTGAAGAGGGGGTTCGATAATTCTCCAAAACTTACCAGAAAGAAAATAAGGAAAATAGTATTGTCCTAGTCATCTCCTCACAAGCTGTCACCAACGAGCACGGTCTATTATAACTCTTTATATAGGGTCTCATGACGTCGTATAACTCGTTACAACTTCGTACTTGCTCTTAGTGATACGAATTAATATATCCGATTTAACGACGGATCTTGTAAACCCCCAAATTTTTTAGAATTGGTTTAGCTTAAAAACCCTAATCCGAAAGTCAACCAGAACCCTAAAGTCCACAAAACCTTAGTTAGACATAATAGCTTAAGTCCAGCAATCTCGAATAAGCAAACTCGAGAAATTAAGTAAGAGTTTAGTATGTAGAATAGTTCGTAAATACCTAAAGAAGCCTAAAAAGATCAATTAGTAAAACCGCAAATCATTTTGAATCCGAACAGATACAGTTCTTGAAAAACATGTCCCGGGGCTTGGAATAGTAAAAATATTCAGAATATACCGTTAGACTCGTAAAAATATAATGTTTTCAAAAATATCAGTTTTATAATTTTTCGGTAAGTAAAAATAACTGATATCGCAATTATACGCGTATTTTCTTATTATCGATGTTTTATTAGTCATATCTACTTTACATTACATTATTCACTACTATTCTACACTATTCTTTTATCTCTACTTTTTCTTACAACCTACTCTTACAACACGATAACCTATACCCTTTACTTTTTACCTTTCTCATAACTTTATTTCACATCTACCTTACTTATTACTTCATTTATTGAACAAAAATACAAAATAAAACTCTCTCTCTTCCCCTCTCTTTATATGGCCGTCGCCTCCAAACCAACCCCACCCCCCCCCCCCCCCTTCTATATCCCTCTCAATTTGTTTTATTTCATCTTTATTTAAATCACCACTACAGGAATTTTAATAATATTTGCAAACGTCGCCTATCTTTATAATTTAGCCATATCCATTAAACTTCAATTAAGGTATACTATTAGTCACGTTTGTGAAATTATTTTTATCTTATGTTTAATCTCCTTTTGATTGATAACTCTTTCACCGATTAGATGTTGCTATTTTTTTTTCGAATAATTTACCTCCTCCTTATTTAAAAAAAATTAAAATAAAAACTCTCTTCACATCCTACCATTTCAAACTTTGCACACAAAAACTAACCCTAGCACAATAGCTTTCCCTCCCAGTCCTTTACCTTTGTTCCTTCTCTCATGCTGCTCTTCTCTCCCAGACTAAGAAATCTAACCTAGGTGAACACTAAAAATTCAAGACCACTCCCTCAGCCTCTTCCAGTCTTCATCCCAGAGCAAGAGTAAGCTCACAAAGACCGCCCTTCCTTTGGCATGTCTAGTCTTCTAGTCGTCCTTTCACCCTGCCATTGGCCAATCGCCATGAGGACCAACTGCACATGCTAAACACTAGTCAAACTGCAAGGAACTGCCGCTGGCTATAACACTAAGTCACTTGAACTTTCAGGTGAGAAGCCATAATCTCTAGAATATGTTATTGTCTTTTGATTTGGCTACTAGTTCTTGAGTTTCTGACTCCTACCACTTTGATTGTTTGTCAAATCAAAGCAAGCTTCAATTTCTTTTCTTTTATGCCCTACATCGTCGCATCCCGATTTTACTTATGAGCAGTTAGATTTGAAGGTAAATTTACAAACTTTTGAGTGATTTTAGCATATGGGTTTGCATCAAATTTGTATTGATTCGACATATCTATTGATTTTATGATCTAGGTATCATTTTTATTGACCTAATTGATGAAGAAAATTCATTTCTTTAATGATACTTGCTATGAAATGGAATATTTCAGTTTAAGCAGGGACTAATGAGGTAAAATGGGTGATTTTTTTGTTGTCAAAACCTAATTTTTGTTGTAGTTCAATTTTGAAACAGCATTAGATAAAGACTTCGCTGCTTGGGTAGTACATGAATTGGATTTTGAACAATCCGAGAACCATTAGTTAGATATGACTTGATTGAATTGAAGTTGATCAAGGTTAAACTGAAGTATGATTGTTTTTGAGTTACCATTAGATTGAGTTCTTGACTGCAGGGATGTGATTTAAGTCAAGTTTTTGGAGTTGTAGTTGAAGGGATGCTAACTTCAAGCAGGAATAGTATGCAAATTGTTGATACTACTCACCCTTATGTATCTAAGGTGTGAATGAGAGCATTTTTTTTTCATATATTTTATAGTGAGATTTTGTTCAACATATAGTGTGCTTTCTTATATTGATAATCTTTGTATACTTTCTTTAAAAGGTTTGGACTGTTGTGGAGAAGCATAAGAAGGGAGGCTACAATCATCGATGGTAAATATGCCCACAAGGAAAGTATTGCCACAACATTTTTAGAGATAATGCATCTTTTAAAGGCATTTGATTTTCTATTTTTCTTTTTTCATTCCAGATATCTCTATCTTTGGATAACTCTTTATCAAAGTGTATATCTAATTATAGAAATGGAAATAATCAATGATAACTCTTTATCATTCATAGAATAGTAATATATTTGTTTATTGAGTTATACTTAAATAGTACATGTTATCTCATAATTGTCACTCTGGCCCCTGCATTTAGAAATATATTTGTTTATCCAAGCATTAATTAGCTAGTTGGTGTGTGCGAAAGCTTTGATATTCATGGTGGTGAGCTTCATAGGGAAGATGGGCGTGAGTATGTTGATTGGTAGCTTTTCAAGGTAAGCTTACATTGATAGTTTAACAATATTATTTTGATTATATTCTTAGTGTTGTATATGCAAGAATACAAAAGGATTGAAGCTTTATGGATTCTAGCAAACGATGACATACAGCCAAAAGCCTTGTCTTCATCTATCATGGTTATGTCATTACCATGAGCAGTTATGTTTCTCTTTCTCCATATTTAATTTTGCTTAATTATAGTTTGAATACATATAATAACAACCCCAATGAATCTTCATCTGCTATCCATGAGCAGTTATATTTCTCTTTCTCTATATTTAATTTTCATTAATTATAATTTGAATACATATAACAACCCAGATGAATCTTCATCTGCTATCCAGTATGTAGATATTAAAAGTTATGATATGAGAAATTGAGACTACGCATTGGCTTATCTTACCTTAGACAAATAATCATGAATACATAAATTTATGGAACATCTTATAGTGGGTGAAAGTAAATAAAAGTTAAAAACAAAATAGATAAATTTAGTTGTGGAAGATGCCAAAATTTGCCAGCTTTTTATAATCTTGCCATTTAGCATATTGTTTAATATTTTTGTTTTGGGCTGCTTGATATTATATATGTATTAATAATGGGTGGAGGGACCTGTGTTGAAAGTTATCAATTCATTTGATTCTTTTGGAATTAATTCTGTATCCATAAATTTTTTATCTCTTCTTGATTGTTTAATGTGATCAATATTAATGTTCCATTACAACAGGTGCTGAGCTCTAAAAGGATCTTTGAGTCCAGAAGAGAATTCCTTGTGCAGTAGGATAGGTATAACCCCCTCCTTCCTAATCTACCCAATTGCCAAAAATCTTTGCCATGCTTAAGATATTAACCTTTATGTTATTAAAAATTTAAATCTTCAATTGTGAGAAGCTTGAGAATGTTCTACATATTAGATTTGCTTCTTTTGATGGTTCATCTTAGTGACATATGAGCTTGAAACATAGGCATGGCATGTCGTCTTTCTTTTCAGTAATTATGTTACTGCCCTTATGTTCAAGGATTATGATTACTCACTGTTGTGCTAACTATTAGACTTTACCATTTATATGAGATGGGATGTGAGAGGTCAAGATATTAGTGGACAATTGCATGTAGTAACTAATTTTCACATTAGAATTGAACAATTAATGGAAATGCATTCCACTTTCTTAAAGATAATGATTTTTTCATCTAAGAACCCATACTATTTATGCCTCTTGTCATGCTATGTTCATTTGGGCGTATTATTAAATTACTAGTAACAGTTTCCAATGATGTTGAATTGAATTGAATTCAATGTTTGAGGATGTGGGATTAGAATTTGCTTCTTTATTAGAAAATTATGATAGTCATGTGTATATTATGGGTTTATGATAATTTATGTTATAGTTATGTCAGAATGAGGATATTGTTGACCAGAGATCTTTTATTCAATATGTGTTAATATCATGCTTTGTTTTGCTTTATTTGAGTCTTTGTTGGCTTCCTAAGTGTAGCAAAGGGAAACTCCCAATTTGCATTGATGATATGATTCACAATACTTTGATCTCATTCCCAAACTTTTGAAAAAAAAAATAAAAAGAAGAATGAAGAATGAGAATAAATGTGTTGTATTATTGTGTGTTTTATTTTAAATGATTTTAAAATTATAAAGTAACTGAAGTTATGTAATAGAAAAGATACATAGGGCCATTAAATGATTTTCAATTGATTACTGAGTTAACATTGATATTAATACTAGCAGAGAAAAGTTAAATTGAATTCTTAAATGTTCATTAATTTATAAACTCCATCTCTTGCTTTCAGTTGGTATTTAAAAAGTTCTATTTTCAATTTATGCTATTAATGTGACCATGAAACTTCTCATGTTTCAATTTATAGGAATTGAATTTAATTATACAAATTTCAATGTCAAGTGTTCGTCTCTGTATTTGCAATTTTCATAATATTTATATTGAGATATATCAGTAAAGTTTTGCTTGTTTTGGATTTTTTGTTGTTGCACTTATGTTGATTAATTGAAAGTTAAACTAAAGAGAATTTAACAAGATCAAAGTTATTGCTTTGTGGTCCAAGAAATTTGAGTTATATTGACAATGTTTATATCTTTTGTCTTCTTCATATTCGTTCTGAGCTATTCATATTCTTTCTAGGATGCAATCTATTGAGTTAATATTGTAGTCCTTGTCATTTCACCTGATACTAACAGTTTTCTAGATTAAATTCCATAAGAATAGATTGGTGTGGTGTTGGTGCCAACAAGGCTTCTCATGGTGACCTTGTGAATTCTCATTACAAATCCTCTCTTTATGTTGGCATTAAATTATCCAATGTAGTAGGAAAATCTACTCCTAGTGAGGTAGAGTGATCTATTTGGCTGTCTTTATAATTTATTCTAAAGTAATTATAAATTATAACAATGAGACTATTAACATGAATAATTATTATTTGGTCATTTTAGTAATTAAATCTCATTTTCTTGGTCATGGTTAAACTATCTCATTTTCTTATATATAGAAGAATTACACTTTCATCATACAAGTTTGGGTCTTATATACTTTTATATCTACATTATGGACATCAACTCACCATTAGATCTGCTTCTAAAGAAAAGAAAAAAGTCGATCATCTTCATCAAACATTTTTATTGGATAAAACCAAAATCGTATGATGAATTTGGCATCATGATAGACAGTAATAAAATACAAATCAGATTTCTCGTTCCTAGTTTAAGCTTGAGGTAGTGTAGGTACATCATTGTGGAGATTAGCAAGCCCCTGTCTCCAATCAAGTGAGGACCTCCATAATAATAATGGAAATAACAAATTAGCAAGAAAATAGTTTCATTGATTTAAATCAATAATTCACGAATTTATATGTATTTAATGTTTGTGCCAAACATTGTAAGCATGAATGCTTGTATTTATTATATTATTTGTGTGTTAGTGATAGAATTAGTATCAGAGTAAGTATGACTTAAATTCATCAGCAATAGAGTAAAGGCAATAATTTTTATTTAGCTTCTATTATATTGTGTCAGTTACTGATTGGAATTTATATAAATAACTTTAAACTCCTGTATTCATTAGAATTAGAAAAGTAAAAGTCTCATTCCATTCCATTAATTTATCAAGGCTTGCTTTGTTTGTGCCGTTACATTTTCTCCCATTGTCTTGATCTCTGCACCATAAGGTGTCCAAATCATGGAGCTTCAATTTGTAATTATTTTTAGGGGTGGGAAGATCATTACAATTTATTAGACTGTATAATTTAAACTGTCAGTAAAGTTAATAACATTGAAATTCTCAAAAAAATTAAATATTTTATAATTGTAAATTGAATGCCTTATGTACAAGTAGAATTATGATCTATGTTTTTAACAAGGAGGAGAGGAAGGATTCAATCACATGGAGTAGTGAAGAGAACAAGAAGTAGAAGAAATTGATTTGATTCGCAATCTCATTATTGCATCCTAACCCCAAGTGATAGAATTATGAGTTTTATGGGTGATGAAAAATGCAATTGCCCAATTAGGATGTTTATGAGAGTTGGATGACTGTTAGGCAAATGAATTTTTAGTCAGTAGTAATGTTTTCATTCAGGAATTCTATTCAATTCATTCTTTTTCATTTTTTGGTGTTTTTATTGTAAATGCATGGGATACTTCAATTGTACATATGAGTCTTAAACTGCAGAAGAAATTATTTTTGTTTACTTCTACTACACTTAGTTTGTTGATTGAGTAATGGAAGTTTAAGCTAAACTTTTAAGATTCTTGAATTTGTACATCTTTTAGTTTACTGGTTTAGTGATTGGGTTTCTTTGCCAGCCAAGTAGCCCCCATGTATGATGTTATTATTAAGTCATTATTTTGGAAATATATCCTCAAAGTTTTTCTCTTTTTTGTCTTTTAATTTATCTTTCCCAGGTTATTGTTATGGATAATTATGTTTTTGCCTCGTTAGATTATGATTACTCATGACAAAATGTTTTTAGAGTATTGAGGTTTTACTTGCTTTAATTTTAATGTAACTTTTCTTTTATCATTATAGGAATTTTTGAATCAAGAGCTATACGAGGCTGAAGAAATTGAGAAAATTAAATAATCTAAGAGTATTTCGTTGGATGTGTTAGTTTAGAGTTTTAGGTTTTTGTAGGCTAGCATTTAGTTAAAATGAGCAAAAATAATAGTTCTTTAATATAATCTTTTTATTTATAAGAGAGTACTTGTGAAGCTAGAATTTGTGTGAATGTATACTACTTATGAGATAACTTGGTTGTATATATTGTGGTAGTTTAATATATTGATTGTTGTTGTCATTATCATCTAAGTTTGTACATTGTTTTTAAAAAAAATTAGGATATTAATGCTTATTTTTAGAAGTAATTGTTATTTATTTATTTTATAAATATATAATTCTTGACAAACTTTTTATCAAATGATGTGGGTGAATGGCAACCAGATGACAGCTTAGAGATCATTGATCGTAAGAAAAACATCTTCAAGCTATCTCAAGGAGAATATGTAGCTATCGAAAACCTCGAGATTATCTATTCTCTTGCTAGAGCTATTGATTCAGTAAGTATTTACCACAAGTCTTTACATTCCTTGTTTAAATTAAGAGCTTTTACTTACCAAGGAGGATATATTTCTTTGGTATCATTATTGTAAATATGAGTATAACTACATCCATTTGAGAATATGATAATATAGAGTTATGCTTGTAAAAATTGTCAAAAATTTATGAAAGACATTTTCCATGGAATGAACTTTAAATCTAGTTGATTATTGCCTCATTGGTACCACTTAGTTGAGTCTGTTTCCTTGAGGTAACTACTAAGTGCACACCGTGATCCTAATCTGAAGCATTTGTTGTGGTATTCTCTTATAAACCCCCAAATTTTTGAATCGGTTTAACATAAAACCCTAAACCGAAGTCAAACGGAACCCTAAAGGTCAACAAAACCCTAGTTTACCGTATCAAAGTAAATCCGGCATTGCCGTTTTCTTTGGCCTAGAAAACGAAGTTGGGATAATTAGGTAGAATAGTTCGTAATAACTAGGTTTTATAAAAATATCAGTTTTAATTTCGAGTGTCCTTTGAACCCGATCGAACACGGTTCTCGAAAAGCGTGTCCGGAGCCCGAATAATAAAAATATTCCGAATACACCGTTAAACTCGTAAAATATAAGTTTTCCAAAAATATCAGTTTGTAATTTTTCGAGCTAAAAATAACAATGCTATTATACGCGTATTTTCTTACTACCGGTACTTATTAGTCATATCTATCTTACATTACACTATTCATTACTATTCTACACTATTCTTTTATCTCTACTTTTTCTTACACCTATTCTTACACTCTACATAACCTATAAACTTAACTTTTTACCTTTCCCATAATTTATTTCACATCTACCTTACACATTACATCTTTCATTTATCAAAAAAGTAAAAAAAAAAAAAAAATCACTCCCCCTCTACTACAACATGGCCGGCGCTATTCCTCCCCCCCCCCCCCCAATGCCTCAATTTTGTTTCAATTTTACTTTATTTTAATCACACAAAATTCATCCATATTTTCCTATAAATACCCCCCTCCTCTTTCACTTCTTTCACACATTCACTACCCACAAATTCATACAAAAACTCTCTCAAAACTCTCCAAAATACCATCCCAAAAATCTCTCCAAATAATTCTACAACAACTTCTACCAACAAACAAAACCCATAACCACATAAGCATACCAAAGTCTTCTTTAGGTAACCACTTCATATTTCTTTCTTCTTCTTCATGTCATGTAACTTACATGACCATAGTGTGAGTTTCCAAAGACTACAAGTTATGGAAACTACATTATGTTCATGTATTGTTCTTGTTCATGCCAATCCATTTATGTTTATGTTATTTTATTATTGTTAATATATTATTATATATATATACATATTCTTTAGAGCATATAAGCTCAATTGCAATTTATTTATTTTATGCAAAGCAATTTATTTATTTATTCTATTGCAATTTATTTATTTATTCCTTGTTCTTTTAAGACTAGTCTCTAGTCTTAGACTTGTCCTCATCAAGTCAAAACAAGTTTTTCTTTCTTACATTTTATTTTGTTTTGGGACTAGTCTACTTCTTAGTCCCGAGAGCCTTGAAAAAGCTAAGACTCCAATACTTGATTTTATTATTTATGCTTGATGTTATTTTGTTTACTATTATTCTCATAATCATGTTTATTTAGATTGTTGTCCAAAAATTTTAATCTCTAAAAATGATTAAACAAAAAGAAGAATTTTGTCACTTAGAAATAAGTTTACGAAAAGTATAAAATCTATAAACTCATTCCTTTTCAAGTTACAAAAAGAACTCACTATAGTTTTAGAAACTACTTTTACCTTTATTATTCCACTTTGTTTTCAAAAGGAAATATTGTTGATACAAAAATGGTTCATTTATGAAAAAGATAGACAAGATGAATGGCTAAGGAATTTTCAAATAAAGACCTTTGCAAAGAAAATCTATGGTTTGAAAACAAAAATAAAGATATTTCTTTTCAAGTTACAAGAAGAAACCACAAAAGTTTTAGAAAAAGGTTTCTTAAGTCACATATTAATCCACTTTGTTTTATCAAGAAAATAAGCTTTTATGAATGAACGACTTCTATAAGGCATAAGAAAAGAATGAAAAATTTTCAAAGCAAAGATTTTGCAAACGAATAGACAAAGAAATTTATACAAGAAAAATAAATGGTGTATTTTCTAAAAACTCCAAATTAGTATTAGAGTAGGAAAATTTAATTTTACTTAGGAAAAATAATTAAACATAAAGCATTCTTAGAAAACAAAGGAAACAAGATATTCATTACAAGAAATCTATAAAAACAATTTTTGAAAACTATATTTTCTAAAAACTTCAAACCAACATTATGTTACTCAAGAAAAATAATTGGACAACAAAACACTTGAGCATACTTAAATATGAGTTATATAGTTATAAAAAGAGAATTTTTCCATCTATATAGATAACTAAGTATTTATCAAACAAATTTTGATTTCTTGAACCAAGTTTGTTTTTACTTGGAAAATCCGTGGTGAATTTTGTCGCTGTTTCGGGCCTATATGGCCTTGTTTGATGGAAATAATTTTAGAAATGGATAGATCTTTTCGAATAGGTAGAAATCGGTATATTATATGCACGATTCCAAGTTAAAATGACCAAGTTATGGCCATTTTAAGTTGGAACATTCCTTTATATGAACTTTAACGTTCTTTTGACATTGTTTTGTCAAATTTCAAGAAAATCATCAAGGAATACTCATTGTGGGTATTTTCTTTGGCTAGGTGACCCTGAGGAAGGATTCCTTTACCCCGAGATTACTACGATTAAGTGGAGTGTGTGAGCGACTCATCCGCTTAGAGGAATAGACGACATGGCATCGTGAGTTTATTTCCATTAATGCTATACTTGTTGTGCTTGTAAAATTAGTTGCATTAGAATTAGAAAAAGATAAACCGATGTGTATGTTAAATAATTCTTGAATGAATTATTAAAGAATATCGAAGCCGGAATTGTTCTAAATGATTGTTTTAGTATAGTATTGATTTGTATGAAATTCCTTGATCGCCCTAAATTTAAAAATAATTATGCTATGATTTTATAAATAAATGAATTCATGCATACCACGAAGTGAGTCACATTGCATTTTGGGTTATTATCCTTGGGTGAGAAGGATAGTAAGCTCATGTCGAAAGCAACACTTGGCGGATGATCCGAAAGCGATTGCTTGGCGGCTTAATGGAAAATGCTTGGCGGAAGATCCGAAAGCAAGGTCAATCAAGTAGATTCGGGATGCTTGGCGATGAGTGCTCGCGATCATGAAAACTTTTTAATTAAAACTACTAAAATTGAGGTTATGTATCACCAAACCCTGAATGGAAGGCGCAAATCCATTCAACATATAGTTCCCGAAAAACTATATGCTTGTTTGCCCACGTTTGTTACATTATATATGTTTGATTAATCAACTTGTTTGAACCTTGTTACAAGAAGTTATTTATGGAAATAGTTCTCACTAAGCCTTTAGCTTATACCCCAATAGATATCTTTTGCAGTTTCCCTACCTATGGTTAAGGCCACGTGGACCCTGCGAGCAGGTAATTTCTTTTTGGATAATAGAAATTAGATAAAGTGTAGTATTAGTAATGATGTATAAATACTCATGTAAGAGATTAGTGATCAAGGGGATATGTCCATAAGTTTGTAAAATCATTGATATGAATGAATAATTATTATGAATCCTCTTTTCTTAAATGCGTTATATATATCTTCTTAAACTTCATAATTCCATACATGGTCCTCTAAAGTTGTGAAAGTACGCCTTACACTTAATATAAAAGCTTTTGGGAATGACTAAGGTTGTCATACTTAAGCTTTAATATTGAGTGTGGCGGACTGTCACGTTTAGGGTACTCGTTGGGGCGTGACTGCTCTTGTATAACAATTTGCGCAAGCATTATACCTAAATATTTCTACTTTTTTTTTTTTTTTTGTAATCTCATGTTAACACTTAACACTTAACACTAGAGGCATCTTCTTAGGACTGGCCAACATGTGTTTATTAGTGCAAAGAGACTTGATGTTGGAGATTCTGTTCTTTTTGTCTGATAAAACATTCATTTTTATTTACCTTTTTTATCATATTTCATATAAATGATATCTTAGAAGCAAGTAGGAAGTGCTTATGTTAGCTGTTTAATTTTGCTTAATTAACAATGACTAAACCATGAAAGTGTTAACCAAAGGGATTAGTAAACATGGCATTGATTTCCAAATACATTACACACAAGGAATAATGTTTACTACATAGAATTTCAAATTCCTTTTGTGTTTGACTTACCCTAGTTGATATTGTAGTATGAGCACTACTGCACTAGTTCTTCCATTTACTAGTGAATAAAATGGAATGTCACTGTCAATGTAAAAATATTCATAAATCTGTTAATGCTTAAGAAATTTGAAATGCTTTAGAATTTAACTTGTTTACAAAACTAGTAAAGGAAACATAAAACAAAACTTAACAAGGATTTATATTACATAATTTGTGTTAGTTAAGTTATTTTTGTGTGCTTAGGATGGATGCTCTAAGCTTGTTGTTGTGGTTTCTACTACTATTGTTTCTTCAACTTATCTTAAATCTGATATGTTAATTGGCTATGGGATGTCGTGTGTCTTTTTTTATTTTTAATTTTAAATTTCTCCTTTTTCCTAAGTTTTGTCTAGTCTTCAATGTCTTTGGTTGGAATGCAAGTATCCATTCGTCAAAAGAATCTAAAAGCTGCATGACAGTATTAGTACACTGTAGAAAACATATTAGTTATTTTTTAATGAATGCATTATCTGTAGATTGTTAATGTAAGCTTGAATCCTTTTTAGCATTTCGGCATTCTTAATTTAGATAGTATAGAGTACTTAATACCAAATAGAGGTGTCCTTGGTGAAATGGTTGAAACTTTAGCAAAGAAGTCTTCATGTGTTAGGAATGTCAATTGAGAAATATAGGAATAGTTATTCCTATATCTAATTTGTTTGCTTTTCTATTGATTACTTAAGGCCTATTAGAAATAACTCTATGTTGTCTTACATGAGGTCATGCATAAAAGTTTAGCCTATCCATTAAACTCATGCCTGGATGCAGGAGAATCAGGATACTATTGATATTATACTTGTTGATTTTAGTGGTTATTGGCACTATCATGTTAGGGCTGGTGTGATTTATAGGTATAGAACTGATGAAGCTAAGCTTCTCAAAGCTTGTGGGGTTGCCAGAGAGCATGGAGATTAATGACATGTGTTTTTGTTGGTGCGATTGATGAGGAAGATGATGGTGATTATGATGCTTCTCATGGTTTCATGAATTACTATGCTGTAACATAACATCTCTTGTTTTTTTTTGAGTTATTTTTGGTACCTACAAATAATTGAGTGTGAGTTTTAAATTTGGACTTTTTTCTCTCTGTAAAGCAGTTTACAAGTCCTGCATCATAGGATTTGATTTGATTAATACCAGCTGAGATATTGAGCCTTCATCTTTTACTTTAGGTCTCTTGTATATGTTCATATGTACTCTAAAAAAGGTATCTTTTTACTGTTATGCCTAATTATCAACCCACTCATGGTGCATATCAAGTCTGTTTACCATCTCAGCCGATTCATCCATCGATGTGTGTGTTTACATATATATATGTATAAAAAGCATTGCATAATGAAATTTTTGATATTATCTCAATAAATGCTAATAAAAAAAAAGAAAAATTCAAAGAACAAAGTCTCCTACTCCTAGAAACTTGTTTGCTTTTGAAAATAAAGTTTGTAATTTTGGTTACTTCACTTTAAGATTTGAAGATATATAGTATTAAAAAGTTATGTCTATTGAAGTTACTCAATTCCTGTTGTTGTCAATATTTTATCTAGTGTTGATTGTCATGTAACTTTTCTTATGCAAATGACAGGGTTTTATTTTCTTATGTCATCAATCCAAATTGCAGATTTTGAGCAATGGAAGTCCCTCTCTTGCTCTAGCTTCAGATGTCACTATGGTACAAATGGTCCATTTGAATGTGCTTAAATTGCATCGATTGCCAATGAGGTAACCAATCAATTGCATTATTGAGAACTATTGTAAGTGAACTTCATATTATTATCACAAAAAACATTTAAAAAATATATACATATTAAAGTTCTCACTCTAGTCAATAGCTTAGCTTGTAGCAAAGTGTGCTTACTATCACACTTGTTGGCTTGTGCATTGGGTTACTAAAATGGGGTTGAGAGGTATGCTTCTTCAATTAAGATGCTGTCTATCTCTTTAAACTTAGAGCTAGGCATACTAGATAAGAGTGGGTTTAGATCGTTTATATAAGGAAAGATCAAAATTATGCTAAGGATGGTACTATTATCAAGCAACTGCAGTATGTAATGGAGTAATAAATAGGTGTAAATGAAAAAGAAAACTGAAGCTAGATAGATCGTTCTTTATCAAAAGCAAAAAATAAGTTCAGTATTTGCGGGAAGAGTTAGCAAGAAACTAATTTTTACTAAGGCAGTTAAAAACAATATTGATGTGGATTACTATAATTATGTATTGCTTCTATTCTTTTTCAAAATCTTACACAATATCCATTATGGAGACAATATGGTGCATTACATTGAAAGAATTCAAGATATGAAGAATATATGCATTATCATTAGTAAGTTGGGTAATAATCAATTAATCATGTTTGATGTGAATAAATTATTACTGTGCCATCTATGAAGCTTTTCTTATTGATTGAGCAAAGACCTATTATATGCTAATCTCATACACAACAGGTGTGAGATAAAGTATGGATAGATTAAAAAAAAAAAGAACAAAATGAAGCTGGATAGATCATTCTTTATCAAAAGAAAATAATAAGTTTAGTATTTATGGGAAGAGTTAACAAGAACTTTTTTTTTTTTTTGGTTGCCTCCTAACAAGAAACTAATTTTTATTGAAGCATTTATAAAAAATATTGATGTAGATGACCATGATTGTGTATCGCTTCTATTCTTTTTCAAAATCTTGCACAATATCCGTTAATGGAGACAATATTATGCATTGCATTGAAAGAATTTAAGCTACAAAGAACATCATTACATTACTAGTTAGGTAACAATCAATTAGTCACGTTGGATATGGATGAGTTATTACTGCTCCATCTATGAAGGTTTTCTTGTTGAGGGTTCATAATTGAGCAAAGACCTTTCATATGTTGATCTCATACACAAAGTACAACAAAATATAGTATCTAGATTAGACATATTGGTGTCAAAGACCTTCATAATCTCTTTTAAATGATTTAGTGTTTTTTTTTTTCCTTTTTTTGCCCCACTTCCTTCTCTTTTTGGTTTAACTGATGGGGTTTGCATTAAATGGACTTGAGCATATGACTAATCCTAAAAGAGAATGCACTGTTAAGTTAGGTAGCTCTAAGAGTAGGCTAGGTAGGATTTGAAATTAGGATCTCAAGCTCTTGTAAGTTGGCCTACAAGAGGCTACCCTTCAGTTAGAAGTATATATAATTGATATCAGCTAATGGCATAACTTCACCTTAGCTACTTGTTTTGTTACGCACAATCAGTTGAGTCTTGGTTCTCCTCATACAAGTGTAAATAGAATTCCCTCCTTCATATTATATCTTAATATTTATTTATTTTCCAATGTTTAATTTAAATTATTAGGTTGGAAATATAATAACAATAATAATTTGTTCCAATTTGATCATTTTAGATATAGAAAAAGTATTTTATGGTATCAAGTTTATTATATTTAAGATAATAGCTCATCATCCCATTAATTATCATTGGTCTCCTATTTTCTTGAATTGAATTTGCTAATCAATGGTGCTTACAACTTGCTTAACTAACTCGACTTGTAAACAACTTGTCTCACATTTTCCCAGTAGTTCAGATTAGTTATCATGGGTCTTTTCTCATAATCTGATTCATGTTTTTTTAATCGTTCAATAATTATATCTATATATTGTGTGACAGCAAATCCAAATGGAGATCCTTTTGCAAGCACATGAGATCCTTCGCCAAATCCATCACTTGGTGATGATGGTGATAATAGTGAGGAAGAAAATTAAAGACTCGATCTTTTTTTTTCTGTTTTTTGTTTTTTTGTTTTTGTAGTTGAACCAATTGGAATGAATGGGGTCAAATTGATATGATTAAGTGTGTACATTGCTCATGTTGACATAATTTGGAGCTTGTGCTTTTGTTTCTTGTAAAGACACTAAACAATATTGTTTAATTTTTTTTCCTTTTTTACTATAAGATAGTCATGGTGATCTTTATGTAATTTTTGTGTGATTAGATCATGTTTATAATCAAGCGCATTGTATGCTCCAAAATGTATTAGGATTTTCATTCATACATAAATTTCATGTGGAGAAGTAATAAAGTATAAATTATATTGTGATTAAACATGTGTATATTACTAATTGTGCATATGTTACACAATAAACAATATATTGCCAAATTAAACCGAGTTAAACATTAATCTCTTCTTAATAAGAATAGCCACGTGTAAACGTCGCTAAATTAAAATAACAACCACATTTAGAAATTACTATTTTAATTGAATACCTACATGTAGACGTCGCCAATGTATTAGAATAGCAACGTTTAAATTGCGGTAAATATGAGATTTGTCACGTTTATAAATCGCCATTGTTGTCCAACAAACATATATAAAGCTTATTCAACCTGTGCATGGCTACGGTTAAACATCGCCAATTAAGTAATTTACTTACATTTATATGTAACTAATAAAAATATTTACCTACGTTTAAATGTTGCTGATCACAAGTTTCCCTCCTTTTATATTTAGCGGGATGGAGATTAGTTATATTTAGCCACACATAAGTGTGACAAAACATGATAATAGGCCATGTTAAACGTGGCTCAACAAAGTGTATTTGCTGCCAAACTAACATTAGCGACGTTTTAATTTTAACTTTACTTATCAAATCTGCGACGGACCTTTTGCGACGTCTATAGGCCACGTGTAAAAAAACGTGACAAAAAATCTTTGATCACGTTTAATTAATGTTTAGCCACGTTTATTAGACGTAGCCAAAGCTCATTTTGTTGTAGTGAAGTACTTATACAAGTATTTTGGTACTGGGCCTTGGCAAGCTATTCAAATTCTTCATTTCACAAAAAAAAAAAGGAAAAGAAAAATAAAAGATTTTTATCTCTTAATAAACGGTTGAAGATGAAAGGATAATTCTAGTTAAATTCAATATTGTCTAGAAACCATAATATAAATTTTCTTACTTCTCTTAGTGCTCTTACTAAAGCCAATTTGTTTTATGCAAGCTAAACATTTTGGTTACTAGTTCAAACATGAATTGTTCAAAGCATACATGTCATAATTAATAATTGAACCTTATCAATTTGTGTATTTAACTATCTAAAAAGTGTTAAATTCACTACTAAAACTTTTGAGTTCATTGATAATATCTAGTTAAGGCAATTAATTTAAAAAAAAAAAGTTTAGTTAATTAATTGCAAAAGTTAGCAAAGTTTACATTGTAAATTGATACTTCTAATTACACAAATTGAAAAAAAAAATTACCAAAAGTGACATTTACCTTTGTCTTAATTTATATATTGTCAAAATTGCTGGAAAGATTGTTGGTGAGCATGCCGCTTCTTTTCAAGATACATTGTATTACGTCTCTTTTGGCTTTCTAATTTCATTTTAATGATATATATATATATATATATATATATATATATGGGAAAAAGCCTCTTTTAGCACCTAAAATTTGACAAAGTGGATAGTTAGATATATGAACTTTTAAAAAGTCTATTTCATACCTAATGACACTTTTTTTCTTTTTTTCACTACCCCACTCTTTTACTCTCTTGAATTTATAGACAGGTGTTAGGCAACAATTGAGTGCAATAGTATTTAAGGATACAAAAAGTTAAATTAAATATGAAATAAACTTTTTAAAAGTTCAAATATCTAATTGTCCATTTCGTCAAGGTTCATATACCAAAAAAGGTCTTTTCCCTATATGTACATATATATAGTGTGTGCATGCACGCTTGTATAACTTTATGTCCATACTTAATGAATATTATAGATATCACATATTATTGGATCAATAGTTGTCTAACAATCAAAATGAGAGAAAAATGCCGCAACATGCTAGTGGGAAAAGTATGTAAAATTTCTTGATGAGTTTAATTTAAATTGTTGTTGTTGTCGTTGTTGTTTGTAACGATCTGAAATTTTGTTCATTGAGGTATTGTCTTCTTTGACGAGATGCTATCAGATTTTCTCTTTGATCCAGCTATTTTCCAAAATATCACCTATCATTTTAGTGCTTTTTACTAAGCACGTTTAATTTTCAAGTTCTGATAAACTCAAGTCATTACACAAAATGATGCTTTCATGATTAAAATTCCACTATCTTATATTTTAGAGCATCACATACCCCCAACTTATAGTACTGATATCCTCATTAGTTTTGTTGCATGAGTCTAAAATCATACCAGGCACGTATAACACGAGAGTTGCTTTATATAGGTTCAAGAGGTGTCCCTACTCTGAGGTATTTTGCCCTATAGCACTTAGTTCCCTTACTTTTGACTGGTGGACTACTCTGATACCACTTGTAATATTTCGAAACTCTACTCATTAAGGTATTATCCACTTTGGCAAGATATTGTACAATATTGTCCTTAATGCAAATTACTTCACAAGAGGTCACCCATCTTAAGAGTGCTTCCCACTAAGTATACTTAATTTTAGAGTTATCATAAACTCCATGCCATTACATTAAAAGATGCTTCGATGATTAGAGTTTCTCTATTTTATATTTGAGGCTATCACATCATCATTTGAAAAATGCAAATATCTTGATACAAATACAACTCTAAACTTTTTTTAATTGATAGATAGCTTCTTAAAATAAGGAATGATCTCTTAAACTTTAACCTAAATGTCATTCATATGTAGATTAACGTTTAAATAGATTACTTATAATTTTCCCTATTATTATTATGCTGCCGTTATTATCATTGTGACCATTTGTAGTCGAACAGTAAAAATGATATTGCCTCGCAATGTTTCGTTCGATTTCGTTAATAATTTCCAATGGGTAAAAGAGAGCTAGGAGCACATAAATGCGATTGCCAATGCCATAAAGTGTGTGCCCGTCACAAAAACAGTCAAACCTTCCATGCAAGCAACATCACCATGAAGCAGAAATCACGACTTGAAAATATGCCAGCATGTCAGGACAACACAAAAAAAAAGGCTTTACATAGTACGTCCTCATTTAAGTTTAAATTTTTTGTAAAAAAAAATAAATTCATATAAAAAATAAATATTTTATATACAAATAGATTTAAAAATTTAAATATTGATAAGATATAAATAAAATATAAATACAAATTATATATATACACATAAAAAAATAAAAAAACCAAACAATTCATACAAACCCTAAATTTTTTGGTAGAATCAGTGATATAAAAACACAAAAATAATATAACATATTACAAAAAGTTATGACTTTTATATAAATATATACAATTATATATTTATTTGTACTTTTATTCACTCTTTTATATATTCCAAAACTTAAAAGGATAAATATTACATTTGGTATATGAATTTTGATAATTTATATAAATAAATTTTTGGAATTTAAAAGAGCTAATTTACTCAAACTTTCCTAATTCATTTATACTACTTAATGTAGATAGGTAATGAAAAATTTAACTAATAGCAAAATTTAGTAAGGTTGATTCAGTGAATTTTAAAAATGACAAAGTTTTGGCGTTAGAAATTGTGGAGTTTTTTTCATGCAAAAGAAAAAAAAAAAAAAAAAAAAGGAAGAAAAGAGAAAGAGAGACTTTAGACATGGGAGAGCATTAACTCTTGTCTTTAACAAACTTTTTGTGGTTGTAGACGAGAAGATGACTTGGGTCAAGTCACTTATAGAAAAGATGCAAAATTCACCATTGGATCTTACAATAAAGTCATAGGTTTGTTTAAAAAGTTATAGGTGTGATAAATTATGTATAAAAGTTGTAGGTTGTAAGAGACTTGACCCAAGTAGGTCCCGTGTGTGTGTATATATTTCTTGACTGACAAAGACATCAATATCATTGTATGTGCTAGTTATCATAGTGATCACCATATATATATAGAGAGATTAGTGGTGTGAAAAAAAAAATCTATGAAACTAAAAAATTGAACCGAAACCAAAAAACCAATCTAAAAAAAATTATTAAGTAGTCCATCGGTTTTCATATAGGGTTAGACTTTTTAATTTTTTTGGTTTTTTATTTTAGTTTATAATCAAAAGAAACTGATGGTTTTAGTTAATTGATCCAATATTATAAATATATATAATTTTTTTCTAATGTTGATATTGAATTTTAAGCCTTATGGACTAGTATTAGACTTGTGTTCTTGATTGGTAGGTTTTATAGTTATTGATGTATTGATTTAAAATTTTGATGTAATTATGAAACAAATGGTCTAATTTTTATGGCTATAACTAAAAATATGATCAATTGCAAGTTTTTGTTAACCATTTTGTTTAATGGTTAAAAATTGAAAAAAAAAAAAAGGTTAGGCATTACAACGATTAATCATTAATAATTGACCAGTTTCAAGTTAAGATATTAAAAAAACTTATATTACAATTCAGTTCAAAAAATGAGGTGACAGACCAGTTAATTGAACCAGAATTATCACTAATGGAGATAAGATTGGAAGAAGAAAACCACATATTATATTGAAGGAATAAAACAATTGTGAGATATTAATCCCATCAATTAAGTAATATTAACCTTCTAGGATTTATAAATTCCATTATAGAATATCAATCATAATAATAGAGATATGAATTCCATTAGGGAAAGGTACATTTTTGTCTCAATATTTTACTACTTTTCTATTTAAATTCTTGACCTAATTTGTCTTTTTCAATTTAAGTCTTCATCATTTACAAACATCAACAAATTTTCCTAAAAGTTTGTTTGTTTCGTAATTCAAAATTAGATTTTGTAATGTTAATAAATATTGTTGAAAATTTTTTAAACATGTAGTCTTCTAACTAGAAAAATCTCTTGAATAGGATGATACTATATATAACGCTTGCTATAGTATAATCGGAAGCACATTCTATGTTAGTATTTCAACACAACAAATATAAGAGTTAATCTAGATAATGATTATTGTATAATTTTTCTTAATCACATTCATTAGGGTTTCATAATATATAAGTATATGTATATGTATATTTGAATCCTATCACAAGTCAATAAATGTTTAAAATTATAAGGATAAAAATACATTATAATTATTATATTATGAAATACTTGATAATCTTAATAAATTTTAACTATTAATTTGAAAATTATACATAGATGAAACACCATCTCTCTCCTATCTCTCCTCTCTTTCAAGACAAACAAACACCAACCTTAGCCAGCGAAACCTAAGGAGTGTTACCCTTGTTGGATGCTACCTTATCCTCGGATATAAATACATATTGATCAGTATTTTTAGATTTTTCAAATAAAAAGCCTAATTTTAAAAAGTCCTAAAAATTGAAAGTATCACCGTTCACTCCCCAGCAATGGCGCCAAAAAACTGATCACACTTTATTATATATACTTTTTAAAACTCTTTTTAGTTTCCTTTTAAATTCCATTAAATGCGCAGATTTTTACCAACCAATGTACCAAGTGCATGTGCAGTAATAAATTTCGGTGAATATCGAGTTGTGTCCACAAGAAGTGAGGACTAGCTATCAACTATATCAGTTCTAATTATAACTAGGCAAATAAAATTTGTTTCTCTTTTTGGATTTTCTTCCAATACAACTAAACTACAAAGAAATAGGGATTTCCAACACCTGTAAATTGATTTAAGTTAAGAGCCAATAGATCTGAACAATCAATCAAATGTATACTATCAATCAAAAATGTAGTTGTAGATCCAAATTGCTAATGGGTTTATTTTTTAAGCAATCAAGCACCAGATAACAACTCCTTTTTCCAAAGTAAGCAATTATCCTAAATTAACTAATCAATGTTCCCTATTCCTAGGAAAGTGATTAATTGACTAATCTTTAAGAATTACGAAACCCTAATTGAATTCAAACCCATATGTCTATGTGATTAGCTAATTACAGAATTGATCAAAACAGAATTTTCCAATTACAATCCTAATCTATCATGAATTCTAGATTCAATCCAAAATACATGAATGATGAAATAACATTAACAACTCGAATACATACAATGATTCAATCAACAATAGGGAACATTAATCAAATAATTTAGATCAACAACTTAGAACCAAATAAAGCACAAAAGAGATAAGTATCAGACATCATCCAAAACAAGAATATGGAAAAAGAATAAAATTATCTTGTCTATGAAATCCTATTCTTGAATTCAAATTCAAAGGATGTCTTTCACTTGAATCCCGGTATGGAATTTGAAAATCAAATTAACAAGAAAACTTACTATTAGTCTATGCCTTAATTCTAGATCTATGAGCTAGGAAAAGGAGAGAATTTTCGTGCTTGGGTTTTCTATTCTTCATATACTCAAATTATCAAAAAGAGGAATTTGCACTTGAAAAGTCGCAGGAAGATAGGCTGGCAATGTACACAGGTGGTGTAGAATTGAATCTAGCCGACATTACTTTGCAATTTTGATTTCCAAGAGCTGAAGTAAAGGTACCCTGGCTTCAACACCGGTGGCTTAGAAACTCCAATAGCTAGCATTTGATGATTCAAAAATTTTCTCAGGCAAATAAACAAGCAGTGTTTGAGTAGTGTAGGCCTACACCGGCACGTATGATGGCGGTGTAAATTCCAGAATCGTCGATGTACAGGTTAAAATTTGCAAGATCTTGTTATGTCATGAACGCTGGAAGTGTTACTTCTGATTTTAGTTGGTGTAGGTTTCTTTGCAATATAAATCAGCGGCTTACTTTGTGATTTGGACTGTGTACAATGCTTTTGTCTCCAATTTTGCATATAATCTCCTCTAATTGCTTGAATTTGCATGTATAAGTCCTTCAATGACCTAAAATATCAAAATATTCATATTTAAGTACCATTTCCATATGATTTCTATAAAACCTATAACAGTTAAACATGATTTGTTCAGTAAAAAATTGAGTAAAATATGACTTTATCACATATAAAGCAATAATTGGTATTTACTTCCAACCTATATAATACAGATGACGTATATTACCTACTAAATCCTCTCTCCAAAACCATAGCCACATCTACCCATCTTTTCTAATATATTCCCTTTTCCCATATTTCACTCTCAATAAATCAAATAAAGCCCTTCATCCATATGGTCATTGCTTCCATCTACAACCTAATATGCTTCTTATACTTTATACATCACACACACCATCTCGCTCTAAAGATTTGCATATCACTATTGTAAAACCCTAAAAAATTTCGATTGCCGACTCAGTGAGTCAATTGTTCTACACTAAAATTAGGATATTTGAAAATTTAAATTTAAAATAATAGAACCTAAATCACACTTAATAAATTGATCACTAGAATAGAAATTTATTGCATATAAAATTTAGAATTTGAACTATTTAATTGTATTTGTTTTCTACTTTAATTGCTATAATTAAAAAAAATTAAGGAATAAAATAACAAAATCAACTTGTTAGTCAACACCTAATTCTAGTATATGTTTTTGGATAAATTTCCTTCCCATTTGTCAGTTGAGAAAATACAATTTTAAACATTATCCAATGGACTTACTTGTTGACCATGAAATTGTTACAAGTAAAATGGTTAAATAAGTTTTTTTCTTTCTCCTCTTTACTTTCCTTTTCTATTTTCCTTTTCTTTCTTTCCTATTCCTTTGTTCCATGACAAAATCATTTGCCAGGAACAACAAATCAAGTAAGCAATTTTCATTCTCTTATTTTTCTTTCCTTTGCTAACATTACTTTTCTGTTTTCCTTTCTTTTTTGTACTATTTCTTGGACGTGTTGCTAATATAACAGTATAAGAACAATAGCTCACACAAAGCACCTCTTCCCTATCGTATATACATGAGCGCTCACCATAGCACTCTACTCTAGCATACCTAGGTGCTCCATAGACACTCAAAGCTTAAACCACAAGCACACAAACAATAACCTTAAGTTGTTGTCACCCACACACTTCACGTTCATAACAGAGCATTGCTTGCACAATAGTGGGCACGACAAGACACTGTCACAGCATGATTCGACAGCCATGTTGCTGCTATCTTATGCACACACTTCATACATGCTCACTTCTACTGTCCCTTATCACCATAGTACAGTCACACACAAAACACAGCACAAACACAACAAATTATAATGCATGGCACACAACAGTTTCTTGGTAGGTGCTCCACAAAGCACACCATACACACACATAAACTACATAACACAACGCAACACAAGCACAACATGAATGGTACTTAACAACACACTCACAACACCACTAATAGATGCCACCATCCATGATCATCTTCCTCCTTTGTTGTTCTCAACAAAGCAACGATTGAAGCAAGCAACACATAAGTTGTTGTTATTTCCTCCTCCTTGCCATTACTTAGCACTGCCAACCATAGAACTTGTTAGAGAGTAGATATAATTCATGGAATTTACTATAAGTTTTGTACATGTGTATGAATGATCTTTTCTTATTGATATTTTGCTCCTTTAATTTTTCTTTCAATTAGTTATATTGTTGTTTCATTGATACCCTTGAATGGCAAACTTAAGTGCACACATGTGAACTGTTTGGAGTTGTTAATGCCACCTCCCAGTTGCCCTCTTGATTGTTTAACTTTTCTACCAACCATAGAAGACACAAAGACATCCTATAGATGCCCTGTTCTACTACATACACTACTTGCTATATTCCTTCTTATTATTTCTCTTCTCTTGTTTTCTAACCTGCTAACCTCCTATAATAGACTAAATGGGAACTCAAGTGTACATCATGAAATATATAAATTATATATGTATATTGCAGATATATATACATAACGGCACGGTTAAGACATTGAGGAATTAGTATAAGTGTTGGATAGAAAACGTATATTAGAAATTTTCTAAGGAACTATCAAATTTCATAATCTAACCTAGAGCTTTTACTGCCATAGGGTCCTCCTTTAGTGAAAACAATATCGTCGGTAGATTGTAATCAAAAAATCCTATGAAAACAACTACCCATTCATCAAAAAATGGACTAGAAATGATTAAATATCAGAAAAACAAATTTAAGTTAAAGTTGTAATCTCTTATTTGAGAATTGCAAACATGTTTTACAAATTCTAGCATCTTAAATGTTTCTTTTCCTAAAAAAACACTACTATTAGGAAGCACTTGAGGATTACTGTGAAATCAACCATTTATCCATCAAAATTAGATTATAAACGATTCAGATATCGCTAAAACTATTTTTCTTTAAAAGATGTCATGAAACTGTGAAAATCACTAGATATCTTTAGCTATTTTTTGCATCTTACTAGTCTCATTTCATGAAAATAACATCATATTTGAAAAGTACTCGAAAACCCATAACAAATTGAATATTTATATGTCAAGAACATAGTTAAAATTAATTAGTTATGGGTGATTGAAGTTTTAGCACCAAAATGACAAGACTAATGAACTATTATAGTATAGAATTCCCAAGCAGCACTTATAGCAAATTCTTACATTTTGTTCTTATTTCTTACTACATTCGAGTGATTTTGACTTCTACTAACATGCTTGTTGACTACTACGACTAATAGGCGAGATGGACCAATGAAAATATTCCTATGAATACTATGTTTATTTGTGTTTGTAGGATAGAATATGATATTTTTTTAATTAATAAATGAATTTTATGTGAAAATATTATAATTATACTTTCACTTTAAGAATTTGGTTGTTTTTGTAATAATTCTATGAATGTCTGATACTCGCTTGAATGCTAAAATTAAATGGACTTAAAATTATCTAGGCATGATAATTAAATGTAAGTATACATTAAACGATTGCATTTTTAAAGGTCATCACTAGTACACAATGGCTTGGATGGGTTGTGATCATGGAGGACCTTGTGTATACCATGGGTCTTATTTTGGGAGATAGGAACTAAGTCGTCTCAGGGAAGATGACCTATCTTCTAGGGTCGCACCAGTGTTATTATTTCGGAGGACCTTGCTTCTGAAGTAAAATTATATATGTATAAACATTATTTTTTGTATATGGAAAGAAATTGTGTTTTGATAAAAATTTATTTGATTCCCGAAGTATTTAGATTTATGGGTGTTGATGTTTGTGGATATTCCCCAACCCTTGATTCGAAGGGTGCAAACTCAATCTATATATGGCTACTAGTTAGCTATATATCTATATATTTGCTAGCTTGCTTGATTGATTTACATATGTTTGCTTAATACAACTTGCTTGTCATTTGCCTGAACAGCATAGAGAGAGGATTATATCTTACTGGGCATGTGGTCACTTACCCTTTTATAGTTTGTCGCTATAAGATTATATTTAGTATCAGCTTAGACAAGGCTACCCATAAGTTAACTTTCTTTTAGGAGATGAGATTCTGTGGGCAGGAATCAAAGGTTAAGAGTTCTTAAGTCTTAGGTGAATCTCTTACTATTATATTTAATAAGCGAGAAATATATGTACTATTTTGCAGGGAAAAGACCCTAATTTACTACTTTGTTACGCCTAACAGTCCTTTTGAATGGTATTTCTTATCCTAGATCTATCTATTTATTTATTTTGTTTACTTGTTATCTTATAAAATTATCAATTTAATAATATTGGGCCTTATCAATTACTAAGTCATAGTATGCTTTTGCATGATATTTAAATCCTTAAGAGATTTGCGAGTCGATCTTAGGCTTTGGTGTCATGTATGTCAAAACTGTCCCATCTAAGTTACTTACGAGGCATAACAATTGTTGCATGTTACCACCACTCATCGCTACTGTAGATCTACAACATCTCTATCCATCTTGTCTACAATTCTATGCATCCTTTCTTCAAAACTACAACGACATCAACCCATCTTTGTTTGCTTTTTTTTTTTTTTAGCTTCTTTATTAGTGCTTTACTCTTATGAGAATTTTCTTTTCATTAGAAGATCATTTTTTTAGGGTTAATTATAAAAACTGACCTATGTTTGCATTTTCACAATTAGGTGATTTGTGACTTTTTTTTAACCAAAATTTAACTCGAGTTATACTCTATTATGTTTTGTGAAAAAAAAAATTGTTAATTGTAGCAAATGATAATCACATGTCATTTAAAAATAAAAAAGCAAGTTACACTATTACTTGTTCCCAATCTCATCTCATTCTTCTTTAGCTCAAACTCTTTGGTTTTCACTCTTTTTTGGCTTAGACTCTTTGGTTTTCACTCACCGACCACTATCCAAAAGGTTGTTCTTTTTCGTTTTTCTTGCTTATTACCAATTAGTTCATCCTCCATCTCCATATCTCCTACCTGCATGGAGAAACCCTAAAACCCCATTTGTAGATTCAACTTCAACTTTATCTCCTATTAAAGCTAATTCTCTTTCTCTCTATGACTTCTTCGTTCTCGAGTCTCAAGCAATCTCTCACTCCTTTTTCTCACTTATTACCAAGTAGCTCATCCTCCATGTCTATATCTCCTACCTGCATGGATAAACCCAAAAACCCCATTTGTAGCTTCAGCTTCAACTGCAACTTCATCTCTGGTTAAAGCGAATTCTCTTTCTCTCTATGACTTCTTTGTTCCCTAGTCTCAGCTACTCTCTTACTCCCCCTCTTACACCCACAACCACTCCAGCCAAGGTAATCTCTCTCTCCCCCTCTACTTCCAGTTTCATTCACTGTCTATATTCTCTTATATCGATTCTAGAGTACGTCAATAACTATCGGGTTTTGGTTATTTCTAGCATCAACACTAGGATCATCATCTTACTTTTAGAGACTACCTAATTCTTGAAGTTCCATGCCTTTCTTTTTTCTTTTTAGTTATTTATTGTATTTTTTAATTGACAGTGTAATTAATTAATTCAATTTTATACTGTTGTGACATGGGAATTGAACGTTAAATGTGAACACTGCAAATTAAATTCATTTTATGGTAGTGTGTGGTTGATGGGTATGTAAAGGATAAGTAGAAACTGAAGATGAGAATCAGGAATTAAGAATTATTTTGGTTAGGCTAATTTTTTTTTTTTTTCATTTTTTACTTCTTTGGAAAGGGAGGGTGTAGATTGGGAGACAAGATATGAAAGTGTGGTTCTCTTCTCTTTTTTTTTTTTTTTTTTTTTTGTAAATGATATGTGACTATCATGAGTTATAGTTAAAAGTTTCAGCTTTTTGTTAAAAAAATATCATTGATCACTTAAATGTAATTAGTCAAAAGCACAAGTTAGTGTTTTATAATTAATCATTTGTTTATTCTCAACATAAAATTATTGGGTGCTATTGGGCCTTCTCAAACCCGAAAACTAGCCATGAGGTGAGGCTTTTCCTTACACTTATAAAATAGCATCCAATTTTTTCTACAACTAATGTGGGATATCCCTAACATCTCTCCTAATCACACATTGGATCATGGGATTAACCGTCCATGTCCAGATCAACCTAGAAATGTTACAAATCTTGAATCTGATACCACTGTTGGGTGCTATTGGGCCTTCCCAACCCCAAAAGCTAGCTTATGAGGTGAGACTTTTCCTCACACTTATAAAGTAGCACACAGTCCCTTCCACAATCGATGTGGGATATCCTCAATAAAAATTTCGGTTGAATTTTTTTGTCAAATTAGATTTTTTAAATTAATTACTAAAATAAGACATAATTTAACTTAATTTTCAAAATAATCCACCAAACTCGCATTTGAAACATGAGAATTTGTTATGTAAAATGTCTCACATGTTGGGAATGCACAACAACTTGTTGAGAATGCACATGGGCCTTAAACACACATGTTGGGAATGCATGCAAGTTTGATGGCTTAGTTTAGTAATTAATTTATCATGCATCCTATTTTAGTAATTATTTTTACTAGAAGGCTTATATGATATTTCACTAGCCAAACTCCACCTCGTCATCCTCCCTCCACCAAAAACGACCCCCACCTTCTCTCGCAAAGCCACCGCCCAAGCCACTACGGCTAAACCTCAATCCACGAAAAAATGTCTTCTCATGCCGAAAGGATTTAATTTGTGTCGAATTTATACTAATATCAAAAGCACATAATAGTAAATAAAGTTTACATATAAATTAATTTATTTTATAATTGTACGTAATTATATAGTAATTATTTTTTTTCCTATTACGTATCATATTAATTTTGTGTTTTATATTTTCAATCATACCAGGTTTAGCTTGGATCAAATTAATTTACTTCTACAAGAACACTAAGAAACAAGAACATTTGTTTAGTGGTGTCTAGACAATGTTGAATTTAATTAGAATGGTCTTCTCATCTAAAATTGTTTGTTATAGACAAGAATTTATTTATGTATATATTTACGTGTTTGAAAAGAAAATTTTAGGGGGTTTTGACCACCACGAAGTTAGGGAAAAAGATATTTATTAATACTAATATACCATATGTTTTTATGAGCAATGGTAAGAACTAACATTTTCTTGACATATGACAGTAATATTGCATTATTATTATAAAATTATTTATATGTTAAAATTTTACCTTTACTATGTCCATGTGGTATCTACAATTAACTAGAAAAAGAAAGATAATTTTATTATAATACCGAAATATATGGAGTCTCACAATTTTGAGAACATTACTTCATAATGAACAGATTAATCAATTACTAATGCATCAATTGTGAGAAAACAAATCACTTATTAATCAAATCTTTTGAAATGATAATCTAGGCAAGTCAATGTAGAAGTTCATGATCTTCAAGAGAATCCACCTCCAAACCCCCCACCAGCCCCCACTCCACCACCATATCCTCCTCCAGCTCCACCAACATGTCCACCACCACCTCCTCTTCCAAAACCTCCACCACCACCAAGACATTCACCAGCACCAGCTTCACCACCATATCTAGCTCTAACTCCTCCACCATATCCTCCACCTAATCCCCCAACGCCACCCCCACCAAAACCTCCTCCGCCGCCCCGCCACCACCACTGTTACACGTCATAGTACAAGATGTAGAAAATTACCAAGTAAATTTGGGGATTACATAGTAGATAAATAAACAGATAAATATAGTTGGTTAGACTCAACCAACGAAACAGACAGGGAAATCATTGTATACAGAGTTGGTTAGATTTAACCAACTAACAGTTTGCTAACAGATTGCATGTAACAGTATAGCAATACAATTGTACATCTATGCATATAAATAATAAGTAAAAGGGAAAAGGGAATTAACCCCCCTTTTGGAAACATTTGTGTTCACTGTGGAGCTCGGATTAGCTCGAATAATCCCATCAAATACACTACCTTTCGGTACCTGCAGAAATAAATAACATCATTAGTGAATAGAGTCTCATTAAGGTGTAATACAACAAATAGAGAAAGGTTAGAGCACTACTTAGCTTTCGTGTGGAGGATTGAGAGCGTGTAGAGAGGAAACCCTAATTACTTAGGGTTAGAGAGGAACAAAAGAAGAGTATCGTGAGGGATTTCTGTGTGGTAAGTGAAGGTCATGTGTGAGGAATAGGTTAAGCAGCAGAATACTGGTGGATTGGGCTTTGGAGCGAAATAACCCATCAACCACCAAGTACTCCACCGGACCCAAGTCCACCACCGGCACCCGAACCACCACCAAGCCCAGCACCACCTCCTAACCCTCCTCCTCCTCCTCTTCCTCCTCCTCCACCACCACCAAAACCACTCCTACCTCCTCCGATCCCCCAAGGCCACCACCAAAGCCACCACCACGACCGAACCTCGGGCCATGGAAGAATGTCGTCTCATCTTGAAAAGAAGCGGCACTCTCACCAACAAGCTTTCTACCGCTTGTAGTGCAAATAAGAGCACCAAGAGCACAGCAAGAAATAAGTTGGAATAATTCATGTTTTGTACCAATAAACAGAATATTTAGCTTGAATGAGATGAATTGACTTTAGCAAAGAGTGCTACGAACATTTATATAGTGGTGTCTAGACAACGTTAAATTTAATTGGATTCCTCTTCTCATCTACAACTACAAAACGTTTGTTGAAGACTAGATTTAATGCTCTCCCATGTCCACTGAATTGAATTGAATTGGTGGAAGGTGTAAAAAGCCTTCAGCGGGTCACAATTTACAATTCGTGCTAGCGGCTCGGATTCGTATATTATTTTGCCGCGGATTTTATTAATATTTAAAGTATATAAAAAGATATAAAAGTTAATAAATAGGGATAATATCATAAATAATACCTCAATTTTGATAAAATATGTAATTAGATACTTGAGTTTGAAAATGATCAAAACTTTGAAATCATACCTAAAAAATTTTGAAATTGATTATTTTAGTATTTTTTGTTGGCATACACAAAAAGTTCTTTCAAATTGAATACCTAATTGCATATTTTATCAAAATTTATATATCTTTTATAACATTAGCCCTAATAAATATTACAAATAAATTATGTTTTTCCTATCATGTATTGGTTGAACTTATTTTTGTCTCTGTGACATGCTGGCGTATCTTCAAGCTGTGATAAGTGATATTGCTTTATGGTGATGTTGCATTTGCATGCATGGAAGTTTTGACTTTTGAGTTTGCAAACAGCTGATTTACGTGTGGTCTATTTCTTTTCTTTTTTTTTTTTATTGGTTAATCTTTTGGCACGGGCATACACTGTAGGGCACGGCACGAGCATCCACTGGATGGCAATGCCAATGGCATTCACGTTCTTCTATTTTAATTAGAAAAAATATATATATATAATTATAAATTTGTTGAAAAGTATTGAAAACTCGCAACTTTAATAATCATGATTGCAGGACAATGTAATTTTTAGTCTTCAACTAGAAACGGTCTTCATGAATAATAATGATGGCAAGACAATAATAATGATATCTCAATTTTTCGAGAAATTTTACATATTTTATCTACAGTATTTAGTATTCAAGCTCCACAACCCAACAGCATCCTCACCAACAAGCTTTCTAGCACTTGTAGTGCAAAGCAAAAACATTGTAGTGCAAAGCAAATAACAGCACCAAAGACTCAAAGAGCTCATCAACATATAAATTAAGACAAATTATATTTGAACCAGAAACCAAAATGTTTGGCTTGGAAAAATGATTGATTTGGGCAAGAACATTCAAAAACACTTCTAAAGTGGTTCTAGACAATGTTGAATTATTGAAATCCTTTTAAAAACTGTTTGTGAAAATACAAGAGTTTTTTTTTTTTTTTTATAAATAAAAAATGGCAATTTAATGCTCAGCTTTATCTAGCACTCATAAGAGCCCGTACTACTTAAGGGTACTTAACTATCTTTAATGATAAGATCCCATTTAAAATACTTAAATACCATGTCAACATTTTAAGAAACTCTTATTTTAAAAATTTTTAACTTTATCCCAAGACTTCCAATTTTCTAAGAACCTCCCTTCATTGCACAAGAACCCTATGATGAGATCCTTCACCGTTGAAAACCGCGCCATGAAAACTGGTCTTATAAAAACAATCCACCAATTTTGGTTTTCATATTAGCAACGGTGTATAAACTGCATTTTGATAAATTGCGATATGTCCTTGCAAATTTTGCCAATTCGTGTAGGTGAAAAGTAAAAATCTAATGCTCCCTAGGCACATGAATTTTTCATGGGAAAAAAAAATGTCATTTACACTCAATTTTGTGGTATATGAGAAACCTTCCAAATGCGACTTTTGCTTTTTGGTGATCTTGCATCCATGGAAGATCTCACTTTTAAGTTTTCATTAACAACCTAACTTGGGTGTCCACTTTCTTTGTATTAGTTAATTTTTTTCTTTTGTTTTTTTTATTCTTGGGCACAAGAATTATACATTAATGTGCTTCTAGCTATCTTAGGAAAGGCTGGGAGAAAATAAATATTCTACATAAAAAAATATTTAATAAGTAATACACATCACGTATATGTACATGCAGTAAGTAACTAGCAATGATAATTTAACATATTGATGTGGTAGTGGATTGTAATAGCTACCAAAGCTTTTTTCATGAGACATTGATTATTCAAAAGTAAAAATTACGAGTAAATATAAAATTCATACATTAACTTTTCATGATAACTTTCTCACTTGATAATCAACATGTTAAAATTTTATTCATTACTATTTACTAATAAATAGTAAATACTCCACCAAGCACATAGCGCAATAATGAATCCTTTCCCCCCAAAGACCTAGCTATTGGACATTATTAATTGATAATCAAACCAAATTTGTGGGATAAAAAAGGTATTCCGAGGTCCTTTTTTAACTATTACTATCATATTTCATTCTTTCAGTTGGAATAATCACGGATCTTTGAAGTTTGATTTTTTAATTATATTTTCCTTAATTTAAAGTTACACTTACATCATTTCCAACTTATATAAACTACTTAAAAATAAAATAGAAACATGACTTTTATTTTTAAAACAAAAACGTTTGGTTGTATAGAATAAAATATCAAAATGACCAAATATATTTTTTGTTATCTATTATGATCAGTAATAAATAATTACAGTCATAAAAATTTCAACAAATCAAGCGAGAGAAAGAGGCAAAAGTCGCCTCTTTTAAAAATTTCAACATACGTACTTGTTTTTTTTTTTCGTTTTATTTTACAGCATCAATCCAAGGTAAGAAGAAGAATGAGATGCTTAAAAATTTCTAATGTGAGTCGATAATGTCCACTTTATACTTCATTTGGACATAACAATATATTGTATGAATTTAAGCCACCCATATGTGTTCTAACTTAACATTTTACTATATATTTCAGAATTTCACACCCATAAAGAAGTACGAATATACCCACATTAAGAAGAAGAATGGGATGCTTACAAATAAGTGGCAATCATCGGAGGCTACCATTTATTTTGTAAGTCTAGTCGATATTTATTTATACAATAATATATTTTTTTCTAGTATTTTCATACTACTAACATAAATGCCATTCATACTTTAAAATCAGGTACGGATGGATGAGTGAAGGGCACAAAATGATGTTATTGCTACTGCAACAAGTTTAAAGCCTATGACCAATGTTGCTATCATGGAGGAAGTCTTGGGCCACAAGTATAACTATCAACACGGTAAGGGGTACGGTGTTCCAATTGCCGAGAAGAGGCATTCTTGCTATGAATAGCCTCAAGATGAGACTTTTGTAAACTCATATGTCAAGATCAACTTGCTAAGGCACAAAATAAAAAATATGGAGCACATGTGGAGATGTTCATGGGCCGACCTTCGATGCCATTGTACAGGCAGTACATACTATACGCTCAGCCTCCACCACATATGAGTTGCCTTACTGGTAGACCTGACCCAGGCCACCCGAGTTAGACACTTGCACCTTTTACTCCGGTAGCTCCACCTCCACAGCCATATTATGGCCATTATGGGACATCTAGCTAACCAGCTAGTCAACATAGGATACTAACTCAATAACTTGTTGGACAACAAGGATCTTTGGATAGTAGTAGGGACATCCCATGCATCGAATTTCGCACCCTAGACGTCAACAATAGTAGCCCTCCAATCTGCTTTGCATATGTGCTAGTATAATTCTTGCCCATTCCTTGGTTCGGCTCCACCATCAAGTTTCGGTTTGAGTCAACAATATTACATATCTAGTTATGGATACCACCAGCCATCACCTTCTACTATTTTTGCCTCCGCATCCCAATTAGTGTGCAATTCTAGCTCAAGACAGGTGCATCAACATCAGATTAATAAACAACGCTAGGCTTCTGGTGGGATGTTATGTTTGTTTTTATGTGAAGTTGACTTTACTTTTTTTATATATAGACTTGCACTATTTGTATTATCTTGACTGGGTCAAGCGCTTTAGTTTTAATTACTGATTGTATGATTGGGACTACTTATCTCTTTCTATATATGTATGTTTCCATATTACTATCAAACACCTTTTAAAATTTCAAAAGTAAAAAGTTGTTTACATATTATTATGAGATTAAAGAATCCAATGTTTAAAAGCATGAAAATTATTAACAATATATATATCTAATATAATTCAATGAGGTGATTGCATCACTTTAGTAAACCAAATTAAGCAAATTTTTCATCTGCTAAGGTAATCAAATTCGTCTCTGATGACCTTATTCATACTATTGATTAACAACTTTTTACTTGGAAATTAATATTTATTGTTTTGAATTTGTCAAAATTACAAAAAAAAAAGATAATCAATTCCTTTTATAAAAAGAAAATTTCGTCAGAAAAATAATACTATTTTTATAATATATTGTTATCTAGTGCTAGCACAATTTCCAAAACATGGTATTTGTGATTTTCTAAATCTTTATCAATAAGTTACTTATATGTCACGTCAATATCTTAAGTAACTCTCTATTTTACTCATGGGTTTCTTCAATAAGGTATTTTAACAATTTTTAAAAATTTTATAGGTCCCACATTACATAAATCATGCAAAATTAACGTTAAAAAGACCAACAAAAAAAGAAAAAAGAGAAGAAGAAAACAAACCAAAGCTGAATAACCCTCTTTATTGGTTAAACAACTCAAACAAAGGTTGCTTACCCTAAGTTTCTGTGTCAAGCAACCCATATAAAGTTGCTCATAGAAGTATAAGATATTTTTAATTGTCAAAAAGAAAAAGCAATTTATGAAATATCCAATTTTCATTCTTAAAAAGTGATTTCTAATTTATAAAGATACTTTTCTAACGTTTCTTCTTTTAAATTAAAATATATATATATATATATGTTAATTCATGGCTAATGCTAAAAAGCATGAAATATTCATATGAAAAATTAATAATGTAATGCAAATAGCAAAATTTTTTTACTTTTCTTTTTCTTTTTTGTTTTCTATCATGCTTGTATAATAATTATTTACGCTTGTGTAATATGGGAAGGAATTGACTTTTTTCCCTCCCTTATATGTACAGATGATAACATGTCCATAGATGTGGGGGTCTGTAGTGGGAGAAGGAACATAAAAACTCAATTTTTCAAACCATTTTTAAATGATAGAAGATCATATTAAGTAGGTTCGATTATTCTCCATTTGTTCTTGATGAATTAGGTTATTTAATCTTTCATGGAGTTGTTTCAATAGAGATTCCTCATTGCTATCAACCTTAGCAAATGCAAGATAAATCAAATGAGAAGAAATAGTCTCTTTTATAGAGTATAGAAATTGCTCTAATCCACCAAATGACTTATGGATGAATGACTATAATCAAGCATTGCAAATGACTATTGGGTGGTTCTTGAGCATCCAACGGTTTGTATTGAAGCTATGTTCTTTAGTAATAAAATGGACATGAAAGTTATTCTAAAGAAATTTAAAGACTTTTGAGAAATTGGGGGGAAAAAAGCCAAACTTATATCAAAGGGAAAAAAAAAAAAAAAGAGAAGGGTGAAGACTCGTTTAGGCTTTCTTAAAGCCAATTTAACCTAAACAAAGTCCAAACGAGCTTAAGGCTTTTCCAGGTCTACTTTTCATGTGTAGTAATAAGGTCAAGAGGGGGTGAGAATTAGTTCAATAATTCTTATACAAGCTTATCAAGTTAGATTTTCCTAAAGCATTCCTAATTAGGCCTAATCTTTTAGACCTTATTACTAGCCTAGGAGACCAATCTAAGGCAATAAATTGAGCTGAGAGTCCAATCACTGAAATGGAAATGACTTTCTACGATATTGATATAATTTTTATAGTTTTCAAGGGGCATCCACTATAATTTAACTAAAAATTACAATAATTATTAAAGCTTATGAAAAGACCAAGATCTCATATTTTGATTGATTAATTAATTTGTGCCTTAATGATATCTTTATTATAAATCGTGATCCTCCTGTTTTGAGAATATTGTGTGACTTGGAGCTCATGCAATGTTATTAAACTTGTGCACCTTAGTTTCTCTACAACTGAGGACATCTTTATCCTATTCTATCCGTCTGATGAAAAGCACATATTCCATTCGTGAATCAAAAGCTCCTACAAAATGCTAAATATAATAAGAAGCACAGGCCAAACAATTTTGTTCACCAATTTCATAACTTCTAAAATGATTCATTTGTTGCTCCCAGTTGTCCTTTCGGAGATGGCTTTAATTCTGATACTATTATCTAGAAACCCTTTAAGGGGAATTCTGATGATAGGGTTGAACCGAATGAAACAAGGTAGAGCCCGGCTGGTGGCGCGAACCGTGGCCGGCACCATCATCGTTGTCTTTGGCTCTTCCTTACATGGCATAACGGATGCTCAAAAACGTATTAAGGATACAAGTTTAATGAATCCCACCGAGCATGTTCTTATCGCTAATAGTTCCCTGGAGGCCACTCTTTTAGGTAAGTGCGTTGTTGAAATTAATTAATTTGCCACTTTATTACATCACCAAATTTCATCATTTAGTAATCTCTAATTTCATTAGCATTTGATACATAATATCTCATGTTTTTAAGCTCAAACCTTTTTCGATTTTATTGTTGATTTAAAGTGGGAAATTGTAAGATAAATTAAGGGTGAGTTTATATCAGAAATTTGTTTTCTATACTCTTTTTTTTAAAGAATAACGACAAATCAAATGCCCATACTTTCGGCTTTTTTGTAATTTAGTATTTTATTTTTAGATTTTAGTAAATAGGTGCTTATACTTTCGAAGGATATGTAATTGAATGACTCTATCGAAAAATATTTAATAGATGATTATTTTAATGGTAGTCACCCAGCAGAAAAGGCCAAAATTTGAAGATGTGGTATTAAATTGTAAAAAAATTAAAAGTATGAATACTTGGTCTATCATTATATTATCATCAAAATAAACATCCATCGAATATTATTTAACAAAGAAAGTGAATTGCACGTATTTTAAAATTATAAGTATTAATTTGTCAAAATCTAAAAATAAGATACTGAATTACAAAAAATTGATAGTACGAACACTTATTCTTGCCATTATCTCATTTTTTTTATCTGTGTTGCAAGGTAAATAAATTTAACAGTTATTAAATATAATAGTATCTAATCTCAAAACATTATCATAATTAATGGTTTTTGTGGATGAATGGTACTTACAAGCATAACAATAGCAAAAATAATTTCTCAATTTTAAAAAGAAATCCTTTCTCTTTTTCTCATTAACAGTTTTGGTTCTAATTTTCAGCTAGCCCCCACTGCTAGCTGTTAGACATCTCCCCTCCAGGTCCTCAAAACGTGGATCTAGAATAGTCCCATCTTGATGGTGGGGTAGTTCGGACTCATAGAGCCGCCGATTCATGGAGTGGGTCCACATAGTTTTGACCCTTTTATTTATTTTTTTTAATTTTCATATTTTAGATAGAAAATAATTAACACATTTCAAAAAATAAAATAAACCTTTTCAAAAAGTAATTTAGTTGCATTTATTTATTTATTTTTTAATCAAAACACCTTTGGACCCACTGGATTAAACGAGTCCATTAGATGGACTAGATAGGACCCACAGGTAACAAATCACCCCGTGGGATGGGTCCAATAGTGAACCCACTATAGCCATTCCAAGTCAGATCCTAGTTCAAACTTGGCCTGGGAGATGTCTGTTAGCTATGGACTGCTTCCGTGTTGTTGATCAATAGCAACTACTAAAGCCATTATTAACTAACATTTCTTGGGGTTTATATCCGACAAAATATAGGGATCCTCAACATTGGACTGAATCAAACATTAAAATAAATACGGAATATGTTTTCTAAGAAAGAAATGAGTCCTTAAGGAAAATACTATATGCTATCATATTTAGACGTAATTTAGAAAAAATGGAAAGTTTCACATAATAGGAGCCAAGGTGTTATGGCCTTGGAGGTACTCGTATCCTTCGTAATCATTTGTATCTGGCAAAGCATGCTTGAAATCCTCTATTTATGGCGAAATTAACCAAGTCTTCTATATTTAAGTTAATTTATTTTAATCCTTTAAATTCGTATAATTATTTAATTAATTCCTCTAGTGATTTTTAAGCTTTAATATATGTGTTCCTACATTGTATTTTCTAATTTATATAATATAATGACTATAGAAAACCTACATGAAATGATAGTATTAAAATGAATAATAACTTAACCAACTCACTTAACATAAAAGAACTAGTCCAATATTGGCATAAATATAAAGGATTTAAATGAATAATGTAAGCTTAAATATCGTGTGGTTTACGATTCAATGTAAGATAAGGAGAACACTATAGTGTTAAAGAGGAAAAGAATGCAATAGTACACAAAATTTATATCATGTTTGGTGTGTCAAGTATAATACAATACAATTTTCTTTTCGTTTTTGGTTTTATGCTATTTATTATGCATAGATATTACAATTAGTAGTAATGGTAATGTGAACGATAATGGTTTAGTAGTTATAATATTGTGATGTTAATGAAGACTTGAGTTGGACTATATTGTTAGTAGCGATAGCAACAGCCATGGTCGTAATATTGATGGAGGAAGTGGTAAAGATGCTATTGTATTGTTTATTGTAGACACATATTAAGGTTGGTAGGGCAGTGATAATGATGATATTATGTTATTTATTATGCCCCAATATTTCATTTAATGGTAGTGTGAATAATGGTTGTTTAATAGTAATAATATAGTGATAATGATAACAATTGGTGCTAGTCTTGCATTGCTCACACCATGGCTATGAAAGTATTGACGCGAATGCCATAGTTGAATTCCGATATATTTAACCCTTTCCCTTTCTAATGGCTTCCATCATCTATTTATAATCTTTTGCAGGATTCTCCCTTTTCCTAGCTTTTACAATCAACAGGTTGCATTCTTGTGTGAAAGATAACCTCGATCTAATTGAAGAAAACTCAAAACTAACCAAGGAAATGGGCCAAAATCACAATACAAGAAGGGAAGTTATAAAATCAAGCAAAGTCTCAAACTGAGAACAAAACTTGGTTTCCTAAGTGAAAGGAAGAGAAAGGAAGTAAGGACTGCAGAATTCAACAAATAATATTCAAAAAGGAAAAGAGTGAATTAGATTTAAATTTGTGTCGGTAACAAAAGTACACGATATTAAAACACTATCACAAATAATCTTTTTCAATGTAATTGTGTTTATTTGCCTTTTAATTGTGTATTTATATTACATGTAATATTTATGTTGTGTTTTCTTTGTGTAATTATGTTTCCAATTGTGTTATGTTGTTGTGCCGTATGAAAAATGACTAGCCATAAGGTATGCCATTAAAATGTTGAAGAAAGATATAGATTAAACATTTGCATATAAATTGTATCTGTATAAAAAATTGTTTTGATCACTTGATTTGAGATTAGTGATTTTAACTAAAATTTCGCTATTTTCTAACTGAATATTCTACACCTAATGTTATGAAAATATGAAATTTTAGCAAAAATTGAATGGCATGCACTAAATAATTATCTACACATTAAGTTAATGTAAGCTAACAAAAACTTTAGGTTTTTTGTTGTTTGAGTCATCTATTAATGAGGCAATGGTTTCGAACTAAGGCTACAATCATTATGTGTCCTCTATCAGATCGGTGGTCTCTTCATGCCTACCATCTTGATACCTGATTCTACCAGAGGCAGCCACTTTAATCATACTCATCACATAGGAAAAAATCACCTTAAGCCATTGAATAGGAATAATATTCAATGGATAGTACTCATCACGTATATATATACATAGTGGGTAACTATCAATTATATTTTAACATATAGATGAGTAATAATTGGTAGTTTTAAAGTAATTACTACTCATACGGTTATGTGTTAAAAAATCATTGATAATTACACATCACGTGTATTTTATATGTGATGTATAATATCCACCGAAACTTTTCTAATTCAATAGGGAGGTAGTCTTTGAGAGGTAAGCTTGTGCACACCCCAAATCCATACCACAACTAGGGAGTCTATTGAAACGCGTCCAAGATGACTCTCCTAAAAAAAGTCAACACCCAAAAATTGTGAAGAGGTTTGGAAATCAAAGACAGCTACATAAGTCGCCACAATGCCACTTGCTAAAGTTTGAAGAGGCATAAAGTAGCCGTCGCATGTCCTATAGCCCTGCCATAACTGGCTAGACAAAACTAATTTTAAAGGTGCCTCCTAATGCAAGACGAAAAGTGAGGCCTAGCATCACTAGATTTACAAATAAGTCAAATTGTTCATGGATTATTTGAACTTCGCTCACTTTAAACTCAACTCGAATTAAATTTAATTAGCAAATAAGTCAAGCTTAAGCTTAGGGGGGCAAAAGCGAAAGAAAGAAATCGGTTTGCCTTAACGAGTTAAGCTCAAGCTTCTATTTAAACTTATGATAAGCTCATAAACAACTCATTTGAACTTATGAACAAGCTAATTAGCAAATTTATGAGTTTTATATTTAACATATATTTTATATAAATATATAATGCAAACAACAAAAATTAATTTCTATTTAATATGTATATATATATATATTTATACAACTTCTATATATATTTTTTCTAGGTTCAAGAAAAATGAAAAACGATGTGAGTTCAAGTTTAAACTTTAGTCTCGATAAAAGCATCAATCAGCTCGAACTCGAATAAATCTCATTTAACTAAACAAGCCATGCTTGAATTTGAACTTCAAGCTTGATAAAATGTTCATAATTTTTAAACGTGTTTGCTGAGTTTGATTCTTTAAAAGTTTATCACAATTTGGTTTTTTTTGTAGAGACTAAATGCTGGAGAGCAAGGATCATTGTAGTGACCGGTCATGAGCTATCATATTTGCATCTGAGATCGCAAAAGGGTGTCATGTGAATCACTTTCCACATTGTGAGCATCATGCCAACGTGTCATACATGGGCGAGCATTATATGAGGACAATATTTCAGGGTGGCATCACTTGCTGGAAATTCTGTTTTCGATGCCTCCTCCTTGTCATCAGCATGTCGCAACAAATAGGGCAGCAATCATCTCATTATACCTCGCTCTCTTATGCCATCAATAAAGTATAATGGAGGATGCAAGTCATAGAGGAAAGGTGCTAATCAAGACTAGGCTCATGAGTTTATATATAATTAATTAATTAATTAAAACCAAAAACTAATTTATATGTAATATATTATATAACATGAGATTATATATACTATATAATTTAACCTTTATTCATTATAAATTCATCTAATTTTGTGCATGGGATAATTATAAATTACTCTATCTAACTTTTACCTGGATACAGATTACTTCCTAACTTTTAAAGTGAATTTTTTATCCTTACCCCCAAATTTTCAACATTTGACATTGTTAAGTTAAGAATAATTAATATTTTTCATGTGCACTTTTAAAGTTTTGAGATAAATTTCATATAGATAAAAGTTTAAAGAGGTAAATCTACACGTTAGTGATAGTTCGAGAGATAATTTGCAATCTTCCGTTTTATTTTTTTAAAAAAAGGTTAATTATTTTTAATTGTACCAAGTTTTGAAAGTTTAAGAGGATCTATAACTGCATTTTAAAAGTTTAGAAGAAGATGAATCTGGACAGAGATGAAAGTTCATGAAATAATTTACAATTTTCTTTCTATATTTATTCGCTTTTTATGCTCATCTTCCTTGATTTGTCTGATGCTCAAAGGCCAAGTACGTGCCTGGGAAGCCCATAAAAGGGCCTACCCCTGGCACAAAAATTCCTCCTAAAAGCCTAAAGCTACTAAATGGTAAAATAAAAGTATAAACGGGCCGGGTAAGTGTTCATGATCCATTGTAAAAGCCTCCATTCGATGTCCAAGAATTTAAACCTCATTTACTCGAATGCAAGGATTATAATTTATTATATTTTTCTTTTTATCTTCGATAAGAAAGGATAGTGCAATGTTGTGCGATGTGCGTGTGTATTAATTGCAAATACTAATTCATAACAATAGTTGTTGATTGATTGGTCAATCTAATTTGCATATTTCTCTATTGTATTGAAGATTATATAATTTTATAAATTACATAAAAAAATATCAATATTTTGAGATAAGTTCATTTAAAACGTCATCATTTCAAGTAGTTAAAGGGAGGAACCAATTTAAAGGTAAATTTATTTAAGGTATCAACATTCAAATAGTTAAAAAGAGAAATAAACGTTTTGAAAAGTAAGACAAACATGATATCCATGATTGACCATTAAGGAAAATTAAGAAAAGTTAATTGAAAAATTATCTAAACATTGATATTTCAAATGAACTTTTCGAAAAACATTGATATCTCATTTAATTTATATTGTGAAATGTTGATTCATATTTTCAGTCATTCGAAATATTGATATATTAAATAAATTATTTATGAATGTCAATAACTTCTTGTATAATTTACCCAGGTAATACTAAATATTACATTAGTTTTTATTGGAAACATCTAAGTAACTTGGATTTTTACACTAGATATATATTTATTGGCAACCTCCATGTCCAAGATGTTGTTTACGCCATGTTTGTTTTTATTATTATTTTTTTTTTAAATTCTAAAGTCATGATAATTATTATCCAGAAAAAAAAATGATGATTTATTTTTACCATATTATGGTATATTATTTAATGACATTCAAGAAAGTTAATTTCATTATTTGAGATTTGAAAATTTAAATACCGTATCTTTAGTATTTAACAATATTTGATTGTTTTCAGTTTTCCTTTTTATTAATAAAAGCAAATAACATTTTATGTCGGAGGTTATTCAAATCTAATGTGACTTACCATAACTTATTTTAAGGATATCGAATTCATGCCCAAATTGTTGGGAAAAAAAAAAAAAAAAAAAAGCTTTTGTTTAACTTTTCCTTCCTCCCTCCCATCCTTTTTCTATATCACATACTAAAATACAAAAGTATCTTTTTGAAACTAAAGTTCATAGTTGATGTGAATTATATCACTAGATGAATTGATTTTTGTTTATAAATTTGACAATTTAAGTTATACTTCTTCTTCTTTTATAAAATAACATGAAAATGGTTTTAATTAGATTGATGATGGCCTTCCCATCTTTTGATTCTAAGTTTGTCCCTATGGCTACAAACTAACTAAACTATTTAGGTACCATTCAGTCCAAATCACTTAAAAGCTCAAGTTCAAAATAAATATCCAACAAACCAAGATTGAACTTATAATATATAAGCAATAGCTATATATATTTCAATTGCTTGAAGGGTCCAGTGCAAAATTATACAGAACAATCTTATTATAAATCTACATTTTTACTCTTTTTATATTCATGTAAGGGAAAAAGAAAACTATCACACCCAAATTAGGGTCAAGGTGCATCCAGTTTCGCTATGTATACTGTTGAAGTAATATACGCTGAAGCAAACCTAAAAGATTAGTTTATCTAATTCATTTGCTAACAAATTTTATACTTTAGAAATCGTTTAATTGATTTTGAAAACTTAAAATGATATAATGGGAAAGTAAAATGTACAAATATGTGATAAAAAAGGCTACTCCCATGAGTAAACCCATCATAAAGATAACTTATGGTAACATCAATTTCAAAAGTTTCCATAACATCCATAGGAGACAATAACTATAAAAGATGTTTGAAAGGCACTAAAAGTCAATACGAGTATGAAACTCACAAATATTCCCACAAGATAACACAAGTTTTTTTTTTAAATAAAAAAAGTGACTAAAATAAGTTTGAATAAAGATAAGATGAGAGCCCAAACCTAGTACACAGTAACGCAATCACATATGATTTAACACACATACCTAGAATATATGTAATGCAACATCCAACAATACGGGAGTACTCATACTTCAGACAATATGCCATGGGAATCTAAGAGTCCTGAAAAGCAGCAAATACTAGGGGTTGATTAAAGTAGGCCAAATACCTTAATCTTCTAGAGGAACATTATATATGATAGCCTCATCTAAGATTCACAGTCGTTACGCAAGTCTACTTTTCCTAATCCATAATACAACGCAATTCAACCGATCTCATAAATGTGAACTAGACTGCATTACTTCTCTCCGAGCCTAAGTACGTATTATCCCGATACTGTTTACCTTATCAGCTACTAGACGAGCCATCAATGGTGGCCTAAGCGCCTAACTACCGTGCAAGCATTGCCTAGCAAGGATGCCACTCCCCAGCCCAACTTAAATGACACACGCACAAACAACACTCAATTATTGGGTTGTCTTTAAGTTAGTCTATTTGAGATGTCTACCTTAGGCAAATAACACACATGTCACTATGTACCTGATATACAGTTTATAGTTTAGTACAAGTTAAAAAGTGGACTATAAGGTAAGTTAGATGTAATAGTATTAGTATAAAGTTATTTCATGTTAGTATCGAGTAAGTAATTAAATATTTAATTCCTATTGTTTATCCACTTATGTTTTGTTATTCTTTAAGGTTAGGTCTTATATATATAGGGGTATTCACGGATCGGTTAACTAGTCCGCGATCCTAGTTTTTGAACCTAACCGCAATGATTGATTTTTAATATCTCGATTCTTAATCGATCCATTATAAATGGTTAATCACCTTAATGGTTAACCGTTTTATTCAGTTAATTTATTCGGTTTTCGGTTTTTAACCATTTAACGTAATGGTTTTAACAAATCAAATTGATAATTTTAACAAACTAGCCTTTATCATAAAGTTTCTCTTTAAATTATTATTTTTATTACAAGAGCTAATAAAAAAAAAAAATCAATCAAATTAAGGAAAAGGGAAAAACAAACCTTTTGATGTATCTATCAATAAAATCAAACCTAGTCAATTACCATATTAACTCCATCAAACATAGAACGATAGTATTTTAATCGAAATCGAAGGAATATTAACATAGGTAAAATATATGTATATGTAAATTATATAAATATTGAAACGGTTAATCGTTAACCATCGGTTTTTTGAGGTTACAAACTGATATCGAAGCCTAAAACCGAAAAAAAATAAAAATGTAATCCTAAACCGAAACCGACGAACCAGTTACCTATATTTTTTGGATTGGTTTTATGGTTCTGTTCGATTTTCAATCTTATCGATTTTTTTACATACCTCTATATGTATGTTCGTATACATAGGGCCTTGATATGTTAAGTTGGATTTTCATTTAGGGTATTGGGATTAAGTAGTTTAGATTAAGACTATGAGTATATAAGAGATTGAATTTCTTATTTAGTTGTATTGGGCCTTTTGGAGTCTTAAACTAGACCAATAAGAATTTGATTAAGTCTTTGATATTTAAGGTATGGGCTTTATGGAATTTATAATTGAGCCGAGCCCATTTAAAAATTTGAATGATAATTTAGGTAGAATTAGACCTATATATCTGATTAGACCCAATTGAGTGAAATTAGGTGTTGGACTTAAGGTAAAAGCCTACTTGGGATTTAATTTAAATTTATTTTAAACTCTCCGGTCTTGTAAATTCCTACTTAAGCCCACTAGGTATATACTAAGGCTTATGGACTCGAGAAATGTTACACGAGCCCATTAGATAATTTAATAAATGAAAAATTTATAATTGACTTAAATGGTTTAGAAATAGGTTCAATTGATGTAGGTAATGATTCTGAGCTCATATTATAGAATTTAAGTCTATAAAGCATAGTTGGATAATTATTTTGATTTGAGACCTAAAGCTTTAAGGGAAAATCAATTCATTTGTTCTAATCTAGCTCAAATTGTTCTAGTCTGGCTCATAAGCATATAATTAGCTCAAATTATATGCTTATAATTAAGGATATTATTATTATTATTATTATTATTATACTAGACAAGTTCTGTTCCGTAATTATAATTATTTAATATTATTTATAACATATATATATAATATATATATATATATCAAGGACATATAGCAATGGATCATTTTAACTTTGTCAATATTCAATTCCATTAATTCAGCCTGACACATGTAACATTGATGGGGAATTATATGGTGATGTCATGACACCGTACACATTTGATATATTATATTTATTTTTCTCATTTTTTATTAAAACAAACAAATTAAAAGAAAATGCACACCTCATCAAACATGTCCGGTATGAATCATACACATGTATACATACATTTTAGTAAATCACCAGAATAATATTAATCATGTACCAAAAGTCACACCGGTTCAGCTTAAAATTGTGTTAATTCGTTGGAAAGTATATTTATAATGGATGACTATAAATTCATTTGCATCAACTATGGTTAATATACGGACTAATTAATTAAATTTTAACATATGAACATGTGCGTGTTTTTTTTTTTTTTTTTTTTTAGTATTCCACACATCTAATATATTAATTCTGATTCAATATAAATTATAAAATTACTGTAAGTTCTAATAACATCCACTAGTTCATTTGTTTACGATTTTCCAAAAAAGCACAAACCAAATGCTCGGCATATTTACATCTGATTCTTTAATATACATAATAATAAATTTTTCTTACGTAATCAAGGAAAAACAGCATATATACACTTATGTATATGTCTAACACTAGCAATACTAATATACAACAAATTAAAAAATCAAACTAATATAATATTTTGTGTTTACACATTTTTCTTTTTGAATATTTGTAATCAAATTTCAATTCATCAAGTATTTAACCAATTAAATTAAATTAAATTGAAATTGTAGATACTCATAAATTTATAATTCTAACACAATACACAATGTTAACTAATTCAACATCATATATGTATATCGTTCAACTAAAAATATGAACGCGTCATATTTTACATATACTTTCATTATCTGTCTTAATATAATTATTTTATATTTGAATTAAAATTTGTTTAATCAATTGAAACCAAATTTATATACATGTATATCGATTGGTCAGTTCAGCTAAATCCACACACTCACCAACATCGTCGATTGGAAATTATCGTCTTATACATCAATTCATCGTCATACACACTCTAATCATTTCAACATTTACCTTATAATTTATTATAATACAAATTCAAAGCCAATATTCTTCATACAGAAACCAATACGAGAGAGAAAAAATTCATCATATTTATTTCACGAGTAATTTAAAGAAAAATCAAATAGATAAAATCAGTTTTGGTACTTATATATTTAATATATGTTTTATCAAAAATCAAATTAACTTTTAGATCTTCAATTTAATCGTTAATCAATATTCATTTTTATCCATAGAACTTGATATACCTACAAAGAGTGCAAAAATTATAGATTAGATCTTCTAATCTTCATTGCTATTACCAAAATGATTTGTAGAGACTTCTAATTAATTTTGACCTTAATCTTGATTCTTACTCTTCAATATCTCTATAATTTTCATAATTTAATTGAAATAGAAATATAAAATTAAAATGGCTACAATATAGTAAAGATAGAAGAGAATTTTGCGTATATGCTTACCATTTTTGGCGCAATATTGGTGATGGAATGAATGGGTTTTTGAAGTTTAATAGGATGAAATTTTGTGAAGTAAAGGAGAGAGTGTGTAAGGATTATATAGGTTACAATTTTTAAAACTTAGGTACAAGAACATAATTTAGGTAAGCTCAATTTGGTATGTAATAATGATTTGACGTATTTAAAATTTTTGGATGATATCTCTATTTCAATTAAATCTATTTACTATCCATTTTTGTTGTGTTATTAAATTATTTAGATAATTTATACAATTTATTTAATTTACCTAAGTTTGGCGATTAACATAAATTCAAATTGAGATTCAAAATTATCCATATTTTTGTGACAATTAATTAATGCTTATCTAATTAAAGGACAAGTAATAGGGATATTTCATTCATGTAAAGGAAAAAGAAAATTGTCTGCTTGGATATTTGGTTTTTATCTGTATCATATCGTGTCAAATCTATATCTATAACTTATCTATATCATATATTGTTTGGTCTGGTTTATAAGTAAAACTGTCATTTTTTTCATTAGCATCTTTTTTTTAAATTTATATTTTAATATAATAAAAATATGATGCAACATGATCATAATATGATGAAACAGGCTAAATCTAAAGGTCAACTTTATTTATTTATTTTATTTTATTTTTCTTGGGTTAAATACAAAAATATGCCTATATTTAACCATTTTACAAACACATGCCCCTATTAATTTTTTTCACAAATAGATGGCCCAAGTTTCATACAAAAGGTCATTATAATTAATTACTACTAGAGGAATATGAGTTAAAGTCTTATTGGTCTAAAAGAATTAATTTAATAAAAAATATTACTAAACCAAAATTAATAAATAAAATATTAAAAATTATTTTAAAAAAAAAATGAGAAAATTGAAAAAAATGTAAATTAATTTTTATGTCCAATAAAATACTAACATATATCATTCTAAAATTATTAAATAATATTAACACTTTTATGTAAAACTTAGGTTATATTTGTCAAAAAAACAAAACACGGATCATATATTATAAATTGATCAAAATACAAATCAAGTTTTTATAATTAACCCAATTTTCTTTCTTGGTTTCCATGTCCGAATAGCTCATACAATCTAAGCTTTATTTATACAAAAATAAATAAATAAATAAATAAATCCATAGCCGAAGCTGGATCAGTTTTTAACTAACCCACCGCCAGAAGAAAAATAGAAAGTATATGACGGCCTGAAAACGTAGGACACACATCATAAAATCGCAAGGGAAAGACAAAGCCGATCTTGCTTTTTCCTCGTGTGAACTCTATCTAAACGGTAGTAGAACTTGGAATTTCGCCTTTAATTTTCTTCATCTTCTACTCCCCCCCAAAAGGCAACAACTGTAATGAAATAAAAAATCCACACGCGTGAAATCAGGCTGTTATACCATAAATTAATGTTGTGGCAATATGAGCTGGACTGGCACCTCCACCATTCCTAGTGTTTACTATATATTATATATATATATATATATATATATAAGTCTCGCCGCCGAAATTGATTCTGGCAGTTGACTCCATGAAAAATTTATGTTAAAAACAAACCAACAATACTTGGGGTGAGATTTAGGATCACATGGCAAATATTGGATGTAAATGGCCCAAGTTGTCCCGTTAAAAAACGTTAGTGTTGTAAAGTTGGACTTGACCCCTTGCACAGGACGTCAATGATGAGGTAATGTGCCAAAGATAGGAATAACTCATATTAAATAGATTAAAAGGAAAAAAAAAAAAAAAAAGACTAAAAAGAAAATCCTAGAATGTTTCTAGAAATTTATACTTTAGACACATATAAATTCTGGAATATTTGGCAGGAATCAGAGTTGTTGACCTAATTGCAAATTTTTTTTTAACATAGATTAAGCCCAATAGTACCCATCACAAACATAAGGATTAGAATCTTCGTGGAACAAAGCATATATGATATAGTAGTTACTTTTCTTTATATTTATTTTGTATATGTTTAAATCTTTATAAAATTGCGTGTTTACTATTTAGACCATAAATCTTTAAAGGGTATTTTTAGACTTTATTCTTACAATTTTTCTCTTAATAAAATGATTAACAAAATACTAAAATTCTAAAAGATAGATAATATTAATAGCAAATTGGTTATATAGATTTTTGGAAATTATAAATTATCGCCCTCAACTTTCACTTAAGTGCAAGTTCACTACTAAACTTTCAAATTGTACATATGGATTTAATAAAGTCTCAACAATTAACACGGTTAAGAACAATTAATATTTTCTATTAAAAAAAAGTGCACTTGCAAAGATTTTATATTTTTTAAGTGGTTAAAGGACGTAATGTCACTACAAAAGATTTTGGTTTTAGAGATAGAAAATTCCATCTCTAGAGATTTTCAAAGATAGATTTTTCATCACAAAAATTTTTAAAAAAATCAACATCACTAATCCTATTAGAGACAATTTTTTCCTCGTCGCAAATTTGCGATAGAATTTCTGTCTCTGATAATAACAAAATATGTCTCTAATTCTTTACAGTTACAAAATAAAAAAAATAAATTTAAAAAAATTGTTGCAAATCTATCTCCAATTCTTTTATAAATTACAAATATATATAAGTAAATTCCATTGTAAATCTGTCTCTGTTTTGGGATTAAGGTATCATTAAGTTTCTTATTTAGTTCCCTTATTCTAACTTGTATATTGGTCTCATTATCATTTTAGTGAATTATAACACATTGTTTCGTCTTTTTTCGGAGGTCACCCATTCTGAAATACTTTACATTGAGTTTACTTAACTTTAGAGTTTTTATAAACTTCCAACCAATAAACCAATTAGTATCTTTATGAATAAAATTTGACTATTTTCTATTTGAAAGATATCAAAATTTTAAAAAAAATTATACAATTCATTTAATGTAATTTTAATGGATAAATATTAACTTAATTAACTAATTTTATTATTATATTTATACTTTACCAATTTTTATCCACATTTTCATTAAAAATATATTTAATAAAAAACGTAATATTTATAATTAATTTTTTACAAATATATTTTGTGATAAAATTAATATCTATATTATAAGTCATATTATAGACTTAATTAGATATATTATATATAATATTTATAATAAAAAAATACTATGAATATATATTTAATTATATATGTATATTTATATAGATATATATATTAATTCAGTTTAGAAAGAGATTTGTAATGGAATTTGAAATGAAAAAAGATGGTGCTAAAATATCATATTTCTTGCTAAAATTAGAGATAAATTTGCAAAAATAAAAAAAATAAAAAAGAAACAAAGATGTTGCTGAAGTGTTATATTTCCTGATAATATCATATAGACATTTGCAACAAAGAAAATTCTGTTGCAGATCTATTTGTAACCCATCACAGATTCTGTCGAAAAACATATATGAAATAGAAAATATGCCATAATTTTTTCATAAAAAAATATGTCACAAATCTATCTCTACTATATATTTTCAAAGATAAAATTTTTCTATCGCAAAATATATATCTCTAAAGGGTAGTTTTCTAATAGTGGGTGCAAGTTTAAGGGGATAACTTGTAATTATTTACTTTCTTTTTAACTAGAAATACTGTAATATTAATTAATGTGCAAGTTTAGTAATCTAAAGAGCACTTTGAAATTTCAAGAGGTAATAAAAGTCAAAGGAGCCCCTTTTCCTTCTTTAAGATTTGGAGGTCAAAATAAAAATACTTGCTTCATTAAATTTACTGTAATAATAATTTCATTATAATTTTATTTTATTATGAAAAACTATTAAGATAGTCAGTGGATCTTAATAGGGATTCTATAAAGAATCCCCACTATAAAAATAATTACATGGGATTGACAAATTGCTAGATATGATAAAAAGAAAAACAACCCTATTAAAAATCGAACCCAAGTCTTCATATCCAACAATAAATTATCTATCATTACACCTTACAATAAAATATGATATTATTTTAATATTTTATTTAATTATTTTAGAATTGTGTCTTCGACAGTGTCATGAATTCAGACATGTATGTTTATTATAAGTAACATGTTTGTTGTGGGAATACCGGAACATTGAGTTGCTAGCTATTATGAGAAAAACATTATAAGATGATTTTCAAATGGTTAAATACAATCTTATAAGAAAAATATCAAATATTGTTGTATGGTGTAGTGGTGGGTACTTTTTAACTCTCAATAGGCTTGCTTTTTGTATCTTTTACCTTTAAAAAAAAAAAAAATTATAATATCTTGTCAAGACTAGGAATCAAATCCAGATGTCCCATTTAAAAGCAATAAGATCTTACCACTGCACCACGTTAAAATCATAATTTGAAGACACTAAATCAAGTATCCTATTTTTGGGTATTTTTTTATGTGGCCCTGTTTTTAAGATTTTTTTTAAAAAGTAATATTTTTATAGGCGTTACCCTCTTACTTTTTACATTGGCTTAATGATGGTCAAAAGAATTAAATAGAAAAGAAAAAAAAAACTTATCAAATATTATATGCCAAATGTATATATTATGGCGGATATATATTAATCATATGTCGACGTATAGTAATAGTAATATAATTATTAATCTATACAAAACTATAATTTATATTTTCTGAACATTATTACACATGAAAATTTATCGTAATTATTGATTATAAATAAATATACAAGTTTTGTAATCCTAATAAAAAGTTGTTTTCATTAGATTAGATGTCTATTTAATATTGATTGAATATAATAAACGGGGAGAAACGGAGGTTAACCTTAAAAAAAAAAAAAAGGAAAATGGATAATATTTCATAATGGATGATCTCATGCCGACGCCAAACCCAAGTCTCCACCTTTCACACGATTCTGAACAACGCCGACAAAAGCGAAATTGACGCCGTCCCTTTTTTTTTTTTTTTAATAGTTTTATTCAAAGTCAGAAGGCATTTACCTGTTCACACACAGGAATTATTCTAGATCCACAGGGTTCATACAAATTGACCCACTAGTGCAAACTTTCTTAGAAGTCTCTTACCGTTGCTATTGGCATCAAATCATGGTTGAATATTCCATTAACAAAGTCTTCCACTCCTAGGTTTTAATTCATTGTCATTTAAATTTGAAAAAATCCATTCAAAGTATTGAATAACTTTTAAAAGATTTGTAATGTAATAACTTTTTAAAAGATTTCTAACTTAGTTTTAAATTCCTATATAGAAGTTGTTATAGAGAAAAAAAAAATAGATTTTCTTCTTGAGTAATTCTTTTCCACATGATTTTCTCCTTATTTTTGAAAAAAAAAAAATAAAAGTGTATTATTTTAGAAAGGAATTCTTTGTATATTTGCTGACATGGCATACTTTATGTTAATACATGCAAAGTATTGCTCAATATTCAAGGGCTAAATTATTTCTCCCTTTTTTATTATAAAAATTACCTTTCATTAAAAAATAAAAATAGTGAGCAATCCTTTTTTCCTCCATTGCCATAATGATTAAAATCCATACAAATTGTACTTTCAATTTGCGTAAGAATAAAATATATATGTATATTTAGCTCATAAAATCTGGAAATAACAATATATCAATATATGAAATGATTTTGTTGATAAATGTACTTGAAAAACTTGTTGAATATTTTTAAAAGAAACTTCTCGTGAAATGCAAACTTCCTTTAAGGTCAGTTGGATAAAAATTTAGACAATTTCTTCATATCACAAAACTTCTTAAAATCCACACCCTTGACCCATTAGCATTTTTCATAATAAAATTGCACAAGAGGTCAATGCCGTTCACATTGCGGCCCCTCAAAAAAAAAAAAAAAAAAAGGATGACGTGAAAGTTCAGCATCCCGATAAAGTCGTTGACTGAGAAGATACCCAAATTCAATTAACTGAAGGTCAACTCCATTCCCAACAGAACAGAAACAGAGCAACATGCAAATGGCAAGCCATTGCTTTCTCCTAGAAAACTGATATTGATGAAAGATGATTCATTCAGAATCAAGATTACATGTAATGAGCTGAGTGAGTAATAGATAAGTAATAAAGTAGTAATATGTTTTAACTTATCATTTTAATTTGATATATTATATTTAATAATTTTTTTTTTTTTCAAAATCGATAACCTAAATCCATTGCGAATCCATCCCAACCTTTATTTTCGAAACATATCAATAAAACCCTTATCATATCAATGATCCAGTACTTAAAAAGCATGAATAATTTATACTTTTGCTCTAAATTAGTTTTGAATGTTTAATTTCTTTTTAATTTTATGCATATAATATGATAAAATTGTAAATTGAATAAGCAATATGAGAGAGGAAAAAAGCTGAAAAATGGCTCAGGAAAATATAATTCTTCATTTTCTTCCTCAAAATTGAGGGATTTTATTTCAATATCATCATTTACACTATCCAATTCTACAGACAAAATTTGCTCCCCTCCATATCCAGGAACATTGACATCATCAGTAGAAATTTCATTAAAAACATCGATAGCAGGATCCTCGTACCCTTCGAAATACATAATTGAACTAACTACTACCGATTGATCATCTACATGTATATCATTTTCGGCAAAAATTTCCTCATCTTGCCAGAAAATTTCTGTTCTTCCATCTTCTTCATTGCTTCTAATTGTAACCCAGTCTTCATCGCATGCCCAACTGGGCATTGAATTTGATCCAATCAACTCTTCAATCCTTCCATCAACACTACTCGAGCAGGAACATGATGAATCACCAGAGTCCAGCTTCCTAGGACTTTCACAAACATCCATTGATTCCCAAAATGCATTATCCAACACATCACTAGGTGAATTCATATGAAAACCAATTTCCTTAATCCCAATTTCATTAACAAACGGATGCAAAAGCAACTCCTTGACCAACGACCTCTCCTTTGGATTTCTCCTCAAACAATTCCTCAAGAAATCCTTAGCATCCTCAGAAAGCCAATCTGGAAACTCCGGAACATCCTCGGAAAACCCAATTCGATAAAGAACCGAAACAGGATCCTCTGCCTCTGGCCAAGGGGTGTTTCCACTAGCCATTTCAAGGACCATGCACCCAACAGCCCAAACATCCGCTGCAAAACCTTGCTCCTCTCCTCGCGCAACCTCGGGGGACATAAACATCGGAGTACCCGAGAATCTTTCCTCATTTGGAGCAGAACAGCTTGAATCTCCATCCCTTGTCTCGATCATCAATTTCTTGGCACATCCTAGGTCAGCAATTTTTGGACCATCATTGCCAAGCAGTATATTCTGGCTTTTGATATCAGAATGCACTATTCCACTAGCATGAAGATGATCTAACCCGCGAAGAATTTGGCGAGTGTATGATCTAATCACACTCTCATCCAATCTCCCACCATGCCTTTTGATTTCTTCGTGAAGCGTGCCACCAGGGACATACTCCAGCCACAAGTTATAGAAAAACGTGTCGTTTTCCCTAGTAACATCGTACCCCATGTACGTGACTATACTAGGACAATCATTTCCAATTGGGACATGAGGAGTTGCTCCTTCTGTAATGAATTGGACCGTGATAACTCGGCAGATTTAACCGCAAATAGCTCGTGAGAGGTGGTGGAGGCGGCTAGTGAGACGGTGGCGGTCGAGCCCCGGCCTAGGATTGGCCCTCGAACCCATTCCATAGGTGGAATAGAAAATTATAGAAAATCTTACAAGTGAAATAAGAATGCTTCTAATAAAAGGGGGCTGTTGGAAGCTTAGAATAATGTTGTAATGTGTTGTGTGGATATTTATATGGGAAGTTTAGTGAGTTGTTCGGGTAAATGGGAAAAGGACAAAGTACGCGGTGCATAGGACTAAAACGGAGACTTTGTTTTGTTCAAACCCATCAATTGTTGTTATTTTATTATTTTTTTTATCGTAATGTTCAGACTTATGATGATGTGCTCTTGTTGTCACCAAACCTACGAAGTTAGACTAGAAATGGACACGTGGAGAGCGGAGAGAAGGGGTTTAACAGCTCTCCCTTGAGCCGTTTGTGGACGGCGGTGTTTTGGTAGGGGGTGGGTGGTTTTAGCTATTGGGTAATACAAAAAAGGGGTAAAGAAATAAGAAGCCGTCCACATGGCGACGACACGTGAACACGTGCATTGATTATGGGGTTAATTACAACATTAAGCAGAGAGATTTTGTTGAAATATATGCCATATCCCATGATTAGCAAGATCTATTGGCGGTCGCACAGCAAGTAATTTGGTATTATTTTTCACTAATATGTAAATTTATCCTTTTTGTTTTTCCTTTTTTCTTATATACCAATGCCAAAAGTACTCATTAATAGAATTTTTTAGAATATAATAATAAAGAGTTGATATATGTTATAAGTATGTATTGGTTATTCGATTGAATAGGTTATAGGAGATATTAAACTTTGCAGATCAGTAAATTTAATTGCAGTGATCAAATGATTACTTCTTGTGGCACGTGATTAATGTGGTTTCGGATGAATGACTTGGTAATAATATGTAAATATGACTTAGAAAGAGAGGGTATGAAAAAGAGTAAGCAATCTTAGAGAGTTTGAATATACGTGTGACCGATAGAAGAACTACTAGAGAGAGGGAATGCATTCTTCATTCTGAATCCTATTTAATCTTACAAGATTACAATTTAATAGCACAATTGTGTTTCTTTGAATTTATGACTTCTCTTCCTAAGTTATCTTTACATATAGTTGCTAAGTTACACTCTGATACAACGTGTAGCATAAGCTAAATGTTGAACAGGCGTGATCACAGCAATCAGATTTACTAATTTACTTTTTGACAACTCCATTAAGGATCAAAGTAGTTAACCAATCGCCAATGTTACTGCTCAGAAAAAGATTAGTCAATCCCAACAAAAGCAGAAGTCAAGAGTTTGACACCAATATTGATGGTGTGGAGCAAAACTTGCCGCCAATTTAAGATGCCATTATGATTGACAACATATTACAAGCACACTTACCTAATAATACCTAGATTGCATACAAAGTGCAGAGAGTGCACTAGGATCATGAAAAGAGTTTATGGCTATGATGGCTCAACTCATGCTACTATGGCTGCTTTCGTTACCACACAACAAGGAATGACCTCGTCAAACCTTAACATTGTTCCGCAACCATGCATTGCTTAAGCAACTCAATTACCCAATGCTTCAACTATTAATACAAATGCCACTCAAGGGAATAATGTGCAAGTTCATACACCAACACCTGAGGCAAGGAGCATAGGAATCTAATTAGGAGTCTCTTCTTCCTTACCTATCATCTCTCTTGCTACCACAAAAGAAGAAGCAACATCAATTTCAAGGGTTCCTTCGTCACTAAGGACCTCAATATTTATTTGAAGGAGAACCATGCAAAATCTATTGTAGGAATGTTGGACCTTAAATTCCCACATAATCAGCGTGTTGTTGCCAAATTGTATCCTAAAGACTATATAAGTCTTAATGTTATGCAATTTAATGGCAAAATGGGAAGTGTGAAAGAGCACTCGTTGAAATTTTTTAAGAACTTAGAGGTCTACCAGTTGGACGACAACTTGAAATTAAAAGAACTTTCTAAGATATTCTTCTAAAGCCACAAATAACTTGAGCTAAAAACTATACATACATACATGCACATATGGGAACATTATTGAATGAGTCCAATAAAAAAACTATGGAACATCATCAAATATAGAATATATACATGGTTTTGCATCAACCGTCTAATGTACTTAGTATTTTTGCCATTTAGTAAAAGATGTAGGTTTAGTTTTTCTAATAATATGAAATAGCTATAATTTTAATATATATATATATATATATATGCTAGATTTGATAATTATATGTGTGTATGCGTTTGAGTGAATTAGTGTATTTGTAATGTGAATGTGATATAATGTATGTGAATATAATAAGCTAGAGTAATATATTTAGCATGATAGTTTAGTTATGCTATTCAATTATTATGTTAATGCAAATGGTTGTTGTAGTAATTAATGTTTGATGAATTAAGTATTTTGAGCTAAGTTTATAGTCTTTAAGCTTAGCAGATTTTTGGCCCAATTTAAGCCCAATCAAGGCCCAGAGCCTGTCCCAAATTCTGCCCAAAAAGTCAACATTATTAGGATAAATATCAAATCTTATTTGCACCATTAGACAATCCAAAAAACAAAACAAAAGGAGAGGAAATTCGTAATTCCTCCAAAGCCCAAAATTTCGACACTCAAATCAAGTTTTTTGGACTCAATAGACCAAAAATCCTTCCCCAAGCCTTATATATACATTGATGTAAATTTATTTGATGTTTGAGATGTCTTATTTTCCTCTTAATCCACGAAATATGCATGTGTAGTATAATACAAGTAGTTTATGTGCTAAATTCTTGTTGAGATGTTGTAGAGTGGTTAAGAAAGCTGTAGATTGCTTGATATATTATAGATAGGTTGTAGTAGGCTCTCATATGGTTTGGAATGAGTTGGAAGAGGTAAAATGTAAAAATTTTTATGTTTGGAAAATAGAGGAAATCTGCAATGCGAATTGCAGTGTACGCCGCCTCGTATGCCGACGTTAAAGTTTTTAGTTCTGATCTTTTGGAAATTTTCTTAAACACCGCCGATGTTGAAGTTGGAATTTGCTGGCATTAGAACCCTGATTTCTGACCTTTCGAAATTTTTCTTAAAAATCGTTGGCGTTGACGTTGACATTGCCGATGTAAAGACTTTATGATTCTGTACAGAATGTATACTTCTTAATGCCACCTTATCCACCGCCGGCGTATGATCCTACACTGCCGGCGTTTATAGCCGGCATGAACTTTGTAAATTTCAAATTTTTCTAACTTCTTCCAACATCTTTCAACACATGATATAAGACCTTTTGATCAAATATTTGCCTTGTATGATTTTGTATTTATGCTATGTGATGACTTTAGATTGTTTTTACTTAAGGTTCAATAATTTTTCTAAGTTCTAATCTAGTGAATATAAGATTGACTTAGGATAATAATGTGATATAGTTGATTTATGTGGAACAGAGATAGATACTCAGTTGGAGATTCCCGTCAATTCCCAAATCAAATCAGGTACATAACACTTTGATTGATTGTTGCTTAGGATAGGCATATACCAAATTGACTTTAATCGAAGATTAATAAGAGATATTAAAATTGGTTGTGCATTACGTCGTTGAATCCGAAACCAGCGACAACCTTGTCATGATGCAATGGCACGGTAGTTAGGCACTTAGTCCAATACTTTGTCATGATGCAATGACTTAAATCCATAATGCAATGGTAGTTTCTTTTATTAGGTAAGTGGGTAGCTAATAGGGTTAACTGTATTGGTATATTCTCTACTTAGGCTCGAAAGGAAATAATATGTTTTAGTTCACGAGTATGGGACCATTGAACTAATTGATGTTATAGACCGGGATAAGTAGAGTGTATAAAGGAGTGTGAACCTTAAATGATGCTATTATATTCTTTTTCGATTAGATATAGGAGATATAGATATCCCGCCTATCTATATCAACCCCCTGAGCAGCTGCTGTTACTCAGGACCCCCAGAATTCCCAAGCTTGAATCGGAGTTTGAATACTCCAGTGTTGTTTTATTCACTTAACTAAAAGATAATGAAGTTGTGGTGATTTATTGCATTGCATTTAGTTAAGTGAACATTGTATATGTATTTGTTGCACTATTGTGTACTGAGCCTTTGGCTCATGCTTCTATGTTATAGGTAACTTTGATGACAAGCCCTATGACGATATGGATTATGAAACTGACTTGGAGGATTCTATGGATAACTATGAGAGAGAGGCCTCGTATATACGTACAATTCCTTTTGATGTAAAATTTTGTGAAGTGTTTAAGCTTATTTGTTAAGCCTTGGAATGTATTTTGAGTTGAATTGTATTTGTAATATAGTTGGGTTGTAAGTAAGATTTCTATATTTATATGATCCTTAGGAAGTTGTAATGTATAAATATATGATGTATGACTTGTATATAGTTAATGACCCACTACCTATGTAGTGGTAATATTTCTAATTCAAAGCATATGAATGTTATATCTGTTTTAAACAGGCAGCCATTAGAAACATCTCTTTTTAAGATGACCTTACGTATAATGCTTGAATATTGTTCTTAATATTTTGGTATTATGCGTAGTCGGGAGATTTGGCACATTTAATAATTGGGTTAAGTGGGCCGGGTCTTTACAGTTGGTATCCGAGCTTTAGTTTGTATGACTGCTTGTTTAAATGAGATTACTAAATATGATTTGACTTTAAGTGTAGTGTGATTTGCTTGAAATAAACTTAAATTGACTTGAGTGATATGATTGTTTCAATTATTACCTTGATTGTTGATTGAATGACATTTCATTAGGATTGCATATTCAATAAAGGCCATGCATATATGGTATGTTGATCATAAATGGACGGAACTCGAAGACAGACTAGAAACAGTCGGAAAGAGAGGACATTCCACCTCTTCCATCATCATCAACTTTAAGCTTCTATTTCATCATCTATTCCAACTTCTACTACTACTCCATCTCCTGCTTCTGCTTCTACAGCTCAAGCTCCACAACCACCTCCGATGCCCCAAATGCCTTCTTTCCTCCTATGCCACCAATGCTACAGATGCCAATGGGAGATCCGAATGCTATGTGTGCGATATTCAGAGATATGTTTGCTATGATGCAACAGTATCAACAAATGATGTACCAACACCAGCAACAGTTTGTACAACAACATACTCCTCAAGCGATGGGATGGAGCAAATGTGCAAGGCAATGAGAGAAATGACCAAGTTAAGTTACATGATTTTGTCAAGATTGTGCCAGAGTTTGATGGAACAGTTTCAGATCCTACTACTGCTGAGCATTGGGTTGAAGGAACTAGAGAAAGCCTTTGCAGCTAGTGAAGTTCCAGAGAATAGAAAGGTTGACTTAGCGGTTTATATGCTCAAGAAGGATGCAAATAATTGGTGGAGATTGACAAGTCAAGACATGGTGAGACCGATTTCATGGTTTAGATTCAAGGAAGCTTTCTTTCTACAATATTTTCCCAACACGGTCCGAGAACAGATGATTTCAGATTGGTGAGTCTCAGGCAAGGCAATAGAACAGTTGAAGAGTACTATGCAGAGTTTTGTAGATTGCTCAGATTTGCTGGAGGCATATACAATGATGAAAGGATGAAAGTTCAGAAGTTTCAGGATGGATTGAATATGGAAATCAAGGGAGAAGTTAAAATGTTTCAACTTCCGACCTTATCAGATGCTGTGAATAAGCGAAGTTGGCAGAACAGATTCAGAATGAGAACAAGACCCAAAGTGATAGGCGAGTTACATTTCTAGGAAAAAGACCTGCACCTTTCACTCCTTACAAGAAGTATGATAACTATGGCAAAGGGAAGAAACCATTTCTGGGAAGAAATTGAATTTGGGATCTTCTACTAAGACTCTACTCCCTTCAACACATTTGAGAAGAGATGTCCTAGATGTTGGGCCTCATGATCAAATTCAATGTAAGTGGACTCCGGGAGCGTGTTTTGCTTGTGGGAAAGTAGGACACAAAGCTTCAGAGTGTAAGGATCGATCTACAACAACCTATTTTCTGTGCCTATTGCAAACAAAGAGGGCATCATGTAGCTAATTGTACAACCAAACCAAAGAATGATGGTCCTAACCCGGGAAAGGAATGACACAGCTAGGATCTTTGCTTTACAACAATGTGAGAAAGCTCCATCGTAGATACTCTAGCAGGTACTATAATGATTGCAAATCATCCAGCATATGCATTAGTAGACACTGGTGCAACGCATGCATGTTTAGCTGAAAAGTTTGTGAATGAGTGTGGTTTGAAATTTGAAGTGTTGACTGATAGAGTAATGAGTATTAATACTGCTTTGGGTGTGAAGTCTAGACAGCCTTGTGTTTGTAGAGAAGTTAATGTAAGAATTGCTAATAGTGATATGCCAATTGATATGATGGTTTTTCCTATGGTTGATTTTGATGCGGTTTTGGGTATGAATTGGTTAAATATGTATAAAGTAATTATAGATTGTAATAAAGCGGAGATGAATTTTGATCTGGAGAGTGGGAAAGTTATTCATGTCTTAGAAAGGAAAAGCCTAAAAGTATGTATACAATGGAGTTATGGGAGAAGACTTCAGAAACAATTGTAAATGGTGAAGAGCTCGATATTGGTGTAGTACTCGTGGTGAGAGACTTTGTAGAAGTTTTTCCTGAAGAATTACCTGGGTTACCACCACATAGGGAAATTGAATTTGGTATTGAAGTGACTCTGGGAACCACTCCTATATCAAAGGTTCCTTATAGAATGGCTCCTGTGGAATTGAAAGTTCAGTTGGAAAAATTACAAAAGATTGGTTTTATACGACCTGGTATTTCCCCATGGGGTGCTCCTATTCTCTTTGTGAAGAAAAAAGATAGAAGTTTACGAATGTGTATTGATTATAGAGTTGAATCAAGTTACAATTAAGAACAAGTATCCTTTACCCTATTGATGACTTGTTTGATCAATTAAAAGGAGCGACAGTTTTCTCAAAGATTGATTTGAGGTCAGGTTACTATCAACTTCGAATTAAACCGAAGATGTACCAAAAACGGCTTTCGCACTCGATACGGACATTTTGAATTCTTAGTTATGCCGTTTGGTTTAACGAATGCCCCTGCCGCCTTTATGGATCTTATGAATAGGGTATTCAAGGACTACTTGGATTGGTTTGTGATTGTATTTATAGATGATATCCTAGTGTATTCGAGAAGTGAAGAGGAACATGAAAAGCATTTAAGTTTGGTTCTTCAAAGGTTGAAGGAAAGGAAGTTATATGCCAAGTTTAGCAAATGTGAGTTTTGGTTGAAAGAAGTTGCATTCTTAGGGCATATTATTACAAAGGATGGGATATCTGTTGATCCTGAAAAGATTAAGGCAGTATTGGAATGGCCAAGACCCACCAATGTTACTGAAGTGAGAAGTTTCTTGGGTTTAGCAGGTTATTATCGAAGATTCGTTCAGGATTCTCAAAGATTGCCACTCCGTTGACAAAGCTAACCCGGAAACATATGAGATTTGAGTGGGATGATCAATGTGAGAGAAGTTTTCAAGAATTGAAGAAGAGATTAATATCTGCACCTATCTTAGCTTTACCCGTTAATGGAAAGGAATTCACAGTCTATAGTGATGCTTCAATACAAGGTCTTGGATGTGTTCTGATGCAAGACAACCGAGTGATCGCCTATGCATCTAGACAATTGAAACTGCATGAGAAGAATTATCCTGTGCATGACTTGGAACTTGCAGCAGTGGTTTTAGCTTTGAAATTGTGGAGACATTATTTGTTTGGAGAAAAGTGTAAGATATTCACGATCACAAAAGTTTGAAGTATATCTTTACTCAGAAAGAATTGAATATGCATCAAAGAAGATGGCTTGAGTTGATCAAGGATTATGATGTAGAGATTCTATATCATCCGGGAAAAGCCAATGTAGTAGCCGATGCTTTGAGTAGGAAGAAACAAATGAGAATGGCGACCATGATTACGAGTCAAAAAGAAATACAAGAAGATCTACGAAGATTGGATATCGAAGTAACCTTAGATAAAGGTAAGTGATGATTGCAAATTTGACACTCGACCATCTCTTATGGATTTGATTAAGCAAAGACAACAGGAAGATCTAGAAAGTGTGAAGATAAAAAGTGCATACGAGACGGAAGAAGAAGAGAGTTGAGACTTGATGAAAATGATGTTATCAGATTTGGAAACAGAATATTTGTACCAGAGACGGGGGAATTGAGGAGAGAAATCTTGAAGGAAGCTCATGCAACGGTATTCAATACATCCAGGGAGTACGAAGATGTATAAGGATCTAAAGAAGAATTATTGGTGGAACAATATGAAGAAAGACGTTGCAGAATATGTATCCAAGTGTGTAACATGCCAGCAAGTAAAGATCGAACATCAAAGACTGGTGGTGAGTTGCAACCATTATCAATTCGAATGGAAGTGGGATGATATAACCATGGATTTTGTGAGTGCATTCCCTAAGACCCCTGCCAAAATGAAGTTATATGGGTTATTGTGGATAGATTGACCAAATCATCGCATTTTATACCATTGAGAGTCGGGTGTTCATTGGAGAAAATGGCACGGATTTATATCAAGAAATAGTGAGACTCCATGGTATTCCGTATCGATTACATCAGACAGGGATACTCGCTTTGTAAGCGCTTTTGGAAGAGTTTACATGAAGCACTTGGTACAAACTTCAGTTTAGTACAGCTTTTCATCCTCAGACTGACGGCAATCCGAGAGGACAATATAGATTTTAGAAGATATGCTTAGAGCTTGTGCCTTAGATTTTGGAAGAAATTGGGATGATTACTTGCCTCTAGTCGAATTTGCTTACAATAACAGTTATCAGTCGATACAAATGGCTCCGTATGAAGCAATATATGGAAGGAAATGTCGATCACCTCTCCACTGGGATGAAGTAGGTGAGAAAGCTCTAATTGGTCCATAATTGATTCAACAGGCGATAGACAAGATTCAACTCATTAAGCGAAGATTAAAAGTTGCACAAGATCGATACAAAAGTTATGCTGATGAGAGAAGAAGACTGTTGGAATTTGAAGTCGGAGATCATGTTTTTCTTAGAGTTCTCCAACCAAAGGAATAATCAAACTCGGTGTTGGAGGAAAATTGAATCCAAGATACATAGGTCCTTTTGAAATCTTGGAAAGAATAGGACCATTAGCATACCGGTTAGCATTACCGCCAAATTTGTCGAATGTACACAATGTTTTCCATGTTTCACAGTTGAGGAAGTGTATATCATATCCAGATACTGTTATTGATACAAATCACCCAAAAATTCAACCTGATTTGACCATAGAGGAAAAGCCTATTAAGATTTTGGAGAGTATGGATAAAGTGTTAAGGAAAAAGATAACCCCTATGGTAAAGGTTCAATGGAGTAACCAATCCGAGCATGAAGCAGTTTGAGAAGTTGAGAATATGATAAAACAGAAGTATCCCGAGTTATTTGAATCATGATTGAGGTAAGTTTTGGGGATGAAACTTCTTGAAGGAAGGAAATAGTGAAATAGCCATAATTTTAACATATTAATGCATGCTAGATTTGATAATTATATGTGTGTATGTGTTTGAGTGAATCAGTGTTTGTAATGTGAATGTGATATAATGTTTGTGAATAGATAATAAGCTAGAGTAATATATTTAGCATGATAGTTTGGTTATGTTATTCAATCATTATGTTAATGCAAGTGGTTGTTGTAGTAATTCATCTTTGATGAATTAAGTATGTTTTGAGCTAAGTTTATAGTTTTTAAGCTTAGCAGATTTTTAGCCCAATTTAAGCCCAAATAAGGCCCAAAGCCTTTCCCAAATTCTGCCCCAAAAGTCAGCATTATTAGGATAAATATCAAATCTTATTTGCACCATTAGACAATCTAAAAACAGAACAAAAGGAGAGGAAATTTGTAATTCCTCCAAAGCCCAAAATTTCAACACCTAAATCAAGTTTTTTTGGACTCAACACACCAAAAATCCTTCCTCAAGCTTTATATATACATTGAGGTAAGTTTATTTGATGTTTGAGATGTCTTATTTTCCTCTTAATCCATTAAAATATGTATGTGTAGTATAATACAAGTAGTTAATGTGCTAAATTCTTGTTGAGATGTTGTAGAGTGGTTAGGAAAGCTTTAGAATGCTTGACATGTTATAGATAGGTTGTAGTAGGCTTTCATGTAGTTTGGAATGAGTTGGAAGAGGTAAAATGTAAAAATTTTTATATTTAGAAAATAGAGGAAATCTGAAATGCGAATTGCAGTGTACGCCAGCGTACATGCCGGCATTAAAGTTTTTAGTTCTGATCTTTTGGAAATTTTCTTAAACACCGCCGGCGTTGAAGTCAAAATTTGCCGATGTTAGAACCCTGATTTCTGACCTTTTCAAATTTTTGTTAAACGCCGCCGGCGTTGACGTTGACATTGTCGGCGTAAAGACTCCAAGGTTCTGTACAGAATGTATAGTTCTTAATGCCGCCTTATATGCCATCAGCGTATGATCCTACACCGCGGCGTTAAGGTTTGCATTGTCGGCATTAATGGTTGGCGTGAACTTTGTAAATTTCAAATTTTTCTAACTTCTTCCAACATCTTCCAATACATGATATAAAACTTTTTTATCAAAGATTTGCCTTGTATGATGTTGTATATATGTTATGTGATGACTTTGGATTGTTTTTACTTAAGGTTTAATAATTTTCCTAAGTTCTAATCTAGTGAATATAAGATTGACTTAGGATAGTAATGTGATACAGTTGATTTATGTGGAACAGAGATAGATACTCAATTTGAGATTCCCATCAATTCCCAAATCAAATCAGGTACATAATACTTTGATTGATTGTTGCTTAGGATAGGCATATACTAAATTGACTTTAATCGAAGATTAATAAGAGATATTAAAATTGGTTATGCTTTACATCATTAAATGCGGAACCAAGGAGCGACAACCTTGTCATGATGCAATGGCATGGTAGTTTAGGCACTTAGCCCAATCCTTTGTCATGATGCAATGACTCAAATCCATGATGCAATGGTTCACCATGATGAAATGTTGGTTTCTTTTATTGGGTAAGTGGGTAGCTAAAAGGGTTAACTGTATTGATATATTCTCTACTTAGGCTCGGAAGGAAATAATATGTTTTAGTTCATGGGTATGGGACCGTTGAACTAATTGATGTTATAAACTGGGATAAGTGGAGTGTATAAAGGAGTATGGACCATAAATGATGTATTATATTCTTTTTCGATTAGATATAGTAGATATAGATATCCTGTCTATCTATATCAATCCCCTGAGCAACTGCTGTTACTCAAGATCCCCAGAATTCCCAAGCTTGAATCGAAGTTCAAATACTCCAGTATTGTTTTATTCACTTAACTAAAAGATAATGAAGTTGTGGTGATTTATTGCATTGCATTTAGTTAAGTGAGCATTGCATATGTATTTGTTACACTATTGTGTGCTGGGCTTTTAACTCATGCTGCTATTTTGTAGGTGACTTTGATGACTTGCCCTATGACGATATGGGTTATGGAACTGACTGGGAGGATTCTATAGATGACTAGGAGAGAGAGGCCTAGTATATGCTTGGGATTCTTTTTGATGTAAATTTTTTTGAAGTGTTTAGGTTTATTTGTTAAGCCTTGGAATGTATTTTGAGTTGAATTGTATTTGTAATATAGTTAGGTTGTAAGTAAGATTTCTATGTTTATATGATCCTTGAGAAGTTGTAATGTATAAATATATGATGTATGACTTGTATATAGTTAATGACCCACTACCTATATAGTGGTAATATTTCTAATTCAAACCATATGAATGTTATATCTGTTTTAAATAAGCAGTTATTACAAACATCTCTTTTTAAGATGACCTTACGTATAATACTTGAATATTGTTCCTAATATTTGAGTATTATGCGTAGTCGGAAGATTTGACACACTGAATAATTGGGTTAAGTAGGCCGAGTCTTTACATGATAACTTGATATTTTAATTCAATATAATTACACATATATGTATGGAAATATAAGAGTGGTTTCGTCATTTTCTTCTTTACTCCATTTTGGTTTCATCCTATTCCTTTATTTTAATTCATTTCGTAAACACAATTCATGCATATTAAATGTTTATTATGTTTTATATTTATTAAATCATAGGTCAATAAAATAAAATCCAGAATCTTGGTTCAAAAAATTCCTTTTTAATAATTGAAATATTAAAAGTATTATTTAATACCATTATTTAAAGTTTTAAATTAGGAAATGTGAAGACAAATCAATCATGATACGAAATCTAGTTTTTTATTAAGAGTGCACATATGATATTTAAAAGGTATGATCTGCAACTCACTTTAAATAATTAAAACAATGGTCTTTTAAATGAATAAACCAATTAGTTTTAGATAAAAAATGCTTTCCAATTATATTTGTTTCATGTGTTATTATTAACAAACGTATTAAATGTTCTAAATAGATAATAAACAATTTCTATTCACAGGAAAATAGTTTAAACATTAAATGATGTTTATCTTCTTCTTTTTGTTTTTTTCTTTCTATTACTTTATATATTTGTTAATAAATAATTTATGTATTATTTTATATTTCCTTGTTTTTTTTAACCCATATGCACCCACATGGGTCCACCCATCAATCAAATATCAGTTTGATTAGACATTGAGAATGTCTGAGGTCAAGTACCTTGATTGTAGATACTAAATATAACAATGATACTCATTAATGGGATTGGTTTTGATATATATGCATTTAGCAAAACCAATATTGTCAAACTTAGCCGAGGATTTAACTCTCAATGGGCAAAACTAGGTCTAACTAGGTTATTTCCAAGACCAAGTCAGGTTTAACCTGATTAAACCAAGCAAGTCAACCTAAGCGTGATAACACTGGGTAAGATTAGGTAAGACTTGATATATACAATATGTTGGATAATTTATAGAAAATGGAGGAAAAAGAAAAGATACTAGTAAGTGAAGAACATCTTTCAAAAAATTAATGACTTTTAATATATAAAATTTGAAAGAATTTATCACACTACTTATCTAAAACTAACAAAAACTTAACAATGTTAAGAAAAAGACTCATTTCTTAACTTTTGTAAACATTAATAACTGAAATAGAAAAAAAAATAAAGGATTAGGAGTCGAATAAAAAAAAAAAAAAAGAAAACTTTAAGTACTGAAAATATATTTTTTTGCTTTAAACAATTATCGCTCTATCACCCAGCCTGTTTGCACTCTCTCTCCCTCTAAGCTCTTAAAAAAACCTACTATTGATCTCACCTTCTTTTCGAAATCTTTTCTTTTCATCTACCATCTTAAATTACAAATCTATGATCCACCCTCCTCTTGAAATCTGTTCTCTTCTACCATCTTAAATTACAAACCTATCACTATTGATCTACCATATGAAGATTTACTATCTTAATTTTTTTCCTAACCATTCCCATGTCATTAAACCATCAGCATCATAATTCCACCCATCATAATTCAACTTGTACCAATTTAGATGATAGTGAAGATTGCAATAATCAAACTAATATTAATTTGTCTATAGTTTTTAGAATAAGTGGGTTTTTCTTTATTTATTTTATTTTTTCCTTCTTTTTTTGCTTTCATATATTGTGTGGGAGTATATTATGCTTTTTGTGTGATTTGTTACAGTGACCAAATAGGTGGGTTTTGTTTTCCTAAAAGAAAATTTGGTATCCCTTATTTAGGACTTTTCGATGGTAGGACATTTTTTATCGTTGAAGAGATGTGCCTAAGTATTTGGTTACTTCCAACTCTTCATCTATCAAATCCCATGTATCAATCAATTGATGCAATTTTTCTATTAAATAAAATTCATATTTTGCGTAAAATAAATAAAGAAATAAAAAGTATGCACATGCTCATTAAAAGAAACAATGGATTTATTCAAATATTATCGCAATTAATATATAAATAATGTATGATTATAATTTTTTTTAAATCATTAAATTTGGGTTTTTTTTATGACTACTGATAGCTTTTCTATATTTATTTATGATGTATTGTATTATTTAGACATGTTCTTTGAAAAAAGGTTTTTGAAATTGCATAATAAAATATAATAGATAATAGATAAAAGAAGATGATAATAAGAAAATAGGCAATTATTTTACACAGACCCTAAGGATAAGAATGTGAAATTTGGGTTTTGATGTAGATCTACGCAAAGAGAATCGACTTCCAGAAGGAAGGTAAATGGACATGCAAACCGAAATTGGAGACCGCTAGGGCAGGTGTGAATGTAGAAGGAGAAGAATTTTTTATTTTTTTAATTTAAAAGGTGGTTCTAGTGTTCTTGAGTCAACGAAGGTTCCTTTTATAATAAAAGTCAGTGAAGACTTGAACGTGTAAAAGGCAAAGCCCATTAGAGTTTGACAGAAAAAGAGAATGGGAAAAGCCTTACGCGATAAGGGAAATGAATATGGGAGAAGAATTTAGGGTATGGATCCGTGCTTATGAAATTATCATCTTAGACTTTTGAAACATATCATTTGGTGATTTTTTTTCATTTACTTGTCTCTTTTTTTTTCTTCGTCTATGGAAAAAAAAAATAAAAAAAGGAAACGAAAAGAAGGGGTAATCCAATTGATGGTTGCTAAAATTTATAAACAAATTATTAATCCTTAAACAACCAACAGAAGAGTCTAGTTCATTCAATTAATTGTAATATAAATGTTAAGACAATATTTCATCACTGAACCTATTAATTATTAATGCTAAATTTAATTGTAAACCGTTAAATAAAATATAATAATTGATATATTAACTATCTTAATAATGCGATAAACTAGATACCTGTTCTATTTAAATTAATCATGGAACATTATAACTGGTGTAAAAAAAATAAAATAAAAACTTGTGGTCTTAGACTAGAGCTATGCAACAGCGACATTATGTAAGTCAACTTATTTGACCAACAAAAAGCTGATTAGGTTAAAATTTCAACCGCTTTACTCTACTAGTCATTTTGGCCCACTCTGCATAACTATAGGTTAAAGCAGGCCAACCATCCGCAAGTCGAGTAGCCTGCAAATCCATGAAAGTTTTTTTTAAAAAAGAAAAGTACGAGCAAATCCATGAAATTTTGAAAAAAATAATCACTAAAAAATACTAAGAAATGAAACATTGATGTTTTTTATTATAATCTTATATGTATCTTTTCATTTTTATCCATTTTTTATCGTATTTGTAAATGATTTTTTTTACTGAAAATAACATTTATATTTAACGTACTTTATAATTAGGGGTGAGTAAGGAGCATGTCCAAAGTGAGTAGAGTATGAAGTTTTACCTATACCTTATCTTATAATGTGTCAGATATAAGTTTTGTATCCGAAACCTATCCAGTAACCCTTGTGCCCACCCTATACCTTATACCTGTAAAACTCATAAGATACAAGGTGCCCAATAGAATCTATAAATATTTTCCTTTTTCAAATTTCAAGTTATAATTTGTAAAACTACCATATATGTATATATATATTCATTATAAATAACATATCTAAATAAATTAAAAAATATTTTTTAAATATCAAGTTTTATAATATGTAATTTGTTTATGTGTTAAAGTTAAAATCTATAACAAATAACTGTAGAACCTAATTATATGATTTTAACAAAATTGTAAAACATCTAGCAAATTGTAAAATCAAGAACTCTAAAAGCACATATGTATTAATTAGTCTTAAAAGATTATCACTTCTGTATAATTTAGAAGTTTAAGTACATACCATCAAAATTCTTCCAAAATAAAAATTACAAGTACTTTCATAATAAATTAATAAAAGTTTTTCTAATAAAAATTTTCAAAAGGTAGTCTACAGATGATAATTTTAATCAAAAGCCATAGCAAAATAAAAATAGAGGATTATTATTTATTTATATTGTAATTTTTTTAATAGATTATGTGTTTCAATATAGGTTAAGTACTCTGAAACCTATATACTCTATTGTATAGATTTTAAGGTGAGTATAGGGCATGAAGATCTCATGTCTGTATCCAACCATATGAAAGTAGGTTCCAGAAAATAATACACATACCTATCCTACTACCGTCAATATCAACCCAACCCTACCAATTGAGGGCCCTACCTGCTTATCCCTAATTGTAATATTAAAATTTTTCTAAAAAAAATTTTAAAAAAATCTTACTTGTTGATGGGTTGACTGGCATAACCCGCTAACTCATATGGGGCGAGACAAGCCAAAACTTTGTTATCATTTATAATTCAAGCAAAGCGGCTCGGCCCACATAATCCATGGGCTAAAGCAAAGTAAGGTGAGTTGGCCCATTTAACCTGCTTACACATCTCCATCTAAGACCATTTCTTTTTTATCATTACAACAAAATGGGAAATTTAAACTTAGTATTTTTCACTTGAGAGATCAAAGAAGATATCATTATGCTACAAGCCACTGGCTATCTAAGACCATCTTTATTCACCAGCTTTTAGTATAAAAATTTAGTGAATAAAGACATTCTTAAATAAGCATAAGTCAGATTTTAAAGACTTCGGCTAACGCACTGAATTAATAATCTCGCTAAATGAATAAGATAATAATTTATAAAGAAATTCTTAAGACTCGTCAAAATATAAAAATAATAATTCATCAAATATAAAAAATTTCTTATAGAGTTTGTAATAAAGTTTTTCCAAACTACTTATATTATTTTGTATCACTTTATCTTTCAAAACATTAAATTTGAAAAACTCTTTTTTCTATGTACCCATCAATTATAATTTCAAAGATTTAACGCAACTTTGTAGTTTTTTCCTATTGTAAAATTTATTATTTCGTTTCATATTTATACATTACGACTTTTGAAATTATATGTATACAAACTATACACGCATTTTTTTTATATTTATTTTTAGTTTTCATTGATAAGTTATATATAATTTAAAAAACAAAAGTGTTAAAAATATAAAAAATATTGTAAATTAATAAATATTTAGTTATTGATAAATTATAATTATTATTTATCAATAAACCAATAATATTTTTTATTGGATACGACAATGGATAACTTCAACTGCTAAACTAAAATATGATAGGAATTTCATGTCTGCGGGAAGCATCAATAATGTTAGGAGAATTTCAAAAAAATGTAGTGGAATATTGGGCGTCTTTTGGAAAGGTTTATGTTGTTCCTTGTTTTTTCCCTTTTCCCTCTTTTGGCCCAATATTATTATTCTTTGAGTTGTCTTTTCTTCCTTAAATCAACTCTTATTTTAGGTACACCAACATTGTTTTAGCTTGATATGATTGTTTCGCTTGACAAAATATAAAAGTGGATTCAGCAAGATACATGTGATTATGACCATCAAAGACGTCGGTGCATAAAATGCTAGATTCATTGAGTCGGCAACATTTTTATGGACATATGTTTCACTAACCCTATATGTGTAAAAGATACGATTGATCCACAAGGACACCTTTTTTATTTTCTAATACCAGCTGCGGTACTTCTTAACATATATACTTCGGGACATCCTTAATATTATATATATATGTATATATGGTTCTACAAATATTACGGGAAAAAAAGAACATAGAGAAAGAAAAGTACAGGGCTTAAAATTACATATATAATTATTTAGTTTGACTTTACTCATAGGTTAGATGACAAGATCCAACGAATTTGGTTCATTTATTGGGTTAACTTGGAAGATTTGGCTAAGTGGAATCGAAATAGGGATCATTAGATCATTTCGTCTATATCTAACCTCTTTTAGACAGACTCATACATGCACAAAGATACTACTGATCTTTGCCCATAACCAACTCATTCTAAGTAAGCAAGAATTGAGTTTAGTCCATCTAGGGCTATAAATGAGTCGAGTCGAGTCGAGTCAATATGGTATCAAGCTTAAACCTGACTTAAATAAAAAACCCGAAACCCAAGCTCAAGATTGAACTCAAACTCGAACTCAAACTCGATCGAGCTTTGATTTTTAAGCTCAAACTCAACTCAACCTAATACTCGATGAACTCAAACTCAACTGGATTAAACTCGATTATTCTTTTAAATATTGATTAAACTATAAAGAGTATTTAATACTTGATAAATAAAAACTTGACTCAACTCAATTTAATACTCAATCAAGCTCGATTAATGTCGCGAGTTCACCGAGACAAGTATTTTAAAACTCGAGTTTAAGCTCGGTAGCTATTCAAATAACTCGAACTCGAACTCGAACTCAACTTGATTGTAAGCGAGTCAAATTTGAGCTTTTGCTGTTGAACTCAAATAACTCGCGAGTTGTCTTGACTCACTTACAGCCGTATGTCCATCTCATCTGTCAATTACTAAGATAATCTAACAGTTCTTATCCATGCTAAGTGCTATAAATATTCATTCACTCCTCATTTTCAACTTTTAAAGAGAAACGAAAAACAAAATTTCATAGAGGAAGCTCTACCCACAATGATTAAATAGGCAAATCAGTCGATGATTACTCTAATTGTTTAAGAACTACAAAGTTGATGTGCATGTCTACTTAAGCTCTCTTGCTTGTTGCTTGTGCATTTGAAACATTGAAATTGTTTCTTCAAATTATTTGTTCCTCCTCCCAATTATTCTCTGCAAGCTATCTCATCAATTGTCATTTCTTTATCAACACGTTGAAGTCACGTACAAGACATAAGATCTATATGATACATTCATGACAACTTGAAGAAGAGCCAAACATCTATAAAAAGAAAACGGAAAATAAAAGGAAAAAATTATTGTACCTATAAGTTTATCAACAAAGCTTAGAATGAGCAAATAAAAAAGAATGATTATTGATATATAGAATATAACTAGCTGAAATAATATTTTTCTTTAGGTTGCTTGTGGTGAACTTTTTTTTTTTTTTTTTTTTTTTGTGCTACTTTGTCAAGATTTTCAAACCAAAAATATTGTTTTTTTTTTTAACAATTTGGTTTAGAAAATTGACAATTTACAATCCAAACCAATTTGTAAAATCAAACCAAATCATTTCATAAAAAAAAAAATAATATATGTATTGTAGCTATAATCTTACGGTGATTGATTATAAGGTTGTATATGTTCTTGTGGTTTTGTCACTATATTGATTATTTAAAAATTAGTTAATATTATCTATTCTTTTAAAAATTAATTTTTAGATTCAAGATATATATTTTTCCACTAGTGACTAATGGTTTGGCTTGAATAAAAAAATAAACCATAAATTATGATTTAGTTTAATTTTTGGTGAAAATGAGCCAAACTAATTAATATCCACTTCTAGTTAGAGTAGTTCAAATATATGGTAGTGATAATTTCTGATATTCCATCTTGATCATTTCTGTACAGGCAAATAGAACACAGCTAAACAAAATGCAAAATGTTTTGAGTGAAAAATAACTCAAATCACTAGAGGAAGGGCACAAAATTTTATGGGAATAAAAACTTTTCTATTTTAGAAGAATTCAAAGGTTTAATAGAGAGACAAAAAAAAAAAAAAAAAAAGAAGATTTAAAAAAAAGAGCATCTTACATGTCCTGATGTAAGAGGTCTGGCGCTAGAAAGATACCATTATGGTTGTGTGCCCACCGGAGAGGATACTCGATGAGCACCCAAAGTTTGTAAAAGCACATCATAGCCAAGCTCCTCCTTTGCTCTCCATCTACGTGCTCTTCAACTTAAAATAATATATCAAATCTCCCTGATGAGGATCTTGCTTTCTTCAGGGTCACTCTTTTATTTACTTATTTAATTATTTTTCTTTAGCCTTTAAAGGATATGAATATAAAAAATGTTTAAATTACGCTTCAAAATTTTTATTAAATCAAATAAGCATCAACTTTCATTGAATGAAAAAAAAAACATCTTATTGTATACGTTCATGCTAAATTTATTATATTAATTTAGAATTTTATAAATATTAAGTCATGCATTCACATTTGACTCCTTTTAAAGTTCCAACATTTGAACATTTGATTACCACTTTTTTAAGTTCTAGACAATTAAGAACAACATAAAGTGGTGAGAACTCTACACTTAAAAATCAAATAAGGTACAACAAAGAATGAGTTAGATTCTAACGAAGAACAGTGAGATTGATGTGTGCTTCAAAATATATAATCCAAATTCGATAAGCTTTTACAATGTTGATTTCAATTATGCACTTTAGATAAATGGATAATCATATGTTGGCTTGGAGTTAATTGCCATTGGACTAAAATCTTTAATTATATAGTGTTAAATTAAGCTTTCAACTAAGGTGCGTCTATTTTGCGAAAAAAATTCTTTTATTCCTTTTTTTTTTTTCTTTTGCCGCTATTTACATTAATCAATGTTCTGGAAATATAAATAAAATTATTAGAAAATGCTCAAGAAATTAGCAAAACTAGTGATTTTTCATTAGCAACTAATGACAAGAGATGAAAATCGTAGCTGACAGTTAATGGTTTTGCTTACCTATAAAAGAAATTGCTGATAGAAAGTGAGAAACATTATTTAATAATACTACAAATAGAAAATTATTTTTCTTATATTTATTTGGTTCACTAAAATAGCATTGTAATTCTTCTTTTATCACTAAAAATAAGTTATTCTTTATTTGGTTTGTTAAAAATTTCATAATAAACAATGTCCATTCCATTATAGTATGGAATAAATAAAAACATTTCTATTTTTTTCCTTTACCCAAAAATAAAATACAACTTTTTCCCAAAAAAACCCCTTTACTAAATAAAAACTTTTTATTCTTTCCAAATTTATTTCCTTCTAGTAACTAAATGTATCACTAGTGTTTTGTAGTTGCAATCCATCATCACTAGAGGCGTACCACTGCAATATTTGTCTTCCACTAGTGTAGTCCCTTGTTTATATTTTTCCTGTTAAAGGTAAATTTAGTTTAATCTTGGATACAGAAGTTCAAGTATTTGCTTTTAAATAAATTTAGTATTAAAAAGGTAATTTATTAAATTATTAATTAACACTGGACACTTATTAATAGAACCTATGTAGTTTGTATTTTGCAATGGAATGTATTATATGTTGCCATACTCCTCAAAGGGAGAAGACAATTGCTCTCTAGTAGTTTTCACTCATTCATGGGTTTACTATGATCTATACATTCCAAGTATTATGCGAAAAAACACAGTATATTCACTTCATGAAATTAGAATTCTATTCCCCCACTATTTTGAGTTGGATTCCAATTACATTATTCACTTGTCATTTGATTTGTAATTGCTATTCCACCAAGAATCTGAATTACCAAAAATAAAGAATTGGTATTCCCCAATCCAAGCCAAGAATTGGAATTCCTCTCCAAATGAAATGTCTATATGCCCAAAATAACCCTCTTATATTTTAGAAATGACACATAACCGCCCCTAATATATTAACTATTGTTCATCAAACAACCTTATCATCGTAACATCCCCATCGTAGAAACCATAGTACCATAATCATTATCGTCTTATCAATAATCCTTAGCTCAAGTAATCTCTCTCTCTCTCTCTTCCCGTACGATCCTTCCTTGGTCTCTCTTCTTTTGCTCTTACTTGAACGAGCCATTTGGGTTTCATTGTTGTTTCTTTTCATTGTAGATTTCAAGTTGTGGAGCATTGACATACGCATATAATCAGTTATCAGCTAGTAAGAGTTGTGCATTCTCATGAACAACATTTGCTATTGATTTTATTACATTTTCATGAATGTTCCTGGAATTCAAGTTGTGTATATGGTTGACTATGTTTGTGCTTAATGTCTATACGATACAAATATTGTTGTCATTAGGATTAGGGTTTCCATAATGGAATAATGTGTTTAGTATTGTGGCATTTGATGGTTTGACTATTGTGATTATGAATAAATGTAAGTCTTTAATGTAATAGAGTGCCAAACAATGAAGAAGAAGATTTTCTAGGGACTCCGTATAATCTCAAGCATGTATATTTCTCTTTATACTTATATGGGATGAACATAGGAGCAAGTTGCTTTTGAAGCCTGGATATACGTAAAAAGTGAAGAATAGAGGATATCTTATCTTCTTGTTACTTCTCTTTTATTAATATGGGTGTGAATATTTTGTGGTTAGTCATAGGTATGGAAGCGAATCCAAACCATATACATGTGTGTAGCTAGGAAAAATCCAGCCTAAAGAAGAAGGTCCAATGCATGCTTTGGAAATTCAATTGTTTGATCGAAAAAATTACCTTTATTGACAATACAACTTATCACAATCCACTATCAAATTGATTTGAAACATTTTGAAACATTTTGGTGTGGGTACAACAATGTTATACTTTTTTGAACTTATCATATGATAGATAGTTTAGGTACATAATACTAGGGTCTGTTTGGATTGTCTATTTTTCATCTGTATCTGTATCTTTTTTAAAATGATATTTGTAAATATATCCGATTTGCATCTAAATTTTATCTATATTTGTTCTATTTGATCTTTTGATGAGAACTGTCAACTTTTTTTTATCTATATCTATTTCTTGATAAATAATTTGTTAGCAAAAAGCTTGAAAAAGTGTCTGTATCTGCCGGAAAAAAGCCAAAACAAACAGACCCTATGTTCGGTATACATACATATCCATGGCTTAAGCTTCACTACAATGCATAGGAGATTGTTTAAGAAAATAATGGAAGTTAAATCTAACCAATGCATGAAAGTAGATGGAAGAAATTCTCGAACCTTAGGTTACTATGAACATTGCAATCCTAATTGGTAAACTAGTATCATCTTACTATTATAGTTATGGATCGTTTGTGTTTGCATGACTACAATTAATAGAAGAAAAGGAAAATCGCATGTTTTCTTTTAACATGAGGGGTACAATATTGTAATGTTGCACATCACATAATATCTTTGTTATATGCTTTCACCTTACATTCCCACCGACCACATGTGCGATCTTATATTTTGGACTCCTCTCATCAACATGAATATATTAGGAGACTTGTTCATAATGACGATGTGACAAGTATTGAACAACTGAGATTAGATAGGTATGCCTTTTCCAAACTCCGTGAGATGTTAAGGGACGTAGGAGGTCTAAAATCAACTAAGAACATGCTAGTGGATGAGCAAGTTGCAATGTTGCACATGCTTTCTCACCATGTAAAAAATAGGGTAATTAAGTATAACTTCATGAGTTTCGGAGCAACCGTATGCAAGTACTTCCACAGTATCATGAATGCCACTCTCCATTCAAGCAACTAACTCCTTCAAAAGACAGAACCTATCCTTGAGAACTCCATCAACGATCAATGGAAATACTTTAAGGTGAGAATTTCCATTTGAATTATTTGAAATTATTGGGAGAAAATATGTGAAAAGATAGAGTTTGATTGTAAATGGTATACAACTTTTTTATTGCGCAAAATTGTGTATGAGCCATGGATGGAACACATATATTGATTAAAGTGCCATTAAAAGACAATCCGCGATATAGAACTTGAAAGAACGAGATTGCCACTAACGTGCTAGGTGTATGTACACCAAATATGTTTTTCACCTATGTGCTGCCTCGGTGGGAGGGCTCTACTTATGATAGTAGAGTACTTCGAGATGTAATAACTAGGAGGAATGGTATGAAAGTTCCACAAGGTAGAGTTGCAATAATATGCAAGAATGTAACTTTTGCTTTCTTTAACCATATCTTAGATAGAATATAACATACATTCGTATACCACATATAGGATGCTACTATCTAGTTTATGGAGGTTACCCCAATTGTGATGGATTTCTTGCACATTTTAGGCGGCAAAGGTATCATTTAAATGAATGGTATTAAGGTCAGCAACCAAAATCGGATGAAGAGTTGTTTAATTTGAGACATGTGTCTACCTGGAATGTTATAGAGATATGCTTTAGGTTATTCAAAATGAGGTGGAGTATTTTAAGGAGTCCATCCTTCTATCCAACGAGAATCCATAATCGAGTGATACTCGCTTGTTGCTTGCTCCACATCTTCATTAAGATGGAAATAAGCCACGACCCACTAGAAGATTGCCTAAATTTAATAAAGGAAAGCCATGTAGACAATGAGGATGACTTCATAGCAACTATAGGGAGCAATTATTCGTGTACGGCTTGGAGGGGTGAAATGGCAACCTAAATGTTTAATAATTAGAGTTCTAGAAGACATGGCTAGATTTTCATTGTTAGCTGATGTATCAATGTTTTATGTTGTTTTATGTTTCATGCTAGGATGTAAAATGATATGACAAGGTATTTCCTCCTTTGTGTTATGTTCTTCCGTGTGACTTTGTAATTTGTTGTTTCATGAATGTTATCTAATGGTGCTATGCGATTTGCCACTACGTCACTTATCTATGTGATATTCTCACAATATCATGAACAATGGTGTTGGTTATTAATGGTTTTTGTCAGCATTAGATCTACCACCATGGAAGGAGTACCCTGCACAAAGGAAGTTTAAAGCAACAAAGATTTCACATAGAAAGTGCATAGTTGGTGAAGATGAAATTCTAGTTGGATTTTATGGTGGATGTATCAGCTTTAGGAGTGGATATATGAATGAATTGGAGAGGATGCTTAATCAAGATTCCCAACGATGGGATTAAGGCAAGACCACACATTGTTTATGACATGGTTTATGGGAGAAATACCAGCGGTTTTGGATGGAATCTGGTCAAAAAGATGGTGATGGTTGAGAAGGAAGTGTAGGATGCATTATCGATATGCAATGTGTTTGGTTTAATTTATATTTTTCTTAGTGTGTATTTTTTTTATGTGACTATTATTTGTCGTTTTAGAGCCATAAAGATGCGGCCAGTTTCATGAACAAGAGCTTCCCCTACTTGGATGAGTTTAGAATGATCTATGGTATATACCAAGCAACTTGTGAAGATGCTCAAACAACTGAAGACGTTGTTAGAGAGATAGAAAGGAGGAAGCACATGTGAAGGACATTGCAGATGATGAGCCGATGGGGGGTGAAATAGAAGAAACTTCTATTCACCATAGTGCAACCCATATAAGTATAAAAAGGAGGAGAAACATGCTTGGAGATGGAGCAGCATTCGAGCTATCAGCTACCATAAAGAGATTTAACACTGGAAAGAGAAAGATGTAGAAGAGTATTGACCGTACCGTGAAGCATTTGTCAATTGATCAATCAAGGAAGGAAGTGGAAAAATTGAACACATTTTTTCGCACCATCAAGGGCACATCACAACTAGAGATGAAAAATGCTCTATTGAGGTTACGTAGCGGACGGCAACCTAGTTGTACTGTACTCACTTCCACTAGAGAAGCACTTGGACTATTTGAGGTCTCTTTTAGATGATTCAAGAGCGCTTCATTGGGAGTAAAATTTTCCGTTTTGGATGCACTATGACAAGTGCTCATTTTATTATAAACTCATGAATTTAGCTCCTAGAGTACTCTGTGCTATGTGTACATGGACCTAGTTTTACCTTTTAAGCTACTTTCAGAAGTATGTACATACTATCATGATTTTAGCTTTTGAAGCACTCTATGAAGTGCATATTTATCCTATGGTTGTAGCTTTTCTGTGTACATAACAATTTACTGTAGTATAGGCAACATGATAGCTGTTATCTTGTGGGCTTGAAGGAGATGTGATCATGGTGTAATTTGAAAAGTGATGTACAACATTTCAGTGGTATATTTTGCCATATGAATGATGATACATGTGTTTTGTTATATATTTAATAGGGTAAATTATGTGAATTTTCATATATTATTATTAAGATTTTACGCTTAATTGGTAAATTTTGTATTTTCGAAATGTGCAAGATTATAAAAGAGTTTATGGAGAAAAATTAATCAAGTTATATCCAATTTTGTGTTAAAAGTGAAGAAATAACAAGAATTTTAGAAGACCACGAGGGGATATGTCAACCATGTTCAAACCATGCTTTCATCAGAAATGAATTATAAGTGAATACGACCCAAAACCACGGCAACAAACTTAGTCAAGTCCTCTACCAAGGCCCAACCCAAGCCTCGACTAAATCTGTGGCCGTGATTTTGGGTCATGGCTTAAACAACGATCATAGCTAAGGCCTCAACCTAGGCCTCAATCAAGTTTATGGCTGCAATTTTGAATCGTGTTTATCGAAACTTCGATTGATCATAACATTTAGCATATAACTTAGAATCCTCATTATAATATATCCAGACAAAGCTCATTTATAAATCTACATTAGTTATAAGGGATTACCCTGTAATTGCAAATTTGAGGCAAAAAAAAAAAAACATCGTTTAGGGACTGCAACTGTCCTTTTAATTGTTTTTTTTTTGTATTTTTTTTTAGAATTATTCCATGGTAATCTAGTCGTAATTAAGATTTAGGGGCTTTTTAGACTCTTGTCATGAGTATATAAGCTAAAAAACTAGCTAGAGAGAAACAAAACATAATATTAATATTCTCTCTGCCTCAAAAATATGTAAATAGATTTTTGAAGACAGAGATCTCAAGAAAGACTTAAGTAACAAGAAGGAAGCTTCAAGATTTGTTCTAGACAAGTTTACTCCATCCAATCTGTACTGATAGATGTTTTGTGCTTTATAGGATTCTGATGGAGGATTAGAAACATAATCAACTAAACAACAAAAACCCTAGAATTCACTATACATGTTTTGTGCTTATTAGTTTAATGAATTATTTATGTTCTTGTTTAAATCTGATTTTGAATATAGAATTGCTTTCAGAATTGATATTTCGGGATATTGATTTTGTTGTTGATATCATATATGTGAATTGAAAAATTGCATATTTGATTAGATTTAGCAAAACTGGAAGAACTTATTTGTATTTCTAGAAGTAGAATTACAAGAGTTTTCATCTTAACATAATTTTCAGAAGAGCTTGTTTATATTTCACTACATAGACTAACCATAACCATCACCCAAACACGGATAACCTTTCATATACATATTCCCTTTTCCATAAACAAGATAAAATATTACCATGAAAAGACTCAAAAACTAAGGCACACATGATACCCTTCGCCACAACTTCTCTCTACATACGTGCAGATGTTCGTTCGCTAATTAGAGTCCCTTTCCCCTTTGTTGAGCTAGTTATACCTCGGTCTCAAGTTTGTTAACTCTTTTGTTATGTTTGGTTTACGATGTCTCCAATTGGTATTCCAATTTCTCCAATCATCTAACAACCTTCTTGCCAAACTCAAGTCTATATTCACATGCTGGGGGGATCTACTCATTCAAAGAACTTACAAATCTCTCCCGTTTACATGTTTAAATAGCATCCATAATAATCACCAATGACTAACAAATCCATTGGGGAAAAATGAGAAATAAGAATGGATGCTCACCTAATAATTTAAATATCCACGAAACCTTCTTCTAAAACTTCTTAGCTTCTAAGAGGATACCCACAATAACAAGCTACATTTTCCCCCTTTGAACCAAAAGAACATATCGATGCCAAGCCACTAGACATTGCTACCAACTAAAAGCAATAATACAAGTTAGTAAGACTTCAATTCCAAGTAACCCAATTGCCATACATATATTTATCAATGGTTTGCATGCTAAGGACTACAATATTGTAAGCAAAAGTAAAAGGATGGGATGGACAACACATGCCCAACACAGATAATCTTCTAAAATGGGGCAACACTCCTACTAATGTGTACATTCTGCTACATAGAATAACCATGCAAGTGAATTATTGACAAAGAAAGCTACATACACAGATTCCAGGCCATTCAACGGATGTAATGCATACCAATGAGCTGAAAATTCTACATGATGGTGCAAAGTAAACCTGTAACCTTAATTTTTTTTTCCTTTTCCACTCTATTTTTTGGGTTAATTATGGCCATGTCTAACTAAATATCTTTTCCATTCCAAAATACACCAGAATCAGACATAAATTCTTCATTGTTAAACATATTCAACTGACCCATTATATAAAATAGCAGACATAAATTCCAAACTCTTTATGACTAAAATTCCATTGGACACAATGAAAAAGTTCATTTGTCTATACAAAGCACAAAGTGCAGTTTGCTAAACTAAAAGCCAAAACAGTAGGTAAGACTTATGTTACAATGGGTTCACCGATCATGTTCACCTAAATATACCAAGTCATAGGTTCCAAATTCTAATTGCATAATCACGTTTAAAGACCATAATGTATTTTCATAGGATTCCATAAGTTTGAAAAAATTAAAACCATTTTAGCAAAACCCATATAGTATAAGCTTGAGTAAAACTTGTTATTGGTCTTCTAAGTTGGATTTGTTGTGTGTCGTCTAGTCCTCTTTTTTTTTTTTTTTTTTACAATAATAATCGTATATTCTTTTTATTGTATATTTATATCGAGACTATAATTGCGATTTATAGTTACTCTTGTTAAATGAAAATGGAATTTTACATTCAAGATAGTTATCTAGGTCAGAGTAGTTATTCACTTGTCCAAGTTGCTGCAAATGAAAAAAAAAAAAAAAGAAAAAGAATTAGGAAGAAGCAAGTAGACATTGACCAGCGACTATCCATGCATACTTACGAGTTTAATAAACAAAGGACAATGAACCTTACCTAAAGCTCATGCTACCAAGTGTTAGATACCTTATGCACATCTTCTCTATCTTAGATTCAGTCTCAAATTCTTCCACTCTAGGGCTTGCTTTTCATGATATCAGATTTCTTTCTTCCGTCTGCGATTTCTATGCAGATGTTCAATTACAGAAAGAACAGAAAGGGAGATTTCATTGGGATGAAGATAGGGTTTCCTTGGGATGAAAATAGGGTTTCTTTTTCTCAGTTAATTTGGATGAAAATAGGTTTTCCTCGAGGAAAATAGATTTTCCTCTTCTAAGATGGGAACGATGAAAATTGTGAAGACTATGAAGTTCATGTTCTTTTTTTTTTTTCATGCCCTTATATAAAGTAGGGGTTTTTTGTTCTTTTTCTTTTTTTTTTAATCATGCCTTTATATAAAGCAGGGGTTTTTTTATCTCTTTCCTCCCTATTCATGCCTTATTACAGTGTTTTATTCTATCAAGTAAACAACGTAATTATAAATCAATTGACCCCAAGTGAATATGGTAATAACAATTACATCATTATTATACTCCTATTCAATTCCTCTGTAATGCTAATTCATTGCAACGTTATTTCATTCAGCGAATTAAACGTGCCATCAATATTTTGGATGTTTATAGTAAAGTTCATATGTTTAGGATTCTCTAAGTAAAGTATAAAACTCCTTATTTTTGTTTGTGTGTGTGTGTGTATTCCTTTATTCCATGCTATCAACATCAAAAGCATATATGCCCATTAATACATCTCAGAAATTAAGGTAGGAAAAAAGGAAGAAGAAGAAGCAAGAGCAATAGCTGAGACACCACATGTAGGTAGGAGATTGACAATATTCTTATACTCTTTAATTGATATCAATGACTCTTTCAGGAAAGCATCATAAATGACTTCATGGTTTATTCGTATGATGGGAAGGTAATAGAATCCAAGAACAATTGGATTTGCTGAGAAAATAAAATTTTGTCGTAGCACTTGTTCCACAAGATGTACTAGTGGCTCATTTATTTTTATCGTATGAAATAAGGAAGAGTTGAATTCTGGGGTCTGTTTGGATTGTCTGTTTTTCATCTGTATCTGTATCTTTTTAAAAATGATATGTGTAAATATATCCGATTTGCATCTAAATTTTATCTATATTTGTTCTATTTGATCTTTTGATGAGAACTGTCAACTTTTTTTTATCTATATGTATTTCTTGATAAATAATTTGTTAGCAAAAAATTTGAAAAAGTGTCTGTATCCCGAAAAAAAGCCAAAACAAACAGACCCTGATTTAATAAAATATAGTAGAGTTGTAATGTTTATTACTTATCTATTGAAGTAAATATAAAATATTTATAATTGTGCTTTCTTTCTTATATAGAAATCATAATTGTGTGGGATATTTTAAAGATAAAAGTATTTATTACAAAAATTAAAAATAAATCATTGTATAACAATTCGTATGCGTGAACATAAATTGCTATTTATTATTTTGCATAATAACAATTCATTATGAAGCTATTCATTTAAGTGGACAAATTGTACCGGTGTTGGATTGAAAATTTTTTTTTCTTATTAGGGAAATTAAACACAGTAATTGAGCTATAATTATCAGTTAATATATACTATGAAATAAATATATAATTCTCATGTAATAATTTATAAAATCAATAAATAAAAATAAATCACATGATGTATCTGATTTAATACGAGATCGTCTCTCTCCACGAAAATATATTTCCGACATAGATGATTAGACACTAATTCATTCAAAGACCCCTATTGGAGGAGTTCAATTGCACAGAAGCGAGTTCTCGAAACATTCGGTGCACTATATATTAGATTTGATTAATTGGTTATATTTCGATAATTTAAAGTCACGTGATGTACAAATGTCATTTGTCCTTTTTTGTTTATAATATTAAACTTAAAATTTACAAATTAATGTTACCTAGAAACTATTTTGAATATTATACATTTCAAAGTGATTAATTAGGATTGTGTGTGTTTGGTGTGTGTGTGTATATGTATATTAGCACATGAATTCACATTTCTATTGATAACTATTACTAAATTAATTGTAGGGTAAATTATATGGAGACCACATTACTTTTTATGTGGATGACATAACAAACATATATTTGAACAAAAAGAAGTCATCCAAGAAGGAGAGGGAGAAGTAGCACTAGGCAGCCATGCCTTATACTGTCGGGCTTGAAAGATATGCTGTTGGCTTTGAATTATACATCGCCGGCCTTGAAGTTGGCCTACATTGCTACAATTTCATTTTTAGGCCGCTAGCATTTATTTATTGTTTATCTTTTAGGGTTTTCCATATAATAGTATAAATAGTCTTTTAGACTTGTATTTCTTTTCTGAACTTATCATATACTTTGAAACCTTAAATTGAGAGAGTTTCCTCTTTAAGATTGCATCATTTGCAATTGTTGTATGATTTAGATCACTCGGTGAGTGCTTTAGTTTGTGTTTATATTAACTCGCTGCGTCAGAGTAGTATCACAGTAGGAAACTTCCCGTGGAGATATCAGGAGACGATAGCTTAGGATACAATCATGCCCCAGACATTGTTAGGGATATGGAAGCCTTATAAACTAAGTCACAGGCTCAAAGGGTGATATTGGACACCATGGATCAGCAAATCCGATGTTTAGACTAGCGTCTTGAAGATCTGATTGAGTGTTTCAATGCGATAGGACCCAATACCAACAGAGATAGGGATGTTGGTGAGAGACGACCAAAGGCAAGAGATGCTCATGGCAATCCAATCAATCGAATTGTAGTTACAAATCGAAGAGTTCAAAATTTTGATAAAGAATCCGATGAGGAAGATGCGATTTTAGGTGATGATAGTGTCGACAGATACCAAAGGGGCTACTATAGGTATGATCAAAGAGACAGTGGTGATTTCCACCTAAAGGTAGGTATCCTTAGCTTTAATGGTAATCTCAATATTAAAGAATTTTTAGATTATCTAGGTGAAGTAGATAGATTTTTCGATTACATGGAGTTCTTGAGGAGCATAGGGTTAGGTTGGTAGCATATCGATTGAGAGGTGGTGCATCAACCTAGTAAGAGATGCTCCAGAACAAGAGGTACCGTGAGGTAAACAATTGATGGGAACCTAGTATAGGATAAAGCAGTTGTTGCAGTGGGATTTCCTACCTCATGATTATGAGCAGATCCTCTTTCAGCAATATCAGTAGTGCTGCTAGAGGCAGAAGACCGTGCATGAACATACCACATAATTTATGTGTTTGGAAAAGAGGAATGATCCGAGGAAGAGTGAGGGTCAGCAGATGGCTAGATACTTGGATGGGTTTAAACTACAGCTTCAGGATAAAATGAGATTCCATGTTCTTTGAAATTTAAATGAGGTTAAAAATTTGGCTCTTAAGCAAAGTTGATGTTGCAAGAGAAGAGAAGTTGATTTGATGGTGGTAGTAAGGGATTTGGGGCTAAAAGTTTGAATAGACCTGTGGATGAGAGGAATAAGACTACCTCGGAGTACTAGGAGGAGTTAATGATAAGAAGGAAGATAAAGCAATAGGCAAGAATCCAATTGAGACAAAGTACACGCCAAAATAGAATAATCCTTATGTGAAGCTAATATTAGGGAAGTGTTATTATTGTAACCAGCCAGGCCATCAGTTTAATGAGTGCCCCAATAGAAGAGGAATTAACATAGTCGAGAGAGGTGAAGAGGTTGAAATTCACTATGAAATTGATGGGGGTGATGAATAATATGAGAATGAAGACAAAGATAATGAACAGGCTTACGTAATCAAGAAGTTGATGCTGGCACCAAAGCAAGAGGAGAAAACTCAGTGGTATCAATTGTTCCACACTAGATGTACAATTAATGGCCAAGTCACCAAGTTAATAATAGACAGTAGTAGTTATGAGAACATCATAGGTAGGGAAGTTATGCAAATATTGCAATTACCAATTAAGAAGCATCCTAACCCATATACCATTGGGTAGATTAAGGTAATAGAAAAGATTGAGGTTAAAGAATCCTGCAGAGTACCCTTCTCCATTGGCAAACATTTGGATGAGGTGTACTACGATGTAGTGGATATGAATGCCAGTCATCTATTGTTTAGGAGATCTTGGCAATACAATGTCAACGCCCAGCATGCGGGTAAGGATAATGTTTATGGATTAGAGAAGGAAGGTGTGAAGTATACTTTGCTAACCTTAAAGGTAACAAACCGACACAAGACCTTCAAGGCAAAGGGACACGCTTTTCTGATTATTACTCGCTCAGAAAGGGAGATGGAGGAGGCCATGAGGGATTCTAGAGTTGAGCACACGCTCCTAGTGAAACAAGTCATGACAGTAGAGGGAGATAGTGGTGGTGGTGGTGTACCGGGGGTAGTGAAAGAAGGTTTAGAGGAGTTTAGGGATGTGAATGAGCAAGAGGGAGCTTCCATGGTTATAAATAAAAACTGTGATATTAGAGTTTTAGAGTAGGAAGACAAGGATAGAAAAGTCTTGGAGTTAGAAGAGAAACGTGTAGTAAGTGACGTGGAATGTCGCATAGCAATAATAGATGATAAATCACAAGTGCAAGAATTAATGCACAAGATTACTGTTAAGATACTTTGAGAATTATCAATCCAAGGGAGATTTGCAAATGGTAGATGTACTTCAAGTCCCAATATAGTCGATATATTTTACTTCATACTTAATATTCACTTTTGTAGGTTCATATTTGATCTTGGAGGATATTTATTCATGATTCAAGGTTTATCTTCATCATCCAGTGGTGAAAAAAACCCTATATCTAGATTCAAACCTAAACTCGATGACGAGTTTTTTCTCAAGTGGGAGAAAATGATGCGAACAACATAATACACATATTTGATCAAAAGGGAGTCGTCAAAGAAGGAGAGGAGAAAGTAGCACTAAGCTGCCTTACCTTACACTACCAGCCTTTGAAGATATGCGACTAGCTTAGAATTATACAACATTGGCCTTGGAGCCGACCTACATTGATACAATTTCATTTTTAGGCTACTAGCAATGTAATAGTATAAATAGTCCTTTAGACTTGTATTTCTTTTATACTTATCTTATAAGGTTTTTCATTAAATAGTATAAATAGTTTTTTAGACGTGTTTCTTTTTAAAACTGATCATATACTTTGAAACCCTAAATTGAGAGAGTTTTCTCTTTGATATTACATCCGTTCAATTGTTGTGTGATTTAGATCACTTGATAAGTGCTTTAATTGTGTTTATGCTAACTCACTACGTCAATTTTAATCTAATGCACACTTTAGCTATTTTATCTACCAATTAAGAGTGTTGAAAAAGCATATCTAGATCCCTAGGTTTTATAGAAAGGAACATTTGCAAAAGGGCCTTTCCTTGACAAGGAATATTGTCTAGTAAAAAAAATCCCATCTTTTGTGAAAATTATAGCCGTTGAAGAATATTTAATGTAAGATTGAAGGAGGGTTTATTTGTCTCACATCCAGTTTTTCTTGAAGCCTACATGGCTACATATATAAGTTTTAGGCAATTACGAAAGAGATTTTAAGAGCTTTCATATGCTAAAATATAAGAGAAATTACTTCCTCCATTGTAAGCGTCTTTGTTCATAAATTTGCTTCATTTGAGGAGAAAAAATGTGTAATGCTTAGTGGGTTTAAGTTTCCAAATTTGTGAAAGCATTTCATTTGTGTTTATTGTAAAAATACCATGTATAGCTCATTTAAGTAGAGGTGGGCAAGTGGGTAAAACGGGCCAACCCGCCGGCCCAGCTTGGCCCGTGGGTTAAACGGGCCAAAATTGTCTAACCCTAACCCAACCCACTTTAGTCTGTGGTTAAACGGGCCAACCCACTTTTTGACCCTTTTAACCCACTTACATATTTTGTGAGTTAAATGGGTCAAGTTGACCCATTTAACTTATTTATACTAATTAAATAAGATATATATATAATAAAAAAGAAAGTTTTATAAGGTTATATATATTAATGATTAATTTCATTATTATTTTAATTAATTTTTATATAAAAATAAGTTTTCTGAAATAACTTATTAGATAATATATTTCGTTTAAAACAATAATATATTTTATAAAATTTTATAGTGTATGTGCATCAATTTGTCATTCTTTGTTATAATTAACACATATATTTAATCTCAAGTATTAAAAAATCTCAAGAATAACCTTCATTAATACATATTTACCCTATAATTATTTATTTTATTTTTATAAAAGTGGGTTGGTGGGTCAACCCACTTAACCAGCGGGCTAGCCCACTTTGGCCCGCGGGTTAAGTGGGTTGGGTAAAATTAACCCACTTTTAAACGGGCCAAAAAAAAGCTAGCCCTAACCCGTTTTTAAAGTGGGTTAAACGGGCTATGGCCCGCGGCTCTACATTTAAGCATTGTTATCTTAGTGATCAATAAATTCTTGGTGATCAATAAAAATGGTATGTAGAGTCCTCACCTAAAGGCATATGCCATATTAACTCCACATTAAAATTTATGCATGATCTTCTAACCTTTGAACTCTACATTAAAATTTATGCTTGATCTTCTAACCTTTCTCTTTTAAATTCAAGTTTCTTATACATCCCAAATCTTATAAGGTTTTTAACCCTGGACCTAAAACCCACCAAATAAGAAACTTAATATTCAACTTGTTAATCTTATATGTTAAAAACTTATGTTATTTTCTATAAATCATTTATAACATATTTCTTACATCAAGTCTAATATATGAACTATTATACCAAAGATTTGAAAATGGGATGAAAGTATGTGTGTATACACTATATAATAGGCAAGGTTATATCATATTTAGTTTAGTTTTACCTTCACACTTAGTGCTATTATTATTATTGTTGTTGTTGTTGTTGTTGTTGTTGTTGTTGTTGTTGTTACCGAGTTTAGATCCCCAATAGGTTTTTTTAATCTTGAAACTCTATAGTGTTGTGTAAAGAACTTAAAACCCACTCCCAGCCCTATAAGAAAGTATTACCCTATAAAATAATTATTAAGGCAAGCTGGTCGGGTGGCTTATAAGGATTTACCTGCTGGCATCCCCACCCCCTTCTTGAGTTTAACCTAACATATTTTTGAATACCACAATTGATCTAGGTCAAAAAAGCATGGTTCCGTCAATCACACCCAGTGCTTTGTCGGCTACATCTACTTCTTGTGACCCCTTAGCCACATAGCCTTTACAAAAGACCAAGTTTTTCTTTTTGGAGGCTTTAGTTTATCTATTTTAGGTCCATCATAGACCAGTTAAGCTAGAAATTCTGAGAGCTTGATTAATCAAGTTTTAGTATGATTAAGGAATTAATAGGTTGCTATATAAATGATTTCTAGGAATGGATTTAAATATTCAATCATCTTAAAGTAAACCACCAAGCGAAATCTAAGTAATGTTTTACCATTATATGTTGGCTGTCCGTGTAGGCTAACAAATAATGTAAACTTAACTATGCTTGCACTTATATAGACCCATAATACCAGGAATATGACGTAGTAAGAGTGGAAGTCATGGACTGGTATGGCTCTCTAACATTCTTTAGGGTGAAATGACCTTGCCGAAATTAGTAACTTTTACTTACACGGTAAAATGTAAATTAAATACAATAAAGGTCACCATAAGTAAAGACACGATATATATATATATACACAGATGCATTTTCCTATGTTCACGTCTTGTCATCATCCTCATCGTTCTTATTATTGTTGTCTCTTGTAAAATTAACGTTGTCATTTCTCGAACTTTGATTTTCAATGGCGGTAACAGCTTCCCTTAAAGCCACACCAAAGTTGGGGTTTCTTGCCATGGCCCCAACACAAAATTCATAACCTCATCCAAAGATTGCCCTTCTGGTAACATTTGACCAACTGCTGAACGAACAAGCTCCACAACCTGTCCATGACTGATTATTTGGTCTTGTACTGAATTTGTAGTATGAAATAAATTAGGGTCGCGATGCCAAGGAATATTATTACTATTAGGGTTTTCTTGATTTTGTGTTAGGTCTAAGGTAATCGTAGGAAATGGTGCCGAAGAAGAAATTGATGCCAATAAATTTGAAGGATGATGGAAGGGTGGCGTCGATGGTGAGACAGGGTTTATCGATGACCACCGTACGGGATCAAGGCTAGACACTGATCCGGAGGTGAATGTCGCGGCGGCGGCAGCTGTGGTTGCTACCATTGCCATTGCGGCTTGGGGGAGTGGATGGTTGTGGAACCCTTCGTAGGTTGTTACGAGAATTGTTTCGTCCTCTGAACTTCTTTGAATCTGTAAATACAAACGAGATCACTTTGGAGTTATAAAGCAGGCTATGTTTGATTCTAAATGCTACAGGTTCATGGGATATTTAACATTAATGAATGGCTAAAATATAATTAATATGGGCTGAAGGAATGTCTAAAAAACTAAAAGATATATAATGCCAAGTAGCAGTTGTTTTAAATGTGGGATAACTTTATAAAATATTATCGATTTTTTTTTATTATAATAGGAAAGCGATTTGACCCTAGTTCATTTCATTGGAATATGAATATATCATGTGGAGTCTACCAAAAGATTGGCAAAAGCTATTAAGAGATGATGTTTAACTTTCTTTGAAGTGTGACTCGGAATTGAATCATTCTCGATTCAATCTTTTCTATTCCATTAAGCTCTTAACTTTCTGGATAATGTTATATGTAATGAAGAATTAAACTTTTAAAAGAAAGTAATACAAGATGGTTTAAAATTCTAGACCACCTTATTATTGATCAATATGAAAATCACAATGATGAAGATAGAGAGAATCCAAATCCGAATGGCTCCAAACCTGTCTAAAGCCTCCACTATTCTATTCTCTAATACTTGAATTATTTCTTATTCTTTGAATGGAAAATTATGCTAAATTTATATCATTATGTGAAAGTCAATTAAATCCTCCTTTATTAAATGACTCCATTAAATCCTCCATGCTTTCTTATATATGACTATAAATAAAGGTCATATGTGCTATGACAATATAGATATAAAGACTTCATAATCTATAACATATATGTTTTTGCATAAATTGCACAACTTAAATGAGTTTGGTATAAATATAAAGGAGTTTTGCAATGTAATCATCCAAACTGTCAATACTAAGGCACCATATACCAGAAAAAGAGAATTATATATGAGAAAAGCTTTATTGCATGTCACGTGCAATATGCACATAATAAGTAATTATCATAGTTTTCTTATATGTAGTTATATGGGTGTGATAGTTACTTTTGAAAATACCAAGATATCATCAATGTATTAAAGTAAAATTAGCAATTACTCATAAAAAATACATACACGTGGTGTGTATTACTCATTGAATATTTTTATGTATATCGTGTATGTGAGTTTATAGAGATAAGAAAAATAAAATTGGAAGAGATATGATGACTACCTGCTTTCGAACTGGGCAACCAGAGGACATGGTGCAGCGATAATAAGAACGAGGGTGTGGGTTTCCCTTTGCTATTTTCTGACCGTACTTTCTCCATTGGCATCCATCCAAAATCTACAAAAAGTCTCTCACTAGGATGAGTCTTCCTGGCTGAGTATTGTCAATTATATATCATGCTGATGTTAGATTTTTTTTTTTTAGAGTAAGAGCTATAAACATTATATAATCCCATACGACGATATGCCAAGTAAATTATTTAGTAAACGTATAAGTAAATAAACATATAAATAGATGAGAGAATTTTATAATCCACTCGTGATAGTTTTTCTAAAATGGTCAATCATATATACTAAATGCAAATTAAGGTTAAAAATAGATATAAGAATAATATAAGAACATACAGATTCTCTATCTCCCTATGGTAATACTTGCGTACTTATTATGAAAACTTGTGCAAAATAGCTAGCTCATTCACCATAATGAATAAAAGATAAATGGAATTTCAAGTCAATAAAAATGTAATAGAATTATAATAGCTATTATAATGTCTATTTGATGTTAGAAAATAAAACAAGTAATTATTGAAATAAAATGTAAAATATCTATAATACTCCTTATCTTTATTAGAGAGAAAAGATAATTTTACAAGTGATATTTTCAAGATAGGAGTATTTATGACAAAGTTTGAAAATAAACTATTAAATTACAATTTATGTGCAATTCATGAATGTGTGAACATTAATTGATATACTTCATTTTATGTAATATCAATTCATTATAAATTGTTATTCCCCTTAAGTGAACACCAAAATAGCAATTTCGGTAGAACAACAAGAGAATGAATAGCAATTTATGTTAGGTGAACAGGTTGAAAATGATGAATAACAATTTATGTTCCTACACCCATAAATAAATTGTTATTGAATGGTTTATTTTTCAACTTTCTCATAAATACCTCTATCTTGTAAATATCACATATTCAATTACCCTTTTTTGTAATAAAGATAAAGGTATTATAAATATTTTATGTTTCACTCAAATAATTACTTATTTTATTTTTTACACCAAATGAACATTGAATAGTTATCACAGCATTATTATCTTTTTATTGAATTAAAATTTAATTCTCTTGTTGCATAGGACAAAATGAACGAGCCAATACTCTATCCTTCGTTGCGAAATGTGAGGTAGAGGCATTCATAACTATCTATTTGAATTAGTTATTCGGAAAGCTATTTCCATAATTACGATAAAAGTGATGATTACGATAAGAAATTTAGAATGCAAAAATTCAAGTACTTTTAAGAGAAAAGATTCCATTATGCATTGAAGAAGCAATTCTAGTTGATATATTTGTAAAAATAATGAAATAAAAGGGAAATAAGTCTATTTTATAGGAATTTACTAGGTATTTATAATTTTAAAAGATAAATACGCATATATATTTATATCTTCGTTCGTTTAGTATTTTTCTTGACAAATTCATCCCATTGACTGGACGCCGAAACAATACCAAACGAACATGGATGATATATATATATATATTCAAACAGACACTATTCATGCCAAACTAGGTAGAACCTATTATTTGCAAAGAAATACTTAGCTCATGATAAAAGACAAGATAATAATCACTGTATAAAGAGTAACCTGTTGACAATACTCAAATGAGGAATAGCACAGAATTATGATCTAAAGCCTAGCTTTATGCATATTTTAAATACAAGTTAAATACAAGATTTTTGCCTGAATTGTCGCAGATACTATAAATTTGAAGGGGATTAACGGAAAATGAAAAAAAAGATTGTAATCCCACATCGGATATTAAGAAACGAACTAACTAGTGATAAAGTAATAAATTTTGAAATATTTCTATTTTTCCTCTTATATTAGTTATAGTATAAACTAAAATATGTTTATTAAGTTCAGAAAAAAGTTAAGAGTAATCAAGAACATACCATGGACGCCTCTGATCGGACTCGTACTGATACGCGTGCTTTTCTAACCATGGAGATGGATCCTGAAGCTTCATCGTTGGTCGACGTTGGATGATCATTTGGTTCTTTGCTGTTCTTAGCAAATGCTTGATTTGAAGATGACCCATGTTCTTTTTCCTCCTATTCTTTCTCTTGGTGTCTTCGACTCCATTGACTCAAATACAGTAATATTATTATTGATTTGAGTTTCATGTGATGAAGACCCTACTGGTATTGGAGAACCTACTCCTCCAGGATTCATCTCCAGTTTTTGTTGTGCCTGTGAGAAAAAGCCCGCATTAGCTGTCCGCTTTAATTAGATCGAGCAGTAAGAATCGGATTACAATAGGCTTTCTTTTTTTTCTTTCTTTTTAAATTACATGAGAGGAGATTCGAACCTAGGATATTCTACTGAGAAAACGGGTGATAATATCACTATATTGCAATGCGATTGACTATTACTATTGTTTTAAAAAACGATTTAAAGAAAAAAACTAGCGAATATAGAGAAAGAAAAAAGAAAATTTTCTTCAACTGAAGTAAGATAAATAAATAAATAAACTACACTTAGCAACATTTGGTTTCCAATACAATATAGAACAATGAGAATAGTATAGTATAGGACAATGGGAGTTTATTTATTTGTATCTAATTTTATGGGTAAATATATTTAAAATATTAGTTTATTTATACATTAAATGTTTGATTTTGGTTATTCTCCGACTAGAACCTAATATGCTAACAATCAAATTGTATTTTACAATTTACAATATATAATAACTAAACAAATTGTCTAATTTTACTTCTTATTAGAATACAATAATAAGCTTCATAAGGTATTATCTATAATATTGCATAATAAAAAATATTGAAATATAGTGATATCTACAGCAATCAAAAACTTATGTGGATGCTTTCAATATAAATCATATTGATGATATTGATATGAATTTGAATCTTTGACACCACAAATATTAATATCTTAATGATATTTTTCAATCATAACAAGGTTCAATGGAATTTTGCGATAATGATGAAAATTAAAGAGTAAATATAATTACCTGTTGCCTGTGCATCAATGCTAGCACTTGCATCCTTAGGCATAATACTTTTGGGTCGCCTGTTCAAGCGTGCTCTTTAAATACAAATTTCCTTTGTCCTCGCCAGTTGATTGTTCAAATAAAATTTCATCTAAATTAAAAAAAAAAAAAATTAGCTGATCTACAACAATTCCTGAATACATATGTGTGTGTAAAGAAAGTAAATGATTGAATAGAGACACTCCTAGTAGTTAGAGATTAAACATGCGATTTCGGGGATGTAGCGGGTTCAAATCTTTTCCCCTAACCCAAAAAAGTAAAATTGAATATGCAGCTTTATATCAATGGTGAATCATTATACATGAATGATAATTTGTATACAATATATAGTACCTCGTTTATTTTCATCCTTCTATCTTTTACTGAATCTTCCACTTCTGCTGATGAATTTTCGATGCGAATTTTCTCCGGTAAAAGATTCAGTTCAGTCTATGTATGAACAAAGAAGAACAAATCAGAATAGAATTATTACTGCAAGGTCAGTGCAAAATCAAGGAATAATGATGATGATGATAAACCAAGCTTGACAATATTAAAAGAAATCAAGTGTGGTTGAAGCATATATATAGGAATGATCTAATTTACATTGAGTTCGGTCTCTTTATTATCCTCATGACGATGAACTGAGGATGATGATGCTGCTTCTAATTTTGAGGAGGAGTTTCCATGATCATCAGCAACTGCAAAGAAGTTCATCTCTTTGATTTTTCGACGCTTTCCAACGTGAACGCATGACGATGTTGGAGAGTTGACATGTTCATTTGGACTGTTGAAATTGATTTGATCAGCGATGGGGTTGCACTTCATGAGGTGGGATTATTGGACGACAATTTAGTTTCCGAAAATGAAGAAAACAAAGGGATGATGATGGTTCAAAGAAGATTATATACATAAAGCAGTACACCATTGGGTCCTATCAAGAAAAGCTTAAGTGGGTATTACATGCTACGTATAATATACACATGTTGAGTAATTATTAATGATTTTTTAATACGCAACCACATGAATAGTAATTAATTTAAAACTTATCTATTACTTCATCTCTATATTAAAGATATAATTGATAATCATCCAATACGTATATATACACATAGCATATATCACCATTGAAGCTTGATGTATTAATTAAGTATATAAAAATTAGAAAGTAAATTCCAAATGTAATTCTTGTATTTGTTTTATGTGTGTTTATAATCCATGATCTTTGAAATTAAGCATTTAAAACCCCAGATCTCCATAGGAAAACTGCTTTCACACCATTTTGTTGCAACTTTTTCCTTGGAGAAAATAATATATGCTAGTATAATAATATATACATGTATAGAATTGAAGGCAAAATGATTTATAAGAGTTCAAATTCACTTTTTATAAAGATTGAGGATATAATTCACACGAAACTAGAAGAGCTTTACGTTTTTCAACATTAAAATTATTTATTTTATGATAAATAAGTCATAAAAATAAGAAAAAAAATTATTTTGGGTTTGACCGGATTACGCATTAAAATTTTAAGCTGGTGAAATATATATATTGGAAGAGGCAATTTTTATGTGATAATTATTTTAAGAAGGGTTTAGAGTTGGACCATGTGAAATCTGTGAAGAAATTTTTGTTCAGAGATCATGTAGAAGAAAAAATTATAATTAATAAATGAGGTAAGATGGTGCGTCAATAAGGACAGGCGGCAGAGAATTGAAGGATAGAGAAGAATGATTTTAATTTGGTACAAATTTTTCAAAAGAAGTATAGAGAGTATTTCGGCTGGTATACGTATTGGTCAATTAGGGACAACATGGTTCTCGACCATTCTCTCATCTGCTAAAAGTCTTCTCAATTACACCGTTCGGTATATATATTGAATGTTTCGACATATTCCATTTTTTTCTCTTTACGACGGGATGGTGAATTGTATCTCCCAAAGTTATCATTAGGCTATTGACGAGATATATCATTAATTCTAAAAATAAAAAATAAAAAATAAAGACTTATGATGTTTTTTTTTTTAGAATTAATTAGACTCTTTTAATTAAGATAACAGGGTTCAAAAAGTGGTGTTCATGTATTAATTAGGAATGTAACATAATGGGTTTAGAATAGAACCAATAGGAATTGACTTGTCTAATTTCAATAGTTCTATACTAAAGAAAGCCCTTATTAAGTCTAAATAATAATAATAATAAGAAAGTCCATTATAGGATCTCATCTCGATCATTTATAATCATTGCAATTCGCAATCCAACAATTGAGATTAATAGTCAAACTCTATAAATACTTAATCTCTCTTCATTTAGATTAGCTTTAATTTTAGAACAACATCATCATACTACTGGATTTGGAACTCAAATTACCAAACACTTAATTGAACTAAGAAGGTATTTCTTTTCTTCATTGTTAGTGAAGTTTGATATATTTCAAATACCTTACCAATCATGGGTGTTTGTGTCTTTTGAGACTGTCTACTCTATCTCCTAGTGTTTTCTCTTAATCACCCTTGACATGTCACTCCTTTCGGTTTGTATAGCGCAATACGCACAAAGTACATGAATTTTTTATCAGTTTAGGTTTTTTTTCCTAAAATAATTTTCAGAATAGTCTTAGGTTTAAGCTAATTACCAAAATAGATTACTAGGAAAATTAATTACCAAAATAACTATATAATCTTACAAGTTGTACATGAGATTTCCTTAAATAGAAAAGTTTTCTATGAAAAATCACATGTTCACATGTTGATTAATTTTCAATTTTCTACTTCCAAACCTAAATCATATCTTTAAGATGCGATTGTGCTTATTATTTTGGTAATTAATTTGGATTGTATCCTATTTTAATTTTTTATTTTTTTAAAGAGGTTAAACCTACATCATCTCTAAAGCACATACATAACCACCACAACCCAACTTAGATTAGATTTTACCCCATTAAAACTTTTGTTTGAGTTGTGATTTTATATTAAGTGTCAAGATCCTATGCCATTCGTATTATAAAAGTTTATTCAATGATCCTCATTATCCTTTGTTTTTATAAGTATTTCATAAAATTTATTTATAAGTTTTAAATCAATAAATAGGTCTACTTTGGATACAAGATATAGTTTAATCAACAAGTCATGTTATCACTATAGGTTTGCATGCGCAATTAATAAACGATTGTGTCATGAATGAGATATGCAAACCTATCTAATCATGGACATAATACTTTACATGGTAACATGAATTGCTAATCCCACATTAATTAACAAGATTATGTCAAAATCATTGTTCAAAGTTTACCTCTTTTTATAACTTGCATCCAAATTTTGAAATTGCTTAATATCATACTCAATCAAACTCTTAATTGTCAAATTTTATATCTAAAGTTTAAAATCACTAAATGACATATTTAATTCAACTTCTACTTGATAAATTCACTACTATTACCTTTAAAGAAATATATGACAAATAATTGGTGAAAGAGTACAAAGTATAAGTAAGAAAGTATCTTTTATAAGTGAAAATTCCATGGAGTATAGCATTTGCCAACTAATATAAACTTTAAACAAAAAAATGAAAAAATATTAAAATTCAGGCAAAAACTTTGACATAGATATTAAAATTCGGGCAATAACTTTGACATAGTCCCTGATCGATCAATCTGTTATAAGTTTTCATAAAAAGTATAAACAATATCCATAAACCTGCTCCAAAAACAAGATTATACGATTTTGTTAAAGTTTCCCTATTTGAATATTGTCGACCCTCAACCATAAAATATTCCATTTGAAACTGTCAATTCCAACACCACATCATAAGTTTCTCATTAATTAAAAAAAAAAAAAAAAACAACGTTAGTAGGTATAATTTTTCAAAGAGAGATCCCAATACGATAATACATACTACATCATCATTATGTGGTGTGACGAACTGACCTTAGACTGAACTGATCCGACAAGCTTATACGTAAAAGGAATTGCGTCGCCAGCTATTTTTATTCGAGCAGCTGTATAGGTTTAGACGGGTTTTGTCTCCAAATGTGAATACTTCCATATGAAAAACTCATCAAGATTCCATTTGACGGGAGTGAGTAATTTTAAGAAAAAAGATTGGTAAGATTAATGTCATAAAACTTTAGAAAAAGAAATTAAAAAAAATAAAATTAAAATAAAACTCTAAATTAGGAGTGATCCATATTAGTCGGATTAATTTACCCTTAGGTTAGGTGGTCCAATAAACAGTTCCCCCCCCCCCACACACCCCACACCCCCCCCCCCCCCCCCCCCCCCCCCCCCCTAAATGAAACTGAAAAAAAAAAAATATATATATATATAAATATATTCGCCAAATTAGCAATAGAGCATAACCAATCAATATGAATTGCGAATTTAATTCTAAACCTTTTTAGCATTTAGCAGATGTTGTATCGATTTTTGAAATTTTTTTTATTAACATAATTCAATTAAGTATTAAACCAAGAAATTCGCTTTTGAAACTTTTATTCCTATAGATCCATTATATGTGCAAAATGAGGGATTTGATATTAAGGTTTAGAACTACTGACCTTGTTCCAGCGTAATTAATATTGGTTTACCAATGAGATACACCAAATTTGAATCTTTCATCCCGGTTGAAATAGTAGAAGAAGAAAAAAAAACTTAAGGCTAAAAATTTGATTTAACAACAAAAATATTTATAACTAAATCGAATCGATGAAATTTAAAATTGCACCTTCCTTTTCATGGATTCAAAGCTACCATCTAAAGGGAAATTTTCAATAATAGCAAATTCTACGGACCATTCCTATGTGTGTGTGTGTGTGTAATCTTTTAAATAAATTACACCAAAAAATTTTTCTTTTCCATTGTGCACTTGTATCTCTAGCATATATGGACTAAGGGGTATCTATGCACCTATAAAATTTTTTCAGAGGTTTCTATGTACCTTAAAACGTGTTAAAAGGCACAATATTGCATAATAGATGTATAATTACATATGTACAACTTAAAAATCAGAAAATGTCCATGTATTTCAACAATTTATACTATATTGTCAAATGTCTTATACCTACTGGTATCACTCTACGAAGATGTCATTTATTTATCCTACTAATAGAGATATAATAATATCAATAATGGCCTTAGGAAGTCAAAGCCACAACGAGGACGTAACTCCTTCTCTTAATTGACTGATCATTTTCTTAAATATCTTGTGTTCCTGTATCTCGTAGACTTTACATTGATTGTGTAGTATTACTTTTTCATCTTCCTTCACCAACTTTCTTGCTTTTCTACGCTTATAAATCAAAACCCATGTTGAGCATATCACGAAAAGGCAATGTTTTGGATAAGAAATAATGGGTCATTGTCATGTCAAGTATGTGAAGGAGAAGCCTTAAAATTGAATTTTACATTAACAAAAAAATAAGTCAATTTAATTTTATTGATCAATTTTGACCTAATTTAATCGTTAAAGATCAAACTCTTAAAGTTGGTATAATAATTATCTCCATAATACACATAAAATGAAGATTGGTTGCGATAAGATTCTCTTTTAAAATTGATATGGTCTTGACTGGGTATCCTATTGACTTGTAACCTAAGAGAAAATGAAAGCCACCTACATTTCCTTCATTATTATATCCAATGGTAAGCTTTGCCTGCAGCCACATTTACGTTTTTAGGCATTCCTTCAACGGACTAAACAGAAACCCCAAAGGCCAACTATTCCTTAAGAGTGGTTATTACTTAAAATAGTCATTATTTATTTCCCATAAAATCCTACTGCAAGAATAAATATATAATTGTTTTCTTCATGAATTATATTTCATTATTAAGTTAAAAATAAAATAAAAATACCAATATAACCTAATTTTATATAACTATCATTATTGCCATCTCCACCACAACTTTCATTGCATCACCACCGCCGCTACCTCTTTTATTATCATCACCATTCAAACACGAACACCATGGTGATAGTGATAATCATACCGATACTGTCACATTGTTATTCATGCTGGTGGTAGTGGTTGGTGGAATCGCTACAAGCATGGAATAATAGTGGGAATTAGTAACATGGGCGGTAGTTTAGGTTATTAGTGTTAACACCAAGGTTATAAAGGAAATGGTAGTCGCAATGATAAAGATAGAAAAATGGTGGCGATTATAAAAGTGGCAACGAAGGTGTGGTTTAGCAGTAGAAATGATAGTACTGTGGTGGCAATATGATACTGATGGCAATCACAGTAAGGATATGGTAATGGTGACAGCATCATTATAATAATGGTAATGATGGCATGATCAGTTGTTGCCATGGCGGAGTAAGGTAATACGCCAAAGTTAATTCATGGTGATGCAACTACGAAATCAATGCTAATAGCAACAGTGATATCGGTATTACTATTAAGACATGGCGCTAGTGGCGATGGTGGTGGTAGCAAATGGTAGATGTTGGTAGCAACAACAACCGGAGAAAATTAGTGATAAGAATGAGGCCTATGACAATGGCAACAGTGCAATTTTGAAAATGGAGGCATTGGTAATGGTGATGGAGTGACGTTGTAGATGTAAAGGAGGTTGCGGTAGGTGCTGATGGTAAGGGATGGGTGATGGTGAATTTTGATATGGGGAAAAGTTGAAAGACAATTTTAAAATCTAGTACATGTTAGAAGGGATAGTTAGAGTTTAATAATAATTATAGAGATTAACGTTTCAGTCAGTTTTCAATCATTTTAAAATAATCAAAGAATTAGATGCTATCCAAATAATATTTCATTTCTTCTACATTGCCTTATAGTGGTCGGACTATCAAATAGGCCATCTAGGAATATGAGATATATATATATATATATATATATAATAGCCTGAAGAGATATACGATAAAATGATAAAAAGATCGTTATCCATAGCTCTTCGGTCCTTTTAAGATCTATGAAGTTAAGTTTTCATCATTCTAGTGGCGTCTTTCTCAAACTTTTATTGGAAAGAAACGATCCTCCGAAATGCTATTCAATTGAAATCCCAAACAAATCCATAAAGATGTGATTCTTTTTATTTTAAATAATGAACATTTTGAGACACCCATTAAGATCTTCCAACTATAAAAATTCCCACCAACTTTACGGCTTAGGAATACGACAAAACCCATTAAACGATCAGCTTATTACTAATGATATGTCAATAATTATCGAAGGTGACTAAAGGTAGTATTATTTCCTTAACAGGCGCATATGTCAAGGAACGAAGGTTGAATCAAGCCAACGAATAGAAATAACTTCAGGTGAATTTTGAAGGGTAAGCATTAATTTGTTAATACTTAGGCTGTATATGTCTACTTACGCAAGTCATTAGATATTCAAAATGGATTGATTGATGGCCTATAAAATATTAATAAACTTTTATACGTAAATAATTTTATAAAAACTGCATACTATTACCATTATTTATCCAAAAAATATTAATATTTCCTCAGCATTTATCCTAACATACCGCGTATTAATGCCATTAAATCTTTTTCTCAGGGAAAGGCACCGGGTCAATTTCATAAGTGCACGCCACCCAAAAAGGGCAAAAGTCATACGTTACCTGAGTCACGCATGGAACGTGGTCGCCCATTAGGGGATTGGTCGCGCCAGTGACTTCTGTGTTCCCAGTGCAATTACGTGGAAGATAAGACAACTAAACGCAAGAAAGAGGTCATACCCGGTAGGTATGTGCATGTGCACGTATATAGGTATTAAATGAAATAGCAACCAGGGCATTTGTAAAAATCGCCTCAAAATAAAATTAAAAAAAAAAAAAGAAAAAAGAAAAAAAAAATCACTTTTACACGATTGTGTGCTTATTGCTAAAGTAACAAGCCAAAAGAAAAAAGAAATCACCTTTTACACGATTGTCTGCTTATTGCTAAAGTAACAAGCCTATGCTTTTTCTTTTTCCCCCTCAATAGGATTGATATTACAAATTGTATTTGAACTTTGATAAAATATGTAATTAAACTTTAAAATTGATTAACTTAATACCTAAACTTTAAAATTGATTAATTTAATACTTAACATAACTTTTCATTCACACCAATTACTAAATTGATCAATTTTAAAATTCAAATACTAAATAAATCAATTTTAAAAATCAAGGATCTAATTACATATTTTGTCAAAGTCCAAGTACTATTTGTGACATTAACCCTCAATAGTAATTGGAGTTATGATTCGGCCCCATTTTTAGGATGTGACCAATACAGTGCGAGATGACAGTTCTTTATCAACCTAAGGCAGTTGGTCATCTAACATGATAATCCAATCCGAATGGTAATTTTGGCAATGCAAGTGACCTTTAGTTTATAGTGATTTGCTCAATGCAATGGGCAATCAATAAAAATGATGAAAGCTACAGGGATTTTACTCTCTTCATAAGTTCATGACATGATCAGGCAAGGCTTACACTAGACAAATACCAGTATAATTGACAGCCACAATCCAGGTGGGAAACAATTAAATCACAGTAGACATAGTGGGGAGAAAAGTAATGATCAGTGGTGGAACCACCAAAACCCTTTTTTAATATTTGAAAAAGGAAATAATGGAAGTTCCTTTTCACTGTGCCACAGCATCAGCCCACCACACAGAATGGTGGCAGCACTCCCCTGCCACCTCCAAATTCTTATATTGTGCAAGAATTCACAGGGGATGTTTCAACAATGTAAATCACATAATTACAAATACTAACTGCTCTTACCAACAAAGAAAGCTGTGCTTGAGGCAAAGCATGGTGGATTTATTGTGATTTCGTTGTAACATCAAATTCTGCCTAGCTCAGTATTAGAAATGCCATTTTGGACATCCTCACCGTGAAGCAGCAGAGAATTTAAGAGACCTCCATCTTGAAGGGGCAGCTTCCTGCTCCAGCGACTCAGATTTAGAGGCTGGGACTAAAATTTAACACACTGGAATCAAGGGAGGCTATCTTGAAACCCTTTGCTCTGACTCCATTTAGAGCAATGTGCTTCCAGATAACAACATGATTTGATCTAGCCACTGACGTTCTGTACATAAGAATGCATCTTATTACTGAGTAAACGCACAAATTACCGCTCACCTACAGATAAATGCAAGTTCATTGACATACATTAAATAAAGATTAATTCAAAGGTTCATAAGCATTTCATAAAATTACCAGCCAAAGTTCATTCTGAAGACACAAGTAATCAATTGCTAGCCCCAGTACATTGCAGAAGTTGATGACTGAGTATCTACAAATCTTATGGTGGAATTGACATACTTATCATTACGACCTAGACATAGCTTGGCTGCTTCCAGAAGTTCCAAGAAAATACTAGACAATTTATGATTTACCTGCAAGGTACAGAAATTAAGGGAAAAGGACAATTTATGTGCTCTCATCAATTCACTTGATGAAAAAAGGAAGACAACAAAATGCATGAATCATGTCAGAGCAATTTTTCCTGATTCCTTAAAACGATTTAGGATCCTGTTATCAAGATAACTCTTGAACGACTCAAGCATTGCCAACACCACCATAACCAGTTTTCTGTTACCAAGATTGGTAAGAAACTAGTCAAGAATTCGTAGAATGTTAGACCAGTTGAGAAAATCTATATCAGAGCAGGAGTCTTGAGTCAAAATCTCTTACATCATTCTTTGATCTCTGTTATAGAATGCAAAATCAGACCTAAATGTGTAGCCACATGTGACCAATTGGTTTGGCAGGAATAAGCTTTAATGTTGTTGCTGCACGTGTAGATGGACCAAATTTTGGCTAATAGCAGAGTTACAGCTGGTTTGCTTGAATTGATCTTCAAAAAGGTGGATCAAGAAATTGCCAGCCATTCGTATATCTCAGAAGGATCAATTTTCCCAATCAATTCAAAGGGTGAAAGTTCCGAGTCTTAATTTGCCAAACAACTTGGAAAGAATATATGCATCCCCAATTAAGCTTACTTCTCTATTCTCAAAACCAATTATTTGGGCATGCTTTATAATCAGATGGATCATGAGCATTAAAGAGTAAGCAAATTTATTAATTCTGAATGGAGTGAAACAATTTTTACCATATGAGATTAAACTTTCTAAGAGCAAATAAAGGTGGCTATTAAATTTTAGACTCAAAATCTTACTTTGAAGGACATGGCAATGCAGTTGCAAGTTTCAAGGGCCATGGATCCACGAACAACCTAAATGTCAAAAATACAAGTCAATACGGAAATATAAAGTACAAAAGATATATTAAGAATGAAATCTTCCTTACTTTGGAAGGCTCCTGTCCAACAGCTTCAATCAACTTCTTGATGACAGCTTCGGAGAGGGTTACAAGCTCATCCAAATAAGGTGAATCTCCAAAATATAGTAGGTCATTACCTGGAACCTATATTGAAAAACAAAGTCTTAATTTCCGTGAAAGGACTTTAGCAAGATAGCCACAAGAAAACATAATATTTGACAACTTCACTTAGAAGCATGAAAACAGTAGTGCTGTTATCACAAGATAAATGTACCAGGCATGATTGCAGAAAGTGATATACAAAATCAGAAAGTTCTAATTCTTCTAAGGAAGCAAAATGCGAAATGAACATTTGACTCAAGCGGACAATCGATGTGTAGCATCCAAATATAAGAATAAACTGCCAATTGTTAGCTGATTCCATATCAACCTATGAAATCAGTCCAACCTGTAGAAAGTGTATTTCCTGAAACATTTACAACCTGTTTTTCAACAAAAAAGGATTAGTTTACCAAATCTGGTTGACAGGCGACTTCAATGCAATTCGCAGAAACTGGAAAAACATATTTTCAAAAGGCTTCCCTCGATGGATACCCCCAAGGAACTTGTTAAGAGCCAAAAAATAAACATTTCACCCTTTCCAATATTGATTAGACACTTAACAAAATAGCAATTGAATGAATCGCAAGAAGTTCCTTCCATTTTATTTTTTTTTCCTTTTTCTTGTTGTTTTGGGGGGTTGGGATTGTTTCTGAAACAAGCATCCCTAGCACACCCATTGGCATTTTCCATTTTGAAAAACCTCGGTTATATAAATTTCAAATCACATTATGGTACCCAATCCATGATAGCTTACTGAACTGTTACATAAGCTTTGAAACTAGAATATAGTCCTGAAACCACTCTATTTAGAAAGAACAATTTAAAATTACCATTGGATTATCAGCATGATATGGGAGAATCTTTTGAGATAGAGTTGCTGACAATGAAAGGGGCACAGTACATCTTTGTTCTCATTCTTGGTGTCATCCTAACAAAAAGAGCTACAATGACATCAAAGCATATCATAGGAAATGTTCCAAAGATTTTCTACTAACATAATTAGGATACTTACCATGTTAAAGAATCAACTAGCTCTAAAAAGCGCTTTAGAAAGTAGGTATTGCCCCATTTAGAATTACCTTCAATGAGAAAGAAGTACCACATCAAGCCACGATTCAGAATTATCTACATAAGACTGGACTAGTCACTTAGACGGCACATGGTTTAGATGTGAAAACTTCATGAAAATACAAGGCAGCAGCCCTAAAAACCAAGAAAAATGATTTGGAACATTGCCATCCACTCAAAGAAATCACAATACACTGAGCACAATTACCTCATAAGGCAGATTTAGCAGAAAGAAGTTATCAACACTTTTTTTTTTTTTTTTTTTCCCCTTTTTTTTTTTTTTTTTTGTGTGTGTAGTTGTTAGGAATATGGAAGGTAAATTCACGACTTATTGATCAAGCTAAAGGATGGAGCTAGTATCACCCCTTTGATAATAGAATAAAATAAAATAAAAAATAATTTATTATGATTCCCTCTGCTAGTTGACTCAGTAATTAGTCCTCAGGAAACCTTATGATCTGCAGCTGCTATTAGTTTTGTATTTTGAATTTTACCATATGTTCCCTCTTATTGCCACTCATACCCATGATAGACATTTGAATTATTTTTGCCCATTTAAATATAAAATAATTACCAATTCCACTTTATATTATCAAACCCCCTTTTGATGCTAATCCGCTGAGGGAACCCCACCCCTTTTGTTTGATGAGAGTTATGAGTACTCCTGCACATGTTGGTATTTCTGAAACGCTAGGAATAATTGTATGCTGACCTATACTTAATTAAACTTTATTTGTGCTTGTTGCATTAGCCTAGGCATGCATGACATGCATGTATACATTTCCCTTTCTCATACACCAACGGTAACAAATCTGGATTCTTTGCCTAATCACACAATTACTACATTACCCTTATCATCTCCAACCATTCTAGCTAATTCCTTTTCACAAGACAACATACTTACTTCTTCTTCCACTCCAGCCACTTCATCCTCTCAAACAAGTGAAAAAACAACCTTAGCTTGGACTCCTTCAAATGCTAGTTCGTCATCTCAATCCAAGAATGCCTCCTCTCTATCAATAATTGATGCACTTTTTTGGTTTTAGCTTATCCACCCCTATCAATATTCTCAAGCGATTTCTTTGGACCGTGTTCAAAGCCAAATCTTACCTGAAGAGATAAATTTGAGCACTTTTTCGTCTTGTCCTAGGTTACTACTTTTCCCATTTCATGACATCAAGGAGGAACCTACCATTTAACCAAAAAGGAGGAACCTACTGATAATTAGTCAGGTGTTGGGAAAAAAAAGAACCTCCCAACTAAACTTGATCATAACTCACTCTCTCATAACATGTTGAAGCAACCATAGAATGATGAGCATAGTCAAAAATTCAACATGAGAGGTAAATAAAAATTTTGATAAATATTTTCTACCTGGAACCATAACCAGAAGACCACACACTTTGGTCAAAGAAGACAAGATCACATCGTCTCAATAGCTTTTTGTGACCCTGTAAACAAGGAAACAAACACACACGCACTTTCTCATTTGTTAGAATATTCCATAAATGAGGACCAGAATCACAATACTACTATCTCATGACATATATATAATTACAATAATAATACTACAAATAAATTGGAATGAATTAGAAAGGAAGACACATTTTGATTAATCAGCAGCAAAATTAAGCAAAGTCAAGAGAAGAAATCTCTTGTATCTCACATGATCCTGCACATGAATAGGAAGACTTCCTCTTTATCCACATCAGTCCAGTGTGATTAATATTTCTTCAATGAAACCCGATGAAAATTCTCTTACAAAAGATAACTTAATTCACAAACTGGATACACTATCATCAGCAGAAAAACTGATCAGAAATATCTACCATACAAGTTTCTCTACCCAAATCTTTTTTAGGTTTTTCTTTTTCCCTCACCTGAATTAAAATGTATAGTTGAAATCACTTAAAACATATAATGGCTGATGTTTTTAGCCAGTTTTCATTTCAGACAGTAATCAACTGACAAGCTGCAACAACAAGCTGCTGCCATCACATGTGATTTAGCAACTCAAATTTACAGATAAATTTCATCAGCAAATGGTTCAGTGAGATAATTTTTTCATATGCTTATAGATAGAATACTGACCATCCAAGAAATCTAAACTTTCTATGCAGCTGAGTGCTGAATCTATAAGTCCCTCTGAATGAGAAACTAAATTTCTCAGCAAAGCAACCTGAAACATCAAAATGTTGTTTCAAAGCTGTAAATAAATTTGCGATCGCAAAACTAACAAAGAAGAAGAAGCTGGTACCTCTGCTGTTTCAGATAAAGGTTTAATTGCTTTGAAGGAGATGAAATGGAGGGTATCGTTACTTCGCTAAACGCTATGCAAGATTTGATGAAATCCTTCTTCATATCTTTCACAGCACGAGTTGCTAAAGAATTGCTGGAATGGATGAGTGCCTCCTTCACATGACAGAAAAAAAGATGCAGAAAATGATTTAGATGCAAGTGAAAAAATTCCTGCACTCATAAATTTCAATGATTTAAGGCTTTCTTAAATTTCTTTTCTCCATTTATGCATGTATCAAAAACAGATACACTCAATGCAATACCAAATTAAGTAAAAAATGTTGCTTGAACTAGAACCGTGTTATATTAATTTTTGACAAAGCCTGTACAATGAGTTGTAGACTATAAGAAGCACAGCTTTTCCGATAGTCAATACTACAAAATACCAAACTTATTTGTTCATGACATGAATGGATCCATGACATTTTATCCAGAAATATTATCCTAAGGAACATACCTTTATTTCATTTGTGCTACCAAAAGCCCCACGACATTCAACCAAGAATGCAAATTGCCGTTCTGTCTCTGAACCAAAGTCCACCTATAATAAGGGTAAACAAAGCAATAAGGATTTTTGTTCAATGCTAGTGTTCACATGGTTGTGCATCAGAAGTGTTTACCGTATTAATAAATCGTGATATAAGTCGTGCAGGATGCAGGTCATCTTCCCTAATATTTGTTGGATCCATGCTATCATTCAGTGCTTGACAAATTTCAACAAGGAAGCCAATGGTTGTTGAATTACAAAGAAATCCCTTCCTGCACCATTGAGGAAGGAGAAATTATAAACGCGTATTAGAACAAGTAGGTAAAAATAACAAATATTGTATATAGTTATCCAGAAACAGATCTCAGACCAAAAGAAATAAAAGTGCAAGAAGAAATAAGCATCATGACTTCAATTTTTTAGAACAACTGCTGTGTATGATGTTTCTGGTAAATCTAGATGCCAAACCTTTGGCTAATCCAGATACAATGTTGCTCCCTTAGATTAAATAAACAACAAAAGCAATTACAAGAGACACAATAAAATAGCCCTCAAAATAGCAGCAACAGAGTTTGAATGATTTCCAACATGCCAAATATTCCTCTCGTTCCAAAGGCAGTAACACACAGCTGCTATCACTTTTTCTTTTTTCTATGTAAGCTGCTGCCAGATGGAGATAGCAACGCAAGAATGGAGGTCAGATTTGATGGACCCTGCACCGGCAACAATGGACTGTTCAACCCTTTCCATACTTCCCTTAAGAAATAACACTGAAGAAAAGGATAGTATCAAATTCACTTGCCTTGCCACGAACAAAACAGCAATTTGTCTGAATTATCCCCCATTCCACCAATTTCTACATTGCGTAAAGTCTACCTAGAGCAATTATTCATAAGATGAAAGAGTGCCAAGGCATAATGGATTTATGCCAAATTATGGAGTACCAACTTATATTGGTCAATTCTTCTCTAGCAAGGTCATAGGTTTATTTGGTGGATGAGCCTTTGTGGGAGCATTCTTCCATATGAGATTGTGCCAAACAAGCTGGTTTGGTTGCACAGCACCCAAAGTCTCACTAATTCTTCTCCAAACTTCCCTATTCGGCCACTCCCAGTTCGTACCATTAATGGAAGAGCAAACCTCAGTCTCCTTAAGCCAACCAATATCCATAGCGACACTCTCACCAGTCAATCCACTAAGAGACTTTTTGGTACCATGGATTACACCAAAGAGAAATGCTGTTTCATCCCCAACTTGCCATCTGAAAAATTGAAGTGCAAGAGATTTGGATTGGAGGATTTTCTTTCATGCCCAAGATGTTTCGTTAGGAATCTTAATGTGCCTAAAGTTACGACCCCTTGTAGTTTTGAACCTAACCCAACTTCTCCATAAGGAATTTCCATAATCCAAGCAAAGGGTCCATCTATGCTTCAATTAAGCAACTCTATTCCACAGATCCAGGGCAAGGAAACCCAAACCACCCTCTCACTTAGGCTTACAAAAATTACCCCATCGAACTTTTACTTTAACTCTCTTTTCATCACTACCATTCCTAAAGAACTGCTTTAAACTCAAACTTTGTTGGGACTAACAGATCATAACTACGCTATTGAGATCCTATAGCAGACTTTTGAGTGTGCTTGCTTCTTTATGTAGCTAATCATTGAGCAAAGATATAGAATGAAAATGTTTTTGCAGGAAATAATTGACAATGCAGGAGGAAAATTCTGCCAAAGTTACCTTACTGCTATTTTCAATATGTTTATGTTGATAATATTTCTTGATTTCCCATACATCATATCGACAATCTCCAGAAAGTGATCCTACAGAAGACACAGGTTTCACTTGTTAAGAAAACTATGAAAGGCAAAATAGTAAAGAGTTCCAACAGAATTGCTTCCATACATGCTAATTTGGACAAACATAGGAAAACAGAGAGCACAACAGAAAATGAGAAGCTTCTGTAAGCTTGATCAGAAGTTTACCAAAGAAAACATGTCTTCTAGGTCCTTAAGATGAAGTAGTAGCTTCAATAAGATTGACTGCAAGGTTGCTAGATCATCCTCAGTGATTGCTTTATGTGAGGCCCTGCTATATATGCCTTCTAGAATGTTTGTTAAATAGATATCCTGCAGTATACCATAGTATTAGAGGGAGCAAGTGCACATGATGAATAAATCATGGAAATAACCTTGAATATATAGCATCTAATACCATTATTAATTAAAAATAAGAAAACTCAAAATATGGGTTGCAGCATCTTCCATTAACTTGCATGCAAGCCTAATTGTCAACAAATTAACATGTTAGCGCAAGCCCTAGTAGTCACATTTTATTTACATCAACATGCATATATTACAAGTGCAACCCTGAAAGCATCAAAATAAGCCACAAAGATCATTTTAATAAATACTGATGTGTGGACATACAGGTACTTATTAGAATAAGAGTCAGCACATTAACAGCTACAATGAATGGACATTCTTGATTCTTCATCGTAAATATTAATATATTCTAAATATTCTTTTGAAAAGACTCTTAACTGGATTAGCAAGGGAATATTAGACTTGACCTAACCATAGGCAAAATGGAATTTCTATCCAAACTTTGATGTCACATATCGATGGACCAATTTATGATTGGCACTTCAGATACACATGACACTAATATTCATAAATTAGAGAGGTGAAATGAAGGAACACGCAAACTACAGAAAATTATATCACTGCAAGTGCTCCCCAAAGTAGATGTTGAAAGTTGTTCAGATAAATATCAAAAAAGATGTCAATAAAGTTTAAAAAGAAAAAAATAAATATTGGCGGAATTTAGTGGAAGCAGTAAAGTAAATACACTATGAATCCAAGTATTAACCTATTGAGCAGAACAATGCTACCCACAGATGTTTATCATGTATGCAGGTGATACAGAGACACTGAAACTGATTTTGTAAGAACTTAGCAGTGGCATACAAGTAAAAATAAAGCATAAGATGAGATATTAGCACAATCTACTCAAAACTTACCATGTGATTCTGTAAGATAATGTCCACATAGGCATCAACAACTTTCAAGTATTCATCAAGCCTATGGTTTTGAGAGACAATCTGGTAGGGTATCAGAATGAAAGTGAATGAATATAATTTGACACTAAAAAATTGCTAAAGAAATGACATCTGTTTAAGCTGTTCCAATAGTTGCAATGAGCATTGGCAATGCTTAATTTAAAAATCCAACGCAATACATCAGGTAAAAGGATTAAATCACAGGTCAATTTTCAGTTTTTTCCCCCTAATAATTAGGTCAATTTTTCACTTCCCAGAGCATAATAAATAAAGGGTGTGTTTTAGAAAGAAACTAAACAGCCATTATATTTATCAGCATATCCATGTAGCCCATCAAGCAATTACTCTTATAAATTTACATAAAGTATAAGTCACAAGCTTTCACATATGCAAAAAACCAAAGATATGAAATTTGTTTCCCTACAATTCACGCCCTTTTCCCTTTCTTTCTTTATTTAATTTTTATATTTTTCCCTTTTTTGTGTGTGTTTGTGTGTGGGTGGGTGGTTTGTTGTTGTTGTTTTTCTTTTTTTTTTTGGTGGGGGGGCGGTGGTTTTGGAAGGGAGCGGCAGCACACATTGGTTGGAGTGGGGGAGCCAGTGGTTTCATTACATAAAAAGGAACTAAAAGGTCCCAAAGTTCAACCCCTGCAACACATTCGCATGGTCCTAAGGGAACAACAGGAACATAAAGCTCTGATCAGTTAGCGGTAAACTAGAGATTATACTAGCTATTTACCAAAACATTTGGTATTTTGTCACAACTTGATGCATACATCTGAACTCTTCTAGAATTTCTGACGCACCTAATAAAATAAATGCAAGATGCAGAAGCCATTTTGCTTAGGATTATGGTTCCTTACAATTCAATCTTTGTCAAAGAAAAGAAATAATTGAAATCAAGAATCTGAAGGTGGGTTGTTTAGATTTTTATACCCAACGGTGAATAAAATAGGGAAAGGGCTACTTTTGATACCTAAACTTTGACGAAATGGACTTTAAATACCTAAACTTTTAAATTATCAATTTTATACATAATTGAACTTTTTGCACTCGGAAACACTACCCACTCAATCGTTGCTTGACACATGTCAACTACTTCAAAAATCAATAAAGAGTGAGTAGTAAAAGAGGTACAAAAAATTTAATTAAGTATGAAATTAGACATTTTAAAAGTTCAGGTACCTAAAAGAAACACGAAAAGTGTAACTGGGTATGAAATTGGACTTTTTATAGGTATCTAATTGTCTACTTTGTCGAAGTCAAGTTCGGGTACCAAAAGGGCTTTTTCCAAAAAAATATTTACAAAACATCATGCTGAGTAATATAGACCTCCACTTTTCCAGCATCTTTTCTTTTCAATTGAAAAAATAGCCATTGCAATCTTACTTAATGCAAGCGCAGAAGATTGCTTTTATTAAGCAGAACATCAGTAAGGGGATACATTCAATTCTTCAAATGAAAATATTTTCCAAATTATAAAATGGGGATTTTCTTGAGAAGAGACTCAAATCTTGGCCATCTTAAGAACAATAACTTAGATGAGGAGAGAAAGTTTTATTTACCTGGATAACTCAGATACCAACATCATTTAAGTCCATCTGCGATGTACTCTCAAATAGCCGTAACCCAAGTAACCTATAATTTGAACTCTGCACATTATAAAAAAGATTAGAAATAAATGAACCGAGCTAGAAACTGCAAGAAGATGCCTCTGGCATGATCATAATGCACATCTATGAATTACCTGATCAAGAATGGTGTCACTACAACCCTCAATGAAATCAATCATATCCATTGCCCGGAAAGCTGACAATATCAGCAGGTAGCATCTTTAGTACTTGATGGGAAAGATTGACACAGATGGAATAATTCTACCATCCTCTCCTTCCAAGCCCAAGCTCAACAAGCAGTTTGTCCAACTCCTCTGGACATAATTGGCGTATTTGCACAGAGAGAGAGAGAGAGAGAGAGAGAGATAAGCATATTCAAAATATTAGTAAAACCCTCAATCAATATGATTGTATTATGCATTAAAATAATTTGAGATTTCTACATGGAGCTATTCTCAGTTGGTATTTTCCAAAGAAACAACATGAGAATTCCATCATAAGACTCATTAAGATGAAAAAGGAAAATTATGACAGCCACATACCTGGGATGCATCATCAAGAATGCAGTACATGACATATTCAATAGTCGGTTCAATCAAAGATATAAGCAATTATGTTGTCCTTGAAAGCTTTGTGATTATGGTTTTTTGATAACATTGTATGCACCAGGAGTTGTTGGTATCTTAATGGACATCACCAGATAACCTGTTGAAGAAGTTAGCAGTGCGTAGATAACCGTACAATACAATAAAACAAAAAGACATCACATCACATCACATACTTACCCCTATTAAAATATTAAATGACACGTACCTACATCATGTGATGGCAACTTGCAGGCACAATGAGCCATGTAAAGGCAAATTATGAAGATGCCATGGATCCGCCACACCTCTTATCATCTTGACTAGCCGGAAAAGACAATCAGCAGGTTTGTCAAGCAGAAAACGCCAACAAGGCAAGAGTGCTAGCTCCAAATATCTGGAGGATAACGCAGAGTAAAGAGATGCCAATATCAGTAGAACCAGGCATTAGAACGAAACATGTCAACACTAATGGTAATGCTAGTGTGTTTATCTAAGGCTTTTTTTTTTTTTTTTGGGGGGGGGGGGGGGGGGATGTTGGAGGGGTGGTTGTTAAGGTCAAATTTTCATCAATTTTCAAAATATACAAAGAAAACTTTATAGGAAAAAGCATCAAGATGCGAATGACACAAGCAGCCCCATCTATAAAACACAAGACCTAAAAACTCAAACACAAAATCTAAGTCATGATATAGTAAGAACGCAAAATTAATCAATCCCATGATGATTGATTGTTGAATGACAGTGCCAACTCAGATAAAGAAGGGCAAAGGTAGAAACATCACAATGCAAGGCAGTGCAATGGCAGCACAACACAATAACAGAAAGTTATAACATCCTTTTGCAAGTCAAATTCAAAAAATACATTAAAGGTGCACATTTTTTTCCCCCCAGGGTCAGGTAAGTTGGAGATAATATTCATACAGGTACACATATTATGGGAGAAGTAGGGTAAAACCAACACTACATAGCCAGGAGATACTCTTAAATTGGTTTATGGCAAACGTCTTGCTCATTTCAGATAGTAAAACCAGCGAAAGTACAATAAATCAAAAGGAATAAATATTAACATATTCAAGGAGCATTATGGCAATATCAATTTTAGTAATATCAAGAACATAAACTGAGATCATGGAAGAGAAAGCAAACTGCAAAGCATACAGGCGTGGGAGAAGCTCTTTAATTGAACCAAGCTTGCAGAACCAGTTATTGCAGGTTTCTTTGGCATCTAAGCATACATCATTGGCCTGGAAGTTCACTGCAATAAACCCACAGGTCTCATGTAAAGGTGTCCAGCTACAACTGTAAAAGCATTGCAAAAGTTCAAAACCTAGAAGAAGAAGAAGAAGAAGAAGAAGAAGGGGAGAGAGATCCATAAGAGGAAGAAAAAACCTGGCAAAGTGCAAAGCCGAGCTCCATCTTCAGAAAATTCAGCCTTTTGCTTTATACGCTTCCATACCATATCCCCAAGCATGTCCAATACATCCGTAGCAAGAACAAATAAAGTAGGATAAAACTCAGTAACCGACGTATCCATCAGGAGCTTAGCAACCTGCAAAATTGTATGTTCTAACAAATTAACAAGCAGTGTTTCATATGAGGAAAGAACTTCAAGCATTGATTTTGCTATGAGGAAATTCTTAGCTTCTACAAGACCTGTTTGATAGTAGAATTCTAGAGTCCTAATTTTTGGCTTTTCTTCTAGTTTCCCTACTTACTGATACTTAAGAGTGTAGGTCTGCCTACTCTTTGACTCTCAAGTGTATGATACAACAATTTTGAGATTCATGGTTTTTTATCAATAGTCTACTTTGTTTGCTTTATACAGTAGACTATGCCCAATAACTACTTTCCTTTTTTCTTTTTTTTAATGGACACTGAACTTATCCAAATAAAGCTTTCAATGATTAAAGCAATTAGGTAATTATCATTGCACAGCATATACAACTTAGTAATGCAGCCATTCTCACTTAAAAATAAATTTTAACCTCTGCTTCTGCTGCTCTTGTTTTTGAACATACCATATGAAACAATGAGTATACTTGCAAAGATTGTTAATTATAAATAGAGAACACATTGTATTTCTTCTTGGCAGTTGCTCTCACAAGCTATTTATGATTTTTGATGAACAAACTGTACTAAACTATAATCTATACTTGACTTAATCTTAGCTACATGAAATGACATAAAGACCTGCTAACTAGCAGTCACATGAGTTTATGAGCAACATATAGAGAGAGAACATAGTTACATTACACACACATATCAATGGCCTAATCATGCCTGCAAAAAATGAAATGAAAAAATCTAAATGTTATAGAATAAAACTAATAGCTCACACTATATCCACAAGCTTAAACTCCTAGATTAAATGATTGTTGTGCTAACCTTAACATGATATCAAAACAGAAGGTCAAGAGTACGAACCTCTATGCGCTCATTAAAAAGCCCTTTAAAAAATTAAATTATCCACTTCATAGGCCTTAGTTAAAATGAAAATCCTAACCCACAAGTGAGGGAGAGTATCATAGAATAAAGGTAATAGCCTACACCATATTTACAAGCTTAAACTTTTAGATTAGATAGCTGTGGTACTAACCTTAACACTAAAGAAAAAAGTGATGAAGTCTAGAAATGAATGCAAGTTGCACATGTTACCTTTATTGTAAGCTTTAATGATGTGACCCGATCATCGGAATCCCAAGCTTGCACAATTTTTCCTTTTAGATAATTTAATTGTGAAACATATTCATGTGGAGAGATGGATTTGACACACTCCTCAGCAAATTTTTCTGGTTCATCCAATTCCTCCATATGTGTATGTGAACCTGTTACAGGATCGGTTAGGAACTCTTCCTTTTCTACCTATTTTGACAAATTGAAGTATGGGCTCTTTAAGAGAGAACCCAATAATCTCATGAGGATATAAATTTTGGAAATCAATTCTCTTCTTTTCTTTATTCATTTCTGATAAATACATTTGGAAAATGGCAGTTACATAACTGTCATTCCTTATTTTTCTCCTAGCAATACAACTGGACTTATTCAAACAACATAATACAATAAACACCACTTGTCCTACTGCATACTAAACATTTTTCTGACACATAACTAATCACAATACACACTGACACATAAAACAGCCCACATACAATCACTCTTTCTTCTTTTGTCTCTTATAAACATGCTTATAAGGAGTAGTGGTGTAACATTACTCTCCCCCTTAAGAAAGCGCATGACCTCATGTGCAAATTCAGGGTGATTCGTGGAAATCTGCTGGACACTCCCAAGAAGCTTCCGCTGGTGAGTAACCCTTCCAATGGATAAGTACCTCAGGGCAGAATTAGTTTTGCGAACATCAGCACTGCTTGAGGCGTTGGGATGACAGAACCGTCATGTATAACAGGAAGATAGGTTGGGAAGTATTACTGCCTTCGAACTTCTTTAAGCGCGACACATGGAATATTGGATGAATTTTCATGTGAGCTGGTAGATTTAAACGGTAAGCAACCGTTCCAATTTTTGCTTGTATTTGGAAGGGTCCGTAAAATTTAGGAGCTAGCTTAAGATTCTGCCTTTGAGCTACAGAAATTTGACGATAAGGCAGCAACTTTAAGAGCACCCAATCTCCTTCTTGAAAATGGACTTCACGATGCTTCTTATCATATTGTGCTTTCATACGCTCTTGTGCGTGAAGTAGTTTGAGTCTTAACGAATTCCACATGAGATCTCTGTTGAAAAGCTCTCGTTCCACAGCTTCTAGACGAGCCTGACCAGAACAGTAGTCAAGTAGTCTTGGTGGAGCTCTTCCATACACAATCTCAAAAGGCGTCGCTTTAAGAGAGGTATGGAAACTAGTATTATAACAATACTCTGCCCAAGCTATCCACTCAAGCCATTTCTTAGGTTGATCTCCAGTAAAACATCACAAATACATCTCAATTGTACGGTTAACAACTTCGGTTTGACCGTCACTTTGAGGATGATAAGCTGAAGAAAATTTCAATTGTGTCCCACTGAGTTGGAAAAGTTCTTTCCAGAAAGTACTTGTAAAAGTTGTATCACGATCACTGACAATTGATTCCGGTATCCATGTAGCTTTACTATATTATCAAAAAATAGTTTAGCTACTGACACAGCAGTAGGGATGTTTGAGTGGGATGAAGTGTGCATACTTGGAAAACCTATCCACTACCACCAATAATACTGATTTGCCATGAGATTGGGGTAAGCCTTCTACAAATCCATTGATATATCAGACCATACTTGAACCGGAATAGGGAGGGGTTGCAGTAAACCCGCTGGAAGAAGGTGCTGCACCTTGTTCCGTTGACAAATTGAGCAAGATTTACAAAATCTTGGACTTGGCGTTTCATATTTTGCCAAAAGAAATCCCGTGATACCCTATACAAGGTCTTTTGATACCCTTCATGATTAGTAGAATGAATAGCATCAATAATGGTGGAACAGAGGCTTGATTCAGCATCTAAATAAACCCGATTTTTAAAAAAAAAAGTTATTTCACCTCCCACAATTGTCCTTGTTCTCCCCTCTCAACCTTCTTTTTAAGGTCCTGCAGTGCTGAGGATTGTTGAATTTCTTCCCTAATAAGATCGAAAAGATGCAGTTGGGGAGTAGATAGAGCACAGACTTGCTTTCACTTCTACTGAAAGTGCATCAGCCACTAAGTTCTCACGTCCAAACCTATACTCGATCTGAAATCAAACCCTAACAACTTGCTAATCCAATGCTGTTGAGGGGAGGTAGTAACCCTCTGTTCCAATAAAAATTTAAGACTATAGTGATCAGTTTTGACAGTGAATTTCCTCCCCCATAAATATGCCCTCAATGACGAACAGCTTTCACTAACCCAATCAGCTCTCATTCATAAGCTGCTTTTGAGATGCTGTTGTGCAAATGGCCTGCTAAAGAACGAAATAGGTTTACCTTCCTGTTGTAAGACAGCCCCCATCCCTTTACCCGACGCATCACACTCCACAATGAACTCCAAAGAAAAGTTTGGCAATGCCAAAACTGGCGAGGATATCATTGCAGATTTCAAATTATTAAAGGCAACCTCAGCTTCCTCAGTCCACTTAAAATTATTCTTGCGGAGCATATTAGTAAGAGGTTGAGCAATCTTCCATAATCCTTGACAAACCTACGGTAGTACCCCGTTAGGCCTAGGAAACCTCTTAATGCCGTGACTGACATTGGCTTTGGCCATCGTTGCATTGCTTCCACCTTCTCGAGATCTGCCCTTACCCCTGTTCCGAAATAAGATGCCCCAAATATGAAACTTGCTGCTGCGCAAACAAGCATTTGGATTTGTTTAAATACAGTTGTTGAACTTTCAGTATTTCAAACACTTTATGGAGATGTTGCATATGTTCCACCCATGTTCTACTATTATTAAGATGTCATCAAAAAATACCAACACAAACTTTCTGAGCATTCCTCTAAAAACATCATTCATCAATGCTTGAAATGTTGAAGGGCATTTGCAAGGCCAAAGGGCATTACAAGAAATTCAAAATGCCCATGGTGAGTTCGAAAAGCTGTCTTTTCCACATCCTCCTCACACATCTCACTTGATGGTATCCAGAACAAAGGTCTAACTTCGAAAAATAACGGGCACCATGTAGCTCTTCCAGCAGCTCTTCAATTACTGGAATAGGGAACTTATCTTTTACTGTACACTCATTTAAAGCCCTATAGTCCACACAAAACCTCCATGATTTATCGCCTTTAACACTAGCAGCACGGGAGAGGAGTAAGGAGATTGACTAGGACGAATAATTCCTTTATTCAACATCTCCTCGCATTGTTTCTCAATCTCATCTTTTTGTTGATGTGGGTATCTATATGGCCTCACCACCACAGGAGTAGTACTTGGCTGTAAGCGAATGTGGTGATCACAACTACGGGCTGGAGGTAAACCTGTTGGCAATTGGAATAGACAATCATACTCTACCAACAGCATCTTCAAATCATTTTGCTGTTCCGCTACATTAATGGTAGCCATTAGTTGAGAAGATTTATCTTCATAAATTCCTTCCAAACAAACAGGAAGGCTGTGAAGATAGAATTTCATACACAGTGCACCAAAATCCCAATTGATATTGCCTAGTGTCATCAACCAGTTGACCCCCAAAACTACTCCGACACCACCCAGCGATAACGTATACAAGTTTACTGTAAACTTGTGGTCAGCAAGAATTAAAGGCACACCATTACAAACTCCCCTACTACATATATGTTCCCCATTCGCCACCATCACACGCATATTCGCCTTTCTCGTCACTGGCAAGGATAGTTTATCCACTATCACTGCGTCAATAAAACTATGGGTACTCCCTGAGTCCACTAAAACCAGCACTTCATGCCTATTGATAACTCCCCGCAATTTCATGGTGCGTGCACTCCCTATTCCCACCATTGCATGCAATGACACACCAATTTCTTCTTCACCGTCAGAAACTTCTCCATTACTAACATCCTCATCTAACATTTCTAACCAAAAGAGCCTTTTACATTTATGCCCGATATTATATTTTTCGTCACAATTAAAACATAACCCCTTTTTTCTCCTTTCTTCCATTTCTTTCGGGCTCAAGCGGCGAACATATGGAGCCTTCTTCTCTGCAATTTCGAAAACAGATTTCCTCCTAGAAGAGTCGATTTCATTCCTCAATGCTTGGTTTCTTCTTTCGAAAATCCGAGCAAAATTGACCGCTTGTGTTAAATCCCGTGGATTTTGAAGACCAACGTTGATGGCGATATTCTCCTTTAACCCACTCAGAAACAACTTAACTTCTTGTTCAGATGAAAGAGAGGGCTCTTGCGTAGCGAGATGGACAAATTGGTTACGGTACATTTCCACAGTGCCGATTTGTCTCAATTTCGCCAACTCCCCCAACGGATTCATACGCATGGGTGGACCAAATTGCGCGTTACATAGTTCCTTAAACTCCCGCCACTGCAAATTGGGTTTGTCTTTCTCCACCTTCATCATCCACAATTGCGCCTCTCCTTCCATATGAACGGCCACCAATTCCATTTTATCTCTCTCGGACGTGTTCTGGTGCCGAAAGTAGTGTTCACACCTGTTTAACCACCCAATTGGATCTTCCGACCCATCAAATTTGGGAAAATCAATCTTCACCGATCTGGAAGACCACGTTCCTCTCTGATTGTCGTTCGTATTTGCCGACCCACCTTCCGTACGCCCATCGTCACTTCCAGAGGCTCCATCGTCCTTCTCTTTCCCTTTCCCAGTAGGAACATCTTTTGATAAAGACGCGAGTTTGTTGTGCCATTTTTTTCAAACTTGCGCCCTATCCCGCTCATACATTTGAAGAAAGGTTTGAAATTGGCGGTTGCAATTGTTTGATATCTTCAACCATGCCTGGCTCTGATACCAAATTGTTACAGGATCGGTTAGGAACTCTCCTTTTCTACCTATTTTGACAAATTGAAGTATGGGCTCGTTAAGAGAGAACCCAATAAATCTCTGAGGATATAAATTTGGAAATCAATTCCCTTCTTTTCTTTATTCATTTCTGATAAATACATTTGGAAAATGGCAGTTACATAACTGTCATTCCTTATTTTTTCTCCTAGCAATACAACTGACTTATTCAAACAACATAATACAATAACACCCACTTGTCCTACTGCATACTAAACATTTTCTGACACATAACTAATCACAATACACACTGACACATAAAACAGCCCACAATACAATCACTCTTTCTTCTTTTTCTCTTATAATAGAGCGTGTAACAGAACCAAATTTTCCCATGCTGCATTTTTGATGTACAATGGCAATTCATGTGAACAAAGACCAACATGGATGGCAAATTAAGAACAAATAAACAACCAAAGAATTCTCAACCATCGAAATGCACACTTCCAACTAGAGGAAACACACACACACTCTACTACAATGAGAGGGGGAAGTAAACTTAGCACACCTTTTGCCACTCTTACTATTCCGTCTGATGCCTACACAAAAATATATTCAAGTTAAACATAACTCAGCCAAACTTAAATAATGAAGCTCCACGCTTTTTTTTATTTATTATTTTTTTTTTTTTTTTTTTTTTTTGGGGGTGGGGGTGGGGGTGGGGGGTGGGTGGGTGGGGGTTGGGGAACATATAGAAGGGAGAATAACGGACCCTCTCACAACCCTCTAGCTTCATATATTAGTACCACTTTTGCAAGGCCCAATTTCTGAATACAGAACTAGAAGAGTGACACCAACACAAGCACACATATAAACTCCTACAGTTGCCTGATAAGTTGAAGTTTCACATCATTGCTGAAATTCATAGAATGAAAGACTAAGTAGAGATAACCAAAGCCTTTTACAAGTGTTTAAAATATTATTATTAAAAATAATAATAAAAAAATACTCAAAAGCAAGGTCCTAGTAAATGTTGGAAGATGAAAAGAGAAAGGAAAGGACTAATAATTGTTCCTTCCTAAATCAAGTCCGTCAGTTAAAACTATCTAGTCTCAACATGTGAAATGATACTTGTGGCAAGACTACATACCCCAGCAAGTAAAGACTACAAAAGTCCATAAAATGTAAACACTAGTGCCTCAAACATTCCATGGCAGCACAATATTTTCTTTTTAAATAATCACACAGCTCATTCACTTTAACTAAATGAATAAGGCTATGATTAAATTGTTGTTTATGAGAAATGGAATGAAATAGAATTGTAATAAGATTTTCATCGATTAATTTTTCATTTAAATGAAGATATATTGGGGAAAAAAAAATCTATTACAGAATTTGACGCAGCGAGCTAGCGTGGATAAAACGAGAACACTCGACGAATGTATCTCAACTCACAAAATAATGTGAAATCTAGAGGAAATCCCCTCAAAGTGTATTTTCAATAATGATCATAAGTTGTTTTCAAATACAACCCTAGCACGACTATTTATAGTCTTGAAATAAAACCGAAAAGTAAATGCTAATTAAATGCTATAAATGCATTTAAAATAAACAACTCAAAATACGAAATAAAACCGAAAAATAAATGCTAATAAATGCTCTTTAATGCTAATAAATGCTCTTTCCGGATGTCTTCTTGGCTTCCAATCTCTCCAAGTACATGGCCACCTCATCTACATCATTCTCTCCCACCTCCAAAGAACTCGACCCCGAGTTCTCATCGGGATACAAAGGAACATCATCGGGAAAGAAATGATATATATCAGCGACATTGAACGTCTTTGAAATGCCCATGCTATTTGGTAAACCAACAACGTAAGCATTATCATTGATGACCTTCACAATCTGATAGGGCCCATATTTCTTAGGTTGAAGCTTGCTATATTTGCCAACGGGAAAACGCTCCTTCCGCAAGAACACCATCACTTGATCTCCAACAGCAAAGATCTTCTTCCGTCGATGTTTGTCGGCGGTTTCCTTATATTTGGCATTAGATTGCTCAATCTTCTTCCGGACCTCAGCCGTCACGGAATGCCAGTGCTCCGCCATGTTCTTTGCTGAAATACTAATGTCATGACCCTTGGGAAGTCGGATTAAGTCCAAGGCATGTCGAGGTGTCTTGGTATAAACCACAGCAAATGGAGACTTGCCTGTCGTTCTATGAACCGCATTGTTGTAAGCAAACTCAGCTTGAGCCAATGCAACATCCCACTGCTTCGGCTTCTCTCCACAAATACTTCGAATCAGGTTACCAAGCGTCCTATTGGTAGCTTCAGTTTGCCCATCCGTCTGAGGGTGAGCTGTACTACTATAATTGAGAGATGAGTCAAACATTTGCCACAAGGTCTTCCAGAAATAACTCAAAAACTTGCTGTCACGATCGGATGTAATGGATTTAGGTACACCATGAAGACGAACCACTTCTCTAAAGAAGAGCTTGGCAATGGCTTGGGCATCAGCTACCTTCCTGCAAGGAATAAAATGTGCCATTTTGGAAAACCTGTCAACAACAACAAAAACTGAGTCATTACCCCGCTGGGTGCGAGGTAATCCAAGGATGAAATCCATGGATAAATCTTCCCATATGTTATCGGGAACTGGCAATGGCATGTAGAGACCAGTATTTTGAGATTGGCCCTTTGAAGTTTGGCACACATAACATCGTTGTACCAATCTACTCACATCTCTGCGCAAATGAGGCCAATAGAACCTCTCACCAACTGCTAACAAAGTCTTATCTCGTCCCAAATGACCAGCCAAACCTCCTCCATGTAGATCGCGAATCAACTTCTCCCTCAATGAGGACTCGGGAACACAAAGTTGATTCCCACGCATCAAGTAACCTTCATGGATGTGAAAATCTCCACTAGGCTGCCCCTGCACACACATGCCCCAAATCTCCTTGAAATCTACATCATCCTCATAAAGTTCCTTCACATGCTCAAATCCTACTACTTCAGCGCTCAACGTCATAAGTAGATGAGCTCTTCTACTCAATGCATCCGCCACTTTATTTTGAATACCTGATTTGTGCTTTAGTCGAAATGGAAACTTTTGGAGGAATTGGATCCATCTAGCATGCATGTCCTTACTAATGCGGGTCTGACCATGTAAGTGTTTCAAGGCATCACAATCTGAATACAAAACAAACTCCCGACCTACCAAGTAGTGTTCCCAAGTTCTCAATGCTCTCACAATAGCATAGAACTCTTTATCATAAGTAGACCAATTTCTTCTGGATTCACTAAACTTCTCACTGAAAAAGGCAACCGGCCTCTTTTCCTGAGATAGAACAGCCCCAACTCCAACCCCACTCGCATCACAATCGACCTCAAATAGCCTATCAAAATCCGGTAATGCCAAAACAGGTGCACTACACAACTTCTCTTTCAAGAGCGTAAAACTACCCTCAACTTCCTCACTCCACTGAAACCTTCCCTTTTTCAAACATTCGGTTAAGGGGGCTGCTACCGTGCTAAAATGCCGAATAAACCGCCTATAAAAGCTTGCTAACCCCAGAAAACTTCGCAACTCAGTGACTGATTTTGGAATTGGCCATTCCCTTATCGCTCTTATCTTCTCATCATCGACCTGAATACCGTTACCACTAACAACAAAACCTAGGAACAGCAACTTTCTAGTCATGAATAAACACTTCTTCTTATTCGCATATAGTTTACTACTTTGCAAAACCGTCAATACCTCTCTCAGATGCATAACATGTTCCTCCTCAGACTTACTATACACCAAGATATCGTCAAAATAGACCACAACAAAGCGACCAATGAATGGTTTCAATACCTGGTTCATGACGCGCATGAAGGTGCTCGGTGCGTTGCTTAGACCAAAGGGCATGACCATCCACTCATAAAGGCCCTCCTTGGTTTTGAAAGCTGTCTTCCACTCATCCCCTGGTCGGATCCTGATCTGGTGATATCCGCTTCGCAAATCAATCTTTGAGAAGATCACCGCTCCACTCAACCTGTCAAGCATGTCCTCCAAGCGAGGAATAGGAAATTTGTACCCAATAGTAATTTTGTTGATCGCCCTGCTATCCACACACATTCTCCAGCTCCCATCTTTCTTTGGCGTCAACAATGCTGGCACCGCGCAAGGGCTCATGCTCTCTTTTATGAATCCCTTCTGAAGTAACTCCTGCACCTTCTCTTGCAATATCTCACTCTCTTTCGGGCTCATCCTGTAATGAGGTAAATTTGGTAAACTAGCACCAGGGATCAAATCAATATGGTGCTGAATGTCTCTCATGGGAGGCAAACCATCTGGTAGATCATCTGGTAATACTCCCCTAAACTCCTCTAACAACTCTTTCACACTTTCAGGCACCTCTTCAACCCTCTTCTCCTCATCAATCGCCCAAACCTCCTTCACAATTAAAGCATGCACTACTTTGAACTCCTTTATTGCATCCTCCATCTCCTTCTCAGTTTGAGTAATGGTAAGGAATGAACGCCCCTTTTCAGGAGAAGCTTTAGGGCGGTCCTTTTGTTTTAATGGGAGAAGGGTAAATCGTACCCTATCTTTCTCTAATTTGTACACATTTTCTCGACCATCATGTAAAGCGTTAACATCATACTGCCATGGCCTACCAAACAACAAGTGGCAAGCATCCATATCGACTACATCGCAGTATACTTCGTCTCTATACTTACCGATGGAAAAGGGCACCTTGCATCTCTCTTTCACTTCTATCTTCTCAGCCGCTTTGATCCACCCAATAGTATAGGGATTCGGGTGTTTTTCTATAGGTAATTCCAAAGCTTTGACGGCTGCTCGCCCTATAATGTTTTCGCAACTCCCACTATCAATAATGAGATCAAATACACGCCCGTCAATCGTACATCGGGTACGAAACAATTGATGTCGCTGATTCTCCTCCTCCTTCTTAGGTGTCAACATTAGCTTTCGAACCACAAGAGCCTGCTCCTCTTCCTCATACTCTCCATATTCTTCACCTTCATCCGGTTCACAACAAATTTCATCCTCCCATCTCTTTCTACCATGTTTATGCCTCTTCTATTAGGACATTCATTGGATCGATGTCCCGGCTGGTTACATCTATAACATTTCCCTAATGTTGGTTTAGCATAGGGATTATATTGCTTCTTCTCTTCCTTCCTCTCAACAGCACCGCTTTGTACCTCTTGAACACCCTTGGCTTTTTCCCCATAACTCCTACTAGAACTCTCTCCTCCATAACGCCTGGTGTTATCAAAACGGTTTCCATCAAAACGGTTATTCTTCTCTTGTAACATCAGCTCCGCTTTGATGGCCATGTTCTTAGCTTCATTCAAATTGCGCAACACATGGACACCAATCTTATCACGGATCAGAGGCTTCAAACCTTCCAAGTATCTGGCAACTTGCTGGCCCTCACTTTCTCTTAAATCGTTCCTCTCTGCCAATCGCATAAAATCCGCAGTGTAATCATGAACTGACCTCTGGCCCTGGCGACATCTCTGGTATTGCTGGAACAAAATTTGCTCATAGTCAGGGGGTAGGAAGTCCCGCTGCAAGAGCTGCTTCATCCGGTACCACGTCCTCACCGGCTGCTTCCCTTCGCGATATCTCCTACCTTGCAACCTCTCCCACCAGGCAGAAGCGCCCCCCTTCAAACGACAAGCCACCAGCTTCACCCTCTTCCCTTCTGGGATCTCCATATACTCAAAGAACCGATCAATATCAGCGAGCCAATCAATAAAATCTTCAATGTTTAAATTCCCATTAAAACTGGGAATGTCCACTTTCAATTTAAAATCGCCCTCTCCATAACCAAAACCATAATCATAACCTCTATTCCGACCTCCATAACCACCCCTCCGACGTGGCGGTTCATCTTCCGGCAAAACATCATCTTCTTCTTCCGAATCATCATCGGGCATCTGAATCCTCCTATTTGCAGCCACAGGTCTGCCACGAGGGTCGCCGCGTGCATCGCCTGCTCTTGGTCGTTCCTCATTAACATTCCTGTTTCTGTTGGCATTGGGTCCCATCGCGTCGAAACGCTCAACCAGGTCATCAAGGCGCTGTTCGAAACGCCGGAATCTCTGATCCATGTCACCCAGCGCCGCTCTTTGATCCTGTAATTCGGTTCGCAGAGCTTCCAAATCCCTCACAACGTTTGGGACTTGACCGCCACCTAAACTGTCGTCGCCTGACATCTCTACAGGAATCTTTCCCGCTCTGATACCAACTGACGCAGCGAGTTAGCGTGGATAAAACGAGAACACTCGACGAATGTATCTCAACTCACAAAATAATGTGAAATCTAGAGGAAATCCCCTCAAAGTGTATTTTCAATAATGATCATAAGTTGTTTTTCAAATACAACCCTAGCACGACTATTTATAGTCTTGAAATAAAACCGAAAAGTAAATGCTAATTAAATGCTATTTATTAGCATTAATGCTAATAAATGCTATTTAAAATAAACAACTCAAAATACGAAATAAAACCGAAAAATAAATGCTCTTTAATGCTAATAAATGCTCTTTCCGGATGTCTTCTTGGCTTCCAATCTCTCCAAGTAGGACTTCCAATCTCTCCAAGTAGGACATGGCCACCTCATCTACATCAGAATTAAATTGCTATTTATAGATTTCAATAATAAATAGCTATTCAATATTTTTTTGTAAGGATGCGCTATTACGGTCAACTAAATGTTGTAATAGCTCTTCATAAGAAATAAAGTTGTGATAAAATTACTATTATAACGAAGTGGACGAATATGAAAGCTTCTATGGTTTTGTTGACAGGACCGTTTCGTCAATAATCTAAACGTTAAAATAAATATAGTAAATTAAATATCAACTATTTTAGGGATTCGATTATGGTTAGGTATGGTGTGAGCCAGTGGATAGTGACGGGACCGGACCCGTCCCGTCAAAATTAATAGCGGATCCATAAAATTTTCCACACTTACAGTTTTAACCCTTATGTATTAAATCTTGAAGCAAGAATTTAAAGCAAAACACCAAAAGCATTATTGTAGGTGCCCAGCCAATATCACAAATATCCATAGCAACCTAAAAACCAGAAGTTTCATGTAAAACATTTAAATCCCAGATTTTTCAGCATTTATTTTGTGGTTTGAGATGCAGAATTGAAAACAAATGAGGATACATGTACAATATAGTAAGTGTCCAAAACCAAAGTTTGCGAGAAAGTCTTTAAACACAGTTTATTCAGTTTGACTGGCCATTTCCAAAGCATTCTGTAGAAGTTGTATCAGGCCTTATTTTCCTATCACAGTTTAGTGGGTGAAGAAAGAGTACAAAACAGGAATGGATAATCATTTAGATGTAAGATAATCTTTTCTTGAAAAGGGATAACATTTTCAATTAAAATTGAAACAAAAAGCATCATAAAAGTACTAAGCAATAAAAAATTATTGCCTGCTCCCGAAGATCTATTTTCTTTTGTACACCGATTATCCCTGCGTGGTTTCAGCTTCCTTAGATTAAAAAGGTGGATTCAAGGTTCTACATGTTACTTGGAAATAAAAGCAGAAAGGCGGTTTCTCCAGCTCCAAAGAATTCATTCAAGATCTAATTGGAAAACAGTCTTTCCAACAGGCTGGGTAACTACAAGGCACACTCTGGATTTCTTTGTTGCACGTGTCAATACAGTGAGTTATATAAACTGCCTTACCATCCTTATGAAGATAAAGTTCAAGAGGAAACACAAAACAAGCTCCAAATGAGGGTAGAACCACCTTTTCCATTAGACAACCAGCTCTTACTTCATCACGACCATTTTCTCAAATGCTTGTCCTAATTCTTTGTGGAAAAAGAATATAACAGGAAGATACACTCACAGAAGAAATTGATATCATCTTGGAGACAGGAAATCTCTGCATCAAAAACCTCTTGAAAGATGTCCACTCCTTAGTTGTATGTTGAGCAGTGGCTTCTGTAACCATCACTGCGGCTGTGCATCTTCTAAATCATGTGCACTTGGCCCTCTCAAAGGATCAAAGAATTCTTCAATTTGATGTTCCACAGCATCAACCTGAAGCTTCAAACACTACAATTTATTGGACAAACCATAGAAGATGAAAATTATCGATCTGCTTAACAGGAACTTTTTAAGCACTGATGTTCACTAATGAGATCAGAGGATAGATAATCATTTACTTCTCTTTTATAGAACACACCATTATATGTGCAATTTGATTTCAGGGCATCAAATCCGAGACCATTATGCTTCTTAAGATACAGTTTTAGCATTTCTTTATACCAGAATGAATCAGAATTATATGAGCGAAGCATGTACAGATATTGAATAAAATCAGAATCTAAAGATATTTTCTATATGAATGAGAGCAGTATACAAGAATTTATATGGATGTAGGCCATCTGCTACATACCATGGTGTAATCCACAGACATCAAAATAGACTAAGCAATCACTACTGGATTTAATTTTGAAACCCCTATAAAGACAGCAATTGTTCTTCCCGATATGTAATACTAGATAAACACAACATCTCACATCCTAACAAAATTTGTGTCCAAGCAGCAAACAAGAATTGACAAATGAGAAGATGAGTGCTCCTAGTTGGCATTTTGCTTCCAGAAATAGCAGGAATATACCAGACTATTGTTTTTACTACCATAATCTAAACTTAATGTGAGGTTCACTGAATTAACAAATCCATATATACTTAATATAAAGCACTTCTAAGGATATTAGCAACACAAATATTAAGCAATGCTCTCTCAAATAGATCAAGAGCATTAACCTATCTTGCATTGTACCCATAACTATACATCTTAATGAAAAACATAGCTGCCAGTGTTCCATTAGTATTTCCTTAAAGTCAACACATCACAATAGGAACAGCAATTTCTTAACTCAGGCCTCTTTTACAATACCAGTAATAGAGAACATTGAGCTTTATACACACTTTACTATACAGTGTAATGCAATCCCATAACTCATAGAATTCCCCGATGAACAACACATGATCTGATATAATCTATCAAAGTCAACACATATAAAATTAACCTGTAGATCATTATCACTTAAATTTTATAAATAATAGTGCACCATTTATTCATAGCATGTTTATTAATGTCTCATTTACCTGTCCTTTCTTTTGGGCCAAATATTACTTACCTATTGGATTGTTAAATACACTATAAGAAGACTGTGTAACATTGCTTGCATATATTCAAGAACAAAACCTCCGCATATAGATTATACATCACCAATTACTTACTTTTTTAAAATTGTTAAAGATGTTACATTAAGTTAATGTTCATATTATTTCACTAATAGCTTGGCCGACAATCAGAAAGAGAAATAATGGGTTATTGTCCACAATCTCTTGTACTAACTAATAAGATTCTCACTTATGTCAGAAGTGTGTCTACATAATTTGAATAACTGGAGATCCATCCAAGAGATATTTCTTCTTGTAAACTCTTCTTCTATATTATTTTTTCTAGATTCTAAAGCATTTCTTGTTACTTGCCTAAAGTGCAAACTGGAAATATTTAATATAATGATTGATCCACCAAGGGAGATAGATAAATACATGAGAGACATTTCCTAATGCATTTACTTTCATCATAGCCGGAGATCCACAATTCTGAATTCATCGTCTCATTGTATTCCCATTGATCACAATTACACCTAAGCAAGTTACAAAATTTTATATGATTATATGTTTTATTCTTTGCTTAGTTATCTCTATCTAGTTGTGGTTACGAGATATATACTGAGACATACTACTCTCATCGTGAATTTTTTCTCGGCATCAATCACAATAAAACACCTAAACAAGTTCGATAAACTTGGATGATTATATATCATTTACGTTGTCTAGCCTAGCTATTCAGTTGTGATTGTTAAGAAACACCGTTGAAACAGCAAACTAGAAAAAGCAAATGCCCAATCACACTCATCACCCTTCCTATTTTGTCAATCACCACAGCTAAGGAGTAAGAACATTCTGTGAAAAAGGTACCACAGTAAACCAGTCCTTAGATCAATTTTAACGCTGATGGAATGATTAAGAATATCTCAAACGTATGCTACTTAACACTATCATTACAGATAGGAATTGAACCACCGTTGCTGCGGAATTCCAAGCTTTGGTCGGAGCCTCTCGGATCACCAATCCAATATTTCTCCATAGTCATTCAATAAAAGGAAATCACGAAATCAAAGCAATCAACAATCAAACACCAAAGGAATTCGTGCAAATCCCCATGCATTTCACTTCCACGTGATTCGCAAAGCTTCTTATAATAACAACTAAAAAAATAGAAGATTGTCAACTGATTCCAATTATCCATGTCGCGAAGCATTGAATCAGTATAACTGTGCATGATGATGACTATGGAACTGGAAGAGAAAAGGCCGTGGAAGAGAGAGAAAGTTCGACCTGGTGGCGATGAGACGGAGATTCGGTCGGCAGAGAGAGCGGATGATTATTTACACGCTCGCGGGAAAGGGCGTGAGCTTGTTTTTCAGCATCGTAGTTTCGATGCCGGAATTGAAGGTCCATGGAAGGCAAGGTTCCTGCTTCCTTCACGACTCGGTCTTTTCTAACTACACTGGAGTTCAATTTGCGATCATGCCGATACAGTGTAAACTGTAAAGCACACGGGTGATGTTACCAGAGCAAGGCTGGAAGATTGGGTTTCGGTTTGGTTTTATTGGATATGGTTTGAGGTGGTGAGGGAAAAATAATAACATTTAAAAAAAAATACACAAATTCTATATTGAGCCAAAAATAATACACAAAAGTAGATAAATTGATGAAGTATTACAGTCTCAACTTTTTAAGAAAGGAGAACAACGTATATTTCATGATTATTTTTGTATTGTGGAATTAGTGTAATCTTTTTTAAAAATTATTTTTGATTTCAGGGGGAAAAGGATAAAATATTAATATTTTAAAATAAATTATGAAATACTATTCGGGAAAAAATTATTAATTTTAGACAACATGGTTTCTCTCTTGAAGAGACGAAGTCATAAGTATCTGACCTCGTCTCGTCGAGACAAGGTCTCATACTCATAATGACCGTCTCTTCGAAAAGACGAGGTTGAGCACATGTGACTCCATCTTTCAAGAGAGAAGGTCATTAGTGATTAACCTCGTCTTTTAAAGAGACGAGGTCAACGAAATATAAACTCTGCGCCCGTCTTCTTCTTCCCCATTTTCGTTTCCCCCGTCGGAACCCTAATCCCTAAATTAAGAAATTTTCGATTGTTGCGGCCGCCGACGTTAAATCGACCTGTAGTTGTTCCTCATTTGGCTGATTTAATTACTCCAAAGTTGATTATATTGCAATTTCGTGAGTAGGAGGATCAAAAGTGGGAGATTTTGTGCGAAACCACCAACGGCGATCATTGAGGTTGGATTTTCGCGTTTTTCGTTTTTTTTTTCAATCATTCATACTACATTGTTGAATGTCGATTGTATGTGTTGTTGGGATATTATTGTAGCATGATTCCAAGCCGACGTTTTTTTTTTCTTTATATGTTGTATAAATATGTATATGTATATATTTGCATTGAAAAAAAATCATGTCCTAAGTAATTGTTGTTGGATAATTATTTTAGGAATTTGAGTGTGGGAAAAAAATTAAAGAACTTCAATTTGTCGTTAACGAGATGTATTTTCTTTAGCTTTGTATGGCATGGAAATTTGTGATGAAAAAGCTATATTTGTAAGAAAGCAGAATAGATTAGAAAATTAAATTTCAACTTTGAAAGTGGAGCTGCAGCTTTAGGAATTATGTTAAATATTACGAGGAATGCAATTCATAAGTGTGATTTTTTGAATTTGATTGCTTGGAAGCTAATTTTGATGAGATGGCAAGATGTATGAGGAAATGGATAAAGCGAAGTTCATACTATACGCTCATGGTAATATTTGTGCAAGGTGATGATGATTTTGGTTATGATAGCGGCTGGTTACTATCGTCAGTATTAGTAGGAATTCATATATGAGAAAATAGTAGAGATTATTTGCAATAGACTAAAGGTAAATAGGTGTACACATCGGGTGGAGCTATATCATAGGATAGCTATTGGAGGTAGGATGCTACGTTATGATATTATTCTAGTGACCAATGATGATGCGACACAAGAGATGTTGGTGTACACAGAATGCTCAGTGGCTGTTTATGTGCAGACATTGGAAACTAAATTGTCACAAGCACCTGCAGGGGAAATGGGTAATGATAGAAATATTGAGAGTCAGGGGTTGGTAGACTCAAACTCTACTCCAGTTCAGACAATAGGCAGTGCACAAGTGGAAATAGGTCACTTTGAATTTTGTGGACCTACATCGGTAGGTGATGATGTATGGATGCTGTGCAAGATTCATCGGCAAGTGAATCCAGTGACGACTATGATGATGATGAAAATGTTAATAATGAAGTATTTCGACAACAATATGCCTTGCCCGAGGTACAACGAAGGGGAAATAACTCGGACCGTTTCGTTGCTCCTACTGATGTTGATGCAGTAGGGAGCTCAACACCAGTTCCGTTTTTCAATACTGAAGTTGGTAGTGCTTACGCAACATATGATGATGAGCAAGAAATGAGTGCTAGGAATTGGAGCTTCAGTGATGAATTCAAGGTCGGAATGTGTTTTGAGACCAAAGATCATCTCATACGGGCAGTTAAAATATGGCACATAACGAACCATTATAATTTCAAGGTAGTGGATTCGAACCCAAGAGCATGGGCAGTGAAATGTACTGATATCCATAACAGAGATTGTAAGTGGAGACTCAGAGGCAGTTATAAGAAACATGGTGGGTGGTTTCACATCAGTAAATATGAAGGACCTCACACCTGCTTGGATGAAATCACTGGACAGGATCACTCTCAGTTGGACTCCACCAGCTTGTCCAGGGCCATAATATTGGAGATCCGCAATTCTCTAGATGTAAGGGCGAAGGATCTCCAAACGAATATATTAAAGCAGTTCGGGTATAATGTTCATACCAAAAGAATTCATGAGGCAAAGAGAAAGGCCATTGAGTAGGTGTATGGAAGTTGGGAGGCATCTTATGTAGAGCTCCCGCATCTACTTAATGCAATTACCGAGGTAAATCCAGGAACAAAGGTTGAGTGGCAAACTCAAGATTCAAATACCGCCGGCCATGTATTTCTAGATAAGCTTTTTTTAGGCATTTGGTCCTTGCATTGAGGCGTTTTACTACTGCAGGTATGTATTGTAATCATTGTTAAATTTTGTTTTAACTGATTGATATTCATTGATTAAGTTATATACGTTAAATCATTGCAGACCTGTGATCACAGTTGATGGTACCTTCCTGTATGGTAAGCACAAGCACAAGCACAAGCACAAGCACAAATTGCTTATTGCAGTAGCAGTAGATGGGGCAAATCATATAGTCCCATTGGCGTATGCTCTTGTGGATGTGGAGAAGGCGGAAACATGGAGTTGGTTCCTTACAAAAGTGTTGGAGCACGTCATCAAAGACCGATCCAACATTTGCTTGATATCGGACCGGCATGCCGGTATCAGGAGTGCGGTCGAAGGTGAGAATGCGGTGTGGCTAGGGGGTGGCCTTTGCGCTGGTGACCAGCTAGCGAATCTACAGAGGTTGACGAGCAACTGGTGCCTTTCTTGTCTCAGGCAGGGTTCATAGTGTTGGTGATTGTGCCCCTAGGCCAATTACTGGATATTGTTATTCATAAACATTTCTATTTAATTGTTTGCATGTTTATTTTATAATAGGATCGTGAATAATTTAATTATTCTAAATGTCCCTAGATGCTCATTATTATGGGAACAATAATGAATTAAATCTAGTATGAGGTTTGACTGATAATCATGGGATGTTTATTTATATGGAGATATAAATCAAACTCATAGGTACATGTTGGAGAACTATTATACTGGACTGACCCGCTTTGAGATCAAACCATGGATTAGTGTCATAAGTGATTCTCAAAATAAAATGTCATCGTATCCTCGGACCTGAAATCACCATGGATTCCAACATGAGGAATATTATGTTTCAACTCATCAAACGTTGTCTTTAACCAGATAATTATAAAGGTGAGAATGGGCATAATGTAAATCATGTAGAGGAAGTTGAGTGATTAAGATGGGATTTGTCCATCTCGTTGTGAGAGAGATATCTCTGGGCCCCTCGATGAGTGAGACTGAGAAATGCATTGGCGTGCTCAAATGAATTGATAGCGTAATCAATTTCATTTGTTTTATCAGTTTACTTAGAAATCGAGAAATGATAAGATTGAACGATTAAGAATGACACTATCCATGCCTTATGTTCAATCTAGTATCATGTGACAAAGGATAATGACATAAGTTATGGATTAGGTAAAAATCGGATCACCGATCTTCATTTAATTTAGGTAAACATAATGTCTTGCTAGAGGCCACTTTTGTTTTGTTGACTAAAATTGTTTTAAGTCAATTGCCAACATTAAGTGAACCTATAGGGTCACACACAAAAGAACGAGTCAAAAGGATTATAGACGAAATTTAATGTCTTGTGGGAATAATCATTTTATTATTAGAATAATAATAAAATTAATGGATCAAAGACTAAATTTGATGTCTTGTAGGAATAATTATTTATTATTATTGAGAGTAATAATAAATTATCACATTGTTATGTGCAAGAATTTATTTTAGGAAATATTATCCCTTATTAGATTAAGGGGCACTACTGTCATTACTAATGTGAGAATGATATTAGTATAAAAGGCACATAAAGAGATCTCTTTAGGGTTAACGACTTGTCTGTCGACATTAGACCGGCAGAGAAAATCTGTAAACCCTAAAGAGTGAAGCACGAAGAGTCATGTATGATAATCCCAATATCATCTACAAATGTTCTAAATCACGCTAGCACGTGAAGGATCCTTTTGAAGAGTGCTTGTTCGTGTGGATACCATAGAGGGTATTATGATTTTCCGGTACCTACAGATCCGATCTGCAAATTGATTTCAAGTTTCAAGCTTTTAGAGGTACGAAATCAAACTATTTGTTTTGTTTTATCTAATCAATACACATGGATACTGAGTTAGGGTTTTCTTTTTGAATTTTGCTGCAAAAGATTTGATTTGTATAATTTTTTAAAACCCTTGGAACCCAACACATAGGGGCAGCCCAAATGCCTTTCATTCAGCTGGATTGGCATCTCCTTACAACTTTGGTCGAGAGAGTGGCGATCAGAATACGCATACATTCCAATGACCATGGGTCAGTGGTCTTGACCTTACAGGATGTTGCTGTCCTTACGGGCTCCCGTAGATGGATTGGCAGTTAGAGCACGGCAAGACTGGATTTGCCTGATTTATAGTGAGGAGTTGTTAGGACCCTAGCCCGAGTCCGGCGTTGACATGGATGGTGGTCGCTTGAAGATGTCGTGGTTAGATAGCCACTTCACCCAAACCTATCTGATTTGCTGATGATCTAATCATCAGAGCCACGTTAGGGCGTACATTTTGTTTGCTGCTTGGGGGATTTATTGTCGCAGACAAGCCTCCAATTAAGTCCATCTTATGTACCTCCAGCTGCTCCGAGACTCTAAGACGATCAGACAACACGC